>JAVKLA010000030.1:17624154-17645354 GCA_034782735.1 Sagittarius serpentarius | reverse complement strand
GCCCCCTTCCCCCCCACCCCCCACCCGGTGTTGCCAACATCTAAGGTGGAACTTCCGTGGCCTTGGACGCCAGCTGCACGCCATCCTGGAAGCTTCTTCAATGCTGTACCTTTTCTTAAAATGTGAAATGTAAGTTTAATTTCTAAGCCACCTCCGGCAATTATTCCACAGAAAGTAAAGAGAAAATATATCATGGGCAACATAGACTGATCACATAGCATGTGACAAGTTTTGTAGATTGGAATATACGTAATTGCTAATAATGGTGATCCTTTCCAGTATCCAGATTCTATGCCCAGTTTATTTTTAAAACAATTCTAGTTAATAGTCACTGATACCAGCCCAAATTTCTGTTGAAGCCAAACTTGGCAACATTTGCCAGTACTTTGCCATCGTTGCTGTAATTACTTTCTTTGGATAGTTGACCAATTTTTAAATGATTATCATTTTGAAGGAGTTCATTCTAATGATATCTTCTGCCTTGATTTAGTAGGCATCTGTTATATGCTTTGTTCAATAAGTGCTCATTTTCAGTAAAGTGTTCTAAAATTTTATGAGGAATGTAGAAAAAATCTGCCTAGTGAAACTTTCCAGATAGGTAGTTTGTCTTTGCAAGAAAAAGCCAATTATTTTAAAGGATTATGTAAATATTCAGCTTGTAACATTCTACACCAATATTTCATTGACATTACACCTCCACTATGGAATTATGCTGTGATGTAGTAGATAACATATTAAGAAGCAGGTACCATTTTTGCTGAGATACAGCATGTATACTTAATAGATTAAATTTCAGTTTGTGTTAAACATCCTGGCCATCTAGGAGGTTGTATCTTCTTTTTGCAGCTGGGACCTTCTATGCTATTCCCTCCCCCCCGCCCCAGTATTTTGCAGGGAGTAGGGAAATTAGTATTATAGAAAGTGTGACACAAAAAGAAACAGGTGGGAGCATTAGTGCCTGTCTGAAAATTACACTTTACAATAAAGCCTCCTGTAGTGCTTAAGAACTTCCCCTTTATTGTTCTGTAAAATGATCACATTGCCTAATAGGCTCAATTCAATAATTGCTTTTCTTTTTTTTTAAGTGTCCCTTTTCTGCAGTGTTTACACATAAAATGGTGCAGAAAGTACAGTGTGAAAAACAACTAAATGCAGCATTTTTAGTACTCATTAAATCCATTTTGCATGCATATGCCTTTTGAAATAGTTCCTTTCCTTGCTCTCAGGTGGGAACACATTCTAAAATAAAAAAGGCCCATGGAACAGATTAATAGATAAAATTGAAATACAGCATGGGTAATTCTAATTGAGTACTGTACTGGAAGTTAAAACATGAGAAAAAAAAGTTTTGGAAGAGGATATGATACTCGGTCTTTTCAATACTTCAGTTTCTATAGATAAAGGATTAGCTACACTTACAGGTAAAATTACAGCAGTCTTGAATCAACCCTTAGCAGGAGAACACAAGAAGACATGTTAGTATAACTCCAGTGCAAATCACGCTCTGTTACACAATTACAGAAACAAAATTTGTTCCCTGTGTAGCAGAGGTAATCTGGAACACCCAGTGTCATGGAGAACACCAACTCATTGCATATCTGCATTTTTACCCCACATTCATAGCAACATAGTACCCTAAGAATATGTACCTGCTGTAAGCTAGCAGGGTAAAACACGATCCTTCTGAAGGAAAAGAAGTGCATTTAAAGAAACCTTACAATCAAATTAGGATTTAATAATTTTTTTTTAATTTCTTCTTTGTATTTGATATCCTTTCATTCAAAATCTCATGTCTCCTGTTGTGAAGATATAACCTCTCTTTATGAAGTTGGACACCGATTTTGGAATTGCTACTTTTTCCTCTATTGAGAACAGTTTGTATTGTTCCTTTCTCCACTGTTACTTTACCTTTTTCAGTTCACTATTTTCAGTACAAAAATGACTTGTATTTTTCACCCTTCCCTAGCTTTCTGGGACTACGTTAGATATGTTTTTTCTTAAATTACATTTTTTTTTCCTATTTTTAAAGCACCCAAACCAGAGAGAAGCTGGTTTCTGTGACTTGGTCTATTATACATCAATTCTGTACATTTACTATGATCTTAAGCTCTTGGTGTTCAGAACTCAAGCTCAGAGTGTAACCTTTTTTGAAATCACTGAATCACTTTGGAGGTGGAGGTGTTGGCCTGTTCACCAATCATTGCAAAGCTGAGGCTTATGTATGATTAACGTGCAAATGAGGTGCAGAAAATGAACACTGGAAGAAAGGGTTTCATCAACAGACTCAAATGGAACCTTCTGCCTGATCATCCTTTTCCAGAATTATAAATTCTCTGTCAGTGTGCAAATTTTAAAAGGGGTATGAATGGACTGAGTATGGGAAGATAACGATACAGTTGGGTCTGTTAGCATACTTTTGGAATGGCTGTATTATATGTGAAGGGCAAAGCCGCAAGTGAGTTGAGGGTTTTTTTTCAAGTGAGCACTGAAGCCTGTCCCTGCACTGATCCTACCTAATACTGTGCTAATACTCATGGTGTGCTTGCACCACAGACACCCATTCAGTAAATCCAGTGCTTGCTTACATAATTTTCTAAAACTCTATTGGCAATTTTCCTTTCCTCACAAAAATGAGACTTACAGTCCCTATCGGCAGCAGTTCTCTTCACTACAGAACAACCCAAGGTAACTGTTTTGAAAGGTGATGAAATTGGTCCACTGCACAGCAAAGAGATTTTGCCCTGTCACTGAATAGGCAGTGAGACCTGTATCTCAGTTGCTCTGAGAGAGTACTATTCTGACATATATTTTGACAAATATGCCAAATGGGTGGCATATTTACAAAATATATGGTATTTGTATGGATAGAAGGAAGTGCATATCTCTCCACACAAAGAACTTTGTGGCATTAGCCCAGCCAGTTAAGCCACCTGCTAAGGGCTGGAAAACAAAAATTGTAAAAATATCCAAACAACCTTTTTAGGTGTGAAAACATAAGCTTAATGCTACTCTTTGGTGTGTGAGCATAGCTCCAGTACAAATGGAGTTGACAAGGTAAGTGGGATTGTGGTTCTGACAGGCATGGCAGGAAACAGGTAAGAAAACAAATAAATTAGCACCATTTATTATTAGTGTAAATTACAAACTATTCATTGTTCATTTTAGATGGTCTTTGTCTATTGCAAACAAAATCTCAAAGATTACTCAGACGTAAGTTTGGCTAGTTAAAATGAAATTTCCAGATTCAAGGCTTAGTATTTAAAGGACTACTGTAAACTGTTTCCAAAACTTTTAAGACCTGAGGAAAAACTGAGTCTGTGATTTGTAGCCTTGCACAGGACAGCAAAAGGGGCGGGCTGGAAGGATGCAGAACCACAAGGAGAAGAGAACTGCCAAGAAACTCTATAGCTGGTTGCCTGGTTTGTCCCACATTTAAGAACTTGCTATAAGCAGCTGAGGGACTGAGCAGCCATGCCAGGGCTCTTAATGGTGGATAACCCAGTCAGGGAATGATCGAACTGGGAGACAGTGGTGAGTCTACTGTGTTTTGGCTGGTGGGACTCTGAATAGAAAAATTCATCACAAATGTGTGGGCTGAGCTGCATGCATACCCGGTTTTGTGCATTATGCAGCAGAGGCTTGAGGGAACACTCTTGTACAAAGGAAGAACAGCACAGGTTATTCGTTATCAAAATAATACAAACAAGATGAGAATATTTAGTGTTTATGCACTGGAAAAAAGAAAAAATGGCTACTACCTAGCAAAGGACCCTGTAACTTTCTCCTGTACATCTCCTTCCATGCTTAATGGGAGTTGCCACATGCCCGTCTGTGGTGGATTGACCTTGGCTGGCTGTCAGATGCCCACCCAGCCACTCTCTCACTCACCCTCCTCAACAGGTCATGGAACAAGATAAGGACAGGGTGATCACTTGCCAATTACTGTCACGGGTGAAACAGACTTGGCTCAGGGAAAATTAATTTAATTTTTTGCCAGTTAAAATAGAATTGTATCGTGAGAAACAAAGACAAAAACTGAAAACACCTCACCTCACGCCTTTCTCCCAGGCTCACCTTTGCTTCTTCATTCCCAGGTCCTCTTATCTCCCCTCTCCAGAGGATGGGGAATGGGGGCCATGGTCAGTCCATAACAGTTCCTCTCTGCTGTTCCTTCCGCCTCACACTGCTCCAGAGTGGTCTTCTCCAGGGGCTGCAGGGAAGTCCCTGCTCCGGCACCTGGATCATCTCCTCCCCCTCCTACCTTGATGTTCACAGGGCTGTTTCTCAGACTTTTCTCCTCATGGCTGGGCAGCATTTTGCCCTTTCTCACACAGGCTTTCCCTGAGGCGCTGCCATTGTGGCCGCGTGCCCTGCGGTGGGTCGGTTGGAGCCGGCTGGAACCGGCTGTGTCCAGCACGGGGCAGCCCCGCCCGCTCCTCACAGAGGCCGCCCTGCAGCCCCCCTGCCAGCCCCTGGGCACCTGCACCTCATATAGCATCTCAGTGAGCTCGGGGACAGACAGCTAAATACTTACTGAGGGCTGCTGCACAGGCACGCGCGTGCACAAGACTTCTGTAGTGAACTTTATGGCATGGATCCACTTCGTAAAACACATAGCAGGTTTCTGTAGAGACATACAGGGTTTTTTGTTGTTGTCGTTTTATTACTGCTTAGAAATACTGCATTGGTCACTTTTAAGTTGAAATTATAAAGATTTTAGCAAGGATTAAGAAGTACTAGTGGGGTGGCCTGTGATATCCCTGTGGCAGGAGCGGGAGATCCAGCCACACCTGCTCAGTGTGCAGCAGTGGTCGCCCCATAGCTGGGTGAGTTGACAAGATACAGGGGAGTGTGGCTCCTCGGGGGATGGTAGGCAGGAGGTAAGTTGGAGACAGGTCAGTGTTTCTACTTATTATTGCTATTTAATCGTGATGGGGGGGGTGTTTTATTGCTCTCAAGTATCCCTAGCCTATCTTCTTACCTTACATAACAATTTCTAGAATGCTCCAAATGAGTCAGTTTGTCCCAGGGAGTGACAGTCTGAGGGAGCTCTCAGCGCCATCTATGTTCAGCTCGTTCTTTAAAATGTATTTACTTGCAGTTTGCACCTAGAGGCAAAAAACGAAGTCTAGACAATTATATGGTAATCAACATCAAAAAGGGGAACTACATGAAAATGAAGAATCTTGTTAAAAAGAAGCTAAAGGGGGCAGCTAAGAGAATTAAATCTTTCCAGGCAGCCTGAGGACTATGTTAGAAAAAAAAAAAAAAAGAAGCGTTTAGAACCACATGGTAAATACATATCACCTAGCAGAAACACTTGAGAAGGAGAGGTTGGTGAGGCTTAACAGAAGAGAAAGCAAAGTAATAAAAATGGCAAAGCCATAATTTGGAAAGCTGAAGTTGTTTTCCAAAGGACAGAGAAGATCCTTAGATTTTGGCAGATTAAATATGAAAATGCAGTAAGCCAAACCACCACAAAAATAAAATAAAAAAAAGAAAAAAATGTTTGAGGAGCAACTAGCAAAAGGAATTGAAAGTAATAGTTAATTTTTCTTGGAATATATCAGGAAGTGTGCCAATACATTTCTAGTATCAACAAGGCATAAGAAGAAGCCAGATGAATTTGCTACATCCATATTTACTTTGGAAAAAAATGGGTATATTACAGACTGATTCCCTTTTTTTTGAGGTGCTCACCAGCAAGATTTTCTTAAATGTGGAAGAGGTTGTGGAACAAACGGGCAAAACAAGCAGTAACAAGCCAGCAGGAGCAGATGGTTTCACCCCGGCATTCAAAGAGAATTCAAGAATGAGATTGATGAATTATGAAAAGTGACAGGAAACTTCATGCTTAAAACCACCTTGCTAACTTGGGACAACAGGGCTTCAGGAGAGATCCCAAAATGTGCAAGTCTGTAGAATTGAAACCTGGGCTTCACAAATAATAAAAACTACAAAAAAAGACTAGAATTAGCAGACATCTGAAGGAAAACAAACTTTCTGGGGAGAATCCCTTTTGCACAGGGAAAATCCTATCTTATAAACATATTGGAGTTCCTTGAAGGGCACAGAAAATATGCCTTGTGGTGGCCTATTTGATATACAGGGGAAATATTACAGATGTTTCCAAAACTGTAAATGGCAAAGAGATAGTTGTTAGGGATTGTTGGTTCATTCTCTCCAAATAGAAATGTTTAAGGGTAAATTAAGCTAGTCATTTTTCACACAATGACCAGTAAACTTTGGGAATTTGTTGTCAATGGATATGGCAGATGATAAAAATTTGTGGTATTTCAAGGGAAAACTTCATAAGTTCATGGAAAGGAAAATCCTTAAAGTTTACAGAATATTTGTAAACGGTGTTTGGTGCCAGAAGTGCCTGAGAGAGTTGTAGGTCGGAGAAGTGCTTAGGGAGGCATCATTTGTGCTTGGCCTGTTCCCTAGACATCTGCTTATCCCTGGTGTTGGAGATAAGGCACTGGGCTAGCTGAACTTTTAGTCTGATCCACTACAGCTGTTTCTGTGCTGTTAAGCACTGAACATAGGCTGTTGTGGCTTGCTAGGACTAGATGCTAATGGACCTGGATCCTACTGAGAGCTTGAAGATATCTCCTTTACAGTGCTAAAATTATTATCATGAAGGTACTAATGAATAATTTTCTGTGTGAGAGAAGTTTGTGTGAACTAAAGCACTCCCTTCTGTCTGGAGATAATGATACATTTGGGAGAAGAAAAGCAAACTCCTATAAGTAAATAATGTTTGTCTCTTTTTTCCCTTTATTGTATTATTGTTTTGCAAGTTATTTTTAGATGTAAAAGAAATTGACACAGACAACAGTATAGGACTTAGCTCTGAAATATAAATAATCATAAGTTCCCAGTGTATTGTTACTAAGATTTCATTATATTACTCTGAAAGCATGAAGCATTTTATTATTTATTATGATCTAATACAGTGTGCTTCAACATCAGCTTTTTTTGACACTGGTGAAAAATTGTAACTGAGGTACAAAAATTTTATCGTGTATTTCCATTCCTTTGGTGCTCCTATAACTGTTATAAATATCAACAAACATTTGATTACTTGTTGAAAAGAACCCATAATTCAACTAAAGATCTTAGAAATGTCGTTGTTATGGCTAGTTATTAAAGGTATCTTATCTGGTGAAAAGAGGACATTCTTCTACATCTCCCAAACTTCATAATGTTCTTACATGCATTGAAAGTCAAGAAGTGCGTACCTTGGTTAATGAGGGTTAATACTGAAGACTTTGTATAGTCCTTGCTTGTCATTCAAGTTGCAACACTGATACTTTTATCAGCTCTCTGGTGCACCACAAGTGCATGAAGGAATTTTAGTTTAATGAGGCTTCTCCTTGACTGTGCCTTACATCAACAGCAAACAATTTTAAACGAGTAGTATTTGGACAAGCAAGCAACCGTGAATGAGATTTTCAACTGTTTACTTCATGGAAAAAGCGGAAGTGAATCAGCCACTCTTCATTTTTCTCTTTGATTCTTGTGCCAGCAAGCATTTGACCTTAGCTCAAAAATTGCAGCTGGTGTTTCTTAGATGGGATTTCTCAGTTTATTGTAATAACAGAGACAGACTTTCTTGTAAGTGTTGGGACACAGCTCTTACTGAAAACAGTGCAAGTTAGGCATGTGAATATCCATCAGTGTCTCAGCCTGAAATATCTAAGCAGTCTGAAATCATGACTTGTCAAAAGAAAAAAAAAAGCTCATAATAATCTTTGCTCATTAGTACCTTGATATACCCTCTGGGCCTCAACTGGCAGTGGGGATATCATCAACAGACACCATGTTGATTAAAGAAAAAGAGAAAAGGGAACTGAAAATGTGGTGTGACAGTAGTGATCTCCTGTTTCCTCTCTCTTGCAGTCTCCACCGTTATCTCTATGTGGCATTTCAGCATAGCCTATGTAAGCCAAGCTAGTTTCAGAAAATGTGCACTTTTTAATCCTATAATATGAAAATGTAAAACATTTAAAAATAAGTGGTGTGAAGCTCTTTCTGCTATTTTTCTGTTATTTGTGATAAATCACTATTTTCCCCAGCTCTTGTTGCCCTAGTTGGGGATGCAGTATGCTTGTAAACTTGTATGAAGAAACACAATGTTATAAACATTGTACAAAAATGACCTGGGACTGTTGGTCAACAGCCAGCTGAATATGAGGCAGCAGCATGCCCAGGTGGCCAACAAGGCTGATAGCATCCTGGCTTGTATCAGAAATAATGTGGCCAGCAGGACTAGGGAAGTGGTCGTCCCCCTGTAGTCAGCACTGGTGAGGCTGCAATTCAAACACTGTGTTCTGTTTTGGGTCCCTCACTACAATAAAGACCTTGAGGTGCTGGAGCATGTCCAAAGCAGGGCAACGAAGCTGATGAAGGGTCTAGAGCACAAGTCTTATAAGGAGCGGCTGAGGAAACTGGGATTGTTTAGCCTGGAGAAAAGGAGGATGAGGGGAGACCTTATAGCTCTCTACAGCTACGTGAAAGGAGGGTGTAGTGAGGTGGTATAAGTCTTTTCTCCCAACAGCAATAGGACAAGAGGAAGTGGCCTCAAGTTGCACCAGGTTAGATTTAGACTGGATATTAGGAAAAATTTCTTCACCAGAAGGGTTGTCAAGCATTGGAACAGGCTGCCCAGGGAAGTGGTGATCACCATCCCTGGAGGTATTTAAAAGACCTGTAGATGTGGTGCTTAGGGACATGGTTTAGTGGTGGACTTGGCAGTGCTAGGTTTACAGTTGGACTTGATGATCTTAAGGGTCTTTTCCAACCTAAACAATTCTATGATTCTGTGATTCTAAATGGATCTGAAGACATGCCATTTGAGAACATGTTATTTTCCTCTGTTCTATGAAATGCATAGTAACTAAGGTGTGCGCATCCTATCATTACACTTTATTTCTGCTTTCCTATCCCCAGCAGTACTTCGTTAACATTAGGAGCATAGTTCCTGGTTAATCCCAATAATTTTCAGCAGCCATTCTGATGCATCCTCTTGAGCACCGTATTATCTTAATACTGCTGACATTTGCATGTCTTTGTAATACATTTTTTTCAGATATTGTCCATTTAATCCAATGCAGTTTCTGTCATCCTTTGTTCTTACAGTCATGCTTTACTTACAGCTGATGGAAAAGAATAATCTACTAATTTCTCAATAGCTCTTAAAGGTTAAGAAGGAATCAACAAGGTGTAAACAGCAGTATAAGAATCCCAAAGATTTAGCTGTTTGAACACAGAGTACATAATTAGAAACGTATAGAACTAGAATTATAGTGAAACCAGGCCATTAAGATTTCTATGTTTAATCAATGATTTTTCATGTGAGTGAAATTGTTACATGCCATTTATCATCTCAGCTGTACTCTGACAGAAAAGAAAAAGCCCCTAGGAACAGCAATAACATATTTAAGTAGGGTATGACAATTATTCTTTATATTCACTTATCTGCATATAGTTTCTCCTCTTCTTCCTCCCCCGTCCCGGCTCTTATCTGAAAGTGTAGGTCTTAGCTTAAGAGGCTGAAAGGAAAGGGATTTGTCTTTCTTATTTGCACATCAATATATGGGACCAATCCCAGGCAGAACAGGGGAAGGGCATATATTACCAATGTGCTCCAGTACCGATCCAGAGTACTTCCAGCGCCAGAATTTAAAAGTTTTCAGGGCATCACTATTTCTCTGCTTCATATTTTACCCATTCTCCTGACTGGAATAATGTTACTGTAGCCCTGAGTGGCCCTCACTTCTTTCCCTGCATGAGATTACCTGGCTGTCAGTCTGAAGCTCAGGCTCTGCTGACTTTCCATTCTCTGGATGAGGTGGCAGCGTCACCGAGTCTGCCTTCCCCCTCTGCCTGCAGCAGTAAGGGAGATGCACCTTACAGAGAAGGTCTCTCCTCCTTGACTTCCTTGCACAATCTCCTAAAAGCAAGGCTGTCACTTGCCCTTAATTATTGATATGTCATTAGGGATATCTTATCCATTGCCTGTGAGAGCTGTTGAGCGCCTGCATGGTAGATAATGTGTTGTGCATC
This sequence comes from Sagittarius serpentarius, assembly GCA_034782735.1. Classification (NCBI taxonomy): domain Eukaryota; kingdom Metazoa; phylum Chordata; class Aves; order Accipitriformes; family Sagittariidae; genus Sagittarius; species Sagittarius serpentarius. Next base: position 17,635,283 of record JAVKLA010000030.1, on the reverse strand, counting down.
CACCTGAACGGCTCGTTGTTGTGCAATCTGTCGATATCAGGCCTTCAATACAAGACTTCTGATACAAAAGCAGCATCTTTGCTACTTTATAGAAATTGGAAAACACCTTATCTAATCTGTGGTCGAGTCCAGGCTGACCCGCAGATATTCCCTGCAAAGTATTACCAAGTACTTTGTCCTTGAGCTAGTGTCAGTTAGCTGACAGTGGCGGTCACTTCTGCAAGGCCTCCATTCCCCAGAAAGTAAGACAGGATTTATGACATAAGATTTTTAAATGTGGGTTTTTTTTCCTTTCCTGCTGCTGTACTCGTTTATACCTCTCCTTCTGCCTTTTTAGCCTCAGGAATCTTTTTGAAAGAGATGTTACACTTCTGTGAAGGAATTTTTTTTCCTGGTTAAAATTTAAAAGAAATATAAATTATTTATAAACTGGCAACACAAAAGGAGCAGTATAGCCATACATACCATTGTCTTCTACAGACAGAAGATTTTAAAGTGTACTTTTCATGAAGGCTGTTCATAAGCTGTAGAGGTTATGGTGTTTTCTCTGAACTTAACGTGTTTTGAGCCTCAGACTTTAAAATATGTATGAAAAAAGTGTGGTTAATAGCTGGCTACTAAAAATGTTCTAAAATACTAGGCATTTTGATTTGAAGTACTAAAAATGCATTAAAATATCCAGGTCTCAGAATAAATCTAAAAAAAATGAAGTCAGTGCCTATTCCCTGACCTTCTAATGGTGTATTTAAAGAGGTTTACTTTTTTTGTTTATGGTATGCATCAGTGTGCCTGTGTTCTTCAGTTCCCTGTTTGCTCCTAAGTGATGGTTTGGAAATATGGCAACCTCTTTCTCCCTCCTTCATTTTGTGTTTCTACATTCATAACTGATGGAAGGCAGAAATAAAGCAGTTCAGCAAATTTTGCCTTTCCTGGGAGTAATTGTCTGCCCGCTGCAGAAATGTTTGAAGACTTGAGAAAGTATAAAGGAGTAGAAATGTCCAATCTGTTGTTTGGGAAGTTGGTCAGATTCAGAGAAAGCAAAAAATTGGAGGGGGGCGTGAAATGAGACACCGAAAGTGTGAAAGTAGATGGAGTATATGACAAATGTGGGAGAGATTTGGGCAAAATGGAAAACCAGAAGGTGAGGTTATAGAATGGGCACCATACAGACCAGGTAGCTGAAGGCACTTACTGCTCTCTGCTATGAAAGCCCATTAAAATTAGCACATCTGCAGTGCTTCCACTTTCTGACTGAGGAAGTAGCAAAGGCAGGTGCCTAAGAAAAAGGGTGGAGAAAATCAACAGCCCCTTAGAAAGCATGCAATATTTTTAATCTTAATTTGTATCAAGAAGGTGGAGGGTATATAAGCACAAGATTATTCTCTTCTTTTTTCACTGTGAACATTTGTGTATATGCCAGACGGAGCGCACAGCTCCAGTGCAAGAGACACAGATCTGCAACACCTTTTTTTTTTCCCCCCTCCTTTCTCTTTTTTCTTTTTTTCTTTTTAAGACTGGCCTAAAAAGCCTACTGGTAGTGTCCTTTCAATGTGTGAATAACAGCTGCTGTAGAATGGAAACTGGCAGCTTCCTCCTAAAAATTGTTTATGTACGGGGTTTATACATCATACACTCATCTAATGTAAAGTGCAACCATTTCTATGGTATTAGTCTGACTGGTCAGAAAGAATGCAGTTTTGAATTTAAGAGCTTAACTCACAAGTACAGCCATATGAAAATATTGGCAGGGCCTAGTAAGTGTAAGGAAAATTGTGGTCAGTTTTAAATATCAAGGGGAAAAAGGGAAGAAAAAAAACCTGCCAGTGAAGACAATGAAATTTTAATTTCTTGAAGAGAATTAGCCACAAGATCTACCACTTAATCTGATGAAGAAGTTCCATTAGAGAAATCAGCAAATTGATTGGCTACCAATAATAATAACAGCAATAAAACACTTAAAGACTGAAGGAAATTTTACAAGTGATCTGAAGAGTTCAGATCTCAAAAGAAAAAAAATTTTTTGAAAATTTAGATAAAAATCAAAAGTATGCCTACAGAGAAAGTGTCAGGCTTGGAAGAGTACTGGTTGCATACTTGGCGAAATACTCAGTACCACAATAAACTGGTCTAAAAGTAGAACTGGAATGAAGAAATGAAGGATTTCTGAAGTCTTGTGATGAAACTCAAACATGAGAGTATTGTTCATCAAAAGAATAAAAACAGAAGTATTTTTAAATTCTTTTTTATATACAAATAGTAAAACTGGAATGTTTTAGAAGAATATTATTTGGATTTATTTTCTTGTTTTAAAGCACAAACTTGGAAACAAAGTCTGAAATCATTCAGAGATTTCATTGCACCATAATAAGACTGGCGATCAGTAAGCAATTAAACATTCTTAAAACAGCTATAAAAACTGAAATACATTTTGCATTTCCATGAGAGTTAAAAATATTTTGCTACATCTTACCCTGAAACACAGATGTCTGAACCTACACTAGGTTGAAAAGATTGGATATTTAGAATACTTCATAGATTATCCTTCTCTAGAACTTGCTATTAGGAAATAATGTTTTATGTATTGGAATGATATAAAGTATTACATTTTTGCATTACTATAAAAATGCATCATATAAACCAAAGGACTTTTGCTCTTAGTGATACTGATCCTCAAAGTGGGTTTAAATATAATTCCAAGTTTAATACCTTAAAAGCAGAAAGTATTGTGCATGTGGTCTGTTGTTAAGTACTAACAAAACGTATGTTGAGTGAAAACTTAATATTCCTTTTTTAAGAATTTTTATAAAGTCACACTCAGTGTTTACTCATTTCAGTACTGTCAAGTCATTATGATAGTGCTGGACAAAATATAATTGTTCATATGAATCAGAAAGGGCTCCACTCCAGAATGTATACTAGATTTGGATAGCTAGGATTTTAATGCATTTTCATATTTTATTGTATAATCTGAGCTGTTGTGGCATGGAAGTTCTAGACTCAGGAAATAAAGCATAGTATGCGGTGCAATACCTTTTGGGACAGTTTCTCAATATGACATAATCAAAGTAAAATGTTTTGCAGAAATGGTAATTGCTGAAAGACAGAAAAAAGTAGAAAATGGAAAGATCACTTAAAAACACAGGCTGAGTGACTTAAATAGTCAGCATGAACTGTAAGCCTTAAGTGATAGCAGATGCCTGTCAATCCTGATCTATCTTTATGCACTGGCACACAGTTAAGACCTTTGTCAATAGTTCAGGAGTTTATAGTTAATTTCCATTTAAGAGTAACCAAGCTCTTTAAGACATAAAATCTGAATTTGCTCACTCTACAGGAGATCCATGTGATTTGTAGAGGCTATGAACATTGCAAAAAGGTTTCTAGTTCTTATGTAAATTGAAGATAATAGGGTTTCTCATGTTAATCAGAAAAAAAAATATAAGCTTTTCAATTTATAGGGTACAATTCAGCAAATAAATTTTTATGTGGATTTGAAGTTATTAATATCAATTACCAAAGCTGTCTTTCTGAGTGTCTCTGCAAACCTTCCATTATTAGAACAAGATTTAGCTGTCTGCCACAATGGAAAGGTAGATCAGGATTTGCTGGTACCTCTGCTCATGGTGTTGGCTTAAATAATAGGGGGCTGTAAGGGAAGTAGGAACTCTGCAGCCAGAACTGTCTTCTCTCTTGCTCATTTGGCAGTGAAGCCTGACCTTGTACTGACTATCTTCTAATAGGAGAGGAGGGAAGCCAGGCAGAGGGGAAATGATCAGTGAAGTTGAGAAATACAAAATAGACCATATTTCTGTTCCAAATCAAGAGGACAGTAATGCTTAGAGTTTGGGTTTTTTTTATAGCTTATTATAACCACATAGAGGAACTTTTAGTAGAGGTCTTCTTCAGAACTTACTAAAAAATGTAAGGCAAAACAGTTTGTCTGCATTCTTTAAAGACAGGTGACATTTGAAGAGGTTAGCATGTTATTTTTATGGCATGCAATGGTTATTTCACTGCAAGGTGAGTTTAATAACTCTAAGACAAAAAGGCGATTCCTTCTGATAGGGAAGAGGAGAGCAGATAAGATGTTCAGATAAAAGCCTTAAAAGAAATGAACTGCATTAGAAGCAGCACTGCTGAAACCGGCAAAATAAAACCTGTAACCTGAATGATTATAGTATTTTCTTACAAATCTTTATAACAGAAACAAAAGATGCATTTTTAGATAAGTGTTTTCCTGACTCTGAATAGTTAGAGGTACTTGGGGCGATAAATGGCGTTAGCAGCCAACTGTGCACAGTTTGATTTCATGTCTCACTGCATTTATTCTGAGCTGGCCGTTTGCATGCTCTGGTATGGGGGGCATAAGAAATCACTTAAATAAGTAACTGTGTTAATCACATACCACAGTGATGGGTTCCTATGTATTCCACTATTGAGAAAATCTGCTGACTCAACCTCAGTTTTGACGTATTGCATAATACCACGATGAAGCTTTTTCTGACATTGACCCATCAGCCATATTGCACATTTGTGAGCTCTCTGATTTTGCACTTCCTTCAAAGCTGAAGGGCTGGCAGTGCTGGCACAACTAAACTAACGCTGACAAAACACTGCTTCTCCAACACGCACACACAGGGACTATTGACAATGAATTACAATACTCTGAATTATTTTTTTCACTTCTAATGTGGATCATGGGAAGACAGTGGACCACCCACAGCACTGAGAACACCAATTTGGTGTCCTGTTTTTCCTCCCATATTTAACGTACCTTAGGGAGGATGGTACTTTGTGAACAACCTTAGGGGACTCTCTCCTATCTGCCTTCATGTGGCAATGGATTTTGAGTTTATTTAAATGAAATTCTGGACTACATCCCTATGGCATCTCCCTCACAACGTTGGGGTTTTTTTGAGACAATCTTTTCGTCCATCTCTAGCCTCCCTGCTGCATACGATAGTAGAATACAAGGGATATTTCTGATGCAACTCACTGATAAGGTATCTTCTGATTTCACATAAGTTCTCTTCTTGATCTGTATCATGACTGTCAGAAAGCCAGTCTCCAAAATGTTATTCACAGCAGGTTTTTTTATGCTTCTTTGGGAAGATAGTGAATAATACTGGAATTAGGTAAGAAAGTTCATCTATACATACATTATATATATGGATTATGCACTTTTCAGGATGTTCATTTGATACTGCCTTGCCTTCTTGAAAATGACTAACATAAAGGAAACATTTAAGGAGGGGGGAGGCACAAAAAAATGCAGAAAGGCAAAGGGAAAAACTACAGGTAAGTACTTTCAAAGAAGTTAACATTATAATGGGTTGGTGACCAATTAGGAAAAAGCTATCCAGAAAGAGACCAGCAGCATTACACAGCTGTGTTAAGGGCTGAAAGCCTTAGGTCAAAGGGCATCCTAGTCTCTAAAGATACTAAAGGATAAAGGGAAATAGGTTATCAGTCTGATGAGAGGGAGTTACGGAAGGAAAGAGAATTATGGCAGAAAGGGAACAGTCAGGTTCTTACAGGCAAAGGTGGGTATTAACTGACCTGAAATGAACCTTAAAATTGGTTGCGAGGAAAGATTAGAGTGTAGATGGGGGAAATATGAATATGAAAAATTATTTTTACCCCTTAGGAATCTATACTTTGTATCTTTGAGTAAAAGAATAAACACCTTTGCTTTGAAAAGACTTTTCCTGAGTCACTGTAATCAGTTGCTGTCACAGGCTGCTGAAGGATAAGGACTTTCAGCTGCAAATTTAGTCTATCATATCAACATGGTTAACAACTGTAATCCAGTGACCAAATCTGAAGGTAAGAGAACTGCCTCATTTATCCAAAGGAAGCTACAGGTAGGGAGGCCTGTCACCCAAGTGTGTTTGTGATGGAAAAGAAGGGCTTTATCTCTATCTAGGACAGAAGGTAAGGGATGAAGGGGTTTGGGGTTTTTTGTTTGTTTTGGTTGGTTTGGTTTCTTCCCTTTTCTGCTGTTTTTTTTCTTTTTTTTTTTTTTTAGTCTCTTTTTTTTTCTTTAAATGATGAATACTAACACCATTTGAGATTCCTGTCACCTCTTTAAGTTCATCATTTAAGCAACTTTTCCAAAGGTGTAATACACTGCAACTGTCTTCAACATTTCTTGTTGTTCCTGTTGTCTTTATAGCTGTGAATTCCTGTCAAATTTTTATGATAGACAAAGTAGAAATCTATATTTTATTGCAACCTCATTTTTAACATATCTTGGTAATTTAATTCTTAACCATTTTAAAAACATCGGTATAGGGCATGATAAATATTCTTAGGCTACGTTGTGTCTGCTGAGATGCTTAAAAGAGAAAAGAGGAGACAAATATAATAGTCAATTCAGATGTTCAAAGCTTCCTTCTTAAAAAAAGAGACCTTCATAAAAGGCACTTAGGATATTCTTGACTAGTTCTGGGGACTTGACTTCTGGGGACAGAAACACTCTATGAAGGTTAATCAACCTTTGCAGAACTACAAAATCACAGAGAGTTCTTATCTCATAAAATAAAAACCATCTATCCAAGCCTTTTATGAAGGGTTAGCAACCGTGGATATTGATGGTTTTGATAGATTAAATGCTCCCAAACCGGTCCATCCCAATATGACTCATCAGACTGAGACTTTATATAAACAAGAGGTTCCCTCAGGTTTTAAACTTTCAACTGGATGATAAACTGACAAAGCTAAAAATCAGGATTCTCAATACAGAGAAACTGTAAGTTTCAAATTAATGAAGCAATCATTCCCTTAGATGACTTTTAATATGGCACCAGGATTTCAACAAAAAATGCTCTGATAAATGTGGTGATACTTTTCCATTACTCATTTGAGCATATCCACTAGGTTATGTTTTTATGGACTTCAGAGAATACAAGTGTGCCCCTGTTTGGAGAAGAAAAAGGCATTGTTGAAGAGGGCCATACTCAAAATAATGAATTTACTTGTCTTGTTAGTGTTCCTTCTTCCATCTTTCTTATTTTTACCCACGTTGGCTACAAAATTTTGACAGGATGCTTAGATACCCAGATGGATGATAATAGCCTCAGTGAGACTGAGGATGTAGAAAGCCGGCATTGGTTTTTGTTGTTGTTTTGGAGTTTTTCTGAGTGTGATCTTAGGGAAATTAAAAGGTTATCCTGTGCTAGTATTATGGGCCAGTAAGTTGCCCAAGTGTTGTTTACTAAGGTCTCAGTGAAGAACAGTTTGTACATGACCTTTCTGTACACAAAAATCAGAAAAGGGCAACAAAAATTAATAGAGCCAAGAACTTCAAGTGAGGACGGATTGCATTGCTTAAATTCAGTTTGTTCAGAAAGAAGAGGTGATACAGTAGATCTATGTATCATTTTTAAATGAAGGCTAAGTTAAGACAAATATAATGGTTAGATATAAAGATATTGCTAGAAAGGAGGATTATAGGAAACCACTGAAACATCACAGTCCTTTGGTTGAGGATGGAGAAAAGGATGGAAAATTAACAAACTTGTTTTAAAATACTGCTGTAACTTTAAAGGCCTAGATTATCAAAAATATTAACATGGACTTAAATATTAACTGTTAACTTTTATGTTACATAAACCCTTGTTGAAAAGGTAAGTCTGTGCCTAAGTGTTCTTTTCTAATCAAATTTGACTGTGGTTTTTAAAACATTTTTTTTTCCCCAACACATTCCAGTTTGCCCTTAGCTTTCTCTCTGACTTATTTTGGAAGAAAATGTTTCTTAGCCTCAGGATTAGAAAATAATTTTGCTTTATTTACGAATTCTTTGTTAAATTACTTGCAAGAAAAATCCTATTCCAGAATATAAACCATGAATCATCCTGGAACATGATACCAGTGTTTTGATATCTTCATTGCAGTCCCATTTGAGTTTGACTGGGAAAGAATACCAAAATCTGTTGGTTTTGTGTCAAGTTTTGAGGCTAACATGAAGACAATTAGCAAAATCATTTATTTATACCAAAAACCAGTTGCCTTTTGCAAGTCAGTTACTGAAAGCTCTAGGCCTTTGTACTAGGATTAAGCATAACTTATACCAAAATCTAAGTCCAATTAGCAGTTCTTCAGAGAGAGTATGGAGTTCAAATTTCTTTTGGGGTGCTGGCAGAGAAGTCATTGGTCAAAATTAGGGATTTTTAGTATGCTTGTGATTAGTATCTCTGGCTTCTTTCAGTTTAATTCTGTCCTGATTACTGTGGGCAGCTGTGTGCAAAGCCAAATCAGTAAAAGCAATACATACTAGCCAAAGGAATAGCATGGGCTGTCACAGTTGAGCTGTGTCTTTGAAAGAATTTCTTCAGTACAGCATGCTTAATTTGTTTGTTTTTGTTTTACAAGGTGTCACACTGTGAGCAAATTAGAATAGGTAAGCTAGCAGCAGAGCTGTGTTTTGGGGAAGAAAACAGCGTCTTGGCACTTCAGCTCTGCTACCTCAACGCAATGAAGGCGGTGGTAGCACAGCTCATTTCTACTTAACCTCATCCACATGGGAGGGATTAAACCAGGGATATAGAAAAGCATCTCTCATCCAAAATGGGAAAAAAGGGAGGAAAGACTTGTTCTTTGGGTGACTGCATTGGTACTAGCAGGCTGCATGTTCCTGTTAGGACAGAGCAGGTCAGTGAGCTTGTTTGTGCCATGATATGTGTGAAGGTAGTAACGTGCAATTGCATTAGTGGCCACAGTGCTCATTGTGACTTTATAGTTATTGTGCTCTAAGAAAGATGTTTTCAGGATTGTCTGAGAAAAATGGGGATTTAACTGGTAAGTGTGATTCAACTTGAAGTAAGCACAAATGCAAGGCATAGGGATACCCTGTTTGTTCCATTCCACACAGTAATAGATAGCACCATGGCAGCTCTTTAGTATGTGAAGAACAGCTGAAACTCTGCAATATTGGAGATGTATGCAATGGAGAAAAATGTGCAATATTAGGAGTGTGCATATTCACTGGGTATTTTAGAATGTCAAACCTAAATATCCCCCAGTTGAGCCAGAACCCTTTCAAAATGTTGGATAAGAGAAAGAACCTCTGGATCTGCATCCATGAACATGTTTCAGTAGGATGAACTATGGGGAGTTCACACTGCTCTGTGCCTTGTGTCGCAGAAGGAAAGCTTCCCCATCAGGGTTTCAGCTGCATTTGTGCTTTGGGCTATGAAGATACTAAAGCAATTATCAAGGAATAGCCAATATGCTCTAAATTTATGGTTTCTTTACCCTTTTTTCTTGTGATTTTTGTTTTCACCTGCCAATAATCTCAGAAGGTATCTAATTCAGACAGAGAAAGAGGAAGAGAGAGAGGCCTACAAAGTACAAGGCTATCATAACTTACAAGAAGGTTATAATATGCAGAAGCGTTACTTACCATATCTTGTGACATTCTTGCCACTGCTGGGAGATCAGTGTAAAACAGATAAAAGCAAATACTTTTTTGCCCAGCAGGTAGGGAACTTCTGGAATTCATTGGTACAGGAGTTTGTGTTGACAGTATAAGGAGGTTCAAAAAGGTATTAGAGAAATTCATAGTCAACATGTCTAAATACTAAGAAGATACAAAAAAGGACAAGAGATGTGCCCTCCAACACCCGCAACAGAATGGTTGTGGATGCTGGCAGAGTACAGCGGGTATGGACCACAGAAAATGGCCACACTCACATGCTTTCCTTAAACAGACACTCCCCTTGTCATTGACCACAGCAGCATGCTGGCCTGGGTGCATGAGCATGTCTCATGTTCTTAGCGCACTTCTGCCTAAGTAATGAATTGTTTAGACCAGAGTGTCTCAAAGCTTTCCAACAGGGCAGGAAAAAATTAATTCTGTGGCTGTGACAGAATTGCTGCTTTAGGCACCATCCTCCCTGAGAGTGGTGAGACGGAGTGAGAGCTGTGCCTGGCCACCACGGTGTGTTGACTGTGGGCCGGCTGCCCAGGAATTACTCTGCTGCTGCTGCTAAGCCAGCACAGGATGGCTTAATATTAACTGTTAATTAGCAGCTTCCCCCACACCCAGAACACGTAGATCTGCCTCTCTCCGAGCCGTGATTTTTCTGCCACCATCATTTTGCAGCCATAGCTAAGCACTCTGTGTAAAACTAGAGCTGGTGTATTACACTGTGACAAAGCTCCCTGAATAATTTATTTCTAAGTCTCCATTTCATACTTATTTGTTATCCTATGGGTTTTACCCTGGGGATGTGCCATCTAATTTCAATTTAAAATGTAAGTTCCATAAATTACAACTGCACAGAAGTTGCTTTAACATGCCATTTATGAAGGTAATGGTGCACATTGTAGCAGAAGTGTTTCAGAGTTTCCACTCCTGAGACTACAGATTCACAGTAGGCTGGTAAATGGGGAACAATGAGGAGTTTGCTAGAAAATTGAACAAATCCACCTTAACATATCAAAGCAAATAGCATCTTAATATTGTGAACTCTATAGGGCAATGTTTCTGCAACAGCATGGACATACAGATTCCCTGCTCACATTAAGCAGAAAGGAAGTGTGTATATTGTGTGTCATGTATTTAGAAACTAGTTCCTGAAAGTGCACTTAGGAAAAGTATTAAGACATATTTACGGTAAGGTATAAATAAGGCCCACTACACTGACAGTTCTTAATCCTTGGATTAAAATTATGTGAATCGTGTTTTTTTTCCCTATTTTCTAAAAAAATCACGACTTCTGTGAAGAGCTGGTCTAGGTAACAAGTTCAACAACAATTTAACAAGGTGTCATCCAAATATTACTAAAATGTGTATAAACGTCTGTTATCTTTCAAGAGAAACATGTTATAGTATTTTTACTTTAAAAAGTAATATAAATTATGTAGCAGTGTTGTGGTTTAACCCCAGTGAGCAATTAAGTACCACACAGCTGCTCACTCACTTCCCTCCCACCCAGTGGGATGGGAGAGAGAATCAGGGAAATAAAAAGGTAAAGCTCATGGGTCGAGGTACGAACAGTTTAATAGAACAGAAAGGAAGAAACTAACAATTACACTAATAACAACCAGAAAGTGACAATAATAATAAAAGGATTGGAATACACAAGACAAGTGATGCACAATGCAATTGCTCACCACTTGCTGAC
>JAVKLA010000030.1:17606562-17624054 GCA_034782735.1 Sagittarius serpentarius | reverse complement strand
GGCGGCGTGCGAAACTTTCCCAGAGCGGCGGCGGTTCCCGAGCCCCGAGGTGTGCGTGCGGCGTCTGGGGCGGGACGGGCGGCCTTCCTGGCCGGGCAGGGATGAGGGTGGGGGCGCGGGGGGTGGAGGTGCGGTGCCCGGCAGAGGCAGGGGCGCACATGCCGCTCTTGGGGCCGGGGGAGGGGGTTTGCTAACGCAGGAATATGGTGGCTTTGATAAAAGATTACATAAACGTCAGCCGGTACGTGCCACTTTCTGTGGAAGGGAATTTCAGCACTCGCTTTCGGTCAGGTACGTAACTGGGATCCTTAGTGGTCATGGTTGAAGAAGATCTTGAAATTCCGTGCCTGAGCGTTCAGATTTTAAAAGCATTTTGGAGCTACCGTGTCGATGTTTACAATTAGAGAGGAAGGAAAACACTTGCTGTATTTGGTGAAGGCTTTTATTAGCGTTTGTTTTCCTCCTTTTCACTTTTGGTTTGTAAACAGACTTCTGTTGTTTTTTTCCCCACCCTCCCTGAAATATACCCTTCCTGCCTTCTGCTTTGGGCTGAAGAGGAATGAAATAAGACACAGCAATGTTTCTCAAGTGCACCGCGTTTGAGCGTTTTTAACCTTGCCTTTTCTGGCCGCCGCTAATTACAGCACAGTGTGCTTTTGAGTTGGATAGGGGAATGACAGATAGAAATGCAAGAATTAAGAAACTTTTTTTTTTTCCTGTCCCGTCTGGCATACGCAGTTAAATTCAGCTGGCCACTTGCAGCTTCGCTCTGTGGCAGGGGTGCAGTGTCAGTGCTGGGAAGGTGGGGTACAGCCAGAGTTCAGAGCAAAGCACCCTGGAGCTGCTTCCCCAGAGCCAGTGATGTGCTCGCTTCCAAAAAAGCGAATCGTGTAAATCAGTTCATGTTGGAGGATTTCTTAAACTGCAGCAACTGGGACTTCAAATTCCAACTGTACCAAACTTTCTGATTTTACGTATCCAGAAATGTTAAAGACCCACCAGTGGTGGGAAGCCATTTGGTAAGAGACAAGGAGGTTGGCTTGACAGTAAAACACTAGTCAGCTTTCAAAGTATATTCTCGTAAGTTTTCCATTTTGATAGCATTCTTTCTTGGGGGAAATAGTTTGAGTTATTAATGTCACTGAAGAGCTCTCTGCCTCTTATAGCCTAACTTATCAAAAGTGTTAGAGCTCCCCAATGGATAATAAGAGTAAGAATCTCTCTTCGGGGAGAAAGGAATGATTGGGAAGTGCAATTTGCAGTAACTGTTTCCATGGTCTCTTTTTTACAAGAGCTATTTCAACATAAATGTAGTAACAATGTTTCCTATAGACACATTCGTCTTCCTTTCTCCCACAAGCTTATTTATGGATTTCTTTTCCTCAGATTTAAAACTGCTAACAGAAATATCCTTGGCTGCTTCAGGGGTTTTTTGTTGCTGTTATTTGCTGTATAATGCTGTGTTAAGTTCACGAGATTGCTCGTGAAGGATTAAGAAGTATAAGGTACTGAAGCTAGTTTCTGCTTTTTTGGAAAGAAATGGTGGACTTAACCTTTAGAAAATGCAACAAGAAAAATGGACAGTTTTTGCATATCTGAAGTCAGGATATAAGCATTAATAAGTATAAATACTGCTGAATGATATCTTAGAATGGAAAAAAACCAAACGTGTCTCAGCAAACCTCTCTCCTTCCAGTTTTCATAGTTGAGAACTCATAAAAGTTGATATTTCAGGGTTATGTTCTGTAAAGGTGGGGTAAGTTACCTTTGTCTGACAAGAGAACTTGGTCTGTAATACTTCAATTTTTTTTTTTTTTTTGATACAGTATGGTTCAGAATGTTGTCTGATATGCTGTACTGACTATTTAAGGTGAGAAGTTTTAAAATATTACAGCTTTAAGCTAAAAATACTAGATTCTTCTCCTAAACTCTCAAAAATTGGAAGCAAAAGTTAAAAAGTGTCTGTACCTGCTGACTTGCATACACCTTTTTAAATACGTGCAGTTCTGTTTTAAGAAGGTATTTGAGATACTTGTCCTAATGGTGTGCCAGTTTGTTGTTCTCGCCTTTTTTTAGGATGTGAAGTGTCAAGTGGAGCATGAGCTTCCTTGGTAAGAATACTGATAATGAGTTTTTGGCACATCTTTTATTTGTATATAGAAAGAGGCTCATAAGCATCAAGATACCATAAGGAGCATGCCTGTTCTTTTATCTGCTGAGGGTGGGCAGTGATAAGATATGGTACACTAAAGGAACGAGAGCTCAGCCCTCAGAAGTCAGACTTTAACTTTTTACTCTATGTGCTTCTACTGAAATCAAATTGTTTTATTTTCTGTATACTTGCCCACAGTGGAACCCGTGCTTTGCTTTCTTTCATTGTTTTCAGATCTGAAATATATGAGTATGCTGTGGTTTAACCCCAGGCAGCAACTAAGCACCATGCAGCCGCTCACTCACTTCCCCTCCCACCCAGTGGGATGGGGGAGAGAATCAGAAGAAAGTAAAACTCGTGGGTTGAGATAAGAACAGTTTAATAGAACAGAAAGGAAAAAAATAATCACAATAATAAACTTATAATTATAATAAAATAATTGGAATATACAAAACAAGTGATGCACAGTGCAATTGCTTACCACTTGCTGACTGATGTACAGTTAGTTCCCAAGCAGCGATCTGCCCCACCAGGCCCACTCTCCCCAGTTTTTATACTAGCATGACATCCCACGGGATGGAATATACCTGTGGCGAGTTTGGATCAGCTGTCCCAGCTGTGTCCCCTCCCAACTTTCCTGTGCCCCTCCACCCTTCTTGCTGGCTGGGCAGGAGAAGCTGAAAAGTCCTTGACTGAGTCTAAACACGACTGAGCAACAGCCGAAAACATCAGGGTGTTATCAACATTCTTCTCATACTCAACCCAAAACACAGCGCTGTACCAGCTACTAGAAAGACAATTAATTCCATCCAGCTGAAACCAGGACGAGCAGTAAGTGCATTTCAGAAAAATTCACTTTGTTTACATGTCTTGCCTAACTTAAAAGAAAATCATGTCATTGCAGTCATTAGAACTACTTTTCTGTGCGTGAGGCCACATTTTGACAAAATGTCTCTCCTTAGGTATTTAGGTTTAATTCTTAACATTTAACAGGCTTTAAATACCTGCTTAAATTAATGAAATTAAGTATTTCTTGAGTAAGACTAGCGACTAATTTGGCATCTGCTGATTTTATAACAGCATTTTATGTTCTGTTTTATTACTTAGTCATACAACTGTGTATTTTGAGAGGAAAATATAATGTAACATTCTCATACCAAATAAATGTGCAAATCTAGAAGTGCTTATGACTGAAATGACTGAAGTAGTGTACCCAAAAGGGATTGATATTTGGGTTATAGTGTACAAAGCTACCAGGTACAAGTAACGTAACAGTGAATCCCCAGACTGTATATATCTTGCGTTAGTGACTAGTACCTAAGGACCTGAGATGCTCTGTCTGTGAGATAGTCAGGATTCAGTAAGCCACCCTTTCATTCCCAGTCACAGACCTGTCTTTTTGTTGATTTCTCTCACGTAAATTTGAAAGTAGATCTTCTTATGTGTAAGTGAAGACTGCATACCAGTAATAAATACATCCTGCTGTCTCTTAGGCAAATCTCATGAACTGTGGAGTTTCTTGAGAGTCTTTAGGAAACAGTTAGGTATTACTTGCCAGTGGGAAGGTATATGTGAATCTGCAAGACAGCCAGTTCCCTTCTCTGCAGTGCCCTTAACTTGCCTAGGGGGGTATCGCTGTCAGTGCTTTGCCTTTGGCCTGTTTGATGCGAGTTCATGAGGCACAAGAGGAAAGGTTTCACAAAAAAAGGAAATCCAGGATTTTAAGTCAGATCTTACGTTGCTGGTGATAACATGCATAACAAGCAATTATTTGAGGGAAGGATGCAGAAGGGGTGGAAAAAGGGATGGGCTGTGAAACAATGCAGCAACAGACACAAATTTAGATTATGTGTAAGATGTGCTACTTTGAGACTGATATGCCTGGTTCAGGAAATATACTCAGTGTGTGCAAGTGCACTTGTGAATGTGAATGCCCTAAATAATTTTAAAATCCGTTTACAAACCACTTACATCTACCTCAGCCTGCTTGTATGATTTCTGATTCCTGTCAGCCACATGGGACCATATTGCTCATCACACAAAATGAAAGCTGTTTTCACTTAGTTTGCCAAGCATCTTGCCATGCTGTGGACCCTGAAACCTTGTGAGAACTATTTTTTAATTTAGGAAAGATCTTGGCCTGTTCCAATACCATTCTGTTTCTATTTTTGTTTCTCTTCTTTTCCCTGCTTGTTCTTTCACTTTTCTTTTCACTTAGTAGTTACTGTGTGGGATGGTGAGGTTGTAATAGTGACAGTTCATTATATCCAGGAACTCGAATGATCATTGAATATTCTTTGATGGCAGATAACTATTCGTAAGTTCCTGATGCTACAGTTTCTGACATATATGTTGCATATACACACTTCATGTATCTGATTAAATGCATTGCTTTGGATCCAACAGGCCAGAACCTGTACTGTGGACAAAGGATGGTGGAGAACTACCAGATCCAGAGAGAATGGTTGTCAATGGCAGAGTCCTAAGCATCAGTTTCCTAAACAAAACAGATAATGGCACATACCGATGTGAAGCAAAAAATCCTATTGGCCGAAACAGCACAGAATATGTCCTGATAGTACATGGTGAGTGTGTTCTTGTTAGTTTTTAGGTGCATGTTATGCATATGTAGCACTTCAAGAAAATACAATCAGTTGCTTATAATCATTACCAAAAGAATAACAAGAAAAAGCTGGAAGTATAATTGCACTTTTATAGATGCTATCATCTAGTTGTGGGGGAGTGTGTTTACTTCCTTTTATTGGCATGCCTCTCTTCATACAGTTTAAACAAAATATATTCACTTATGTTGTGAACTTTTTGCAAAGTAAGCACCTGTTAAAATGTTTTGCAGTACATTGGTACTGTTTTATAAATACTTGCCTCAGGCACACACTGTTCAAATAAAGCTGGTTACAGAAGAATATATGAAATGAAATACGGAAATACCAGACAGACAGGTGCTTGAGGCTTTTTGTTTAGTTTTTTATAGACCACCAAAGAAAGGACATTGGATACTTTTCTTCACACAAGTTATAGCCTGCTACTGAGAAAATTCAGCTTATACAAGGTAGCTGATCATCATCTGGCCTATTGTTACAGTCAATAGTCAAAAATATGTCATGTTCTAAATTCACGATACTTCTAATAAAATCAAAAAATAGGAAAGTTCACATTGAATTACAGTTGATTTGTTTTCCTTAATTAATTACGCAACAATATATATTACATGAAAAGAAGAGCTGGCTTTTACATTGTTCATGAAATAATTTGATATAACTCAGGTATAGGAGGAACTATAATAAAAAGTTAGCATTTGCCTTTAATATAGCTATGCAATATGGATCTGGCAGTCTCAAAACATAATGTTCTCTTATCACAGATGTGTATGTGATAATTCCTGGAAGGTTATAAGTTCTGTAATTTGAATTTTAACCTAAGTGAATATAGAGGCAAAAGCTCCACTGTAGTTCATGATGGTACTTTTTCTTTTAGTTTTCTAAAAAATGCAACTTCTTGTAACTATGACAAAATAAAATGAAACAATCTAATACAAATTATAGTCTGTAAATAGACATGTGAACTACATAAATTTTAATTGCTCATGAGAAATTCAAGTATAACAAATATGTTTCTTTGGTGTTTGTAAGGTCTCAAAAACATTTTTCACTAAAGGCTTAACCTGCCTTTAGGTATTTGGCAGGAAAATTCTAAGAAGTGCTATTTTCAGCTTTCAGTAATGAGCTATTTTTTGGCACTGTTGATGAAATGTCATTTATCAAAAGAACCACTTAGATTACTTTTCATTTTTCTTAAAGTTCACTATTAGTTTATGTAGGATTAGTGGCACAAGTAAGGAGGAGGTCTTTGCATGAGGAACACAGAGCCTGTACTTCTGCGTGAGTATTTCTGTATTAAAGACAAACAGAAAAACTAAACCCTCTAACCTCTACTTACACTGATTACTACAAGAAAAGAAAAAGGAAAAATGTCTTATACATCCCAGAGGTGGTGGTGTATCGGTTGTTGGCTGCAGGCACAAAGTGTACTGCCTTTGATGAGGTAATGGCTTCTGCACTTACCAAATGTTAAAACTTCTGTCGTTTGTGTTTTCTCCCTAATTTATTTATCTGATTATTTCTGAAAACATGGCCTTTTATAATGGTAGCTTTTTCTGTCAGTGGTGACTTTGCAATATACCTCTATCAAAGAATATTTCACGATCTCCTACGTGTCTTTCGCATAGTGGCATGCCCCCTGTTGATCTGATTATCTTGCAACGACGTCATGGCAGTCTGTAAAATCATTCATTATCAAGAAGGCATTCTGTTATGTTTGGCAGCACATTAGGCATGTTATCAGGTTTAGCTTGCACATTGCTGACCTTTTCTGTTATGAGTACCAGAGTTTTCCTAATTGCATTTCTGCAATTCCAGCATTAGAACTAGAGAAGGTAAATGTCAGGTGCTTCGGAGGTTTCTGAAACAATGAGAATAGTGTGACAGAGTATGTGATGATGTTTAGTGCTTAACAACTTACTGCATTTCAGAGTTGTTAAGTTTATTTTAAGTACAGAAGAGACTGACACAACTATTTTAACAAGTGTAGCACGATCAGTTGTATAGATCAATTTAAGTAGTGTCTTACCCCTTCTTTAGCTCGTTACATTCATGACTGTCTCTAGTGAAACATAATCCTCCCAGAATTATACAATATTCTCTCCTTCTCTTTCTCTCTCTCTGGGGACTAGCAAACCTACTTTTTATCATTTTCTGAGATGCATTCTTCGAATTAATAGAGTGTCTTTTTTTTCTTTATCTTCCTAAATCTACCTGGGAGCATCCTTTGATTTCTCATCCCTTTGCCTGTGCCTAATGTGTTGGTTAGGTTTTTTGTCCTACTCCTTTGTGAGAGCTGATTTATCATATAAGTATGCCTTCTTACCTTGAATGTTAGGTTTCTAACACAAGTACATGCCAGATCTAACATAAGGGGAAGTATGTTCACAAAGATGGGGAAGAGCAGAGGGAAGGAATCTGCATGAGGAGGGAATCTCTTCACAAGAGATTCTTTTAAATTGCAGGTCAAGGAAGTAAGGTCTAGGAAAAGTGACCTACCAGATCTGGAAGGAGTAAGGCTTAAGTGCCCTGAGTGCTAGTAGCCACTGCCTTAATGGAGCATCTGGAAGTTTAGCTCCACAGCTGTTAAACAACTAATGGTTTTTCTAGGAAACTCTCGAGCTCAGAGGAGTTGAAGTGATGGAGAGAAAGAACGGTAATCGCATGCCGAAGTTTAGAGAGAAACTATGGCAGTTTTCCCAGGCGAGCTTGTGTGAGAAGGCAGAGGACATCAATGGAAGGTATCCTCTGCAGAGGCAGGGGAGCGTAGCCTGATTCACAGCTTTTCTTTTCTTAGCCATACTGTAATCTCCTAACTCAGAGGAGATTTGGACAGCTTTAGCATAGAGAGAAGCTTGCCTAAAAATGAAAGGTGTAGTTTGTCATAATTTGAGATTAAGGGTAAGCAAAGTATTTATAAATATTAATTATACAAACCAAGCAAAGAGTGTCTCATGCCTTTAACTGGACCAACCTAGACACAAAATTATACAGAAAAGTAGTATTTTTTCCATTGTAAATGATGATGAGGTAGTACTGTTTTGATGTTATGTGGTGGCAGTGGATATAAATATTGCTATAAGTAGATGAATGGCAATCTGTCTAATATAATTAGTATCTGATAACATAAAAAGTCTTTTTAGATTTGTACTATAATTAAAGAAATCAGACTTCAGAGAAATTGAATATATTTGAATCAGATAAAAGGCATGGACTATTAAATATGCTCACGCTGCTTTGCTGAATCAATACGGCTGCTACTCTCATTTTTCTTAACTTTTATTATTAATAATAAATGTCCAGAAAACACTTCATGAAGTAGGAAGGTGGGCACAAAGTCAGTTTATAGGCAGCAGTACAAAGGCAAGACGTAGTTTGCTCAAACATTTGTCTCATGCAGTAACAAAGGCACAAGCTTTAATGCCTGTAGCTGTTGTCATTTCTGTATTTTAATTGGTGAGCTTAGTGCTTTAGAAGTGCACATTCTGGCTAGATATATTACACCCTTTCTTTGGTAATGTGCCCCAGGCAATGTTCACTCCCTTCCAATTTATTAAGAATTTTTTTTACCTGTGTCCAAATACTAGTCGTTAATCATCAGTAAATGGCGCTAACTGTCAAACTCATGATGCTCAACCCAAAAACATAGATTCTACTTGCAAAACTCAGGTAATAACTGCATTGATTTAGCTGGAGTTAAGAAAGGAGATAGTCCATCATAATCAAACTGAAGACACAGCTGTTATGTATGTAGCAATAGTTCATAACCTCTGGATGTCATTGCTGAAGACTTAGTTCAACATCCCGTTGAGTGGGTGACAAAGTCCACATCGTTGGGAAATCTTAATGTAAACAGCAGCATCTGATAATTTGCAGATTTACTTGAAATAAAGTACCTTGGTGAAATATCCTGATTTGCCAATCTAAAGACACATTCAATTAATTGAAATATTCAGAGCTATAATGTGTTGTGTACCAATTATCTGTCAGAGCAATATGGAAATTAACACGAATCAGCAGCTCTGGATGGTCAAGGCAGTTCTTACTGCCACAATTATACATACAGTAGAAAGAGACTGAGCCAGTAACTCAGTACGTCTGGATAATAAAAAGTGGCATAACATATTCCCTTGACTTCACCCTCTCAATTATTTTGTATTTTTTTTCTTGGGCAAGCTATTTTTTGCAGATAAAGGCAACTGAAAGACCAAGTTACATCCTCGTTAATATTTTGAAATGTACTTTTGAACAGAACATCTCCTACAATGTGTAACACCAGAGGTCCCACTGCACCTTTCCTTTGAACTATAAAGTATTTATCTTCCACCTGCTTGTCCAGTCCCATTGCAAAATATTTATCGTCTTAGCTTTCTCCATGACCTGTGGCAACAAGTTTCTGAATTGAATTATGTGCTTTGAGAGAAAAGTATCCTCTTTTGTTTGTTTAAGCCTGCTGTTTGATCTCTTCCCTTCCCAACTTTCCAATCTATTTGGCCTCTTTTGCTGTTTGTGCTGTAAGTATGCAGTTAAAATCACTTTTATTTTCATGCTGCTTCCCTTCAATAGATTCTCAAGTATTTCCACCTCGCTCTCAATTTCTTACTAATTATGATCTTAGATTCTGTATTTCCTGGATTCCTATCCCTTGCATCCACTCTCCTTCTTTCATGGACTCTTTTTCACCTTTTTCTTCCTTTCTGGTCTAGTAGTAAATCTCTGAATGACTGTTCTCCATATCTGGAACAGCACTATGCCAAATGTGCATGAGACACCTTAGTTTAACTCGCGCCTCCAAACAGATCTATAGAGGTTCACCATCTGTGGCCACCCATAATTCCAGCACTGTGCGCTTTTACTTCTATACAAGTTTCTTTTTAAATTAGTAGAAACTCCGTGGAATTCAAAACACATCTGAAATGAAACAAACTCCATTACCTCTATCTGTTCTAGATTCCTTTATCTTTGTCTGTTCGTTTGCCCATTATCACATTTTTATTATGTTTCATTTCTGTTGTGATGTTCTCATGGGCCCCCTCTCCTTCCTTTATTTCTGTAACTCACTTGTGCACATCTCTCACTCTATGAAAGTAAAAACTGAGTAGAACAGTAATTTGAAATAAAACTGAGGAGGCAAGATTTTCTTCTGTTTTCTTTGAAAACTCAGCTTATCAGACAGGCAATAGATCTCCTGGTTTGCAAATATTTTCATTACAGGCCTCTGATGGATCTTGTGCACTGGTTTTGGACACCTTATCCTCACAAACATGTATCAAAAAACACATACAAAATATTCACCAAAGGGGCCGGAGGGAGGTGGGAATGAAAGGAGGCAGCATCCATGTGGAGCAGCATGCTCATCAGTAATCTAATTGCCCTCTATTTTGGTGTTAAGACCCTGGACACTGAGGTAGCTGGACAATTTCTAAAGTTTCCTGCCATATAGTTCCTGAGTTGAAACGTCTCATTTATGGACACATCTTGGAGAACAGACTTTCTTTGCCTATGGGAAAATCTTACCCTTTGAGTGAAAAAAGCTTTGCAAAAAGAGAATTGAGCAGACCTGTGGTGTAATGGAACAATAATAATATGTACGCTACAATAGAGGGTGTTTTTAGTAGAAAAACCAAACCTTGCCCTTACAGCAATCAAGAATATGAGGCTCAGAAGACAGCTTAGGATTTCATTTGAAATTCAGTGCATGTGAATACCTATGCTTTTTAGTTTTGAGTTTTTTTTATATCTGTTTGAATTAAAAGAAAGAGGGTGTTTCAGTTTTGAGTCCTTAAAACAGCAGTGAAAAGTCTCTCCTATTCTCATCTTATAAAAAGTAAAAACATAAAAATGTACAGAAGACAACTCACAGAGGAGCCTGAGCTTTCAGCTGAAAAATAAATAAATAAAAGAATGCTCTCGAAGACTTTCTCCTTTTCAAAAGCCTTCCTTCCCGCAAAACCACCTCTTTTTTTTTCTTTTTCTCTCTTCTCTTTCCCCTCTATGCATGCATGCATACACACACCCCACACATGTACACACACACACAAAAAAAAAAAACCCAAACAAACAAACAGAGGCCTGGTGACTTATCCAGGAAGAGATTTTTTTTTTTAATCTTCATATCTTTTGAAATCCACAGCAGCTGGATGGTTTTCTTGCAAAAGCTGAGGTGTGGAGGAGTGAGGTTTCACTGTGGCAGGCCTAAGAAAGTAACACATTATAACCCTGCGTTAAAGGTAGCGTTATAAACACACAGAGAATTTCTTTCATGTGTTATTCTGCAAAGCATAGCCCTTCAAATTGTGTTGAAATATTTTGATTTTGCACCTACATCAATGTTCTGAAGTGACATTAAGATATTAAATCCTAATATTAAAGTTAACTTCTCCAGAGGACTCTCAGTTATGCTAAAAGAGACTGCCCAGATCTTACAGCACAATGCAGATGAATGCTGCACAATCAGATGAATTAAAAAATCATTGTGTAATATAGCTTTTGTTACTGGACTAAAGAAGAACAATGTTTAGTTGACATTTTCAGATTTGAGAAGTCTGTCAAGAAACTTATGGTGGAATTGTTGGCTTAATTTTATGGATGAATTGTCTGGCTATTATCCCTGAACACTCGCAAGGCAGCTAGTTTGAAATTGCTTTTTGTTGATAAATACCTGAATAGTGGGGTCTAGAGTTGAGCTGTGCGAACTGATATTCCTTCATTTATGGTGACTTTAGAAAAATAAGATAGAAATTTTTTTTTCAGATAAGCTCAAAATTATTTTGGAAATGTCAAGAAAATAACATTCCAAACCACAGCAACACTTTTGGGGAATCTGTTTGACACTTCTACATTTTTACATTAAAATTACATTAAAATTTACATTAAAATTTACATTCAAATACTGGTTTTGATGAAAGAAAACTTTTAAAATTAAGTGATTTTAATAGATAACATATGGAAGATTTTAATTTTTTTTTTCCATATTGGGGTACTCATTGAAATTATTGAATTCAGGGTATTTCAGTTGAATTAAATCTGAATTTGTCCTGGGTTTACTTTTTTTTTTTTCCTCCTGGTGGATGCAGCAAATCTCTTTCCAGGTCCAACCTTTAACAACATATTCTAACACATATAGCTCATTCCTATTTGAATAGATGTTATACTTATTCTAAAGTTTAGTTAGGTTTAGGTAATGTCTTTAATAACACACAACACTTGAAAATACTTCATTTTCTATGTAGATATATAATTGGCTAATGTGATAGTTCTTGATTTGGATTCCCTATGTGATTTCTGAAAAGGAAAGATTGCATGTTTTGAATTACAATGAGTTTTTTTCTCCCTACACAATAACTGCATAAAGTTTACATTTCGGATGCTTGTATATGGGTAGAGCACTTACAATAAAGTACTTCTTGAACTAGATATGCTAGATGTATTGCTGTTACTCTTTTGAAAAGAACTGTTTTAACTGATCTTAAGTGTCAAGTATTTCTAAAATAGTGCTGTTGAGTTTATTATCACTGATTTGCTGTAGTAGCACAGCTTGCTCTATTTTTTCTGGACTTCAAGCTTTGCTATTGCTTATACCTCTAACATTCTTGAACTTTACTTCAATCGAGCTTTTTTGTTTGAAGGGTCAGAATGTAAAATTACCATGTCTATGAACATCATATGCAATCTTCATGAAGAAAATATAACTGTTAACAGAATATTTCATCGGAGACTGATGACAAAGTTATAGTCTAACAGTTGCTAATGATCTTCTATTTCCATCTAGATCATTTATTATTAACAAAACTCAAACCACAAAGAAATTATTAAAGTGACTTAGTAATTTTCTAAATTGAAATCTTTTCTGCACCATTAGGTGCTACTTGAAATGCAGATAATGGTGTCCTGTCTCTGTCTTTCTCATATGGTGCTTCTATAACTTACCTTTCTTTTGAGACTGGGTTGCTCAGTTTTTCACTCAATTCAAGAAAGGAAAATTATACGCTATGCGGTGGCATTGCTTAAAAGGTCAAGTGGTGATTCTAGCCTGGTGATCAGTACCATGTTTTGCTGCAACTGAGATTACAAATCTTGGGAAGGTAGCACAAATCATTGGTTCTGAGCATATGGAGAGAGATATAAATGCTTTGGGGAGATTGCAAAAAACATCCTGAGTCTGAGAGGGGCAGAGAAAGCTTCTGTAAAAATTACACATTTTTCCTAGAGAGCTTTGAGAAGTTCCATATTTAGGGTCTCTGATCACATGTGAAGATGAGCACAGAGGCTCGGAGAGAAGTAGACACTTAGAAATTTGCTCATCTCAAACTATTAATATTGCTAACATTCATAATTTGATGTTAATAATTATTAGTTCTGATTATTCTATATTTTGCTATTTGTAATTTTAATGGTTAATGACTTGTGAACTTTTTCTGGAGTTTATCTTAGCCTGCATTTGTATATTGCATAAAGAAAAAATTATTCAAATATTCCTTACAGTATTCTATTAGTATTTTACTTACAGCAAATAAGGTTTTTTCCCCCCCATTATTTTCAGTATTCTTCCAACCGAAAAACAGATCAAACTGATGAGGATTTGAAATTTCCCTAACAAAATTTAAAAATCTTCACAGCATAGGTTCAGTCTAAATTTGTGGTGGGACCCAAAGTGTCTTTAGCCCCTCCTCCAAAATGGAAACCTTTAAGCTGCAATCACAAACTATTTTTTCTAGCTCTTACTGCTTGAGTTCTTGACCCGATATAACAAAATTCCCTTTGCTTTGTAATTAAAGTCACATTTTTTATTGGTAAATCATATCATAGCCTTTCTGCATTGGTTCTTCCTCTGTCTTGCTGTGTCTTCCTGTGAATTACTTTGACTTTGTCTCAAGGATTCAGAACTGTTTTGACAGCTTTCAAAAAAGCTCGTTGCATTGATCTTTCTGTATGACTCCTGTGGAAAGGGGAAGAGACAGCAAAAACTAGCCAGGAGGACAATAAATGTATATCTCAAAACCATTCTCAAGTTGCAGGGAGGAAAAAAAACAACACAAAAAACATTGCTTGCAAGTATGTGTATGGATCTACCAAAGCTGGTAAAGTTGGTAGAATGGCCAGTGCCATATGGGATCTCCCACCACACCCTGATTTCTTTCACAAGGCTGTGGTTCCCTCACTAGCACTAAGCAAGCTCTATCCCCTTTTGAAGAAACTTACCTGGCAGGTGCCTGTCTCCAGATATCTGCTACGACAGATGAAGTTTGTGTCATGGTGTAAGGTGATGTGTCATTTGTTAGAAGAGTGGTCCAAACATTTTTCAATCAGGATTACTTTTCTTTTGTTAGAAGGCCTGGAGACAGAAGAATTAAAGTTTTTATTTCTTTTTTCTTTATCTGCTTTATACTCTTGACTTGCATTTCCTTTACTTTTCCTTCAGTGGTATCCACACAGCTTGTTTACTCCCCAGATATGCCCTTGAAGAAAAAAATTGCTTTTCCTTGGTAACCTCATGCCTGAGGAGGGTATCTCTTTCAGCTGAAACTACCCATATTAATCCTCATGGCAAGTGAATTAAAAAATGAACCAAAGGAGAGGAGGAAGGACAGAAAAAAAGTTTGGCGAGGTAAAACTGTAGGAGTGGGTGAAGTGTTTTATTCTTTAGATATTGCTGGGGGTCATTGCACTAGTGGATTTGGTTTTCCCTCTGTGGTTTCTCTGTTTTATATTTTCTGCAGGTTTCCTAATCCTTGATTGGTAGGAGGCAGGGAGGAGTTGAAGGAGGGTGACATGTTGAAGCGCTAGTTTGCTGCTTGATTGAGGAGAGCTCTGGATGGCTTTCATCATTCACAAGCAGGAACTGAAATATCTTTGCGCTGCTTTGTATATCGTTTTGTTTAAAATAAATTAGCAGATATGACCAAGCATTCTTTATAACAAATACTGCGATATTCCATTAGGTGAACTGTCCTGTTTGGTGGCTTAGTAGTTAAGGTATCAGATGTCTGCCTGCCCGAAGGGAAACTGGGTAATTTTAATAAAATTCTTGACTCTATTGCATGAGTCCCACTATTCACAGTAGTGTGTTATACAAAGCCAAAGAGTCATGGGAGGAATTCAACTACATATATAGAACTCCTTTGAGCAAAAAAAGACAGAGCATGAAAAATTGACAGCTAGAAAGATAGGGCCTTGTTTTCTCAGGTAATGTATTATGGTGATAATGTGAGAATTAAGTGTATTAGTCAAAGACAGTGCAAAGAAGTGCAATAAGTTATTTTTTAGGTTGCAAAGATGCCATTAACTTGCCCAGGGTGATTTTCAATGGGATGCAGCTATCCCATTGTGATAAAGTATTTCAGATTAGTGTTGGACCCCTTTGATTTTATTTTGAAATAAAGTAATTTAAAATAAATAACATTCTCTGTTATCTCTTTTTATTAACCTTAAAATTATTGCAGTGAGTTTTGAGTTGTTTAAGCAATTTTAGTGATTTGTCCTGAATTTCTCAGAGAAATGAAAGCAGCAACCATAATAAAATAGAGATCAACAATCTGTTTACCTCCATTTAGTTTCAACACTTGTCTCCTTAATAGGGAAATTTTAGAAAATTCTCCTTGGTCTCTTTCTTCTTCCTTGTGCAGTTCTGTCTGAGCTTTTGGTAATATTTTGCACAGAAAGAGTCAAGTGTCATTCTGAGAAAGCTGTCATCTTTGTTGAAGGCTGCTGGTGTCTGAATTTGTATTGTACATTAGCTTTCCCTTATAGGTTTTCAAGGGCCAGCTGCCAGTATTTTATTTCATTTAATTTTGAATACTCCTGTTTTATGGCTTGGCCAAACAAGGAAATATGGCTTGTCTGTTTACTTGAAAAAAATGAAAATGAACATCACAGCCTTAACGTGATTTTTAAGCAGTGGCAATGGGCCTAGAACACCATATTAATAATGATAGAATGCTGCGCTGCTGGGGCAAATTGTGCTGGCTTTATTCATACAAGATGTTTCGTGGCTTTTGTGGTAACATTTTGTCTTGAATGCAGTGAAATTGGCACTTCAGGTATAAGGACAACTGCTTTTTTAAATATAATTTTAGGAGGTTTTGTTTTCTTTTGTGTTTTTGATTGTTTGGGGGTTTTTAGCAGAGGATTAAAATGAGTCTCATGAGATCTGTTCTGAACTCCCCTGTCAGGCTCAGAAGTCTGTAAAATATAAGACATTCCACTTAATTCTTCTGTGTTCGTTTCCCCAGCTCTGAAATGGGAATAATGCTACCTCCTTTTCCCTGACATTTGGTCTGTACTGTCTAAATAATGATCTTACAGAACCTCAAGGCAGAGATCCATTCTTTACTGCATATATATTTGTTAATGTAGAGTTGTGAACAAAATCAAGACATGTATAGATACCTTTTTATAAGTAAAGCTATTTCATTTGAGGGTGCAGTCTCAAACCGTGCTCTAAAAGGTCACCTTTTTATTTAAAATATTGAATTATAAAATTCTTTTTCTTAGCCTATTGCATGCTTTGCAAATTTTACTTAATTTCTTTCATGCAAGTTGCATAAGCTTCAGTGATTTGCTCAGTGCAGTATTTGTAACTACTTTAATTACAAAGATGATCTTTTATACAAGATAGAATGACTTGCTTAAAATAATAGGCTTTATTAGTATTACTACTATTAAATGGGAAAGGACTTCTTTTTAACTACTGGCAAAACTTACAGTAACTTTGGGAAAAATTAGGTCTTACAGTATACTTTTGGAGTAATCTGAAGTATGTATTGAATATGGAAGATTAATCTTTCTGGTAAATACTTTTGTTGATTTGTCCTTAGAGGCACATCTTGCACTAATAACCATTAATAAAGTAAAACTTAGAGTGCTTGAAAACAGATTCTTCAGTATTCAGGAATTTGCCTGCTTGAGAATTTATATTTTCCTTGTACTAAGATAACTTCCAATATCTAATCATCAGGTCAAGTTACTATCTTACCAAATTTATCCTTTTATGTTCTCTGTCTATCACCTGGTTTTAGCACAATTAGAAGTTAAGAAATAATGCATTACAACCTATTTGTTTTCCACAGTACAAACGTTGCAGTTCATATAATCTGCCCCACCAAAACTGAACAGCAATAGGTAAATGTATTATGAGATACTACATTCTGTCAACTTTTATTCTTCTGCTTCACTGAGAACAAGAATGGTGAGCTTTTGAAATAGCTAGACTGGTGACAAACAATGAGTCTGATGGACAATGAAATTGGAGCGTGTTCCAGCATCTCAGGGCCTTCATTGCAAACTTCTCTGTCTGTTTCAAGGGAGCTGCAGCTAGAGTGCTTTTGCTGATCACAAATTCAGTGGAGTGGTGTGGGGAGCAAAACGATCCCTAAAGTAAGCACTGAGGGCTTCAAAAGTCAAACCCTACATTTTGAAAGTTATCAGCCACTAGTGCAATACTTAAATGTTCATGCTAGATGCTTTCCTGTAAAATACTTGATTCAGGTTTCCTGTGCTCCCTATGTGCAACTCCAACTATGTGTGCAACAGACTAGTCTCCAGGTGACAAAGCCATATTTGTGGCAACATCTGTGCTGTGGAGAAAGGTCATGTTTTTCTAGCCAGAAAAAAAAACAACTGAAAAATGCCTTTTTTTGTGTGTTTACTGCTTGTCGTGGTTTAACCCCAGCCAGCAACACAGCACCACGCAGCCGCTCACTCGCTCCCCCCCCACCCAGTGG
>JAVKLA010000030.1:17585573-17606462 GCA_034782735.1 Sagittarius serpentarius | reverse complement strand
ACTGAACTGAAAACACAGCGCTGTACCAGCTGCTAGGAAGACAATTAACTCTATCCCAGCCGAAACCAGGACACTGCTACTCTTTGAATTTTAGCAAGTACTCACGAGCGTTATAAAACGCACAGACCCAGTGCCCACTAAATACCAAATTCTGTTCTGTGCAAGGGGAGAGGTTCAAGAGGAAGGGTGAAGACTGCCTCCGCTCAGCATGCTCTGGTTGTGAGAGTCACCATAGACGGTGGTAAAGGTGGGTTTTATCTAAATATTCCCCCCCGGCCACCTAACCCAGAGCCCCCCAGCACTGCGTGAGAGCTGGCCTGAGCCTGGGCAGTCGCACCTGGCAGCGGGGAGGGAAGTCGCAGAGCCGGTCACTGCTTTCAGATCTGAGAACTTGTCCTCCCTTACCACATCCTTCCTACCGCATTAAGGCACTGCCTTCCCATTGCTTGTCACTTGCCTGAGAGCCACAGCTCCTTGTTTTCTGACAGCTCACACACCCGTCCTGAGCCCAACCTGTCTTTACTGGTAGAAAATCAGCATTTCACACACCTGTAGTCTTTGTAGATCCTGCTGTTGCTCTGGTGCACAAAATAAATGAGATATTCAATAGAGGAGTTGTTTCAAGACAATTAAGGGCAGTTAACTTTTTCTTCATATTTCAATGTCAAATGATATGGCATAATCAGAAATAACTTGCAACTACACGTTGTTTTTTCATATTTATCACATTTTTTATTTTGTCATAAGCAATTCTGATCAGAGCATATGTTGTAAAATGTGCCGTGGTGTGATATCAGGTCCTTGTTTTAAAGGATGAACTTTTCAGTGATTTGGGATGACACCATGCTGCCAATACTAAGTACTAATATAGAAATGGGCTTTGTTCTTTCGAGTTATATTCTTAACTTTCTAAGGATAGAATTTGGGCCAGGGGTGAGTAGACACCAATGTTTTGCTTGACTCTTTGAAAACAGAAGGAGACATTGTCTTTTTTGCTGTGATTTTGTAATACTTTGTCCTCCTTCATTTGCTACTGAAACCTATTACTTTTGAAATAGGAAAAAAAACCCCACAAACTATCAAACTTTCTATAAGAAGAGACAACTATTGTTCTTCCCAGTTCCTAACTTAGGAAAAAAGAGCAATGACATCAAAATCCTAGTATCTCTTAACACATGATTTTTTTTCCTCTGTCCTGACTTTGCAACCAAACTATGTTAAATCAAACTTTAATGAGCTGTCCCACATCTAACATTTAATATCATCTACAGGCCCATGAAACGTCTTAGAATCATGGGACTATGTGAATTTATTTTCTTTTCCCTCTAAGCTGCCTAGCCATTTTAGCCCAGCTGTATGTCTTGCGTTACAAACTCATCCACCGGAAGTCTCTAATGGTTTTAACTAGGGATCTAGATCCACATGGAGCTTTTGTTAAAAGGGTTTGGATATTTTTTAATGACATCTGATTTGCTAGCAAAAATGTCAAGCACATAATTGCCATTTCAGAGTTTCATAAATCTGAATCAATTAGTAAAAAGAACCCCTTGACCTCATGTCCATGAGCCTTCATGATCATTCAGTCTAAGTGCTAAGGAGCTATTGGCACATGATATTCAAGCCAACTGATCCTTTTGTTCAATCCCTTTTTCTCAGAGCAAGGCTAAATGCAGCTCCCTTTGAATTTAAAACCTTGCTAAATTATTTAGTACTACATACCACAGACTGATTAAATTTTGCACAGAGTAGTGAGATTGTTTCCCAGGTAGGTCATCACTCAGTTCAGTTTACCACTTAAAATTTCTTTCATTCTCAGTCAAAATACAGCAAGGGCCATCCATCATTATCACTTTGTCCTTTAATTTTTCTGTCAGCCTCTGTCAAGCTTGAAACAAAAGCTTTTACATTTTTATCAACTGCAGCTATTGTTGTCTGAATTGTGCTCAGTCATTTCAGAATATCGGTTGTGTTTTTACCCAACAAGTCAAATATTTTCAGTAGGTCAGATCTATCTTTCACATAAGCCTGCTAAACCAAACAGAACCATTTCTCATTTCTTTGGAAATGGAGAGTAAAAATGCTTAGGGCCAAATCGACAGCGAGAGTAAATTGTCCAGGCTCCCTGCTCTTAAATGGATGAATGTCTTCTGCCTTAGTATGAAGAAAGCGGCATCAATTCAAGAAAGAAGGAGAGGTGAACAGGAAATTTTGATCAGGCAGAGCTTGACGGTGTTTTGAGCCGATCTCGTACAACACTATTCCGCCACTCATAAACAGACTACATCTGTGCCTCTGCTAAAGAGCAGCCTCCAGACCAAGCCAAGCATTGCATGCTCCTCCTTTTTCCACTGTCTGCTCGCAATCAGCCATCAGATTACCTGCTGTCTGCCTTCACCTTGCCAGTGCTCGTGTAGCTTGATGGCATGCTAACAGTAGTGGCCATGAAGAGTGCCTTTCTAAAACCTTCCCCATACTATTCTCTGCATCCACTGAACTGTGACATTACGTCAGGTCCTCACTGAAAAGAGAGTTCTTAGCTGAGCATTTGCCACTTAGCTCAAAATGCCCTGTGCCACTAGAGAGAGATTAGGAGCCCATCTGTTTCACTGAAAATCCAATTCAGGTCTTAGCTGTATAACCTGTGGGAACATACGTGGAAAGAGTTGGGACTGCAGACAGTAACTCCCCTTGGCATGATATCTAACCCCTTTTCTATTTCCAGTAACTTTTATAGAAATAATTAGTTCTCTGTGAATTGTTTGTATTTCAGAGGTAGCAAGGTGATAAAATGAATACCAACTTAAATACATTATTGAATTTTTGACTGACTGTCAACAAGCATTCATTTTAGGAGTGAGGTTTCAAAATTAATGGTGACAATTACTGCTTGACTTCTAGATCTCTGAGCATAGCTTTTCTATCTTCTTTGGTTCCCCATCTGCAAAATATAGCTATTTTCTGCTTCACAGGAGGCTAAGGATTAATACCTTAGTATTATTGAAATAGCGATCTGGTGCATTGATTTAGGTATGGCTACTTGAATTAAAAAGTTCTACTCTACAAGGTCTCTTGGTCATAATCAACCTTGGTATTTAGTGGCATGAGAGTCATAAACAAAAAATTGTTTTCAGCTGAACATTGTGTACAACTAGATTCAGAAATTGCAAGGCCAGAAAATTAAGTTTCACTCCAACACAGGTTTCCTGGGCAGAAATCTGCAAATCCATTCTGTTAAGATCCTTCTTGACAGAGTGCTCAAGAGGACAAATCTGCATAGTTGCTTTGATAGCATGTTTCTGAGCAGCTGCCAACAAGGAGCTCTGGATAACATAACGTGTGCCTTGCCAGTAGTAGAAGATAGGTGTGCCCTGCAGTAAAAAAAATAACGAGCAAGTCCTACAGGACTAGAAACAGGTCGAATTGTAATTCCCTTTTCTGGCATGCAAATGAAACAGCACACCCTCTTTAAAGCACAGTGATTCATATGTCTTAGACAGAAGCCTGTGCTGTTGAATCAGTTTATACTTGTAGTCTGTCTGATTTTGGGAACTACCAAACACGCTTGCCTCCTACACCTACAATACATGATGAGAGAATGAAGGGCAGTGCCCATTACTTCTCTTTTTTCTGAAGTGCATATTCTGCATTCTCTTATGCAAAAGCATTTTCAAGGCAAAAACAACTAAAGTTTCCGTGAGAATTCTTGGAAGAACTGATGAGGAGCCTTTCTGTCAGACTCGGCAGGGCTGGGGGGCCCTGTATACGTAAGTCTTTTGAATGTGAGGCTCAGGTGCTTTTCAGAATGCTAATCTACGCCTGGATTTGGGAAGTCCAAAATAGGGTTTAAGGATTGGATATGGCCCAAGAGTTCCAAGATGTGTTGTCTGGAGAGCTGTGAGCTATTCTGTTACTTTACGCATACATTCCTGTTGCACACTCTAATGTCATTAAAGAAGCGATTCTACTGGGCAGAGCCTCGAACCTAAGCAGGTGTGAACCAGGCGTTTCTAGAGTCCAGAGCAGGCTTAGATTTCATTGCTTGGGCAATGCCATGCTCTTCAGGCTGCTGATTCCTGGTTACTATCTTGTACTGTGGTCTTTGAGAGCAAGTAATTGTAATGCTGTGAGCAAAGCAGACCAACTGCAGTCATTTGCATGGTGAATTTCACCTTACCCTGCTAAGAAAGAAACAAAGCCAATGCTATTGCTTGTATTTACGTTTCTTCTGAGAACATATGTTTTTCTTTGAGGCTTCTGACAAGATGCCATTTTGATGTTTGGCATCAGAGTTTGTGACTTTGATCAGGAAACTAATTTCTGTGCAAGTTTTCGTTATTCTTGATCTGATCAGAAAAGATGAATCTGTCACATCTGTATTAAAACACTGGTATACCCTAGTTCTTGCTAAGTAGTCTGTTTCCTAGGTAGCCTGTCTTTTAAAATTAGAAATCTTGTTGGAAATACTTCAATCAGAAGAGAAACCAGAAAGCAATGAACTTCTAAATTCACCAGTTACTCATTTAAGCTATTATCTGGTAAAACAGGTAGACAGCGTGTTCGCAGAATGAAAAGCACTGTCATAAAACCGTAACTTTATTTGCCAGTTGCAGTTAACTTGCCATTGCATAGTCTTAAGTAAATGGTATATTTAAGAAAGGTAATGAATGGAACCATAAGTCACACTAATTAGGTTTTACATAGAAGACTGATTTGTAAAGCTTTCCGAATAAACAAGGCTTTGCTCTCCTTATGAAGTAGGTGGGGTTTTTTTCTGTTTGATTTCATTTTTAGCACATACTTAATCAGGGAAGGAGTTTCCCTTTATGAGAAGCAATTGCACAGATCAGTACATGTGACATGTATCTTTTTAACATGTTAATTTATTTCTAATGCTTGTTATCCTCGGTTCTGTTTAATGATTGTGGTACTCACACTCCAGGTAATGTTGCCATTTTTTCTGGTGATTAATGTGGCTACACTGTGGGGGTTTTTAAAAGCCTATTTTAATTTTTCTGGCTTGGGAATATTTTGTACTGAGAAACAGATTAAGTATCAGTATACAACAGATGAAAGAGGGATATCATGCCATTTTCTGATGGCTTCAAAAGTGGAAAATCCCACAAGTATAAATTCCAGAGAGAATAGTGCTGGTGTTTATCAAAACCAGAGGAATACAGAAAATTGTAGGTTACTCATAGATGTTAACTGACAAGGAGACTTTTAAAATGGCAAAATAATCTGTCATCCAGTATGAAAATAAGGTAAGCATGCTAATTTGAAGTCTTAAGAGAGTAATTAGGCAATGCTGAACTCAAGGACCCTGTGTCTGAAATGTGTTCTGTAGGGCCCAGTACTGTAAAGCTCTGAGCTACTTCAGATTCCAAGGATTTCAGTCAGAATTGATGGTACTCAGAGACCAATTGCATTTCTTTCCAAAGCAAGGGAAGACAGACTGTGGGTCAGATTTTTACCCTTTTATTGCATTGAATAACACCTTTCAGAAATATTTTCACTGAAATCAGTGTGGAATGGGATACTCACCATCAACTGCTGAGAAACTAGCCCTTTCCTTTTAAACCTGTGGTATAAATAATCTGAAAAATGTGAGATACTTTTTATGTCCTCACGGAAGTGTTTTTCTCTAGTTCTCTTCAGGGCTTTTGTTTATTTGTTCTTTAAAACCTGCAATCACCTTATAAGCAAAGTGATACTGGTCTTCATTGCTTTTGGCAGTGTAATCGAAGTATTTTGTATCTGTACATCCGGTTATGTTCTGCTCTGGACTGGAGCATTTTGCAACAGACATTGTTGGTTCCTCTGCAGTGAAGCAGCAGCACACCTAAGCCTGGCATACCTGCACTTTACTTGATCAAAAGCTGAAGGGTTTTGTAGGATGTTATCATTGGGGCTATGCATTTTTTCTGGCTTGTATACACAGGGGTTTTAATAGCAATATTATTAGCATTTCTGATTTTTAGTTCTAAGCTGGTTTAGAGAAATACTGATGTGTGTATTAACAATACATTTTAAGTGTTAAGGATGACTGTGAGATGACTGTGCCTGCTAATTAGGGTAAAAATTTTGAAATATACTCTGCTCTGGATCTCAGCAGACAACTGTGTCTTAAACAAATGTGTGGGAAGAAGAAAAGCAATCCGGAAAAAGCAGCTCTTATAGTTAGTAGCATTTTCTCCCCCTTTTCCTTCCATTGAGTCTGTCTGAAAGTGGGTGTTTTAACATACAGCCATTTCTCGTTAACATGTGTGTGTTTATTTTAGCATGATGATGTTGTTTTTTTCATCTCCCACTCTGACACAGCATGTTTCATCTGTATATGGTTTCTACTATATGAGACATTTAAAATGGCTCAGTGAAGAAATGGATTCTTGTCACTTAAAGAGTCACTCTCCAGATCTGTGGAAACTTGGTCATTTTAACAGTGTTTTAAATTCCGTATGCTCGAAGATTGACTATAAAAATTGAGAGTGATATAATGTCAAGAATTTAAAGGTACTCTGTTGTACCAGTAATAGTTTATGTTAATCATGTTTTAATTTAGTCATTTTCAACATACTTGTATTTACAAATTAAACCACTATTATGGTTCTCCTTTGTTTGCATGATATGATTTTATTTTATATTTTTTTTTCCACTCACCAGATGTTTTCAACACTTTGCTTCCCACTACTGTCATCCCCTCCCTTACCACTGCAACAGTCACAACCACTGTAGCCTTAACAACCAGCACAACCACATCGGCAACAGCCATCAGCACCAGAGGTACAGTATGCTTCTTTGTTATGGCCTGAAAAACACATTATAAATAGGAAATTATAGGTTTGACTTTTAAGAAGGATAGAAATTGCGAAAGAGAGGGTTCAAACACTTTAGTTCAATATATATATTTAATAGAATAATCCACAGGATGGTACATGGTTAAGAAAGATTTCATATGACCTTGAATATTTTCATTGCTCTAGCAGTGTGTATGTGAACTTTGACAGGATGCTTAAATTATTGGTATGTATTTGCATTTAGTTTTTTTAAGGTTAGTAAATTAACTTTAATGTAAAATGCAAGCAAGCTATTTTTAAATAAACATGACCTTTTAAGACTGGTTATTTTGGGTGCTAATGTTTAAAACAAGGTAGGTGTCTCGGCATTGGAATTACTGTTGATGCAATCTTGCTTGATAACAAAGCGGCATCGCATCACCTCACCCTTGTTAGTTGTTTACAATTTAAAGTATTCCTAACTTAGGGGTGTCTTTATCTTACCTGAACTGGAGTAAATGAGCTGAAATTTCTCTCTCCCCTCCCTGTCCCCCATGCTGTTGGGTTTTTGTCTGTTGTAGCTTTTTCAATGTTTCCAGTAATGCTTTGCTTTGTTATAAGCAAAATATAAAGCTGAATTTTACTGTTGTATTCAGTGACTTATCAGATAACTGTTCAATAGCGAAGATGTGTGTGCAAGTTTATGCAGATTGTCATCCTCTGGGTAGCTAGTAATGTCTCATGGTGAGTGAAATGGCAGAAGGTTCCTATGTGGTCTGTTAAAGGCTTTCATTGTGCAAGGAGAGAGGAAATAATATTCACTTACCACACTGCAAGTGTCACATGATGAGGTATAATTATCTCAGGAAAGTTAAGACAGAGTTATGAAATGCTTCCTTTCTGGAAGCATTGTTATGGGTCAGTTGTAGTGACCTGCCTAACTTGCAAGAATAAGCTGAGCTAAATTCAAGTCCATTGTAGAAAGGCAGTCATAGTATCAGATTACGCATATTCTTCCTCCATAGGGTATTGGTATTTTAATATTGTGGCCTTCATGTAATAAACTGACATCAAACCTGAAAGTACATTTTTAAGCTTTAATATTATTTATAGTGTGAAAAAAATACCGTTGTTTTAGTGAAAAAGAGGGTGTTATAGTAGTCCTTTCCCTCCAGAAAAAAAAGGATAGACCATGGAAAACAGCCCAGCTTATGGGTCTGAGTAGCTGCAAGAGGAACATTTCCTGAAAAGGAGTAGAAGGACAAGAATGATCATGTCTTTATGAAAGAGTGTTTTGAGTCAAGCAGCAGAAGCTTCCCAGCTTTCTGAGGGCTCAGATACTGGAAGGACAAGGTGCTTGGTGTGCCATGTTGGTGTTTGCTGTCCTTAACAAATTGTTTTCTTGTTATGTGGTCATAACTAAACTATGTCGCTGTTGTGATTGTGTATTTAGTGTACCGATGTTATTAAGGCATTGTGTTACCTCCTAAGTGTGGTTTAGGAGCTCATTTTCCTTTACTCTGAAGTGTTCATTTTCACCATTTGTGTGCCCAGCATGAAGAAAAACTGTAAAAGGAGAACTCTTTTCTAAGCTTCAGCTCTAACACATATGAGACTGCGTGCAATTTGACGCTACAGTAACAAAGAGATACTGCTTTAAGAGAAAGTAAAAGAAGGAAATC
The DNA here is from genome assembly GCA_034782735.1 of Sagittarius serpentarius. Taxonomy (NCBI): domain Eukaryota; kingdom Metazoa; phylum Chordata; class Aves; order Accipitriformes; family Sagittariidae; genus Sagittarius; species Sagittarius serpentarius. Next base: position 17,598,007 of record JAVKLA010000030.1, on the reverse strand, counting down.
TGGGTGAAGGTGGTCAGTCACTAAAACATGAACACCCACTGTTCCCAGAAAAAGAAGTGAATGCAGCAAAATGGCTGAGAAGACGAGACCCCTTCAACTTCAAGGAACTGGCAGATGTGGTCTCTTGGGCAGATATTCTAAGAGACAAAGGGGTGCGGGAAGACTGCTTCTTGAAAAGCTTATATTGAAAGGAAAATGACAGTCTGTCCCAATGCAGAGGAAAAATAGGACACATAATAAACTAATGAAGTTGTCTACCTAACAATCTAAGAAATCAAAACCCACAAAAATGTGAAAACAAGCTAAGATGACTATAAGTCGTAGAGTCTTAGAGTATTTCACTGTGGAAGAAACAGGAAACCAGGCATAAAATCAGAAACAACCAGATGCAGAAGTAATCGCAACTAGCAAGGTGTGAGAAATATAACAAAACAAAAGAGTTTAGAAATACATTAGATGAAAGACAAAAATAAAGAAATGTAGTGATCCTATTCATGAATGATTAGGGCAAGGCTGAAGTAATTGGTGTTTTATCCAGCAATGGATAACAACTGGAGTGGTGTTTCTGATAGGGGTGTCACACTGAAAGATGACCACAAATAGAGACAGATCAAAGAACAAGGACAGTAAGTTTGAAGATACGCTCTGCAAGGAAGCTGAAGGCACCAGTTTGGTTTTGCTTTCAAAAAAGAAAAGTCGGTACAACCTCTGATGAAGAGTTATTTTCCAGGTTCAATGGGGAAAAAAAATTCACTGAATTAGTGACAAAGACATTTAGTGGGGAAACTTTCTAAATGCACGGGAAGCAGTGACACAGTGTAGCTGTTGAAGTTCTATGACTTCCTTCATACTTTCTTCCTTTAAAAATGCATGATTCCCATGGCAGAAGGAAGTGGACAGGATGCTCTCCTTAGGTCTCTTCCTATCTTTCTTGGATCCATAAATAAAAAATGTTCACAAACTGACAGTGAATGTTGTGAAGGCAGAGTTCTGCCATCCTGAAATACTAAACTGAACCTTATCTAGATTATCAGAGCACCTACACACCAGAGCTACAAACGTCATAAGAGCCATTTTGGAGAGGATCAGATTTTCAGTAATATCTGTTTCTGGACGAGCAAAAAGTAGCATATAAACATATTTTCCTTTGATGCTTCTGCTTCTTGTTTTTGACATGAAGGAGTCATAAAGGACATAAAGTTGAGAAGCTATTCATATATTTTCAACCTTCAAAACAATTTTTTTGTTGTTGTGTTTTGGCTTCCAGATATGTTGGAAGCAGCATTTCTCTTTATCTTACTTTATCGGATCTTGTTTGATTGTGCCTTAAAGAAACAGAAGTTTGCCCCAGCTCATAGGGTAGTACATACTAATTAATAATATTTTTGAACTGGATTTATTTTTATTAATTATTTTAATATTTTGTCAATTATGAATTGTTACTTATGAATCACCTCAAGTAAATTTTACAAGACATTTCTCTATTCTGTATGACTTGTACATAGTCCACCTTGAGGATATGTTACTCCACATCCAGTCACAGGAGATGTCTTTACAGGAATGTGATACAGGGTATAAAGTGCCCAGAGAGTCTGTAAATCTAAGGCATTTTACATTATGATGACTGTACCTCATCATTACCAAAAGCCTGAATTAATGGGAAAAAAAATTCTGCAAACCATCATCAGTTGATTCTAGAACTGTGTGACTCATCTCTGTCTTAATTTGCATGGCATTTAGTAAACAACATGAAAAAAAGCTACTGATCCAGTTGGATGACAGCATGATAATTCACAAACATCCTGTTTAGTCAAACTTTTCACTTTCTCAGACAAACCTATGCTTGCTTTTGTGCTCAGTCTTTCAGGAATTAATTATTCTTTTACTGGTACATTACCTGCTAACTCAAAAAATCTAAACGCAATTTGATGCCAGTGAAGAAGATTGCCCTTTATGTATTTGTCACGGGTATCTTAAAGCCTAATAACCATGATGAGGAATGTATGACAAAATGAGAATAAAATGTGTGAGAAGAAACAATTCTAGAGGACTACAGAAAGAATAATTATACACTGTATGGGTAGTTTCCTTTCTATCAGATTTATGTAATGTTATTTGTGAAAGCTGTGCATGAATCCATGCTAGTGTTCCCTTTTGTGACTGGGAAGAGGCATAAGGGGATTGTGGGTTTGTCCCCAGTAGTGAAACAGGGGATGCCTTCCTGGGAGAAATTCTTTGTTGGCATAAAGTTAAGTTAGATGGTTCTGTGCCAGTCCTTCAAAGTCCTGTAGGTGGAGAGGGAGTGTGATTAACAGTCTAGGAGTAGCCAGCTCAAGTCAGAACAGCTCTGTGTTTCTGGATTCACAGAGGATAAGAGCTTGTGCACACAAATGTACATAAAACCCTTCCACAGGCTGGCATTATATTAATCACCCCACACATACCCTGCAATTTTTAAAATTTAAATCCTTTTCCTGTCAAGAAAAAAAAAGTCAAAGAAGTTATAACACTTGGTAATTTTGACTTATTCTTATTATTGAAGATTGAAATCTCACGACCACCCCCCAAATAGGTACAAAATTAACATTGCAAGAACATTCCAAACTCAAAAGATAGATCCATTCAGTTCGATTGCACGTATCAGGGTGATTCAGTCTCAGCTGAGTCACTTGTGTAATGACTGTGCCAGAATTTTCAAAGCTTTATATAGCAATGCCTAAAAACATCTCTAAAAGTCATTGTGTATAGCAGACATATGATGCTGCTCCCAGGCAGATGCACTATGAAGTTCAGGAGTTTATTTAATAGTCAGGGTGACCACAAAGTCAATGAATGTATGCATTTATATATAAATGAAATCCCTGCTTTATTGTAATCCACTTTGCTTTTATTGGTTTTGGCTCTAATATAAAAGAAAGATTTCATAAAGGAGATCTGTGGAGCTAAATTCAGAAGAAGAGTTTTCAGTGGATTAAGGAAAGGTTTGAGGATGTGATCATTTTGAAAACTATTACATATTTAATTTAAGTGTGAATATTTCTATTTAATAGCATAAATTTCAACCATCTTATCTAAAAAAAAATACATTGCTTTCTTTTTCTTCCATTTTCACCTTGGAGTCTATATGAGGGGAAAAAAAAAAAGAAAAAGACTAGAATACCTGTTTCATTATAGGCAGTTTAAATGCAGAAACTACTTGGACAGTACTTGTAGTCCTCAGATTTTTTCATATCAAAAAAATGTTAGGCATTACTAGTTCTTTCCTTGTGATTTCATTTTTCTTTCACATAAACTGATTAATATAACTTGGCACTTTGAGATATAGACAGAGAAAGAAACAACAAAGCAGGGAAGAGGTATAGAATAAGTGAGGGAACAGGGAGATAAAGGTAGACTTATATCTTAAATATAGTTGTGTATGCTTACTTGCATTCAACTCTGATAATAAAAAAAAAATATCATTGGCTAATGTTAAAAGCCGTTTTGTATGACGGCATGCCAAAAGCTAGTTGTTCTATACACTATTTTATAGCTGTAGCAGTAACATAAATCCTGTGTCTGGTTTTACTCAAGCTAGGTAAGAAAATTACAAGTTCCTGGGTTTTATTTCTTCTTTCTCATCTTCCCTTCTCTTACAATAATCTCCTGCTGGTTTATCCAACTTCAAGATTTCCCAGGAAGCCAAACAATTTGAGGTTCAAGCCAACAGTTCTTTAGGTTGTTTTTTTCCCACCAGGCATTCAAGTAAGCCTTTAGCACCCATCTTGCAAGAACTGCCATCTCTTGATTTTATAATGACTTCTTTCATTACCTTTATTTTTCATTCTGCTTGTTTCCGAGCTGTTTAGAAGGTGTGCTAATAAATCATGGTATATCTAAGTTAGAGCATGATGAAATCCCAAACCTATTTTACAAGCCTCTTTCCCTAAGACTTGAAACCGCCGGGGCTGTCTCTGGTCAGAGCTATCTGTTACCCAGGTGAAACACCCGCGAGCTACAGCCAAGTACTAGCTGGGAAACCTTCCCTAGCCAGCATCTGTAACCAGCTGATAGAGGGGCCAGGAACAGAAAGCGCCCTTCTGTACCTTGGCACTTGTGTGGGCTAAATAGGGGAGACCAGGAAGAGAAATGGTGCCTGGTTTCCCGAGGTCCACTACTAGCTAACAGGTGCAGAGGGGCGATGCAGGAGTGTAACACTGTCTGCCTCCTTTTCCGAGTGCTCTCAGCTACCAAGAGCTCCGACACTGGAAGAAAAGCTCCACAGCCGTGTTTGTGTATGACCTCAGCTCATCAGCAAGCGTGTGGCTTCTTGGGCCATATCCTAGGCTTCTGTGCAGCCAGGAGGACAAACCCAAAGTGGAGATCCAATGTACCCAGAAAGCAGAGAGCAAGATGGCAAGATTTGAGAGTTGTTGTTTTAGGATCAAGCAGTTGAATTTTTTATATCGCAATATACCTGTTGTGATGAGATTCAAATGTGATGTTTATGGAAATATGAGGAAATTGGAACCCATAGTTTTAAGAAAAAAAAAATTATTAGGCCATCCTGTGCTCTTCTCTTTTTCTGTGGTACTTGCAGGATGCACAAGACCTATGCCATGCACAGGGGAATCCAGAATACTTTTGCCAAAAGTGAGCAAGTGAACTGTTGTTAGTTCTGTTTCTTTGTAGATCCCTCAGTGTTTCTTCTGACACCTTCAGTATAAACAGCTCATTTGGTTTCACTTGCTGTTTAAGTTGCATGACGTTTGCTAATTTCTAGAGTTTCTGAAGAGAAAAACAATAGGATTAAAAGAGATTTTTAAAAAAAGCTCTATAGTGCTGATGCCTAAGTTTATTTTGCCAGCTCTTTCTCAAGAAATTATTCTTCTAATGTGTGCCTGTCCAATCCTCATGTGTCTGTGCCTTCTCTGGCTCCTGAAGTATTGAACAGGGCTTGGAGTTTCTGAAGTTCTACAAGTATATTTTCAAGAGGCTTAGTAGTCCACAGTGTCCATTTTAGGGGAAACAAGAGTGTTTGTTACTTTCCCTAAGCAACATTTAATTAGGGTTTCATCCCACTAGTCAGGCTTGGTGGTACAATTAATGCTGCGAGTTCTCGAAGCTCACAAAATTAAGATCAACAGAGGAGATTGTAGCATCTGTTCTAACTCAAAGAACTCTGTTATTTAGGTCTGATAGATAACACAGCCAGGAAAAGCCTTCTTATAATATCATGAAAGTGGCTTTTGAGAACGTTAGTGCAGTGGATCACGTACACAGATTCAACAGATGCAAAGAAATTAAAACTAGGAGTCCTCTGGTGTTCCTCTTATGCTTTAGCTGCATGGTATAAGGTATCTTCTTGTAGCAACCAATCAAAAAACCCCTACCCCCTTAATAAAAAAAACCAAAAAACTAAAAACCACCAAACCCCAAACTCAAGCAGTTTCTTACTTTACTGGCTAGATTCCTACAGATTTCTAAGTATGTCCACAGAGAATCAGCATCATGACAAATGGTACATGCTCACATGCATGGTGATCATAGACAAAAACATGCTAGCTCCAAGTAAGAGGCTGTACAAACACAGTATGAAAATAATCTATATTTTTTGAAATTAAGGCTAGGAATTCTGGATATTGTTACATCCACAGAAAATATCTTCCTGTGGCTCAGAGGAAATAGGACAACAGAGCAGTAAGTAGCATCAGATTGCAGTTATGAAAGGAAGCACTTTTTCATGCAGTATGAAACTAAATGTGAAACTGCATTATAACTACATGCTAAAAAAATGGAAATATCATGATGTTTATATAATGAGTGGACCAAAACCAAGTGTTTCTGTGTGAAATTCCTGGTTTTCAAATACTTCTAAAAGATGCTTTATAGCAATATATATATTTATAATAATCCAAGAGTAATCCTCGAGTTAACGCTCACAGCACTAAAGCAGTCTAGCCATAAACAGAAATTCTGGCAACATGACCCACATCATGCTAGTTGCCTTGATTGCCATGAAATGTACCTGGGCTTTTCAATTTTTATCTTTTACAAGCTAAAGCAAAGAAATATGCAATTTAGAAAATTACAGTTTTCTCTGCTTAACAGCTATTATGATGTAAGATGAAGACTGTCGTCATTATTATATGTTATTTGGTCATATTATTCATGAAATGAGGCTGTTGCATTCTGGAACAAATAAAGAGATTTCATACTCTGAACAGTTTGCCATGTAAATGAATATCATAAACGAGACATAGATTACAACACAGGCATGCTGAATACATGAAAGGAAAGGAAATATCATAATATCATATATTAGGAACCTGTTCTTTGTGTCTGGAACAAATATTTCTAGTGCTAACAAATCCATCCAGCTGTCAGCTTGCAGTAATGAAGTATGCAACTTAAAAAGTACACAATGATTTCCAGCCCTGATGGATTATCACTTAACCCAAAATGCAACGCTGTACAGATAAGTATCGCAATTGGTTGATGGTCTGATAAAGATTCCATTGTATAGCTGCGCTCCGGAGAGGTTTCAGCAATGCATCAGGAATTCAAACATTCCTAACAAGAGCTCTGATCACGCTGGGTTTTTTTCTACTGCATATGAATTATGCAGTCTAACAGTCTCTATTGTAAGCTAGCAGTATGAAAGATTTTCCAGATTAAGAGTCCCTTCTCCTGGAAGCATGCTCACTGCCTGCAAAGAAAGTCCTTTGCTCTGAATTCATCATGAGACTTGCCCTCAGGTGCCGTAGACTGCAGGGTCTTAGCTCTCCTCTTGCCCAGCCTCCACATGTAACTAGCAAGCAAACAGAGGCCTTTCAAAAAAGTGCATGGGAAGGACTGAAGTCACCAGCATCACCACCTCTATGTAAAGCCTAACATCAAAGTCAATGTGTACTGAAGACTGTAGCGATACTGACCATTTTCATCTGACCTCTAGTTGAGTGGTGACCTCAGACATAACATTTCCTACATTTTATTGATGTGTAGTCATTTTCAACATTCAGATGTAAAGAAAACATGAAACCTGTGTTATTCATACAAACTTCATACTCCAAACATGCTTAATAATCTTGTGACTTTCAAAATAATTTAAAAAAAAGTTAGGTATTCATACCTGCTGCTTTAAAAGCCAGAATTCCACTGATTTCAAGAGACTTTGGGATCAAGTGTTTACAGCTCTACAGGCGGTTTGGCTTGCAAATTGGTTAAATGAATTTATCCCATCTAGCTGACAGGTAGTTTTGAGGTCTGGATGAATCTGGATTTTCCAGTTCAAAGAGAGACAAACTGGTTTTAGTGTTTTGTCAGTGGTGCCTGCAGTGCCCCATAAGCTTGAGAATGACCTGCAGATATGTGAAGAGTTTCCTCTACAGGAGAACAGGCTGTAATATCCTTTCTTCTATGTAATACCTTAAATATACATAAGCTCATTAATGTTCAGTGGGACTAGATGTAGTTTAGTATGTTATTCATAGATAAAATCTGTGATCTGCTAAGTCCAGAGGGACCCACTGGCTCAGTTAGCCTAAATTCTTGTATAGATTCCACTCTCATAGACTTATAATAATGAACAGAAACCTTTATTTTATTAAAGAGCATCCACCAGAACATATGCAGACCTAATTTAGGACCTAAGGAAATGGCAAATCCACCATTTCCCTTGGTGTTTCTCTTGGGCAGTTAACTATCCTCATTGTTAGTAACTTGAGCCTTGCTTCTCAGTTGAATTTCTCTGAGGTTAACAATGATACTTTGGTTTTTGTTAAACCTTTCTCCAGTAAAAGGCTTCTCATTCCACATATACTTTCTTCTCGGAAGTGCATATTTATTGTAAAGAAGACTCTGTAACTATGCTTCAAAATTTATTGTTGGACTTCATTTGAAAGTATTGAATCTATGATCTTTAGGATCTTATTAAGACTTTTAGTTGATTCGGTTTGTTTTAAAGGCATTGTCAGGCGTATCTTCAATGATGAGTTCTAAGGGAAATACAATGCATTTCTTATAACAAGGGGAAAGATTAACCAATAGTTTCTGATGAATATGTTTCATTGTTGCTGTATTTGAATCAAGTCACAAGGCCAACATAGTTTTATTTTATTTACAGAGATATTTATGGTATTTAAAGATAGTACCCACGAAAACCAAGATCTTTTTTTCTGATGTTACTGCGGAAGGCAGATTTTGGCAAGTTCTGTGCTGTCAGGATACTGATGTAGTGCTTCGCTGTTAAAAGCAAAAGTATACAACAAAGTAGCGTTACAGTTAACAAGGACAACTAAAGCAACTGTTCCAGTGCCATGTGGGATATTAAAAAAAGACTGAAACGATGCCAACGATCTAAAAATAAGGAAAGGAAAGAAAGAGAGAGAAAAATGCTTATAGTTTCAAATTTATTGCTAACACCTTTAATAAAAAATGCACGTCTTTCTCACTAACCAGTGAACTAAAGTCATCAACTGTGCCTTTGAAGCTGAAAAGATTACTCTCTCTGCCCTTGGTTTCTCTGACATTCCACTTGAAACACATTTAATAACTTCCAGTGTGAGCCTCACAAAATACAGAATTGATACTAATTATATTAAGTTTTTTGGATGAAAGATGACCTTGGTAAAACCTGAAGCTACAGCATTGCCCAGAACAATAAAATAAAAGCAAAATCTACAAAAGGTGACTTTGGAGATGATTTAATCTGACCTATTAATTTTTGCATGTGAGGTTATTCAGAGACTGAATGCAAAAAAAGGTATTCTTAAGGTAATATTTTAGCATTTTTCAGAGCATTGAAATCAGTCGTCTAGCCATCCCCCTTTTTTGCTGCATTAGTGATTTGGGGTGTCTGTTCTGAGTTGACTTCGGAGACCGCACCATGGAGAAAACCAGGTGCCGTGGTGCTTGGAGAGGCTGGCTTGTGTGCGTGCTTCATGGGAGTAGCTCCTTCAGGAGCTGACAGAAGTATCAGTACGGCTTAGTACTTGGCCTGGGTCTTCTCTCAGACGCATGTGCAACCCCCGTATGGGATGTCGTACTTTATGGGTTATTTTCAATGTGCGGTGTACACAATGATGAACGGGCTGAGTAACAGCACAGCAGGGATGTGTTTCCAGAGCAGAATGCTGAGTGTGTGCCTTGCGTATCTCGGCGCACCATGCCAAAATGCTAAAGGTGCAGGGCCTGCTGTGGTGGTGCGTGTCTCAGCTGTGCTGTGCTTCTAACAGTAGGGTTAAAATGTGTTTCCTTGTTACAACTAAGAGAGGGACAGAGTAGAAATACAAAGAGCATTGCTGTAGTTCTATTTCTTTAAGACTCTAAACAAAAAAATCTTTAAAGTCTAATATTTTGCTGTAGTGTGGTCCTTACATTCGGTGTAGAAAAGCAGAGTCAACAAACCTGAAGTGAAAAAAGGTGAAAAAGAATGAATACCAATGTTTTAAAAGATTAGCTTAAAACACACCTTAGAGGAAAGAAGAGGAAGAGAAGTCTGGTTTGAAGTGTACAGTATTGTAAATGGCTGTACCTAATCACATCTGAGTTCCTTTTTTTCATCATAAAAATTGAGAAAGAGAATTAGAAACTCATCTACTCTGAGGAATACAGGGTGGAAAACCTTATTCAATAACACTTGACTCACTGTTTGGCTGAGTAGAAAAGACTGAACGGGAAAGCACAAATGAAAGTGACTGAAAAAATGAAATTCAGAACCAACACAAGGAACTACTTTTCACTCAAACAGAAATACAATTTTTCAATAGCCTACTGAGCCAAGTTTGGAATTGGAGGCACTGGGGTCATTAAAGAAGAAGGGAGATACTATTCCGGAGGAACTGTGTTAACCAAGATGACTTGCAATGGGCTGAATGGCCTTTTCCTTTTCCGCAAATTTATGTTCTTTTTGAAAAACTTTGATTACAAGTCATCCTGCTGTGATTTAGATAGCATGAATTTGAAAAGAATGTATCAAATCCTTTCAATCAAGATGCTTGGGTTTTTTTCCAGCCTGAATTCTTGCAAGCCTGTGATAGAAAACCATCAGTCAAGGGAAAGAAGTATCAGGAGTAGCAATTGATGTTAATATACAATTTCCTTTTCCAGCATAAAGGGTAAGAGACAAGGATCCTGGGCAACAAAGGCCAGAGTATAAATCTTTATGGGAATATGTTATGGGTAGTCAAAAAAAAAAAAAAAGAAAAAAGAAAAATCCCCAAGACTGACAAATTAAGGAAACCATTCTATCTATTTTATGTACCTCTTTCCTCATGGCTAACAAGTCTCTACTGTCTACGCATCAAGTCATGAACTGCATTCAGCATCCTACAGAGAAAAGACAACTTTCATTTTAATGAATTCAAAATTTGTTATCGGTCTAGCATGGACTTTGGACCAGGTCCTTGGACATACTTGACAGAAGGTAGTTTTTATGACTGTATTAATTCATTAAAGAATGGGAACATTGTAGAAGGTTAATATGTAAAGCATTTCCACTTTTTTTTTTTTGGGGGGGTGGTTTATAGTTTTCAGTACAGACCTAAGAGGAAGATTTTTAATGTTTCAGTTTGAGTTTGACTCAATTACTGCCTCCAGTGAAGGAATTCACTCTGTTCCTCGGCTGAATTACATTCTTGAGCACACTTAGAGATTCTTCGGCACAATTACTGCCATCGATCCTAAACTTGTTTATCCCCTACAATGCAGTTTTGTTAGTGTGAGTGCTGGGTTGCTATTGTACATGGACATCCATGTGTCAGATGGTCTTTTTTGTTGTTGTTTTTTTTAGCTAAGCTGTGTGTTTTACAAAACAATAGCAGTCCTGTGTTGTTTAACTTTTTAAAGGTTGCTTAATTCCAGAGCCTTATCTCTCCAGTTCATCTCTGAAGCAGCTGTTCCCAATATTTCTAGAGTTAGTAACGCTAAGAAGAAATTAGTCTTTTATTACAATCAGGTTGGCTCTCCTCCACCACAAGACCTTGTGCCAAGTAATTTGTGAGTGGTTTTATGGATTTCCCAGTCCCTATGAGACTTTTTTGTTGTTATGTTATCATAAGTCCCTGTATTATAGCATGACAGTGGGGAAGTGTGCTAATTGGTTTTGCGTGATTGTAATGTCCACTTTTTTACTTCCTGGTGCTTTTAAGTAGTATTCACTAATTCTTACCAAATCATTTATGTGGAAAAATTTGCTGCAAATTGCTACTATGACACTCAGAGATTTCCGTTTAGATTTGCCATGCAGAATATGCTTCTCTATATTTATTATTAAATATGAGTGGGCTCTAGGATTTTTACATAATTCTAACTCTTTCTTAACCAAGTAAACAGTCAGGAATAATTCATACACAAGAGAAATTCACAGTAGTGTGTGGCTGCCTTCAGCATCATAATAAAATAGATGGGTTGTATGCAGTGCAAAACATCTTGCTCTTGCTATATTTGCAGTGTTATGGAGAAATTAAGAACATCAGGAAAGTTCAAGGGCAGGAAACTTTTTCTTCTGTTTTTATAGGCAAAGCTTGCATGCACTTGTATATAATAACAGAATAAATAATGTTCATAATAAGAACAACACATGGGTCAGTCTAAAACACATTTTCTAATGTGTCTTTTATTTAAAAAGTGATGAACTGTTAAGCTGTCTGCTCTGAAGACAGAACACAATGAGCAGATTCCAGGGTTTTAGATGTTAATGCTGCTCAAATACTTTCAGGATTTTTTTTTACTCTTCTTTACTGTTGAAAATATCTCTGAGTTGTCCTATGTTACAGTCTACTAACCCTGTTTATACTGTCCCAACAACTTTCAAAATGCTAACATATTAAACCATTTTGTGAAGAGTTCTCTGAATCTGTGGTGGATGCATGGCAGCATTCAAGCTTAGTTCTGTATCCAAGCACAAGTATAAATCACATTTTTTATCTCAATGTAAATGAAAATTAAACATGCTCAACAGCTAGCATGTGCTTTAAACAGAGATCGCATAAAATATAGTCTTCATTCCCTTGGGGATGATCTGATTAGGGTTTTGTAAGATTGGACATATCTTAAACACTTCCCTCTCTTTTGACTTGATGGCTACGGAAAGGTGCTCCTAATTCTTCATGCTTTCACAAAATTTAGTGGAGAACCCAAAGTAAATTTTTAATGAGTGTTTAAAATCACAGGTGTTTAAAATTGAATGGGTCTGTCATTGGCCAAACAGACGGTTGAGGAAGGCAGCAGGAGAAACAAAGCTGGAGAAATGAAGGAAAATTAGTGTCTTCGTATTCATGAAAATCTTCTGTGCATGGTAACCTCTTGTCCTGGTTTCGGCTGGGATAGAGTTAATTGTCTTCCTAGTAGCTGATACAGTGCTGTGTTTTGGGTTATTATGAGAAGAATGTTGATAACACCCTGATGTTTTCAGTTGTTGCTCAGTCGTGTTTAGACTCAGTCAAGGACTTTTC
>JAVKLA010000030.1:17434180-17585473 GCA_034782735.1 Sagittarius serpentarius | reverse complement strand
CCTGCCCAGCCAGCAAGAAGGCTGGAGGGGCACAGGAAAGGTGGGAGGGGAGACAACCGGAACAGCAGACCCAAATTTGCCACAGGGGTATTCCATACCCTGGGACGTCATGCCCGGTGAGGTGCAGGGGGGAGGAGGTGCTCAGCTGGGGCATCGGTCAGCAAGTGGTGAGCAATTACACGGTGCATCACTTGTCTTGTGTATTCCAGTCCTTTTATTATTACTGTCATTTTCTTGTTGTTATTAGTATCATTGTTAGTTTCTTCCTTTCTGTTCTATTAAACTGTTCTTATCTGAACCCATGAGCTTTACCTTTTTTTTAATCCGATTCTCTCCCCCATCCCACCGGGTGTTGTGGGGGGAAGTGAGTGAGTGGCTGCATGGTGCTCAGTTGCTGGCTGGGGTTAAACCATGACACCTCTCCAAGTTCCCTATTGTTGTCCATTTCAGCCCTATCTTTCTCTATCACACTTTTTATTATCACACGCTTCTTATTTATATCACTTTTATTATTGATTACCTGATTTTAAAAAGGAAGTCATTTACTTGGGGTAATATGGATATGGAATATTTTGGATACACCCATATTTAAATTGCTCTATTCGTTCAGAGTCTTAGAACTGGCATTAATTCATCAAATTGAGGAGCAGCTAAGGACTCTGGGTTTGTTCAGTTTGGAGAAAAGGAGGCTGAGGGGTGACCTCGTTGCTCTCTGCAGCTTCCTGAGGAGGGGAAGTGGAGAGGGAGGTGTTGATCTCTTCTCCCTGGGATCCAGTCATAGGACACGTGAGAATGGTGCAAAGCTGTGCCGGGGGAGATTCAGACTTGACATTAAGAAACATTTCTTTACTGAGAGGGTGGTTGAACACTGAAATAGGCTTCCTGGAGAGACTGGTGGTTGGTGCTCCACCCCTGTCACTGTTTAAGAGGATTTGGACAATCCCATAATAACATGCTTTAACTATTTGTCAGCCCTGAAGCAGTCGGGCAGTTGGACTAAATGATCGCTGTAGGTCCCTTCCACCTCGACTGTTCTGGTCTGGTCTGGTCTGGTCTATTCTATTCTGTTTTGTTCTATTCATCCTTAAGATTTTTATCATGGTAGCCACAGTAGATACCTGATGTTGCACTAGAACTCACAAATCTCAAGTTGAGAGGTTCCTGAAAAGATCTAAGTTTTACATTTGATATCACACATTAAAATCTAGGTCAGCAGCTTTCCTTCCAAATAACAATCACAGGATTCAAGTTATGAAAGAATACAGTATAACTGAAAAAAGACACACAAATGTTTAGAGGTGTTACATTCATAGATTTCCCCATCTGTTGCTGGATTCCTTCAATACACAGCTATTTAATGCTTCAACTAGCTATTTTAGTTCTCTTTGAAAGGGTTGGAAGATGGTCATTTATACTGTGTTCAAAAGGCTAATGTTAGAAAGTGCAGGGGTTTTAGCCATGTTGCAGTATTAACAGTATGCTAAAAGGAAGTCTTCTGGAAAGGGGAGAAATGAAAATGGCAGTCAAATGTTCTCAGAGTTAGTCTTGGTCTATATAATATATATATAATATATATATAATATATATTATATATACATAATGGTAATAAAAGGACTGGAATATACAAAACAAGTGATGCGCATTGCAATTGCTCACTACTTGCTGATCAATGCCCAGTTAGTTCCCGAGCAGAAATCTTTCCCTCCCAGGCCAGCTCCCCCCAGTTAATATACTGGGCATGATGTCCCATGATATGGAAGACCCCTGCTGGCTGTGTCCCCTCCCAACTCTCTTGTGCCCCTGCAACCTTCTTGCTGGCTGGGCAGGAGAAGCTGAAAAGTCCTTGACTTAGTCTAAACACGACTGAGCAACAACCAAAAACATCAGGGTGTTATCAACATTCTTCTCATATTAAACCCAAAACACAGCGCTCTACCAGCTACTAGGTAGACAATTAACTCTATTCCAGCCGAAACCAGGACAAGTGTTTTTTTTAAGATTGTGGCAGTAAGTGCCATAAAATACATGATGACTACTAACCATTGCAGGAATGTGAACTAATCCTGACTGCATTCCAGAGCTATTATTCCAGCAATCAAACCCCAAATGATGTAGCAGCAGACCTGTGCTGCATTGTAAAGACTGCTCACATACATAGTAGGGCAAAAGCATTAGAAAGAATGGGACCTGCAATCTAGCAGTGTGTTATTCAGTCTTAACTTTATAGACAGTATCTTTTTGTCAGGCCTGTGCTGAGATCTTAGAACTTTTCATCAGTTTTACGTGACGCGAAACATATTTGACAATTACATGTTAACTGAACTAGTTTGTGACTACATAATCACACAGTATGTTGTTAACATTAACACTTGGATAGGTGCCTTCCTATGACCTGCAATTTCTTGTCTTCTGGACAAATGTCATTAATCAGGCTGTAGATACCAGCCCAATCCTGCAGAAGCTTACTTGCACATTTTGTGCATTATGAGCAGTCCCATGGAAGTCAGGGAAGCTACATCTCTTTTTTAAGTTGGGTCAAATGCATGTGTGTCTTTGGGAGATTAGGACCATGTTTAACATTAGGGCTAAACCCCGTTCTTTGAGCTTCATTTAAGAAAGTTTATTTGGAAGGTTGTGTAACAGGCACTGTGACATAATCATGCCCAAATATGCCGTTAATATGATTTTTTTCACATATTCGTTGCATAATGAGACAAGTAGAACAAAAATGAGTTTTTTGGTTTGTTCTTTTTTCTTGGCACTCAGTCTGTGTTATTATAGATAAATAGTTTTCATGATAAGGTTAAAGTATTTATGTTGTTACACACTTATCAAGCATTTACTCTGTTTGCTCACTTTATGTAACACTTCACAACTTCGATAAGGTGTGAATATTAAGATAAGACCCAATTTCTGTCTGAAGTGTCTACAGAACCTGCTTCAAAGAAAGGAAAAGTAATGGGACTTAAAATTTTCACTTGTTTTCAAATCACGTATCTGAACATCTGCACAACCATAGTGGTTAATGCTAAATATTACTGCTATTAGACAGCAATAGTACAACTGTATTTTTATGACAGAAATTTAAAATAAATTAAAACTATGTACGCATATGCTGAACAGTCCTTATTCCCATTTCACAGATCTTTTATGTAGTGAGAGTATTTAACAGAAATACATGATTACCTTGCAATTCATATAACCTTTGATATCACTTTTATGATAAAATTATGAGATTCGTAATTTTCAGTGTTGGAGTATTTATAGAAGTCTACCAGAGATTATGCGTATTTTTCCTTCACATACTAAGGGGATAAGCCCCCCTACCCCTCCTGCCCAATAGTAGTATTTTCACAAGCCACTTGTAAAATAGCCTGAGATATTTCAGGACTGTGAATAGTACAAAAGTCTTTCATTTGTTATCTGAAGTGGTATTAATTATTTCACTACCAAGAAACAAGTCATAGGGCCCTACTGCGTCACTGACACAGTCATTTGACCCCACAATGCTCTTTCTTTTTGCTGGGGAGAGAAAAGACAACTGCCATGCAGAGAGAGGAGGAGGAAGAGCTGGATTACACTGTGCAGTGAGAGGACGTGACTGTTACTGGCATGTGACATTTAACTTACAAATTTTGTAGAATCGCAATGCACAGTTACAGAAGCAATCTAATGAAAATATTAAAAATAATAAATGCAAATTCATTTGGTTCTAGAAAACCAATTCAATTGTACACACTTGAACAGTGAATGTAAGGTGTGAGTGAGCTGCTGATAATACTTTGCAAAGAAGTGTTGGATCATTTGTAGCTAATTCTTTGAAAACAAGTCAGGATTCAGTGATGATACAGAAAGGGAGCTAAAATGGTGGAACCAGCAGGAGAGGACTGGAAGACCAAATAGCAATCATTGCCATGTCATTGCATAAATCTATGGTGCACCTTTATGGTGTGCCTTACATGCTTAATACTGTACCTCTTCATCGGAAATACCGCATGAAGTTCTGGTTATCTGGCATCAAAAAGATAAAATAGAAATGAGAAAAAAATGTGAGAAGGTTGGCTGGTGTTTGAGAATGGTGTCTGTGCCAAGAGAGATTAAACAGTCTAGCACTCTTCAGCTTGGAAAAGAGGTAGCTGGAAAGAGAGGGGGTAGCAGTTAAATCAGAAATGACATCAAAAAAGTGAATGATGTGAATACAGTCACCAGTGCAGAAAGTTTCTAGACTCTGGAGTTAGAAAATGGGTGAGTGAACAAGGGGAACTTTATGTATCCATTTTTCATCTGGTTGTAAACGAAATTGGACTAGATGGTAGGTGTTTTCAGATCCAGTACAGCCATTCCTATGGTCTAAGATTTTTCTGCACAGGAAAAAACATTGCAAACCTCATATTGATCATCATTTAAATGAATAAAAACATATCAACCTCAAATCATAGCTTTAATTATTATTAAAAATAATAAAAATGTTAAATCAAAATAGGTCTTTATAACTGTTAGGTTATTGACTAAGGTAACTGGAGGCTACAAGACTATTTTTGTTGCAACGTTAAGAAAAGTAAATTTGAATATATTAACTTCAAAACCCCAGACAAAAATATTAAAAATCACAAGATGACTAAATCACAACCGTAATATCCCTCTACCTTAATTCAATGTAGTTAAATTAAATTGTCTAACAATATAATGTACTATTAAAACCTTATTGATGTACAAACAATGTATAATATACTGCTATCCATATCAGAGTTCACTTACCACAGCAAACATAGGTAAAAATCATTTGATAGAAATTTTAGGAAATCAGACTAAGTCAGTGATCATTATACGAATTATCAACATTTTCAAGAACTACTGTGTCCCTGCTTTTCTCATGAACCGGCCATTCAGAAATTTGTGTTGGAATGATAGTTTTAGAAGATGCTTCCTGTCATTTTTTTGGCAAAATGAGGTTTAGCAGGTAGAAACAAAGCCTGCTGGAGAAACGTCTTCATGCAACATGAGAACATTTTTGTCATCCTGCCCACTCTGGCTCCTGCTGTACCTGGAAAATGTATCTGTGATTTGAGTACATAGTTTGTTTGGAACTCTAAACAAAATCCATTGCTCTCTTATTGTCTGGTAAAAATAAAAAGCAGTAACAATTTCAGTTGGAGTCTGTCTTGCTATAAACTAGTAAAGCTAGATTGTTTAAGTAGTCTATAATGTTTTGAAAGATTATTTTTACAAAGTTACATTTACCTACCTGTGTAGAATTTAAAGACTAGGACAGGGCTGAGTCGGAAGACTTGTGAAAAACAGCAAACACTGGAACTTTTTGTCACTAAAAATCATTTTCTAAAGGTGCCATCGTGTATTTTAATTAGGCCTAAACCCTGAAAACATAAAAGTAAATGGGCAACTTATTATGCATGTACTCATAACAGTAAAGTACTTTGTGCTTTCCTGAAGGATGCTTTTGAATAAAGTGTATTTTCTTTTACTGTTACAGAATTTGGAAGTTTTTCCCCTAAATTTAAGATTTTATTTGTAAGTAAGCCCAATAAAAGTCTAATGGCCATGAAGGAGACGGAGATGCTTGAAAGTGCAGCTTAATTCCCCCATTACTGCCATATATAATAGTGATGTAACACTTCTTAACAAAAAGAATCACAAATTTAGACTCTTTATTGCCAAGTCCCACAGTTTCAATGAAATTATAAAATCATAAAAACCGTTATGAGTTTTCCTGCTTCCCGATAATGAAAATACAAATTACCGATGAAAAAGGCACTTACTCATCCTACTATATAATTTTCTTTATCAGAAAAAAAAAAAAAAAGATACCATAACATAGATAATGCTCATCAGATATGACTGTTACTGTTATAAGGGAAAAAATGATGTTTCTCCATGGCCAGCTACTGTGTGAGTTCAGTGGTAAAATGACTATCAAACTAATAGGCAATCACACAGTACTATAAACCTGCAAGTCTCAAATACCACGTATGTGTAAAGAAATATTGTATGGGTGGCTTAAGGTTGTAATAGCAGTAATGGTTCCACAATTAACCTTAGTAGTAGGGGAAACCTAAAGACCATATGTTATAATAATGGTAGGAATAGGGAACATAAAGCATATAAAGGGGTAATACATATTTAGATTTTATAACCACAGATAAAAATACTAAAAATCGCAAGATGATTAAATCACAACTGTAATAACCCTCTGCCTTAATCCAATGTAGTTAAACTAAATCTTCTAGCAGTATAATTTGCTGTTAAAAACTTACTGGTGTACAAAGCATGTAGATATGCTGCTATCCTTATCAGAGTTCATTTACCACAGCAAACACAGGTAAAACATTTGGTACAATTCTTACGAAATCAAAGTTGGTGATTATTGCACAAATCTAAATTTGAATGTACTAGCAATGAGGGCAGATTTATATGAGCATGAAGTTGTGAATTGTGAATAATTGTGAATAATTTATTCCTATGCGTTGTCTTTCCCACCCAAAATCCCCACGTTTTGATATTCAGAAGTTACAAAATCCACGAATGAAGCCATAAAAATAGGGATCTTATATAGTAGATTAAAGAAAATCACTAATATGGTGGGGTTTTGTGGTTTTTTGTTTTTTTTTTCCTTTGGGAAAAAGAGCTATGTAATTAGAGACTTTTCATTGGCCTTTTTTCTTCTGGTGATGTGCATAAATTTCAGGCTGATTTTCATGTTCAGGAGCAGTCCTAGGAAGATCATGCAGCAAAAGTGATGCTGTTCAGACCTGAGGTGCATCAACAGAACCCTTATAGCTTATTGTCTTGAAAGAGTAAGCACTAGAAACTGGCACCCAGTTGAAGCTGTGTTCTGGTTCTTTCCACAGAGATCAAGGAGAGGCATGCTGCTCTCTAGGTCCCAAGCTGTACTCGCCTCTGTAGACCAGCAAAGAAGCTGCTGCAGTTCTTGTCACTTACTAGCATGCCTTTTTCAATTTCCACTTTTACTGAAATGCTGGGTGCGAAAATCTTGCTGCTAAGAGGATACATATCCTGGTCAGTCCACCCTACTCCCTCTGATACATAGGCAGGAGAAAGCACAGATAATTCACATCCAGTCATAAATCAGAAACGGTGACTTTTAACCCTGAAAATTTAAGTGTCTGGATTTTATTCTCCTTTGTCAATACTCACCCGTTTATGAGTGAGAGAAGAATCACTGGAAACAACTAGAGAGGCATCAATGGGTAGAAGTTAATGATCTGTGTAGACATTTTCATCCTGTCATTCAGCTTGCAGTGCTCAAGCCCTGTGCGTCTAACCTAATAACTCCATGTATGAAATATTGTGCATGTTACATTGAATACATGAGGGAATATTCAGGGGTGGATTGTTTGGGGGAGTTAGGGAGGATGGGTGGGTGAAGAAGGTATAGAGTTCATTCCTGACCCATCCATTAAGTATGTCCTGATTATATCTTCTTTTGCTAAAGAAAAAAAAAAAAAAAAGTGATACCACAGCTTAATACAGTGCTACAACTGGAGTAACACATAAGAAGCTTGAAGTATGTTAAAAAATGTATAGGGCACATGTAACAGCACTTCTATTGCACTAGATGATGCAGAGAAGACTCTGCTCTTGCATGTGTGTTCAGGCAATTGAACTGAGCATACACTGTCAAGGCATACTTTGTTTGCAATAGGGATGTTAAGATTTCATTTTGGCAGAGTCTCTTCCCTGCTTCAGGCAGAAATTGAAGTCCTGGCTTGGTCCCAGCAACTTGAAAATAATCTGATGCCTATACAAATATACATAATGGCGGTCTTAATCATTAGGAATTATGTTATTTTTCTGTTTCTCCAGTAATGTTTCATAATGAATCAAAATGAGCTAGATGGTTTGCTAGTAGTTTGAATACTAATTAAATGGAGACCTTCAGCAGTTTGTGACCACTTCTAATGCTTCTAATTTCTGTTTGTTTATATTTCTGTTTATCAGTGAGTCTTGTGTTGTAGAAAACCACAGCATAACAGAGGAATCTTAATTTCTTGCTCTTTCTTTCCTTTTTTTAACAAGTCAAGCTTCCAAATCTACAATAAACTCTTCCTGCTCATACATCAGTGCAACTCAGACTATGCCAACAGAGTTTTTATCTCCCTGAAGCAGGGATTCAGAATATTAAGCAGTTCAGAGTAGGATTTACAAGGATTTTACCTGCCTAGTTGCCCCATCATTTTCTCACTTCTTTTCTTCAGTTTTGCTTTAACAGACAGAAAATGAGATTCTTTGAAAACAAAAGGAATTTAGCAACAGCAAAGCAACCAACTAATTGGGGAAAGAAAAGGAAAAAAAAAGGAAAAAAATCCTAAAGTATGTATTGGTTACCCCTCTGTTTTTTGCTAATCATACAACAGTGAACAGAGCATTGGCTAGTACTCTGGCTTGAAATCTGGTTTTGCTAGTTGAAGTTTCCTGCTTACTTAATAGGGGCTGAGTTTCACCATTATAGCTATTCCCATCCTTACTCTTCTCAAAGAGGATGCAATTTCATGTCTCTGCATCCCCTTTTTGATAGCATTAAATACTTAGGAACAGACACCAAATATGGAGCAGAAGCATGAGCTCAGTTGTGCCATTGCTGTTTTAAGTGTTACAAGTGATGAACAGGGCAAAGTTCAGAGCTGGTTCCTTACTAGGAGGAGGCAGCCCTCGAAGTGTGGGGAAGAGAGGCAACAGCTCTGTGCACCAGCAGGCTGCCTTTTGCACACCAAGGAAACAGAAGCATTTCCTAAAGCTCAGTCTCGCCTTTAGTGGCATTTACATAGAAAATCAAAGATGCACAGGGATATACAGGCATGTATTTTATTTCTTTGTTGGTATGCTTCTATTTTTCAGTGCCTAAGAACAGAAACAGGCAATAGTGCAATCCAGGGAAAGACATATCTTGTTTCCTATCACTACTGGTAGGATCCCTTATAGTTTCTTTTAAATGGTGTGTAAAGAGACAGCATTTGGAGGAAGCAAGCACAAGACCAGTTCGTAACACTAATTCTAATTTCCCTGAATGACAGAGAGAACTATGTATGTAAAATAAAACTGGTACTCCTATTTCTACTGCTAATAATAACAGCAATAACTAAGAGAAGGACATGCTCATTTTAATTCATTAATCTTTTGAGGAACCTCTGAAAATCTGCCTTTCCTTTCCCCATCCCTACCACATAGAGAGAACAAATGTATCCAGTACTTTTTCTTCGTCCTGATTGGTTTCATCCACAGGCACAGTAACTCTTTCTGCTGAATTTTAGAGCGTTCTGTCATGTAGGAAGTACCACAAGTCAGAGAGCATGGCTTCATCTCTATGATTCAACATTGTTTATGAACAACAGTGAATGAAACAGGAAAAATGGAAAGCAAGAGGTTTGTGTTCATAGGGCAGATTCTTTTCTCCCTTTCCCAGTCTTTCCAGTCTCTTCTGTTTCTTTAAAATATCTTAAAATATTTTTTATGTTCTTGTATCAAAGATGTTAATAAGTACATAATGCTGTAAAGAAAAGCATGGCTTTGCTTTCTCCAAAATTTCCACAACCTGTGTAACATGTCTTTCGTTAGAAATTATTTTCAAGTTTGTTTAAAATGTTTCACGGGGCATAACCTATTGAAATGAGTCATTTTATTTTCAGGGTGTTCTGGGAATAAAAGGTTCCTGTACAATTTAGGTGTAAAAACACTATTAAAATGTTAGAACTAGAATAACTCCCCCTAAACATGTTGAAAATGAAGTTTGTTTTTTTTATTTGACAGAACAGTTCAACTCACCTTCAATTACACTCAGAGCTCATTATGTTTGTGCTGTTACAATTATCAGTCCTTTTATGTCTTAGGTCTTTCTTGTAGCTCTTTGGAAGAATATTTTGGCTTTGATGCACTGCTGCTTGTTTTACACAGGTTCTACCTCAAAAAGGAAGATCTAATATCAAAATGCTGTTGTCAGCTATGAAAAGCAATCACAGCCACCGTTTTTTATGTTTCCTCAAAAGGCACATATGAGACATTTCAAAGTGTAGTACTGGAGTGTTGCACAATGTTCATTTTATTCTCTTTAAGCAACCCCCTGAATTGGTACTTTCAATGTGTCATGGATCCCACTCATACTGTTGCTTTTTTAAAGGACAATACTCTGAAGTTCTTACACTGTGTGGTACTTTGGTCCTCAAGTAATCCTATCCATATTGCTGTTGGCATATGAAGAGGTGGCATAATCTGAAGTCAGATTCTGAGAACTGGGATTTAAAAGGAGAGACTTTCTCCAGCACTTCCCTTGGTATTCCTTTCTGTGTGTGAGTCTATGGACTAAACAAATTTATTTTTTTAATATTTTCCTTCACATTTCAGCATTTTAAAGAAGGATTTCTGTAACGGCTGATTATAAAGCTTGTCTGGTCTCTAAAAAATCACCAGTCCTTAAAAAAGCATTATGCCAAAATATGCAATTTGAAATCATAATTATTCTTCCTGGAATTCTACTGCTTGGGCTGGGCCACTGGGGATGTACCAGCACAAGGGTTGTTCTTTCCCACCAGGCTGCACCTACTTCCTTGAGTTTGTTCTCTGCTCTGAGCTAATGTGACAGATTTCCATTAAAGATTATAAATCTAGTTCAAGAAGTCTTCTTGATGGTACTGTGGTTAAATGCATGTCAGGGCATGATGTAAATATGTGCATGAGATAAATACCTGTTCAGTGCTTTTCAGAATGGTTTCTGTATTCTTTGTATTAAGAAGAAACACATCTTTGATCATACTACACACAAAGAAGGTCCCAGAAGTAGTCTGTGTTGGCTGAGAAATATCTCTGTCATCCAAAACCTCTCAGTAGTAGTTTTAAGTTGTTAAAAGTATTTAAAAGCTTGAAATGTGCATTGAGTCAGATGGGAGAAAGACTGCTGCCTTAGATAGTGAAGTAAAGCAAGCATGAAGCATACACAATGTTAAACTGTTCATGGTTAAGCCTTTGATGAGGGGCTCAGTCATGATAGTATTTATTTAAAGGGTTGGCTGGTGTAGTTCTTCATGGACATAATGGAAAACCAAAGCATTTGTTTTGTTTGGGCAAGTTTTGTTTCCAGCATATTTCAGGAAAAGCAAGTCAGCCTCTTTTCTCTGCATCTGTTCTGTGAAATGACAGACATCTCTTCTGGCAAAAAAGTCTTGCAGTAATTTGTCTGACTATCACCAGACAGGTAAATAAAGCTTGAAAAGCAGATGTTTCAAGAACAAATTTAAGCAACACTAGACAATGTGATATATGTTTAACTTTGCTTCTTAGCTTCTACAGATTTTCTTTTAATAACTAGAAAATAAATTCTGTAAAAAAACCCCAGTGCTTAGAAGAAAATTTTCCAAGAAGATCTCACATACACTATTTTCTCCTATGTTCCCATGAAAATGTTAACGGTATAGAAAATTAGTCAATGAACTATAAATTCCTGTCATAAGATGCTAAAATTGATTTGTTTAAACTGAGTAGTCGTGAACGTAAATGTGTAATGTACCCTATCAACTAAATGTAAATGAGCTTAAAAACATTATGTTCTGGTCAACTGCTGTGTCAGAAGTACACACCTCTGAAGGGGTACAAGATGGAGAAAGAGAAAGAGATATTTTAACTGAGTGTATTCTATTGAACACACAGTCAGGAATGAAACTAATCATTACAGAAAGTAGCAGAACATGTTAGTGACACCATGTCCTTCATATAGGATGTAGTCAAATACAGCGTTCCCATTCATAGATGAAGTGTTGTTGAGGAACTACCCAGCTGAGAGTAGTTTATATCTTGTGAGGAGTGCTGGAACATTTTGATCATGCCCAAGGCCAAATCATCCTATTGCTGGTCAGCATACACTTGCTCATGCATGAAAGGGAGATGAGACAAGATGTGTCACTGCATCCATCTTCTAAGTTATTTGCCCAGGAGGAATTTGCCTTTCTAGGGACATGTAGTCAACAGAGAACGAGGCCAAAGAACGGGTAATCTGATACTCTGCACGATGTTAGGCAGTCAGCTATAGAAGAGGAGCTCAGTGCTGAACTAGGCATTTGAAGCTGTTCTTTGGGTACAATAACTCATGTGTTCACTCTACCTATGCTCCAAGCAAGTTCCATTCAAAAGTGGTGTCACAAACCCCTACCTCTCAGATAACACAAGTATCGGCTTCTGGGGACTTCTTTCTGTCTCATAGTACGAAGCTGGTCATGGCTGTGGCATGTAATTTTGTTGTGGTGATGTCCTTATGATTTTCAAGGGGTTTCACCCTCTTTCATGCATGCCAGAATTGTATTTATTTTAATATTCTCTGTTAATCTCCACACACCTAGTGAGACATAATGATTCTGCTGCTCTTCATGTTGCATCTTGAATAAAATTTTCTATGGCTAGCACAATTTTATTTGAATTCAGTGTTTTCAAGTGTATATTTAACATTCTTGAGATAAAACAAATCAGTTGGGCCCTCAGGAAACTTAGGGCTAGAGGCACCTACTTTGTGAATTTAAAACAACTTTATGGAGCAGGCAGGTACACACAGATGATCAGCTCAGCGAAAACAGTGCTGCCTCTAGGCATGCACAGTAGAGCATATTAGTTATCCAAGGATGTGTTTGTCAGGGACACATTTGTCTCACTGTCCTTTAAATGGCTTAAGCCACGCTTTTGTGAACACGCTTCATGACTTGGTTGCTCAAATTTCACCTAAGATGTATGAAAGATATTTAAATGTGCATTTGGTTCTCATCCTGAGTACCCAGTAACAATGAACAGGAAAAAATGCAAGAGGTCTCATGGAACCTGCTTTTGGGACAAGGAGAACTTCTTAATTTCCAAAGCAATAGCAGGAAGTAACAACACCACAGTAGCAAGGCACTAACAGGATTTATGCAGGTGCTTGTGGCACTGGGCAAGTCATTTTAAATGACAGTTTTGCTGAAGCTGTTCAAGCATCTTTTGTGACAAAGTAACAGAGAAGAAGGATGGTGCTAGAGCTGTGGAAGGCAAGAGACCCAGAAAACTGTGTGGAAGCACACTCCTAAAGATAATTGGGATACTATATCATTAGCAGATTTTCTGAGAAATTTTCCTCTCCTTGAAGTCGAATTACCGAAGAGGAAGGGACTGGGGGGAGCAGGAAGAAAAGAGAGATGGCTGATGCACTCCAGAATGTTTTCCCACAGAATTTGGGGGTGGAGGGAAATTTCAGATCAGAACTTTTCAGCAGGATTTTATCTCCGCAGGTTTGTGGAGAAGATTTGGACCATATATTTAGTTGTCAGATTGTTAGATGAGGTCTTCCATGTGGTAGTCCCGTCAGAGCCCCTGCTGTGTTTGGGCCTCCAGTGTACTTTGAAAGATGCGTGCTCACTGTTATTACATGGAGATAAGCTGCAGTATATTTTTATCTATGAAATGTTTTGTGCATTGAATATCAAGTCTGACAGACAAAGAAGCAATTTCTGTGGTTGCTGGTTCTTACTGCCTGCTATTACAGTGAAACAACACCATCCAGAGTTTTACTTGCATGACAGTTTCTCTAGTGAGTAAAGAGATACAAGAGATTTCAAATGAGTTGACCTTGCTATAAATAAACCTAGCTATACCTGAGCAAACCAGAATTACACTAGTTTTGTCAAACTGGCAATAAACTGAGATCCTCAAACTGAAAATACTGCAATTGCCACAGAATGCTGAAATGTCAGCTCATTTCTTTGCAGATCTAACCTCTCAGTAATTGTAAACATAATTTGATGGAAAGTCCATTGGAACAATTTGCTGATCTTTGACATTCTTATTATGTATAATGATTTGTAAAACGTTATCTGAAATAATCTAGTATGGATTTTTTGTTTCAGAATGGCTGCTGTGACCCTGTTTTTGAGATAATAAAAAAAATATTTTAAGAAAAAATAAATTATTAGAGGAAGACAAGGCCCTTTATATCACATAGAGTTTTCCTCTGCCAACATACAGCTGCTTTCTGTGGTATAATTTTTAAGGTTTTATGTGAACTCCTGCTCCCTGATTCAAGTGTGTCCATTACTGGAAGGTAGGAGAAAAGTAATTGGAGAGCCTGTTGAATTTTTGACCATGGATATAACAGTGAGGGCAACAATGTAAGACAACACAGAAAGAAGGGTACCTCTTAAAGCAATAGTAGGATCTTAGCATCCATCTGCTGGATGCTGGATTATTATTAACTCTGTTCATTTTAAGATGAAGAAATCCGGAAAAGCTATTTATCTGTTTTTTTGCATGTATTCTTTGTTTTGGTGGCTTATGACCCATTTCCTAGAACTGTAGAATAAGTTGTAAGGGACCTCTAGTGATCATCTGGTCCAAGCCCAGGTTAGAGTAGGGCCACTGTGCATCAGGTTGCCTAGGGCCTCGTTCAGGTGAGTTTTACATATGTCCAGGGATGGAGAACCCACAGCATCTCTGGGTAACTTGTTCCAGTGTTTGACCAACCGTGTGATGAAAAAATTTTTTTAATATCTAGTTTGAATTTCCGATGTTCTAGCTTGTGTCCTTTGCCTCTCATCTCTGCACACCTCTAGTAAGAGTCTGGCTCAGTCATCTCTTCTCCTTCCCATGCGGCAGCTGAAGATAGCAATAATGTTTCCTCCCTTAGCTCTCTCTTCTTAAGACTGAAAAAATGTAATTCTCTCAGCATCTCCTCATACATTATGTGCTCCAGCCCCCAACCACCTTGTTGACCCTTCCTGGCTATGAGTGTGGGCAGCCACTAACTAGCTGACCTCTGCAGGGTGTGAATTTGCTGCTGTCTTTTATTCTTGTGTATCATTCACCAGGATTGTCATACTTAACGTATGTTAAATGTATTATACTATGGCTTATATTTGCAGAGCCATGGTAACTTTTGGAACAATACTAGTTTATAGTACAATGAAGAGTTAACCGTTTATACCCTGTGGCAGCAATGAAAGGCACAAATGTCCCTTGAAATATCTAACATGTTCACGTGCTTGAACAGTTACTAAAGGTATTAAGAGAAATCACTGTACCTGTACACACGTAATTTTTAAACAGTAACATTTTATGGGTCTTTTACTGTGATTGTTGTGATTGCTTTTGTTGCTCACTTGTAACAAAAATGGTAGGATTACCTTGTAATACTCTTCACTGCAACCTTGACAGCTAGATGAAAGTTTGCTTGCTTCATGTAATTTTAAAGTTCCAAACTGCATTGTTGCATTTGATTAACATACAGATAAAGGAACTGACCTTTAAATCCTCCCCTGAGATTTTAGGAAGTTAGTGTAACTAAATATAAAGAAGTTTTAATCATAATTTTGTAAGTTTAATTGTAATGCATAAATTATGACTGCTTATGAGAAAGTAGACATTACCGGGATGAAAAGGAAAACTGAAGACAGGAGACTGTAGCTGTTCAGTTTTTAAACATTAATTCTTTGCTACCTTCTTATATCAGCTGACATACATCTTCAGTGATTCTATTATTAAATTGGAACAACTTTTCCTGTTAAATTCAGTGTTATTTATGAACCCAAGTGTTCATGTCAACCTGTTTAACAATGTTTAACAACATCCCTGTTACTTCTCTGTTTGTTTCCATAATCTGGAAGTAGATTCATCCTATTTCTGGCTTATTCTCATATTTCTGTTTATTTTTATCTTCATCAATTACCTGGTGTGGATGACTTTTAGTAATGTAGCTATGTAAAGCTATCTTGTTCAGTCTCATATCTCAGAAAGAAAGGCATCCAGCTATAAATTTCTTCACTATGCAAACACATAATAATAGATGCTCAGTTTCATTTTATCCAAAGAACAAAAAATATATCCGACAAAAGTTTAGTAAAAGTTAAACCCACAGAAGTCCATTTCAAATGTTTTTAAATACAGTTATATAGAATATTGTTTGTAAGGACAGGTGAAGTACCTGCCTTTCCCCTACTACAGCAGTATCTTAAAATTGTTCATTGTTCTGTGAGTCATTCTATGAGTCAGACCATTCATGGTTCATGAGTCTCAGTTTATTTTAGGGGAACTGAGGCACAGATAAAGAAAACACTTTGCCAAAGCACACACCCAGGTATTTGTTGCATGGCAAGGATTTAAACCAGATTTTCCATGCTTATCCCTGGGAAAACTAACCTTCCTCTCAAGGGGTGTCACCAGCATGGTGTCCTGGAGGGGTACCTCACCAACCTCTAGGCCTTACGCGTAGCTGTGAGCAGACTAAGTCATCGCTAGGCGGAGCAAGGGTACATTTTTGTGATTTTGCTGGACTGCAAGGGGTAAAAAAATCTTTTCCACCTTAAGTACTGAAATAGGTTTTGCAGGAACAGGCCACATGCTGCCTCCTTGGCCCAGGTGACAAGAGCAGCTCTTTGATGAGAAGCTGCTACCAGTGAGGGGGACTCTCTGATTATGCACTGCCCAGCACCACAGGCTCACCGCTGCTTCTGGCGCCAGACTCAGACATGCTGGTGTCAGAGAGAAGCTGCCGCAATGGACTCTG
Organism: Sagittarius serpentarius; assembly: GCA_034782735.1. Taxonomy (NCBI): domain Eukaryota; kingdom Metazoa; phylum Chordata; class Aves; order Accipitriformes; family Sagittariidae; genus Sagittarius; species Sagittarius serpentarius. The sequence continues at coordinate 17,568,936 of JAVKLA010000030.1, read as the reverse complement.
AATTCATGAATCTCACCTCTGCAGGAGGAGGAACAGCTTACTAAAGCTTTCCAGAGGGCAAGGAAGGCTAAAAACACTGCTTCTCACAGCTAAAGGATTCCTAGCTCCTTCTTTAGTTTATCTGTGTTTCCTTTGGTAGCCAGTGTCTTGTAAACTGAAGCTGGGATCTAACACTTCAGTTCCAACCCAACAAAAGCACTTAATCTTTTTTTAAGTCCCATATGTTGCATACTTACTTGTTTTACTGAATTAAGGGCTGCAACACCAGAAAGCTTGAAATACCCGCATTTGGCTTCATATGCTCAACCTTTCAGAAACGATCTCTGTTTTTCAGCTGAATGTAGTATCTACTAGCTTCATGTTGGGAAGGATATTGTTACAGATGTACAGATAGTCATAACTAAAATTTTGCTGACTAACAAAAGCTTCTGCATCAAATAATGTCATAATGATCAGAATCACATTTTTGGAGAGCATCTTCATTTCTGATCAGTTTAAGCACACAGAATACTTCAGAGAGAACATCCTGTTCCTTACATGGCTATAATGTAAAAGGGAAGAGACTTATTCGGAAGGAGGGGAAGAAGGAAAGAATTAAAGAGAAGTTGCTCAGCAGTGGCATTTGGAAGACTCATGTTAATTCCAGTTTTGTTTGGAACGTTGTTTTTTGCTTTCACATTTTGTTTTTGTGCTTTGCTAAAGAAAGGACTAAGTTATTAGAGGTCTTTTAAGAGGAAATGTCATTTAATGAACCACTTCAGTTAAGTAAGAGTGAATGCCAAGTGATATAGGCTAATGAAACAATTTAGGGTGAAGGGATTATAGGGAAAAATCTCATGCAGTTACAACAGAGTAAGAACAGAATAGGGAAAGGAAGGGAAAGTTACTTGTTGAAGTGATCAAATAGGAGATGAGCAGAATATTTCTAGAGCAAAAAATGCCATGAGATGTTTCCTAGGCTCATGAATGCTTCCAAGAACTTTTTCCAGACCAATGGCTACAAGGAAACCAATTTTAACCACTGCAGTACAGAAATGCTGTCCTTGTAAGAGCTGTAGAGCAACAAGGGCTTTCTGCTGGGCTTTACAACAAGAATTTAAAGGGCCAAAGCTCTACTTGCTGGGCAGCACCTTGATTTACACAGAGTGTCCTGGTGCACTTTCTGGGCAGAATGAATGTTCAACAAGAAGTGCAAATGTGATACGGTAGACCAGAAATATCCATAGTTTGGCTAGGGGAGGAGATTTGTCTTTTTTTAATTTTGAATTAATTTTGTTGTTGTTCTGTGAGTTGTAAACCTCAAGGAGCTGTAAATCATAAGAAAGAACAGCCCTTCTAACCACAATTAGGTACTCTGTGAATACCCGCACACACGTTTTTCCCCAGCCTTTCTTTCTTACCATAAGTTTTTTAAAATGCCTTCAGTGATGTAGTAAATTATGACTCTCCACATATTGCAGCCACCACTGCAGGGAGAGGTGTAAGGTAAATGGAGAAATGGCAGCATCATTTTCTATTTTTCCCTTGAAATTTCTGTTGTTTCTTTTTTGGGTAGCTGGTTGGGATTTTTCTTTAATGAAAGGTCCTGAATCTCTGAATTTCTTGTTCAGAGAGAAGCCTGCATTTTTTCAGCAGATAGAGTATAATTTGAAACTATTGACATATTTTGCAGGGCTTTTCTGATTTTTAAAGTTCTCCTCAAGAACTGCTCCAGCACACCACTTACACTTATTTCCCCAGTGTTAGAGTTTTTACAGCTTTCCAGCATCAGGAATAGGCTGAGGCTACTATTAAATTGGGTTTACCATCTTCAAATAGCGTGAGCACAATCAGCATTTAGTAAAATAAACATGGCCCCATTATTTCTTAATGCCTTGCTTAACAACTTTAAGATTAGACTGCGTCTCCCATGCTCCCAGTAGGCAGCACTTAAACAGTGAGTAATATTTCTGTCTGCCGTAGTCAAGTAATCCCAAATGTAAGTAATTTACAGGATGGCATTAGGGACTGTTACAAGAGACATATTGTAGTATGTCACTGAAAATCAGCCTGCCTCTGCACGTTTGATCAACAGCCAGATGGAGGCTTTTATCACATTTATTTAATCTGAACTATACATAGTAATTACAGTGGACCTCTGATTTTTTCAGTCCTCATTGCTGTCTCAAGAGAAGGTAGGAAATGAATCTGTCAGTTGCAAACTGGTGTGGATGTGACCCCCTTGGTAGAATCTGGATGTATTGCAGCTAGCCGGGCTGACAATAGAGATCATGAGTGCTGTGGGAAACGAATGCATACTGCCGAGTTAAAAAAAAATAGGCCCATAAACCAAAAACTGTGTAGCTTTATTTTTTTATGAATACAAAAAGCCTTTAGGAAAGCAAAGATCAACCTTATTCTTAGCAAATCCATTACCAATCAATGGCATTAAGAACAGTCTTTTACTAATAGCTGGATGGTATTTAACTTTAAGGCATCTGAAAACAACAAAGTCTTAATGTTCCCAGAGGAGAATTTGGTTAAGATATTGAATTCCATCAAGCATGTCATTATTAAATGCGGAAAATATTGTTGTTTCCATTAGTACAGAGTTGGCATAAAGAATGGATAGCATTCAATTAAACCACACGCAAAAATTCAAACAAATTGAAGGTAGTTTTATTGCTTGGACAGAAACTTCACTAATGGATAATGCCATTGTCCCAAAGAATTTACATAAGATTTTATGCCCTAATTAAAACAGCTATAAAAGATGCCTGACATATTAACAGGGGTACTCACCTTACTATCAATAATTTACTCTTCTTTTCTGTTGCTCTGTGCGTTACAAGAGACTGTCTCTGTTAATGTCTCTCACATCTCTGTTTCTGAGATGAGCTGGGTCAGTCAACAGCCTCTTTTGGATCAGTTACCCTAACCACACATATGCCTGGCTAATCTTCTAGAGATATATTGACAGATAAAATATGCTGTTAACTGCCAAAGAGGAAATTCTGTTACAATTACTCATACTGAGTAATCCCACGACAGATTAAATTGCTGTTCAGCATGAATAAGGTGTCTGATTCTGGCTGAAAGTGGCTGGTTTACTGGGGTGTTTTGATGTCATTATAGGCTTATAATTATTCTAATCTGACTTGGTAAGAAAAAATTAGTATGACAAGCATAAAGAATTCATTTGAACAATAGGTTTTCTTCCACCACAGAGTAAGTTTTAATTAGAGCTGTTCTTCAATTAAATTAAAGCTGCTCTTGGTTTTAAAACTCTCATTAACATATTCAGTACAATGTACCTTGTGCAACTGAATCTGTTCATGCCTCTCTGACCCTTATACAACCATACATGTTCTCAGCTAACTTCATGTCCGTGGCTCTACTTTACTGGTGAGAAAGCCTTCTCCTCCCTAGCTTCTGCCATCAGGAACAGCTTTGTCTCTATCTCTGCACTTCACTGAACCTCTCAGTTTGTTTCATACCATTTCTCAGCTGAAAGCATGTCTTTCTTGCACTGCTTACGTGAGGTAGTATTTATTATTTGAGCTCTGCAGTGGTACCGATTAGCTCTGAGAAGCAATCTGTGAGGGAATTTGTATAACGGCATAAAAACAAAGTGGCAAAAAAGTCACAGTGGAAACATCTATACCACTTTCTAGTAGGCTTAAGCTGTTGGGACTTCCTTAAGGTTAGCAGAATAACTTTCTTAAATACTTTGAGTCATTACTCTCTCAGCAATCTCACCATAGTTCATGATGTGTAGTTGTGGTGATAACGTGTTGCTTTCTCATGGTATGTGAACGATAAGACTGCTAGAGACCACGCGAATGCCTGGCCCCAACCCCTGCGATGGGAGACAGCAATAGATGCCTGCACTTAGAAAACTCTGCTGAGGACAAGCTCCGTGCTCCCTTCCCACACAATCATGTTCATATTCTCTCTAACAAACCAAAGTCTGTAGGAAGTGACCAAAAGCCACAACTACAAGGTACTACAAGGATGTGAACAGAAGAGTATGTTGGCATCTCCAGTCTCTGTGTTAATTAGAGAATGGTTCATTATTTGTATAGATAATTAACTTCTGATGACAGGAAAAGGAGTTGTGTGCACACACACACATCCCTACTCCAGCTAGTCCTGTCCTTTTTTTGATGAAAAAAAACCAAAAAGGGCAGGGATCCTTCTATATTTATTGATGGAAAGTCATCAGAAGAAAGATGACACTTATGAAATATGTTTTTTCTCACAAAGGAGGAAGTCATGCATCTTGATTTTCTAGGTAGGGATGGTGTCTTCCCCCTGTTTTTGTTGTTTGTTTTTTTTTTTAAGTGTCTAATAGGCTGAAGTTTCCAAACTTCAATGTGCTTTCTTTTGTTTTCTGCAATGGAGGCACTGAGCATTCTGGAACTTCACAAGAAGATGAAAATTCAAATGCTGGAAGCAGATTTAAGGCACCACCTGCCTGTTGCTGCAGCCCACAGTCGACTCATTCAGGGAGAGAAACTAACAGGAAAAATCTACAGTCATCTGTGCCAGTTGTCTCTTTCCCTACAGCCTCCTGTTTCAGTAGCCAGAAGTTGTAACGGGACAGGCTGCAAGTATTTCTTCAAACTGTGAACTGGCTTAATTATCCTCTACAGAAAATAGGATGAAGGCAAAAATTTGCAGATTTTAGTTCTTTTTTCCTAAGACAAAGTCTGAAGCAATTAATGAGTTTATTGACAGAAAAAAATATAATGTTGCAATAAGAAAAGTGTTTTATGTACTCTAATTAGAGGAACTGTTCCCTTCAGGAAACGGGAGCTTTTAAAGCAGCATTAAGGAAAAAAAAAAAAAAAAAGAAAAGAAAAAAAACCTTTAAAAAACCCTGTGTCAATGGCACAAAGCAAAAAATCTGGAACGAGGCTCTAAGGACCTGAAAAATATTGTTAAACTTTTTGTCTTAACATTGTAGGTATACAGCTTTCTTATTAGCATTGCAAAAAATACATTTACAAAATAAATAGGTATGAGTAATGCTTTTATTTACCTTTGACAAGGGCCACTTACAAATGCACATCAGAAGACATCTGGGTTTTTCTCTCCACTGAAAGAAGTCTTAGATTCCCGAGAACAACATGAACTCTTCAAAAGGAGCTGTAGGTTCAGCTGCTGAAACATTAGCATGGGAATTTTATCCTTCTGGGAAGTGGGCTCTTCTTAATAGGAAAGTATATATAATTCAGAACTTTAAAAAAAAGAAAAACGACTTAGAGACAAAATGGGCCAAATGTGCTACTGCAGTAACACGGGAAGAAAAGGCTATCAATTCCTTTGAAGGTTTACAAGTAAACTTTTTTTCTGCCTGTCTTCTCTGGGATTGATAATGTTGTACTATTAAAATAGCAGTTTATATATGCTGTATATTAGTACACTGTTTTGTTCTTCTTTGCTTCAGGCACTGAAGGAAAAAGAAGCTTGTCACATATTTTAAGTTCAGAATTGGTTAATAACAAAACACATTTTCAACGAGTTTCACAACCAGCCCCTTTGGGCAGCTACTCTTTGCAATTTAAATGAAGGTGCAGAAACTTTCTTTTCCCCCTTAACAATACTTTCACACGTTTCACGTACATGTATTTTAGTGGTTAGCAGTACATTACAAAATGAGATTAAAAGTACCTGTTTCAGCACTCCAGGCCAGGCAAGGGAAATTGAACTCTGGGGTGCCCAAATTAAGATGCTAAAATGGGTAAATTCTACTTACCAGCATTTATCACAGACAGCACTACTGCTGCTTTTCCTAAAGCAAATACCTTATCAGCTATCACTTCAGTTCTACCACCTATCCATATTGTGAGTAAATTCGTATTTTAGTCTTTTCTCTGACGTTAGACAAATTTTGGGGTGGTTTTTTTTTTTAATTTTTGATTTTTTTTCCCCAAGCTTACATTTGTGGGACAATTAAAAATTATATGGACCCTATGGCTAAATCTGGTGAATGATATTAGCCTAAATACATTTTAAAAACCAAGTTTGTTCCATAAGCTGCAGAAAGAAATCTTCTCTGGTTTCCAATGAGATTGTGCCTCAGGGTTGATTGGCCTTTTAACTGAATTATACAAATACTGCAGTGTGAGCTGACCCGTTATGAGACAAGAAGGAAGAGAAGCAGGAAGAGTGGGTATGGGGGGAAGGGGAAAAAAGGTGAGGTGGGAAGGGCTCAGAGGTTATAAGTGCCACTTAACCATGTCAAAAACTTCGAACAGGCTCTGTGCCATATTGGACACTGAAGCACTCACAATGGGGAGAAACCTCTAACGAAAAATTGATTCTTGGGCACAGATTTTGACTGAAGCTTTTGTCTCTGTTAGGATTTTTCTGAAAGCATCCTTCCTATAGGTTCTCTGATAGCTAATAAGGTCTGAGTTCCTGCAGCAACCTGTCTGCTCAGGTTAGTTACAGGAAAATAATAATCTTGAGATCTTTACTGTCTCTTAAAACTCGTCGTAATGGATCTGTGGTTCCTAAGTACTTTGGACAGAGCGAAAGAGCACGATCACACAAGCTGTCTCTCCTTAGGAAATTAAGCTGAAATGCAGAGAAATTTCAATGAGTAATATTTCTAATTTAACTTACATTCACTGGTGGACTTCACAAAACCCAAACCTACTTGCTTCCCACAGTTTTTGCAGTTTGCTCTTGTCTGGCTAAGGCACTTAAAAGTAGTGCAAGTACAGATGTCTCATGATTTGTGGTTCCTTGCTAGATTTTCTCCACAGATGTTCACTGGTTCCCGCCACTCATTTTCACCCTGCCCTCATCTGCAACAATTCAACAGGCCTTCAAATATAACAAAGCAATTTATTTAATTTTTGTGCTTTTTGGGTTTCCCCACCCTGAAATGCACACTGCTTTACTGATCTGATTTTGAGCCAGGCCCTTCAAACAATTGCTTCTGCAAAAGGATGAAGTACTGGCAAGTTGTACTGGGGGTGGTAACAAGTCCCTGAATATGGGGAAAGAAACAGGAGTCACTTGAAGAGATTCTGCTGCTACATAAATTGTAACATGGAGCCATGCCCCAGGATGCTTTGCTGGAGCGGTCCTACTTTGCCTCAGCAACTGATTATTCATAAAATCAGTAAAAGTGGCTGTAGGCTGGTGGTTTCAGTACTTCTCTGAGAAATGGGACATCTCTGTCCTTTTCTCAGCCTTAAGGAACAGTAATTTATGAATAATACATCTGCCTAATACATCTTCATTTTGTGAATGCTATTTAAGCTCCACAGCAAATTAGGACCTTTATTTCCGATTTCTCTTTTAGTAGAAATGGTCAAAACAAATTATTATTTTGGATGCCTCAAAGCTGGGTACATCTCATGCTCAGAGTGATTTTTTAAAACTTCAGCACCTGAGCCAAAAATACATGTTAATAAAGTTCTGCAATAAGGGGGCTACTTAGGCATATATTCCTCAAAATATGCCATTTCAGCATTCACAAGCGTGCTTGTTCTCCCTTTGCTCAGGAAAGGGTTATCTGACCCTTTGCTGCAGCCTGCTCAGTCAAGTCAACTATGCATAAATAAGAAGGAAACTTATGCAGGAAGAAAATTAAATTAGATGAATAATTAACATATACTTTATGCAAAAGTATGAAAAACTGTTCCAAAATTTCTCTGCTTAACTAACATGTGAATTCATATAAAAAATTCTACACTGAAACTTTGCCAGCAGGTCATAAAAAGCACATTTCTGCTTATTTAATAGGTCTGAGATTTACCTGATGTGGTTCATTTCTTAATGAATGATACATTTTTTTCGTTTTAGTCATTTCAAGTGTGTTATTTCTGCAGGTTTGTGAACAAACAGTAATGGGCAAATCCTAGAAGTTGCAAATGGGTGCAATTTCACAGCATCAGCAATCAGTATTTTGAAGAAGCTTCCTAAATTTAGGACAAAAAAAAAAAAGATATTTATGAGCTTTTGTGTCATTATCTTGCTATAAGATTTCCTTAGTCTTGTCAAAGGATAAAATAAACAGAAAAAGAACTGATCTTTGAAGAAGATCTAGTCTGATTACAAAATATTAATTTCACTGTTTCAGTCCATGACTACTGTAGCTGCCTGTGCTCATGCAGTAAAAAACAGTCTATATTTAAAACAGGAACAGAGTAATCTAATTTTTTTTTTAATGGAAACAGCTGGATTATAAGTATTTATTGCACAGTTGCATACTTAAGATTTCATTTGATGGAGTTATGTGTGTGGCAGGGTAGGATTTACCTGGTAAGGCCCATGAAGCTTATAATGGGAATCTAAAAATAATCTGAATGCTGTTCTATTTTTTGGAAAGCAAACTGTGGTCAGTGCCCAAATATACACTTAGCACTTTCAGGAACTTTAATGGGAGTTGCTAATACAAATGCCCAGAACACTGAAAATTATACATGTCCGCTGTATAAATACCTAAAATACAAAATGGCATAGTTTCCAAACTCCTGTATTTCTATCTTTCAGTTACTGTTCAGGCACGTTTTGACATAGTAATTATTTATACGGTGATAGATATCCCCAGATCTATAATTCACTCATGGGGCTTAGGTCATTTCATCGAAGGCAAAAGTATAGTGCATTACTCTGTATGCGTAATGTAGAGCGTATTTATATTTAATCCTAACATTATTTTTCTATGAGGAGAATATTTCTATGAGGCACACTTCCTGTTCAGAATATTGTTTATTTTGTACAGATTTTCACATTGAGATGAAAGAATGCTTGTTTCCCAAGAAAATGTTGGACACTCCTGAGGATATTCCTTTATTTCCTTCCCTTCCATCTCTTCCTTCCTCTCCTTCCTTTCCTTTTTTCTTTTTAACAAATAATTGTTCAGTGGTAATACAATGGTAATAAGTTATGTACAAGCTTTTTTGTGGACAAACTTGTCTAGCAATACTTACCAATATCATCTGGCTTTGATACGAAGGTTAAGAGATTATAGCAGAAATACAATACTATCTTTGCATTCCAGTGAATACCTAAATTAAATTTAAAGTTAAAAATTTCAACCTGTAGCTGCAGTAGAATCTCATTAATCCACACTAATAGGTGAGAACCTTATACTTATGCTGACTTTAGGTCACCTCATGTAGTCACATCAGGTATGTCAGAGGAGTGAGTAGCTATATGTAGGAAATGACATGAGGATGAAAACATGGAGGCATATTCATCTCGGTATTTGTCTATAATGTTTATTAAAGCTCACAGAGGAGGTGTGTTGTAAATCTGGGTATTGAGCTAAGGCTGTACACAGCAGTCAGCTTTTCAAAAAATGCTTCTAGATAAAGTGCTGTGCTAACTCTTCTCTGGATTATACTCTGCATCAGGAAGTATATTATCCCTTAAAATATCTCCTTTCATTCTTTAATTTTACTGCTAGTATACTAGCAGGAGTTAGCTTTTAGTGGGAAAACATGTTCATGCTGCTCCTGGGCCAGCGTTGGGGAAGAGCATCTCCTGCAGGTCACACGCAGCGCTTGGGGACCTTGGTGCTCCTTAGTGCCCAAATGGGTGCCGCCTTTTTGCTGCAGGGGGGAGGTGTACAGCAACATTGCTGCAGGCACCACAAAAGGAGGGATTTGCTAGATGGCTCAAGCAGGCTGACAATCCTGCAGCAAGCTGTCACCTTCCATTTTCTTGAGTGAGCAGTCCCTTCTCCTTACTCCTCTCGGAAAACACAGCCTCTGCAAGGCGTGGGAAAGGATGGCTGCCCGCTCCAAGCTCTTGCTTTGGGGAGGCAAGACTTCAGCCATCTTGCCTTTCCCTGTGAGGCTGCTGGCGCACAGAACTCAGGGTCATTTTTAATCACCAAAAGAGAGCCAATATCACCTTGGACTTACTCTGCGTACTCAGCGTACTGCCACCGCCAGCAGCACCATGTTGGGAGGTTCATGGAGATGGAGAGGGCAAGCATAGCTGACTTTATATGGTATTTCTAGCTTTTTTTAGGCCAATGCCAAATATTTGCCATCATGCCCACAGAAGTGCTGTGGCCAGCTTCCCCAAAGTCCTCTTAGCAGCCAGAAGAGAAAGATGTGGGACCCCAGAAAGCCAGCAATAAGTGTCAAAGCCATGCCTGACTGGTTCAGTGACTGTTAAGAGCAGAACTGTATCTCTAACAGTGACCGTACCACTCTGCTCCAGCAAACCCGAAAGTGTAGTTTCAGTATGCCTGACAGTTTACAAAAGGAGGGGAAAACATGATTCTTTTATTTCATTCATATAGCATTATATTTATGTACACTTGCGTGTATGTAGATATATCTATACATCTTCGCGTTATACAATGATCCCGGTCAGCAGAATGTAGCTATTGTATTATGGAGTCACACCTTCTTGGCATTATCAGAGGCACTTCTATCATCTTTACAGACTTGCCCTCTTTTCTGTGTAAATATTTTTCCTGCCATTCCCTTCTACAAAGCAGAGAAGTTGTTTGCAAACTATTGGTAGAATATAAACAGCTCTTACAAGGGAAATGCCCTTGAACCAGTGAGAGTAGACTGCAACATACAGTTCATGCTAATAGCATCTTCAGAGAATTACTATTACTTTGTAGCAGAAGTATTTGCATTAAAATAGAAGTCTTACCATGATCCTTAGGTTGAATTTTTACCTTCTTTTGCGTATTTCAGGTGAGTTAACAGTCACAGGTTTCTGGTTCATTGTTCAAAAGCTGTAAAGATTACTCATCCCTAAGTAGTGCCATTTCCCATCACTGCCTCTTTGCTCCTTTTATGAAGCACCATGCAACAGAACAGGCAAATGACCAGCACAGAAAGCTTGAATCTGGCAGTATTCCTAGTGCTTTGCCCAGAGTTAGCAAAATGAACCTGCTAATACGTTACAGCTATTACAGCTCGCTCACGTTGGATGTTAATTGAGTATTCATAGTAAATTCACAGACTGATGCTTGAGACTGAATGATGATCTTTCAGGTTGCCTGATACCTTTATTTGACCAAATTCATGCAGACTCAGCCATGTGCAGAGCAACGTGGCATGGCTGCACTTTATCTGCCTTTTTATTTCTGGTGCAATAGGATAGGAATGAGAGGAAGAGAATATATAAGGGTTCCCCACTGAGAATCAGTTCTATAAATTATGTATTATGCAGACACTATTCTGCTGATGCTATCTGATCCCCGGTTCTCAGTTCCTTGTTTTTCCTTCTATAAATAGCTATGGCCAGGTTTTCAGTTGTAAAATGACGAGGACAAAACCAGAAACCTTTCCCATTTAATAACCTCTGCCAAAGAAGAATAAGGTAATGTTTTTCATAACTGTGATATCCTCAGGGCTTTAACAATGTGGGAATACAAGCAGCACTATGTTGTTGATAAGATACTGGTAGTAAAAGTGGGAATAACCATGCTGAATATTAAAGAGGGAAATGCCCTATTTTCAGGATGATCGGTATGAAACTTTGTATTGTGAATTTTCCTGTCAATTTTTGTCTGTGTAGGACGACTTTTGCTTTTTTTTCCTCCCTCTAGATCCAAATGCTTTGGCTGGGCAGACCGGACCTGACCATGCTCTTATAGGAGGAATAGTGGCTGTAGTTGTCTTTGTAACACTATGTTCTATAATTCTCCTTGGTCGGTACCTGGCAAGACATAAAGGTAGGACAGATTTGGTGGAAGTTCAGTCACTTTTGAAAGCAAGGCATGATTTCACCTGGGAGTCCTGTTCCCTTTTGCCTTCCCCCACCTGCTAAATGATTTGGCCAAGAAAGCTCAGTTCACAGTCCAGCTGCAAGTGAAGTCCCTGTGAGTTTTACCCAGTTTTCCCATGGACTGGCTGAGGCAAAGGACATCTAGTTACATGCCCAAGCTCATCTCCTGAGTCAGTGATTTAGAGACTGAGAGGTAAAATTGCCGCTTGGTTTTAGCCCTTAGCTCTAGACACTTGATTACATGATCTCATAGATTTAACTAGTATATCCGTTCTGCAGAATATATATATATTAAGCAAACAAGATTTTTAATTTTAATAAATTGTGCCAATACTTTAAGTATGTACTTAAAAGATAATATCAGAAGCCGGTGGTGAGTTTTCAGATCAGTGACTTTTACCAATGATCCCACTGGAAAAAGGGGTTCATTCCTGGGCCAAGCTTTACTTTATTCAGAGATTTCTCCTTAAGAATTCTACTCCCTTCATTTTCAGTCCCCCCCACCATTAGAGATAACAGGGATGGAGTAACACTGACTTGTGACTAAGCCTCTCTGTGATCCTGTTTTAACCTAGATAATTCCAAAATCGTTTCTTGAGATTTAACCTCTGAATGTCTTGTAGACCTATTGTTAAAATTCAGTTGATTCCCTACCCGCCCCCCCCAAAAAAAAGAAAAGGGAAGAGAGGATTAGTGTTGGTATTAACTCATTAAATCTCATTTTAGATAGGATAATCATATGGCTAGCAGACATGAACTGATAAAAACATATTTTTAATTTGATTGGACTGTGCAGAGAGGGGAAAAACAATTTTTTAATGAACCAGTGAAAGTGCTTCGCTTTTGTTTTACTTTCCTGAATGAAGAGTTATACATCTTATGCCAACACAAATAACACTTTTCACAAAGTGAAAGTTGATTATTGTACACAATTCTTTTTATTCATATCCCGAGCATAAAAATATCTGTGATAGTATAATATAATAGGTTTAGTTAATAAAACTACCTCAATTTTGTAATTCTTGGAAATGACTATGATAAAGTTCTGTAAAATTAAAGTATAGATACAATCAAGAAAAAATAGAAATGCAAAAATAATCAGTGGCCATTTTTTAAAAAAATAAGTGTTTATGAGTATCTAAGTCTTCAGAGTTGTTTGTTTTTTATGAGTAGCTGTTCCATGAAATAACCAAGATTTTATCACTTATTCTATAATTGCAAAATATATTGCATATTACTGCAGTTAGACAAAGTGGATTTTTATTAAAAGATTTCCTTAATTTACTGTAGATGTATTGGAATTTGTGTATGTGCATTATCAGTATTAATACTATAAATATTTCTTAGACAAATTATAAAGTTGAGCATACCTGTATGATGTATACTAAAATTGTGTAAAAAATATCTGTCCATTCATGAAGCAACTGGAGCATTATTAGAAATGTACTTCCTATAATGCAGCGTAAAGCTAAAAACCCCTTAATCTTTCTTTTTTTTCTTTTTCTTTCCTGTTGTACTGGTTCATATAGGAACATATTTAACAAATGAAGCAAAAGGAGCTGAAGATGCACCTGATGCCGACACAGCCATTATCAATGCAGAAGGCAGCCAAGTCAATGCAGAGGAGAAAAAAGAGTATTTCATTTAGATGCAGAGCTAGAATCTTGGAGTTTTACTTATCAGGCTGACTGCTGGAGAAAACTGGCTATCATTTCTCAGAATTCATTTCTGCCATCTTCTGCTATCTTTATTAACTTACATACCTGCTATAAGTAGCCAGTTTATGCCAACAATCAGCTGTTGACATCATCATTCTATAATTACAGTACCATGCGTAAAGCATTTCTTATTGCCTAAAATTCATATCCACTGCTCTCTTAACATACAGTGCTTGAATATACAGCCTTAACAATGTTAATCATCATCTTAACCGAAGTTTTCTACATTTTTAAATGTTATGCAGCTTTCTTCTTTTTCAGTTTTCTTTTATCTTGTCCCTACTAGTGTGTCATAGAACAATATTCATAACAAATACTATTAGGTAAGGACCTAATTTACTGACATAAAATGTTAAGTCTAAGATTAGAGTTTTACAAAGAATGTTTTATAGATGTCTATCTATAATTCAAAAAGCAACTTGTTTTTGAAACTTATGCCCTAGGAAACACAAACTGAAGTCTTTTTAGTATACTTTCTTGTGTGCTTGGATTTGGTGGAAAAAAACCTATCAGTCCACTGAATTTTTTCTTTTGTTTTGCTTTGTTTTGCTATGTTTTAAATGGTACCTTGACAACAGTGCCATGTTCAGTGGTAAAAACATGCTGAATATCTATACAGATTCTGCAAAGTTAGGTAATAGTGCTTCATTTGAAACAAATTTGTCCTGCCCTTTTAGTGCTTTTTGGGATCGCAAAGATTAGAGAACGTTCTGAGTAATTTCTGGTTTTATAATTTATTTGCTTCACATGAACTCACCTGCCTACTCAAATCTGAAGTGTTCATGGGGCACAACTGCAAGGCATTTTAGTATCTGTATATAGTGCATATAGTAAATTCAATTAAACATTATTTGATACATATTTAACTTTTTTGGCAGTAGCTATGTCAGTCACAAGTAAGCATTTTCTAATGTCCATTATATCCCTTTAGATATGACTCAAATCAATATTCTAAGTAGATAACATGTATTAGTATTTTTTTGTCTGTATGTCCTAGCACTGTTCAGCAGCAAACTTTTCTAGTTCTTGTTAATTTTTTCTTTGTTATACAATGGAAGCACAATGTTATATGGAAAGGTAGTTTTAAGCTAACAACCAGTGCACAGCCTCAGGTTTTAAATTACAACCACATTTGATTACTATCCTTAAAAAATACTATTGAGTTGCTAAATTTCTCAATTTTTAATTTGGCAGTTCCAGAGCTGCTTCTCTATGTTGGTTTGCCAAAAAAAAAAAAAAAAAAAAAAAAAATAGAAGTGTTAAAACAAAAGATATATGTTTTGTGTATACAGTAAATGGACTAATTCTTTATATTAAATTCCTGTCTATGCATTTTGTGAGGTACAAACTTATGTCACCGTGAATGATAGAGAATTCCTGCCATGCTTTTAGCTCCACAGTGAAAGTCTCTGTTTGGATTATTTCTGAAATTTTTTGTGTAACTGACAGCCGAAAAATCACATGCTCTTAAATATGACAACAAAACACTGTAAGCCCATTGGCTTATTTCCTCTTCCAATGAAATAAAAAGGTTGCCGTAACAGCTCTTGGAAATGATTCTACACTGGAGAACGCAAGTTAGTCTAGCTGGAGCTTGTCTTGCTCCTAAGTTTTGCACCTTTGACAAAAGAGTATTTCTCTCTGATCGCTGTACTTGTGAAGCCTAAAAGCATGATGGTCTGCTGTAAAGGACTTTCTCCTGGGACTTTATTTTTGTGTGGGGAAGGGAGAGTTTGGAATATGACATCATGTAGTATGGTAAAATGGAAGATAAAGGTGCTGTGTCAGATTATTTATCAGAAGAGTATAAACCTTTTAAGAACAATATTAGAGTATTTTAATTGTTTTTGTTGAAACATTTATCTTGTTAATTTCTGAAAAAGAAGGGTGACGTCAATCAAAGCAGCACTTTTTTTCAAAATATACAGACATAAATAATATGATGTGGTTGAGTGTTAACATAATAAATCATATACAGTATGACATTTTAAAGAAATAAGTCTGCATTGATGTGATTGCATGCTTGTTTTTACAGTTCACTCCATACCCATCTGTGGAAAAATGCAATAATATGTTAATATAATATGGTAGTTTGAGAGAACCAGGTAGGTGCTACTAGACACATTGAAAACTAGTATAGGTTTACAAGATATTCATGTCTTTCAAAACATACATATGTAAAAGGCTGGCAAAGGAAGTAATTCAGTTTAATACCAAAAATTTGGGTTCTTGTCACAACAGTAAGTTACATTAGCTACAGTACAGGATCACATATGACAAAGTTTTATTTCAGGACCTGGGGCCCAGTTCAACTGAGCATTTAAGCACATGCTCAGCTTCAGGCATCGGAGAAGTTCCATTGGACTGTAAGGCACTATTCATATGCCTAAAAATAAGTGCTTCCCTGGATGAGGGCCTTATTTGCTCAAGTGGAATTCCCCACCAGCGTGGTGTTTATACCTTTCTTCATTCTTCCTAACTCCAGCTTGCTTGAATAGTAGGGTTGTTACTTGAACCATTACCCAACCAAGGTCAGGTAGGACCTTCAAAAGCAGGATTGCCCTTGGGGTAACCATTTCAAACCATTTTCTCCAGTGGCATAGAAACAGCATTTAAACTTTGCAAAAAGAGATATAAATTGTACTGTTAAAATAGGTTATTTCATTGGTTTTCAATGAAAACTTCTCACATGTTCTCATTTTTAACGCAGTTGATCTTCCATTATCTTGCACCTGATGATGTCCTTGCATCTGTGCAAAGCAGGTGTGAAAAACCCCACACCGAGCATCCTACCTGGATAGCACTTTGCAGGCCTGTCTAGTCTTCACAGGTTTAAATTACTACCCCAGGTGTAAAGAGGCATCCCTCTTTTTTCTAAGCAGAACCATGGCTCAACGCTAATGACATTCAGCAGGCTAAAAGCCAGTTCCTTTTGTCCAAGATTCCATTCTGAAATACCGTTTTTATTATGGTGTGAGGTATCCAGCAAATGTGTAAAATGGAGGCTCTGAATGGGAACCACCCTCGCTAAAATGTGTGTGACATCCTCCCCCACATGCCCTTGCAGAGTAGTTTTCTCAAGACCAGGTAGCTAGTTTCTGCCAGTGTACTGTTTACAGTGTCGATTGCTGATTATTTTTAAACTTTTTGATGTAGATTTTTTTTAATTTTTTTTA
Organism: Sagittarius serpentarius; assembly: GCA_034782735.1. NCBI lineage: Eukaryota > Metazoa > Chordata > Aves > Accipitriformes > Sagittariidae > Sagittarius > Sagittarius serpentarius. The sequence goes on along the minus strand of JAVKLA010000030.1, from coordinate 17,552,336 downwards.
CCGCTTCAAGAACATTCTCATGATTTGAACAAGAAAGCGGTGCATCAGAAGACAAAGGGTGCATCCTCCCTCTCTTTTAGTGTCATCTGACAAACCAAGAAACAGTTTAAGGAACCTGATGTTTAACTTGAGGCTTAGAATTTAAGCTAGAACACTTTAAAAAGTTTCCACATTACTTAAGGATGGTTCGTCTTGCACTGAGACTCCCTCTAAAGGAATACATGAAGAAAACCGACTTTTCTAAATAAGACATGAAAGTTAACATCTTGTGTATTTTCATTACAGTATAATATATATATAACTATTTCAATTAAAAGAAAGGACAGAATCATCTGTAATTATGTAATTCATGATTGTAACAGCACTGAAGTCACCATGTACGCACATGTACAGTAGCTATTTCAACAGTTACAGTGTAGTTACATGTAATTCCCTGTAACATAGCAGTTATAGTGTAATTTAGTGCCACTTATTGTAAAGTGTTACCAAAAGGAAAATGGAGTTCTTACCTTTACAATTCCATTCAAATTAAAGGTAAGTTTATTAAATTAGCACCATAAATCTGATACTGCATTTCTTAATTAAGGAGGTGATTTAAAACTTCATGTTCACACTGCAGCTTCCCCCACCGCTTACCCAGACTCCTCCAAGTGTCTAATCTCTACACTCCTAGGAACTGGTAATCTGTGATGAACATACCAAAATCCAGCTACTTCAACTTCAATTGAATAAGCTGTCTAATAGAGAAAACAAACAACAACCAAAATAACGAGTAATGCTTTTTATTAAGTGGCACAAAGTACACACTAAAAACTATGCAAAAATATAGGTAAATACAGTGTACTTACATGTAAGTATCTTGTACTTGCTGTGTATGGATATTGGAAAACCGTGTAATTATAATATGCATTTTGATTATTTCAAGCAGGGGGATGACCCCTAAGAGTCACAAGGAAAATCTGGAAGGTACATATACAAGCAGTGGATATCCTAATGCAATATGTGTAATTCCTCTACTTGCAATGACAACTAATTTATAAAAATGCTTATACCACTCCTCATTCTCACTAGCTTTGCTTTCCATTTCTTTGAGGCCCATTAAATATCACTGAAAAACCTTTAGGCAAAATAAGACACTGACTCTGCTAATGGCTTTGCTGCCAGCACTCTGTATGTCTGGCAACACTGTTCTGTAATCTATTTCTGGCTCAACAGCACAAGTTTCCTCTTTTTTTCTGTCCTCAAGGGAGCCTAGTATGTTAAGATGCTGAAATATGCTGCCATATGCCCTGGTATTTTTAGCATGAACAACAGAGAAAGAGAGCAAGCGAGCTGCATTCTTCTGACCCCTATTTTGCTGAATCACCTCACCTGGAATTTCCACTACTTGCTCAGTAACGCCGGGTAATCTTAAATTGTAAGTACAAAATGCTTCCATCAAAGTTCAGAGGATGCCTTTAATGATAAAGCTAACATTTTTTAAACGTGAAGTTTTGTATTTCTGATCTTTTTACTTCTCACCACTTTTCCGTCATACCCTTCCAGAAGGAATGCACCGAAAGACAGATAACATAGAATAGCAAAAGAAGAAAAGAATATTGTAAGCTTTCTTGTGGTTGCCATTGCTATAACCCTCCTTTGTGTCCTGTGTAACAAGCAAATAGATGTATTTAGCAACTGCCATTAGCATCATTCCACACTATACTATTCCTAGAATATGACATCTACCTCTTAGTCTAAATACTAGCTATGAGATATTTGTATACATTTTAAATACTACTGAATCTTTGGTGTAGTCTTGAAATAAGATCACTGTATTACTTTTTTTTCTGTTAAAAACAGAAAAAAAGTACTGCCTGGGTTCATAATTTGTGCCCTGTTCCTTGCTAATTTGGGGGTAGTCTGAGCTTTTAACAGGGCATAAGGACACAGCCTCAGCTGGTATAAATCAGCTTCACTCTGTTGCCTTAAATGTGGGCCAATTTACACTGGCTGGGGATTCATCCCAAACAGCTTAAAAAGAAACTGCTGTAACACATCAATATTTAGTCAGCACTAGATAATGATGTGCAATCCAACTCCAACACAATTCTTTCCAGTAAGGCATGCAGGTTTGAAGAGAAACTTTTAAAAGCACATGCAAGCTTTTGAACTAAATATGCAATACCAATGCTGTTGAGAGATTCTGACATGTCTCTTGCTTATTTAAACATAATCTTGCCAAGGCATGTTTACATTAAAAACACTCAATGCATGGGAGACAGGGAAGGACTATTGCAAACAATAAGAGAAAATTAAATGGCTAGAACAGCCTTTGATGTCAACAGAGCAGAGTAGAAATAAATCAAGAGCACGACTTCCTACATGGTTCTTCAGAGTGGACCTAGTACCTCTAAAGCAAATGGGAGTTGTCTACTTGGCATTAACAGAAGCTAGCACAGTTCCTTCTTGCTATCGATGAGTCTAACCCAGCACTCTGCACTTGTCTTAACTCAGGAGGAAATAAGGGTACAAACATGGTTTAACAGCACACTTCTGTATCACTTCACATCCTCAGGATGCTCCAAGCTTTGTGCGCTTCCAGCAGCCCTTAAGGGAATTCTTCCAGCATCTAGGAATCATCTTGTTGCCAAGCCGTGTTCATTTTCTTCAGCAATGTTTAAGGTACTCACAGCCAGACGGAAGACAGTCTGGAGCCAATACGATGACTATACAGTACTAGGGGCTTCCAGAGCCTCTCAGTAGATGGCAAAAAAAAAAAAAAAAAAAATCTTCACGGCTTCTGTGTTTACTATAGAACTGCCCTCCATGCTCTGTGTCTTAAGTCATTTATTCTCTGCTGGGCTAAAGCAGCAGTCTAATTGGAAAGGAGGTAGGGAAAAAAATCTCTCCTCTAAAAGGAGCAGTCTGTGTTACTATTAAAGAAAAGTTCAAGGATCTTTATTTCTTCTTTTTTTAAGATTTCAGGTGCACAGCCAAGCCTGTTGGGGTCAGCACTTTAGCACTTTCCCTGCGTTCAGGGTCAAGCCAGCAGTGTCTCATGTGTGAGCTCTGATCTCATGTTTCAGCACAAACTACAGACAGCCTTACCCTGCCCTTATGCATAGTGCTGAAAATCACTAACGCTATTTTCTTCTAAACATACTCATTCTCTTAGTCTTATTCTACAAAGAAATCATTGAAGGGTTTTCATAATAGGTTTAAAAGGAGGGGTTTTAAAGTAATAATTTGTGAAGAAAATAATAATGATGATCATCAGCTGTTTATGTTGATTATGAAGAGGAGGAAAATCTTTAATTTCTGGACTGAATTCTTTATCACTTCCTCTTTCTCTTCTTTCTATGCATATTGATTAATGTTAGTAAATATGCAGTTGCACATGTTGTCCTTTTTCAGTGAAAGCAGATTTGCTTATACCCCTATATAGCTTCCATAGAAATATGCAAATATGACCTACAATCATCTGCTTCTGCCTAAACAGTGAGCCAAGAGAGTGAACTCATGGATTACTGGATTCATATACGTCCTAATTCCATAAAAGCTGGGTACAATATGCCTATTGATTTCAAAAGAACAAAGCTCAAGTCCTTAATACACGTTTGAGTTGCTATTTAGCTCTTTTCCAAAAGAATTATAAAGCAATCCTTGTGCATCCTTTACTTTTAGCCTAGATAATTTAAAACTACAAAAACCCTTCAGTTCAGCAGGAAGTTTCCTAGAATAAATAATACGGCATAATGTGTAAAAGGACTATAACAACTTCGTCTATTCATAGTCAGTGTAAGTGTACTCTCGGAACTCCAGTGTACTCTGCTCTTACACTGGCAATTTATCGCCTTGGGAAGGATATATTTGAATGGTTCAGAAAAACAACCACTAGCATGTAAACAAAATCCATGGGAATTAAACATATTGCACTGATGGTGAGACACATTTACTTCATGTAATTTCCTCATTAATAACTTTAAGCAGACAAAATGCATATTGTAATGTTAGGTACATGACACTTGCATGTTGCTATGCCTATATACTTACAAAGTATTCAATGTGTACTTAGTGGCGCTTAAAAAATGTCATGTACAATTCTTCTAAACATTCTTACAGGGTTCCCATTTGCACTTCATCTTTCAGAAAAGTCTTGTCAGAAAATTGTCTGATGAATATTATTGAAAAAAATAAAATTTCAATTTTAGTTATCTGTTGGACATTTCTGAATTGTCTATTCATTTGACATATTTCCTGGTGCTTGCCAGTTTGGAAGTGGAGTTGATTTAGACCAGTGGCTGTACACATAGACTGTTCGCTAAGCAGATTTTGCTGTTTCTAGTAGAATTTTTATATACTTCTCTAAATACTAGTTCTGAGATTTTAAACAGTTATCCAAGAAAACAATCCGTGAAACACTGGTATTTTACAGGTAATTACAAATTCTATTATTTTATCTGATGTTTATGCACTATTTACTGTGTATTGCTTTGTAGTTTCTTCTAACTGACAAAGTGACAACTTTTGGATGCTGTCCTCACTGTAGGAGAAATTCCTCCTTGAGAAGAGGTCAAGTGCTGAAAAAGCATTTAAACCTGTGGGACTTAAACAGTGGCTTAGCCCTCTTGAAGGAGCTAGAGAATTCATGCAAGGTTTTCTACACCACTTGTCATGCTTGAGTTGATGTTATAAAGGGCAAGAAGGCCACTGGTCTCAAAGGGAGAGGGACAAATGTCACAGGGAAGAGGAAATTCTGAGAGGGTCCGTGTTTAAGAAAAGAAACAAGTCCCAGATACAGAGAGAGACGCTAATAGAGTTTGGTGCCTCCACGCAGAGGATATCCCACTGCTGTTGTGCATCTCTGATGGCAGAGCTTTCCTATGACCTAAACTAAGCACACATTTGACAAATGTACAGCCCTGTTGGATTCAGCAGATTTATTCGTATCTTTATTACTTCTTTTCACTAAACCAAAGCATGTCCCCTTAAGCAATTTTTAATGTGCAATAACATACTTTTTAAATACAGCAACCATGCAGATTTCCACATGATCCTCAAAGTCGTATGCCCATGATTTAGGGCAAAGCATGCTGGAAATCTACAGTGTACCCAAGGAAAATGACACAGTCCCGCAAATGACACAATCCAACACTGTATTTATAGTTTTCTGCATTCAAACTGTAATACTTTTAGTACTGTCCTGCTTTCCTTCATCAGCCGAAAGTTTCCCCAAAGGTAACTGCACTTTTCTCTGTGCCTTTCCCAGTCCGAGAGTAGATTCTTACGGTGGTCACCCTAACCTGGTATGTCCCTCACATGATTCCTTTTAAAAAAAAAGAGTCCTAGATCTATAAATGCCAGTAAGGGATCTCTTTCATCAACAGCCCAGAAAATACTTGCCTTCCTCCCCACCTTCTGTAGTAATAAAAGACAAGACTCCCTTCTTGTCTGGGTTTTTGGTTTGGTTTGGGTTTGTTTGGTTTAGTTGTTTGGGGGTTTTTTTGCAATAGGAATACTGTAAGGGGAAACAAACATGATTTATTTTAAAATGTAAAAGCTGCTTGAAATTTCATTGAATACTGAGAATAATTTTGTTGAATACAGAGTCTCTGTATCAGATTGTCACGGCATTATACACTGATGTGAAAGAGAGTCTACTTACCCCTTTTAATAGTCATCAGGCACCTATATGAAGATATACGCACTTTTTCAGAAGTAGTGTTATAGAGCAACACTTGGCCAAGCTCTGTTGGTAAGTGTTAAGGTAAAGGTAAGTGCAATTAGTGAAATTCAGAGATAATCAAGTGGGGATGATGAAGATGATTCCTTGCTTGACAAAAAAGTCACAGTACATTGCCTTCTGGTTCTGCTTCAAGCACTTGGCGACATCCTGAGCCATGGGAGGGCACTTTTGATTAGCTCTGGGCTACTTACTTGCCCTAGCTCTTGCTCCTGCTGAGTTCGTAGCAATAGCTTCTCTGCTGCTCAAGGCTAAGAGGCTAGGGCCTTATTGATTTTGCAAGCTGCATGCAGGAAGAAAAGAAGACAGAGAGTGTTTTTAAGCAAGCCGGAAAGATTTTTTAGAAAGAGGCTGCTTCTTTATTCTGTGGCAACTTACAGGAAATTAGCACTAATGTCAGCTGGTAAGGATAGTAACCATCCCTGCTTGGTGTATTGTGGGGGAGTACATCCTCTGGGTTGTGCCAGCTGGCTGGAGGAAAGAGGGAGGGAGCGGAGAGAAAAGGCAAAGCTGTGCACATGCCAGGAGCAAGGGAGACAGGTTTGTCCCTCTCTAGGTGTAGGACCAAAGGGGAGCCTGTTACTCTTCAGTCTGTATTCACTTCCAGAGCTTCAGCTAAAAGGGGTACAAAAAGAAACTGGTCCAACCAGCAGAATCACAGAGCTACTGAACAGCGAGAAATATTCTCCAAAACGCTGATGCCAACACCTGGCAAACAAGCAGTGCTTTCCATTTCAAGGGCTTTGAGTTGAATGAACATATAGAGAGGTAGCAATTTATAAGACGCAAAGAAAGGCAGAAGAAGAAACAAGCAAATCAGAATTTGGACCTTGACAGATGAAGATGGATAGAAAGTACAAGTAACTGAAATGGAAAAAAATACTTTTTCCAGTGGCTTTTAGTTCTGTATCAGAGCATTAGCCAGCTCTGTCACGGGACAAAGGAAATATTTCATATAAATCTGTAATTTTTCCAGTGCATTTTCACTCTCTCTGGAGCATCTAATGCTAACCTCAGAGACAAAAGTGCATATACCATGATGTGATCCAGTTAAAGTACATCATTATATTGCACTCACTAACGTAGTATGAGATTACCCTCCAGAACAGCAGTAAGCGACATGACTAAGAGCTGTCCTATTTATTCTCTCACCCACTCCCCATGGAGGAGTGTGTGTGCAATGAAGCATTGTGGTTTATTTATTTATTTATTTATTTATCTATCTATTTTCGTATTTTCCCTATGTTTATGTAAGAAGTTTAGATTAAAAAAGCATTTTGTACTTGGAGAAGAAACCAATACAGTTTGTCACGGTCCCTTCTTCCTGTGAGATTCAATGCTCCAGTTTTAGAAAATTCTCCCTGTAAAACCTTCAGCGTGATAGAGGAATAAAGTTATTGATGATGGTCTACATTTACGAGCTCTAGGGAGCCTTTCAGCTACACTCAAATCTGGCCTTTAAAATAAAGTTCAAGACCTTGGACTAAATTCCAAAACCTATAAGAAGCCAATGTAGGCTGCGGGAAGCAGGCTGGGCTTGCTTGTTACTAAGAAGATGCATCCAAGTTTTGCACGCCTTTAAGGCTGCGTGAGGACATTCTCCATGGCCAGCTATATTGCGTGGCTGTAGCCCACTTGAGAGGTAACACAGATGAATTGCTGCCACCACCTTCAAATTCATTTATTGCCTGAAGGTGGTAAAAAGCACTGGTCATGGCTGCTGCTGTAGAGAAGGGCAGCAGTACTCCTGTTGTGTGGGTAGCAATGATGCTGTGTCAGTTTGAGGTCAGGTTTTGGCATTCCCTAGAGGAAGACTGGCCCCTAAATGTTATTTACCTGGACGCAATTGAGATTGGTGACCTCTTCATGCAGCTAGCACATGATTGCAGCGCATCTGACCAACCAGCCTCCTGTCCGCATGGGGAAGCTGAAGCTGATGTAGGAGAGGATTAATCCCGTGGGACTGGACAGCTGCAAGACGGAGGTATGGTTTCCCATAACTACTCCTTGGGTGCCTCATGCCTGAAAAGCTGATGTCAGTACTTTCCCCTTCTGCAGCATCCCTTGTGCAGCACACGAGTACCTCTTTGAGAGCTATGTCGTTTCACAGAGTAGAAGGGAAGAGGGTCGCTAGGTCATTACAGAGAGTCTTATTTACACATCATAAACTTCTCCTCTGATGGGTGGTTTAGGGACTGTAAGAAGTCTGTTCACATTTAATATCACAGATTACTAAAATGTGAATGCAGGGTCTTCTGGTTTTGTATGAAATTAGCAGTGGACTATAATTTGGGGTTTTCATTCTTCAGGTTGTATGAGCTCGTAAACAGACACAGATGCACAGGAACATACACACACATAAGCACAACACTTGCTTTGTGTATTTTTCTGTGCCGCCTTCTTACCCCAGTAGATATCTTCTACTTGCTCTACTACTCCGAGCTCATGATTTTATATCTACCATAGTCTTTCAGGACACAGCTTTCTCTTTTTCATGTTTGTTTTATGCCTGTAGAGCTGCCAGTGACGCTTTGTGTGGCATAGGTGAACTAACTCTAGGTTTACTCGTTGATCATCAACTTTGGTTGAAAGTTTTTCACCAGAAGGCATATTCAGGCTTTCTAAAGGAGGTCCTAATACATAAAAAGGGGGGTGGGGGGAAAGATTTTGGATTTTCCCACTGTACACATTACAGCTAGGCTGTATCCACTGGTGTGGGAGAGAGATTCGACATCGGTCCCTGAAGCTGTCGATCGCTGCACCCAGGATGGGAAGATGTTGGTTGTGTCACTGCTTTTTAGCTCTCCTGCAGCTTGGCGGAGTGTATGTGTCAGCAGAAGCACCAGATCAGGGCATTATTTGACCACCAAATCACATACTTTTCTCTGCCAACATCATTCTTTATTTCTTTTGGAGTGGGAGAGAAATAGAGTGGCTTGTTTCAATGCCCCTGGGGCCTTGAATCTATGTTTTCATTCAGGAAATGAGTCATGATCATCCTGCCTTGCTGTAGGGCACAAACCAGACTGTATGGTATTTCCCTTTAATGGACTGCTCCTGTAAGGAACTGGGAATAGGGGGAAGAGAATTATAGAGGCTGGGTGGGGTGGAGAAGGAACAAAAAAATACAACAAAAGTGAGAAAAAGAAAAGTGTTGGCAGGAGGCAATGCTGCAATACCTCTCCCAGCACCGTGAATCTCACAATGAAAACGTGAACGTGAGGTTCACAACTAAAGAAGGGGGATGTAGCTAAAGATTCAGATAAGAGTACAAAAACTGTTAAGGGCTCAGGGAGGGAATGAAAGAAATTTCTAAGCAAAGGCAGAGAGAGGAAAAGGCCTCTGAAAGATGATGACGGCAGACTGACAGAGTGTCACTCAGTGCTGCTGATATGCCTTAAAGTCCCCAGAGCTGGGACTTAGGAGGCATCACATCAGGTTCCCGACAGAAAGGACTTCCACTGTCACTCACAGGCGGCCTTCGAACTGATCAAAGGGTACTGCTAAAAACACACATTGAACTTAGGGGTCCAAGAGAGAGCAGGTCACCTACAGGCAACACCTTCAGCATAAAATATGCAGGAGACAATGAAGTGGAACGCAATTGCTTGAGGTTCTTGTAGCTGTGAGAGACCCCCTCCCCATAACTAATGGGAAAAGATGACACTGTCTAAAGCATTCCCTTTTCTTTTGGGGTAAAAGTATACTAGCAGCTTCAATTGGAATGAGCATATTTGGCACAAATATTTACACGTGCATAGCTCCCCTCCCTAACCGTACTGGAGACATAAGGAACTCAGCAGCAGTTGCTTCAGGCCAATGCTCTGCTTCAGCTATCACAAGAAACTGGCAAGTGCAGTCATAGCCTTTGTCACCAGCTGCCACCCACTTACTCTGGCACTTGCCAAAAAGAAAGACAGGCGGTTACTCTCTGACAGTAGCAGAGGCATTCTCACTTACTTAGAGCTAAAAGGAACTCTAAAGCCCCTCTGTTAAATCCATGCCAAAAGAGGCTAAACCTTGGTGCACTATTAATATGCTCGAGAGACAAAACTTGGAAATCTCTCACCTTCTTATATACACTGGGCAGGAATTTATTTCCCAGAAATAATCTCCTTTGTAACAAGGCAATGTAATTTGTTACAATTAACCAAAAGGAAGGAGTGAAGACCATTGTCAGAGTTTCATGAGCCACAGAGTTCATTGTACAAGTCATGAAAATCTCTTGCAAATGGAAGTGAAGTATTCTGTAGAAACTGGGATCATTATATACGAAGAAAAAGGAAAGCCCTTACTGCCCTATATCCCTAACGAGTGAGCTAATTTATGGTTTGATTTAGCTTTTCTAATAACAATGATTTGGGAGACATCACATATGTATGAATCAAGGTGAAACAGAGAACCACAGAAATAAGACTGAATTATACCAAAGCTAGCTCAGTTTAAAATCAGCCTGATTCCCTAAGAGTTCTGTGAAATTACTCCTGATTCATCCGGATGTAAGTAAGCACAGAACCCAATTATTACTTTGGCGAAGGCCTGAATGTAGTGTCATCATTAAAGAAAGGTTTAGCTCAGGCTTTTTTTTTTCCTTTTCCTTTTTCTTCTTTTTCTCCCCTTTGAATGACCTCTTATGTCAAAGTTCTCCTTAGGCAGCATCAGAGACGACCAAAAAAAATGCATGACGTGTTACAGTCCTGCTGACTCTGCCCCGCACCTCATCTGGCCTCAGAAAAAAGCAGTAGCGTATTAATGCTCTGACCTCTTCCAAGAAGCAGAGACAGCTATGCAGCTTGTTTCTAAGCTAATGCATAGAAATTGGGAGTGGGAGGATATTGGGAAAGATGAGTGTCTAGCACAGCCATGTACTGGTAGTGAATTGTCCATGTTTCAAGTTAGAAAATGTGCAATTACAGCTGGACAGGGGAAAAAAAAACAACCTGAAAATAATGGAGGGACTGAGTATTTGCTTGTTTGTTTGTTTTCTCTGAAGGCCTGTATGTTTACTGGAAGTCATGGGAAAGCAGGGTTTTGGCAAGTATGACAGAGGAAAACCATGAACAGATATTCCTAAGAAGTTGTTATGTGAGTGAATTGTGGGCCTGCAGGGAAAGGTCTGGGAATTAAATGTCCTCATAAAATTCACTGGGTATAGCTGCTTTCAGTAGCTGTGCTAAGCTCCAAGAAATGCAAATGACTGATTTCTAAAGAACACAGAGCCTGGTACAGTGTGACGAACCCACATCCCCTTGCTCCTTGCTGGCCAAACAGCCACTCTAACGCTCAGTTTGCCATGAAAAACTAACTCCTTTTCTGGTACAGAGCTGGCACCAAGAACCAGCTAAATCTTATGTGATGGGACTGATCTAACAGCTTCATCTGGCTGGTACAGGATTACAGCAGCATTTCCTTAGAGGAGAACCAGGCTTTAAACTGAAAGCAAAAGTGTCTCTGTAGGACTCCTGTGTGAAGGTCCCTTTGCAAATCATGTCTCACCAGGAGACCCTCCCTTGCCCATGAACTGATAAAAAATACTAATAAAAGCATTAAAAATATCTTGAGGTCATCCCTTAGCTTTGTGATAATTCCCTGTTACTTCCTAAATTTATTTCTACCAGGTAACATTCTTTAGGAAAGATCTGATATTCAAAAAAGAAAGAAACTGGTAAGAAAGAAAGGTTTAAATGGTATGCAAAGTTTTGCTTTGTTTTTCAGTTTGTTTGTTTTTCAAACACAAATACAATCTGGAAGTACCTGGGTTTCTTATCGCTTCCTACTGTAATGAATTAGAAAGTCTATTCACACAGACAAAACACATATTGGAAAACAGCATCTCAGGTGGGACTTGAGCTGTGATGAATGAGGCCAAGGATTGCCTCACTTACTAATGTGCCTGCGCTTCTTGTTAACCAAAAGGCCCACAGCAGCATGGCTAGAGAATACAGATCTATATCTGATCTGGTCTTGAAATGTGTTTGAGATACATATACTGATATCTCTAAATATATTTATTCAAATCCCTAGGTAGCATTGAAAAATCCTTTTGTCTCTGACTCTATGTGTGCAAATACATTTTGTTATCAACATGTTGGGGGGGAGGAGTTGTTTTAGGGTGATGTTTTCTTCCCCAAAGCCCTTTAACTGACAGGAGCAAAATCAGTATCAGGATACATAGGTTTTACTGTTTTTTTGGTTTTTTTGAGCAAGTCTAGAATCCATTCCATGTTTTTCATCTATGAAATGGAGGTAATACTTAACGCACTTTTTAAAAATACTTTAAAGATTGTCATGTTAAAAATAAGCCTTTGCATCTTACTAATGCATTCGTTTAATGTATTAGTTATCTATTATAAATCCCATCAGATTTGCACTTGTGTTAGGTGGTATCAGGAAAGCAAATGTCTGTGGCAACCACTGATGTAGAAACAAACTGAATTCAGCGGGATCTACTGAATTTGCTAATAATCCCAATTCAGATATCTGATGGAGCTGGAACTGCAGTACCTAGTCTGGAAATAAGCAGGTTTCTCTGAATCTTGACACTGGAAAAAGGGTATCCTCCACAGGACAACTCATCTCCTGCAGTACTGTCTACTGCATCTTCAGCAACGTAAATGTAAAGCAAAACAGCTTTGGAAACAGGTGGGCTGTGTGACAGTCAGATGTGTCAATATCTTGACTCAAGAGAATAGGAGGTCGTAATTAAGGTTTTGCTTTAGTGCAGGAGTTTTAATAGCTTATGTATTGTTCCTGGTATTTGTTTCAAATAGAAATCAATAACTTACAGGAAACTGACAGTACTGACAGGTATTGAAGTGACAAAAAGCACAGGAGACTTTTCTGGAAATTTTGCTGCTTTTAGAAAAGGTTTAGATAGTCTGGGTATAGCATAATGCAACTCTCTTTGTCCATCCAGGAAAGATAAATTAATGTGTGAGTGAATAATAATCGTAATGATTTAAAAATATTGCCTGATAGTAACGTACAACCTGGTTGCACACAGTATGAGTTCCTGTACAGATCGATTTCTCTGTTTTTTCACTTTAGCAGTTCCTTGCTTTAATTAGAAATCATCAAATTGTTTTTCCTATTCTGTCCGCATCTCTGATATGGACTAAACAATAAGTATTACTAGAAGACATGGGAGTATAACAATACATCTTTATTGGAGCTACTACCGAATTAGAAACCTTGCCTCAACACTTCTGTCAGACTCCTAGGCTTTAAAACTAGTGCTTCAGCTTGTATAGTTAGTTCAAAAGATTGCAAATGCAAAGTTTACAGAAGTGTATGACAGTGATATATTTGCCAGTAGCAAATTAGTCCAAGTGAGTTGTAAAGCTTGCACTGACATATATAATTCTTAGCAGGTTTCAAACTGCTTTCTCCAGGCTATGATTAATTTCATTAGATATTCTTAAAGCTAAGAAAAAAAGGAAGAGTAATAAGGTAGTATGTCAATCACAAGTTCTAGAACAAAAAAAAATAAAATCTCAGATTAAGTAATCTTTCCATACTGTGGTTTTGATTCTCACCTCACTGACATGAGAATGGTTCTGCTGCATTCATAACACGTACATTTAAGCAGATGAAGATTTAATTTTAGCACCAAGCACGGAAATTAGCCTGATGTATTTATCTCAAAAGATCTCCTCCAAAATGGAGATTATGTAACAATGTGTTTTAAATTCACCTGTTCCCAAATAATAAGAATTTACCATATAAATGGTGAAATTATATGCCCATAGTAAAATGCCACTACATAGTTAATATGCAAAACTATGCATATTGTGCAGTGAAGAGTATTTATGCCATAAGTGAAAGATTAAAACAGTAATTTACAGCTAGAATTCTGCATTGTTATGGTCAAGGTATGAAGCAAATTAATACATTCATCACAAAGACAGATCTTATGTGGGAAGGCAACTTCCAGCCTAAGCACCTAATAATAGAAAACATCATTAAGAAGGCCCCATTGGCTAATGACAATGTGGCTTTTGTTAATCCTTGATGATTAACATTTTTTTTTCCCCTGATGATTCCATCACAGATTTGAACTCCCAAAAGAAGCTTGACCTACTGATAACAGTGATATTTTTTTAAAGAGGGGGAACTTCACAGTCTCGGCACCATTTCTCTTCCTTGGTAAAGCCCAGTCCTCCCTTCCCTCCACACAGGCTTTGTTCATCACTTGCTCGTTTGGCTGACTGGCTTCTCTGATCAGGATGCATGCCTTTGCCTTTTTGCCTTTTTGCCTCTTTGCCTTTGCCTTTGCCATGGTGTTGTCTGGCACCTGGCTGTCATTGACACCAGCTGTTGCCCTTTTCACTGACTCTTTAGCAGGTATAAGAGAGCAGGTGCGGGAGGGGAGTAGAAGCAGTTCTTTATTTTCTACTTCTGTTTGCAGTCCCCTCCTCTTCAAAAGCTATTCACTGCAGCTTTCTGCAACAAGAAGAGCCTGATCTCTCCCATGTGTCTGTTTTGCTTTTATGTTATTATGGGATGTTTGGTTGTTTTGTTTGTGTTTTTTTTTTTTATTTTTATTTTATTTTGGTGTCTTTTTACTCCCTGCCTTCTAGAATAATGGGCTTTTGCCCCACTTCCAGCTCTCTGTGGTAACACATCTGAAGACAGACAACATCAGCTGAGCAGCATGGCAGTGAGTATAATAACCTGCATTCAGCACAGCATTCAAATTTTCTCAGAGATTACTTCTATTTTCACAAGAGATCTGCGATAAAGGGTGGGTCATAGTGGTTTCACGTCACAGAGAGGAATCTGAACACAAAGAGGTGGCCTGGTAAAGGGATTTAAGGATTAAAGTTAGGTGTTTTGATATCTAACCTTTAGTGCCTACTTGCCAGAGCAGAGTCCAGATCTCTATGTTAAATCTGCATGGGTGGATCTGGGTGCCTAGGATGTGGATCTTCAGCCTTACACCACTGAAAATGGATGCGTTTAAAATTGATGTGGAGTGTTAGACAGTGGGAGATGCTTACAAGAGGGATATGTCTGAACTTCCACCCTTCTCTGGAGCTTTGCCAAATTAGCTGAGCCTATAATAAACCAGCTATTCATTTGGGCTCAGTACTGGAACCTTTTACCTGAACCTCTTCCAGAAACTGGGTCAAATGGTAGATTTACCAGGAAGGATGGTGGTTGTATGGTCCCCAGTGTCAGCGTTTTCAGTTCTGGCATGAGTGCTCTCCTGTAAAGTGATATGGCTGCAGAGACACTCACATTTGCTTCAGGGCTTGTTTGTCACCACTGCCAACTCTTGGAAGAATAAGATTGCAACTTTACTGGGTCAATGGTGATGAGAACAACTCTTGAGGTTAACAGCTAGGGATCAAACCCATTCTTCTGCAAAGTCAAATTGCCTGATAAAGAAGGGGAAAAACACACTCTTCTTCCTCCTCCTCCTCCCCAGCACTGCTTTTGGTTTAGCTCTATGTGGTAGCTGCACAGGTGCTGGAAGATGTGGGCTTGAATTACCCCAAGTGGAGTGTCCTTCTCCCAGATCTGAAGCGAAATGAACTCTCCTCCACAATAGGTGACTTCTTTACCCATTTAGACCTACATAAGATGCGAAGGCACTGTTGTTGCTGTTTTCTGTCTGATTTTTTTGAGACAAAATGAGCTCTGTCACCGGTTCTCCACCTCAGCAGAGTGTACAAAGCACAAAGCCATCCAGCCTTTTGGCATCAGGTGGCTGTCTTTGTGGTGAATAGCTGAAGGGTGCCCAGAGTACTTCTCAAGCGGGAAGCACTCCACCCTGCTGAGAAGGGAGCTTTATACGCCCAGCTTGGGCTGCTGCAAACTTCCACTTGGCACTGCTCACTTAGGAGCTACCAGCATCAACTTAGGGACTAGCTCAGGAAAGGGGCTATACTTTATACAGCAATTTGCACCCGCATTCAAGCCTTTATCATCACAGTAGATCCTTTTCAGTTATCTGTGGATGTTGTCAGGTGGGTAACAACACAAACTAATACATGTAGTCATTCATCTTATTTCTGTGTAGGATTATATCGCAGTGGAAAAAGAAGAGCTGATAGAGATGCTTGAGCAGGCAAAGGGGAGTTGGGCATTTTGCCACTTCCTCACTATAGCTCCCCCGATGCCTCTCACTTTGCTTTGCAATAACCCCTGCTACTCCCATCATGTGGATCTTGATCGGAGTCTGTCAGTCATGGTTTCAATGTGCCAGATGTGATATTATGTTATGCCAAATGTGGCCTGAATTAAGTGCTAGTGTGACTTGCTATCAAATCATTTTCTCCTGTGAGCTAAACAAGATTCAATAAAAAAAAAGAAAAGAAAAAAAGGGGTGGGGTGATTTTAGACATGACGGTTGTGTGCATTGGTTGGGTCTGTTGGCTTAGCTCCCTACACGTGTTAAAAAGCAGTATATTTACTAGCCTTTGTTTTTACACAAGTGAACAGTGAGTGGCCTCAAATAATATGGGTAGAAAATAGCTTGAAAAGAGGATTTTTGTTGTTGTTGTAAAAGCGTATGGATTTTCGGGGTTGTCTGGAGCAATTTCACAGAAACAAGAGCAGATTAAAGGAGGTAATGACATGTTTGTAATTTCATTCCTAAGGCTCACAGTGTCCTTGCCTCTGTCTAGTTTTCAGCCTGGAGATAAATCAAGGGCTTCAATTTCCAAATCTGTCATAGAAGCTTCACAAATAAAAATGCTGACAAAAAATATCTGCTTTTAAATGGCTACTTGCAAGCGCTGACAGCTAGCAGTCTATACATCTTTCACCTTACAGGGAAGAGAAGCAGTGTGTATTGCCAGGAAAAATGAAGAGGAGAAAGGCAGTGCTCCTAAAGTTAAAGTAATCTAAAAGTATGACAACAATAAACTGTTTACAGTCACGTTTTGAATGCTAGATGAAAATAGATTTCAGGTGGTATATTAACAAAGCCTCACATCTGCTTGGTGTGGGGAAAAAAAAACGTACGTGGAGTTAGAATATGAAGTAGAGAGACCATGTGGGCAAGCAAAATTCCTTCCCACCCCCAGCTGCCCTCGCAGCTGCTCTGGCTGCTCCACATGCGCTCCACTGTGCCCACAGAGAGAGCTTGTGTGTGACTGGGGAGGAGTGGGAAAGAGGCACCGTGAAAACCGGCACAGATTATTCAGCATTAACCAGCATAATTTGCTGTATCTGCTAGCTGCAGGCTCTAGCTTTTGCAGGATATGAATTCCAATTAAAAGGCAGAGCTGGAGAAGTTGATAGTAATAGGTAAACTAGGACAGTTATTTTGCTGAAACTAGGGGTGACAGAGCCGAAATGGCAGCTAGGAGTGCTTCATCTGGCAGGACTGCAGAGTCCCTGAATGCCCAGAGACCCTGGCCGTGGCCCCGTGCAGTGTCCTCCCACAGGAATTGGTGTCTAGTGGGCATACCTATAGTCTCCTTGGTCTGTGGGATTGAATTTCGGACAAAGATTGTAGAGCCATATCATGTTCTTGAATCCCACCGCCCCCCAGCCCCCATAGCCTTCCTGCCATCAGAGGCAGAAGAGTGCGAGCCAGGCCCTAGGCCCAGGTTACCTGGCTTCGTGAAAGACGTGACCTGCTTCAGCCTGAAGCCAGAGGACAACTCAGCACGCAGACTGCGTGGGGCTCTGGTCTGAATGCAAGATCTGAACTAATGTGGCAGAATAAATGCCCCCACCCACCTGCACGCTCTTCCCAGGAGAGCGCTCGCTCTTTATTCCCTGCTAACGTGTGTACTTCTGTGTACTTGGCACCTTCCAGGCAGCCTGTCTCCTTACGGCTTCTGCCTGGAAATCCTGAAGAGATGTCCAGCAGTTCCCAGACCCAGGGAATGAACGGTACCTGCTCTAGGCAGTTGAAGTGCCTTATGTAAACATATTTCATGCACAAGCATGTCATCCTTATGGCGTGTGGCCCCTAGGATTTGCCTATGCACATGCTGTGGGTAGGATCTGTGATGGCTGCAGTCCCTGTTCCAGTGGGAGCTGTGCTCCTACCCTGCACAGCAGACAAACGGCCAGAGTCTGCCTGGACGTGATTTTTAAGGCAGAGAAAGAGAACATGTCAAGGGAAACTTGTATCTAGTGTAGCTCTACAGATGAGAAAGGACAGAGTATAAAAAAGAGAGAGGACCGTGTTGTCTAACTAAAATAAGGATTATTTGAAATGCATGAAAACTGCCTGTGGAACATAATAGCTTTCCAGAGCAGGGAACTTGTACGCATACTGCTGCCTTCTATTGACGGGGATATAAAACCTGCTCAAGACTGTGATTATCTTCATCACTTCAGTCTTTGTCAGCTGGTTGGATTCAAAACCAGTCTGGAAAAGGTGGGTGCTCTCATCTTGCTCCTCACAGCTTATGTTTCAAGGTCAGGCAAGCCCTGTGAACATCACCGTTCTAATTTTGCTTCAAGTTTTATCACGGTTGTAAAAGGAAGGGTTAGGAAAAGTTTTTACTTCAAGTAGAGGACTTGCCACCTCAGAGCCATTGAGAGACAAGGCTCAGTATGTAGCTGTCACTGAGTTTTTATTTCAGAGAAAGCTTTAGCAAAAGAATACTTTAATCTGTAGATCTGGAAAATAATCTATGAATAAGGGCAAAAAGAGTTAGTATTTTTAGGACATATTGTATGCTCAAAGGGCTGTGCACAATGCTAATGCACAGCCATTAACAAATTGATCTTCAGCCCCTATGTGCAGTTAACTAGGAAAGTTTTACAGATGGGAAGACTGAGACAAAGTGTCTTGCTCGAGGCTGCCCAGTGACAGAGCTGGCTTCAGAAGTCAGCATCTCCTGCCGCCCTGTGTCATTCCTCCAGACAGCACTGCCAAGCAGCAAAAAAAACTCATCAGAGACACCTTTCTGTGAGGCTTAAAAAGAACCACCATGAAATAAACATAACAGTTAAAGCAAAAGGCAGTCCACACAGTCCTGCTGCATTTTGAGTGCTGGGATGTGCAGAGCAAAGCCACTGATATTTCGGTAAAACTAACACCAAAGACATTAAGTTTTATTATCAATATCAGATCATTGCCCATCTTGGTAATCACTGGACTGTGTGTTTGATAAAAGAACGTTTGAGAACTGCTAGGCTGTTATTATATATAATTGCTCTTTACAATGACTGGATATCTCTAGTGAAAATGAATCGGTGATCTCCACTGTAGCAGAATCTATTAAATAATTGGAGAGCATGGCTAGTACCTTTGATGTTGAAAGGAAGAAATTCAATAAGCAGTCTCATCAGGCTTTCTAACACAGCAGAAAAAAAAGGGCTGCAGGCAGGAACATACCGTCAGTACAGGTCAGTGAAGGTTTATGGATTTGTGTGCCTTAGAAAGGAGGCAGAACCTAGCTGTACAGGACTGTTGAACCATTAGATACCTCAGGGGGTGTCAGAGTATTGTTGTGTAGCCTTCTAAAAATATAAATGGTAGGGCCAGACATCAAATGTTTCTCCCCTGCCCAGACTTTATGAGAATATTGTGTGTCCTGAGGAGATGTCAGAACTCTGCTTCAGCTGTTTTGCTACTTGACACTGGCACATTATCCTTAGAAGATTCATTTTCACATTTATTAACCCATTTCTACCTCAGACTCACATCTTTCCATCAAAGAAGTGCCTGTTTGTCTTTGAATTAATAGCTTAGATGTATATAGTGGCCGTCACTACAAAAAAGCATTCAGCTCCCTCTGCTAGATGGAAGACAGCTGGGAGGTACTTAATACGTTGCCCTGGGAGGAGAGCGGTTGGCTGAAGAAAGCACAAAAAAAATTTTTATTCTCTTCTAACAAGAGGTACCCTGGGACCTTTAATGTGACCATGGGACTGGCTTTTACTGGCTCCTCTGAAAAACCTGCACACAATACACTTCATGATGCACTCTTTGTCTGGGAGGCTGAAGGAGGAAAAGGGGATCAAATTATACCTCCCTAACGTTCATAGTAACATTTGTGCTGGCATTAGGCTGTAGAAAGGATATTTGAAGAAACAGTTGAGAAGATCGGGTTAGTGCTTTTTCTCTGCAAAGACATATAGTAAGAGAGCAAAGCACTCCAGCTGCAGAGTTAGTTATTGTTTCTGCAATGTACTGGGAGCCGTTGGTACACGATGCTGGGACAGTGTCAGTGGGCTGCCCCACAGCCGTGTGGTGGCCAGTTCCTGTATGACACCCCATTTATCCCACCCACCTGGAGGAATGAGTCAGCCAAATTGAAGGGAACTGGTCGGGAGAAAGTACCAGGACTGCGCGTGGTGCCTGGTGCCTTCTCAGTCTCTAGGGCAGAAAACCAGCCTCGCTTGTAATGCTGACCAGTGCTCAGGTCGAGCGGCGAAGCAGTGGGAAAGAGGGTTCTTGCCAGGGGGTGTGTGCAGGAGAGTGGTGTGCTGGAGAAGCTGGGGGGACCTTGGTCTCATTCTCAAATCCTTCTACCAGTTCTGAAGCCGTGTGGCACATGCTCCGGTGCAAGTGATAAAATGGGGTCACGCCAGTGCCTCCACAGACAGGCGTCTGAATCCTTCTGACCTGCAGGCTATTTGTAAAGCTACTGTCCTCTTTCTTGATATGACATTGAAAATCCTCTGGACAGCATTATATACTATGCAGATCTATTATACAATGTTTGCAGTATGTCTGAAGGGGTCCACGTTACTGTTGTTCCATATCAGTCTACCTCACATCCGTTATCTGTTTCAAAATTCATAAATACAGAGCTAATTTTTGTATTGTTGTATTGTTTTAATTGGTAATCTTACGCAAAAGTTTCTCACCTCTAGTGAGAGGCATTTCCTGTATAACATGATGATCTAAGCACTTGAAGGGCCATATGAATATGAAATATCTTTTTTTACTTTGTGCTAAACTGTGTGTGTGTGGGAAGTCTAAAAGAGAGAGACATATAAGTTAATAGTTTTTCAGAAGTCTCAAATGAAGTTGGATTGCTGTGAAACCATTTCTCTCATAAAACCTTCTCTTCCTTGTCCACCTTATTCAAGCTTAAGCAAATTAAACGGCAAAGTCATACGCAGATCAAAGAGAATGTTAAACTGAAACTTTCTTGACTCACTTCTTCTTTTAGGATCAGTAACTTTTCATCTCAGATGTAGTGTCTTGATTAGCTTTTTTCCTTACCTCAATGCTATGCTACAGTATTTCTATTAAAATTGCTTTGCAGATTCATAACTCGCCAATACTGTGAGGAGCTGAGGCCTGCGTGTTGTAGAAATGGAGCTTTGCTTAGAGTACATGATTAAAAAGAGCAGATGAGTACAGGAAAGCGAGCTAATCCCAAGGGCATAACGAACTTCAAATATTGATCCATATTTTAGACACTTTTCAAAGCACCCCTTACAGGTGTTGCGTTCTGTAGGAAAATGATGACAAGTTTGTATTTTTGGAACATCTTCCAGGATATCCCAGTATTTTTATGCTTACTAGTGCATGCTCACAGATAATCTTTGTTAGAGTGCGGCTGCGGATAGATTTGGGATTCAGAGTTTGCGGTTTTTGAGGGTTGAGGCTTTAAATCTCTTCTCCTGTGAGGCAGAGTACGAGCTGAACACAGAGCTGGAAATTGGGGTGTACGTGTTCTGCTTGTCTGGCAAAGGGCTGCTGATGCTTTGTGCTGCCCAGTTGCTTTGAGGTGGCTGTCCTTGCTACTATGTGCAGTGCTCCAGCTACTCTCCAAACAGCATGTCCCAGTTATCTCTCTTCTTTATTCTTTTTTAATTGCCTCTGCTGTGTCTTTTAATTGAAAGAAATTATGGCCTTTAGTTTTTAATTTATACTTCGGTGTGCATTTTTCCTTTGATGCCAAACAATGGATTCTTTCTTCCAAATCCCACTTTATGAAAAATATAGACCAGATTCTGTTTCCCATTTTACACCTGCCACCTCAGTCTCATGCAATACTTGTAGCTTTCTGGCCTGGGGGTCCTCCCAGGGTGAGAAACCAACTCCCAGCAGTGCTGGTACTAGGGCTTCAGTCCCCCTTCCCTGCAAGCTGCTGTGGGAGGCACCTGGTTAAGAGCCCGGCAAAGGAAAAGCAGCCTCACTCGTGCACCACGGAGCTCTGCGGTTCTTCCACCAGGACATGTTAGGAGCCACGTGGCTATTGCCACTTACAACAAGCCTGAACATCTCCGTGTTATAATGACGAGAGCACTGCAGTGTGATTTAAAAGCTGCTTTTGCTTGCTTCTGTGCCTTGGCTGAATGTGGCTATTTAGCTACAAAGCAGACCAAGGCTCTTGTTGATACCCTGGCTTATGGAAACAATAAGCCAGTGTAAAATGGCTTTTCTGTCCTTGAACTAGAAAATCACTAAGCAAAAATGACTTGAACAGTTTCTTAGAGGTACCTTCTCAAAAACCCTGTGCATTCTGTATTTCAGATCTGCTTTTTATCTCATAAGCACTTCAGTGCAAAGACCATCAAGGTTTTAAATTGGCTTATTTTATGTTTATGAAGACTTTCTATATTTAAAAAAACCTGTCGATTAGAAAGCTTACTGGTATATACTGATACTTCAAAAGCAGTAGAAAAAGATTTATGTTTCAGATAGTCAGGACTCCTGGGGTGCGTTGGGTTTAATATTTTGCCAGGGAGAAGTTCCATTAACTTCATATAATTAACACCAAAGAAAGGTTTTTCTTTATTAAAAAGCTTAACATTTTATTGCATTAAACATCAAGACTGAATTTTGTCTTTTTTTTGTCTGAACACATCCATTTTATGTTTAGTCTTGAAGATGTAGTCTTTGCCATACCCTGCTGTTGTAAAGTTAGTATGCACCCCCCATTTATCACAGAGCATCTTGGTTTTCACAGTCTCGGTTCACTTGCCATGCTTAGATCCTTTGCTGTTGGGACTTCATGATTATAATTTTTACTTTTCAGTTTACTGTATAATTATAAGGACACTGTCATATGTGTGAGATTCATAATTAAAAGTCACTGGATTTTTTTTTTTTTAATGTTAGGTTACTAAAATGGAAGTAAATTAAAGCAGATTCACAACTCTTGTCAAAATAGCTTTCTGAAAACGAACGTCACAAGCTGACCTTGATCTGCTTTCCAAATGCCATGTAACCAGTCCTATGCCAGTGATGTATTTCATTGGACTGGAAAACATGGATCTGGAATATTATGTGCTCAACTGATTCCTAGTTCATGGGTAGCGTAACCTCAGCTGTTCTAGCTGCCATAAAGTGGTCCCATAGCTCCTACAAATTAACCAGTCGGGGTGGGAAGTGCTTGGCCCTTTGAATGATTCAAGATAAAGGAAAGTAGAGAGGCAACTTTAAGCCCCAAGCAATTTAGAATCTGATTTTAGAAGAATATGATACACAGGATAAGAGTAAAATTGTAAGATAGGGTGTGATACTGACAGCATTTAGAGCACTGCTGTCAGTCTTGGTGAAATGTAGGTTATACGGAGGGATTTGAAGGGAAAGAATGGGAGTGCTTTCCTGAGAAGAGAAGGATTTTTTTTTTTTTTTAAATATGAGAACTTTGTTTTGAAAAGGATAGCAAGTTTAAAGAAGGAATAGACAGAAAAAAGGAAGATGTATGAAGGGTGGTATTATGCTGATGTTAATATCTGTGGTGTTTAAGAAATAATGAGCCTAAAGACATATGTGAAAATTCTTTTGAAAAGTATTGCAGGGAAACCTAACAATGTATTTTTCATGGTTAGCGGTTTCTAAACCCTACTCTCTGCCCCAGAGTTTCCTTTAATTAGCTGCAGAATTAGCTATTGCCCTGAATGTATTTGGAGTTTAAATAATATTTATTCATTATTTTCTCTGTTTAAAAAGGAAAGGAATAAGGAAAAAGGTAAAGGTGTTTTGGAAACTTTTAGATTTGTATTTTCAAACTAGTTAAACACAGGACTGTGTAAAAGTGGCACTTACTCA
Organism: Sagittarius serpentarius; assembly: GCA_034782735.1. Classification (NCBI taxonomy): domain Eukaryota; kingdom Metazoa; phylum Chordata; class Aves; order Accipitriformes; family Sagittariidae; genus Sagittarius; species Sagittarius serpentarius. The sequence continues at coordinate 17,528,679 of JAVKLA010000030.1, read as the reverse complement.
TCCACTTCATCCAATTACCATATTTGCTTGTTTTACTGATCAAACTTAAACTCTGTCAGAGTGGGCCTCTAAATTAAGTAACAAGATAGAAAACTACATTTTTATCATATTCTTGTATCAGAATACTGGGCAGTTCTTTACTTGCTTCTTTATTTAAAAAGTCTCTTCCTCAGTTGCACTTACTTGTGTTTGCAATGATCCTCAGCTGTGTTACCCACAACAATACAGAAAATAGAGGTAGCAGAAGTGAGCTAGAAATATTTAGAACCTGGTTAAGTTGGATGGGGAATCCTTATCAGAGAAGAGTGGAGTTCCAGAAAGTCAGCTTTACAAGCCACATTCAGTCCCAGGCGGCTGGGTAGACACTTTGTCTCATTATATCTTTGTAGTACATAATGCCTCATAATGCTTAGCCCTCTTTCCGTTTGTTCAGGGAGAAACTTACTCTTGCTGCTGCCTTGCCTCCTGCAGCCCAAGTTTTATACATTTGGGTACTGATTCATGCTCTAAAACCCTAATGAAATGTTTTCAGTTTGTAGGCATCTCTGAAAGCTGAGAGTGAGTTAAAAGGGAGCAACAGACACATGTGAACTGCGAGAGTTTAGGATTTGGTGTCCTGTTGAGGATTTCTGTCTGTGCCTCAGAGCTCTCTCAAACCCACTTGGCTGTTTCTGATAGACTGGTGCAATGAAAAGTGAAGCCAAAGCTTTTGCTGCTCAAGTTAAATGTGTGCTGCTGTTCTGGGCTCATAAGACAATCATTATATCTTAATGGCAGATAACAGCCAGAACTATTTTCAGTTGTTCAGCAGTTCCTGATCAGTGTTAGAGGGCTGCAGAGAGAGAGCCCAGGCAGCAGTAAACCTCTAAAGAATACAAGTAACTTAATCAAGGCTGTTTCCTGCCTGCCGAGTGTAGTGGCTAGTGTGGAACAAAGGGCTGGCACGAAAGCCCTGGATTCTTCCCAGACAGTTGTTCCTTTAGGGGAAAATGGGATGCAAACATGGGACAACGAGAGCATCCTGTTAATTTTGCAGGGATACAAAAGTTCATCTCTGAAAAGAACTATCAAGCCAAAAAGTGGGAGCCCAGCTTGTTTTGAAGCCCCAGATTTCATAGAGTTGAAAGCAATGGATGTTTTGCAGCTTTTTTACAGTGATTGATTTCTGTTAACATGTCTTACTGATTACACTGATCTAATAGCTACCTGACACTTGGTGCTTCAATCCACCTGTGCACAGGCATGTGAATACTAAGTTTTTACTCAGTCTTCAGCTGTTGTTCCTTATTTATTTCTCCTTGTGATTTGATACTGAAAAGATCAGTCTACTTTCATTCATTTCTGCATTTCAGAAGTCTGGATTTTTTAAGCCTAGACAGTTTATATATGGGTGAAGCTTCTCTATGCAGGAATAAGCTTGAAAAGCAGTCAAAAGTTTCTAAGCAGGTGTGTTCTCTTGCCTCCTGGATAGAGAGATGTAACAGCACAGCAAAGAAAAAAAGTGTGAAACTTCCCAGCTTTTCTGACCTTAGACAAGCAAACAGGTCAATCAATATAGATCAGCATTTTTGGAATGTGTCCATGGCAACTGAACTACAAGAACAAACACTTTGGACAGTTTTTATAGAAACCCATAAAATCTTTTTTAATAGCTAATATTTTATTATTTTTAAGTGACATGCTTTGAAGTGGGTTGATGTTCTTTCCTAGTCCTAAACGCCTGTTTAGAAACTATGTCTCAGTTTTGCTCCTGAATGCAAAGGATAGTCCACTTCAGACCTAGAAAAACTTTGGATTTAAGAATTTATTTTTGTTCAAATGTGTCATACTCTCGTATCAAAAGTATATAATGTCTTCATGTATCTGACCTTTCTAACCTGTAAATTTGCCCCTTTCCTTTCTCTTCTTTTCCCTCAAATTCATTTCATTCTTCTGAGACTGAGTTCTTCTCTTGGCAATGCTGACTGAGCTTGCAGTTTCTTCCTAATAAATTGGCTCAACTACCTAATTAATCTTCACTTTCTCTGCAAGGGGTGCTATCTCCCAGCAATGACTTGAATTTCCACCTTTTTTTTCTTGACAAAGAAACTGAGGGCTAAATCAAATAAGTAACTGATATACCTGAAAATTAAGCATATTTTCCTCTCCTCAGCTCTGAATTTATAGTCTTGTACTATAGTCTAGTGTGTATAGGGCTAGAGCTATAGTCTACTGTGTGCCCAGATAGATGAATGCACAGGGTTGCCTTCTTCCAAGTAGGGTGCACAGAGCGAGCTGTGCATCTTAGAGCCACTAAAAATTAGCATGCTGGACACGTGGCTGCCTTTTACTAGCAAATGGAAACCTCAGAAGACATGGTCAGCCCTTATGTCCCAGCACTTCTGTGCCACATACACACCTAAGGGAGCAAGTGTGATGATTTGTATGCAAACCGCCAAGTCCCACTTCCTAAAGCCTGTAGTTTACAGCTCTCGACTAAGACTGATCTTACTCTAACAGGCATCTACTGGAAAAAGTGGATGGTATCACTCCCTGCTGTCTAGTAACTTAGTATGTATTGTCATCCTCTGTCTGAGGGAATGAAAATGGATGCCTACCCCTTAACTGAAGGCTGCTTTAGTAGCAGCTCTTCCTTTCTAATTCCTTTCTACGCATCTCCAAAGTCCATTGGGACAGGAAAAAAAGCCCTGTCACTCTGCAGAAAAGTCTTTCTTGGAAGTGGAAAGACCTAGGTTCCTGGTCAGTGGCTGTTTGCCATTTGGTGTGTATTATACAACATATAGAACTCTTTTGAGAAAATATTGAAACACACAAATTACCTGTTGTCTTCCTCTCCTTCTGCTACAGAGTACAGTTGGTCTTACCCATATGTGCACATGCATGTAAACTCACCACTTAAAAGCATTACGGGATAGAGTACTGTTTGTTTGTAAGGTTTTGGTTTTTTTTTTTTTCCCCCCATGACTTCAAGTGTTGTATTCCAACTGGTGTCTCAGGTTCAACAAACTCCTAGTCAAGAGCCTAGTGATTAGGCCACTCTTTAGGGAAGCAGCAAGATTGTTTTGTATTTTGAGAGGAAGGTGCAGAAGCATTTCTTTTGTGAGTGTTTTAGCAACTAGTCTAGTATATCTCTCTCCTGCCCCCTGTTTTTTTAGTAAAGAAAACGGAGACTACTTTTTTTCTCAAGGCTTCTTACCAACATAGACAAAACTGAGTATTGCCCATTTGAAAAGAAGATGGCTGGTTTCTCATGTTTTCCTGTTCCAGCCCTTCTTTGCCCTTTAACTGCCACTGACCTCCTGGTGTTGAGCAGAAACTTGCAGACTTGGTTTTTCCTGTCATGTGTGTGTCGTTATGTGAAATGTCTTCTGTCCAGGCTGGTGTTTGCCAGTTAGGACACACTCTTGGGACTGCATCACTCCCTCACCTTTTTCACAATGACCCATCCTCATGGTTCTCTCCAGTCTGCCCAGCACCTGCAGTGCTTATTGTCTATGCACCAGTAGAAGGCAGAGCCTGGGTGATCTGCCTTTGCCCCAGGTGGTGGCAAGATGGACCTGCAAAGCCATGGCAGAGAATGGAGGGAGAGTTTTCTATCTGCACAGGGACCAGAGGCAGAGGCAGTCTGGGCATATGGGACTGTGGGTGCTTACTTTGGAGCAGAGGAGCTTGCTCAGCCGCTTGGCAAGGGGCATCCTCCATAGAGTTGTTGCTTTGTCCATATTTTCATTCATGCACAAAATCAGAGCTTGCGCAGTTTAAAAACTATAATCTTTATGTAATAGAGACACCTGCAAGCTTAGGTGATTTGAGGGCTGAATTTCAGGGCTGCAAATTGAGATCTTCAGGGGTGACTTTTTATTTTCATTTGACTCGTAAGGGTTTTCTCTCTCCCAGTAATTACTTAACATATGTATTTACATTTTATGCTTTGAATGATACGTTTGACCTAACTATTTTTTTCTGCCTATAAAGATTGTTCTACATAACACAATTTTTTTTAGTTTTTGAGGCTTCATACATTCATGACATCTTGAGGATAGGTTTTAAGTGCTGATTGTAAAAAACTGACCTATAGTAAAACAAATGTGAAGTCTTAATAAAAAGTATTCCCTTCTTAAATTCTTTTTGAAGTTTAGCTAGTTTTATTTTATAGGAGTGAAACAAATAGCAGGGATTTATTGAGTAAACGTGCTGTTAAGCTCCTACAGCTTAAGAATATATCTGATGTTTACTCTGTTGACCAATTTGTTCTGGCAGCTCTAATTCCCAGGTTGTAAGGTATTTTGGCTTTACCCTTTGGAGAAAAAGCTAGGGCATAAAGGCTTACTTCTTGTATATGGTCAGTAAATATCAATTAAAATTATTCTTGAAGACTTTTGACATTTGTTGTACACCCTTGACAACCAGATTGACATGAAAGACTATAATAGCTCCTGAGCAGCTGTTAAATTCCATTGTATCAATGATCTGTGAACTAAACAAAAGTTAACTGATAGACTGTAGCTTGCTTTGAACAAGCCATCATGGGCCATTGGGTCAAAAATGGTCTTTTAAGAAGGGGCCTAAGTATACATTTGCAACACCTTGAAAGGAAAATTAAATAGCCTCAGGGCTATTTGGATTCTATTTCAAACTTCAAATGCTTTTCAGAGTGTAAACCCTTTGAGATGGAGCTCAGGCTTAATAGGTGTCTGTAAAGCACTGAGCATATCTACAGGTCAGTAATCATCCACTCTGATGGCATATGAGTGTATGTGCTACATCTACAGCTCTGAATAAGAGGGACTAGTCCCTCACCCCAAGGTCATACGGTGTCCACCAGTTCCTGTCCGGACTGTGTGAGCAGATTGGCCAAATCTTCACTTCAGTGGTCCTTGAGCCTGGGATTCCTGTGGTTCCCTGAGAGTGCCTTATTACAAAATAGCTTGTGTTGTTTTCTCAGTTTGAAACATCTTGTATCACGTCAAAGGTTTTGTAGCAGCCTAGAAGAGTGGGTTTCCTTTGTCATGAACCTTCCGGTTTAGTAATAAATAACTGTGTAGAGAAAAGAGTCCAGATCCTGTGAAGTCTCATCCATATCACTTCTGGAGTGAGCTGTATTTCTAGATGGACTTGGGCACTGTGATGGAGAGGTATAGTTGAAATAGTCAAAACAATTAGGAAACAGCCAGTCTGGATGATCAGGGTCCAGTGCCTAAACTTGTTTCCTGGTCCTTTTTTAGTCAATGATGGAGCCAGAGCTACATGTCTCTTTGTGCCACCCCTCCTGCCTGGACAGTAGCAGCAATAAACTTCTCTTCGGAAGTCTGTATTATCAACAGAATTTTTGTTTGTTTGTTTCTCTAAATTAGTGAGTGTCTGCTGTCATATTCTCTCCACACCTGGCCTATTGCATTTTGAGCCAGCTTATAAAATCCCCATTCAGGGCTCTCTTGGGAAGGTGTAGTAAGGAAACAGCTGGCTGTGACAGATAGTGCTTTGTGTGCTTCTGAAAGGTGCTAAGCAGCATTACAGAGGTATGAGGCTTGTATGGAAAAAAAAAAATTACAAATCGGATGCAAAATTTTTGCTAAATGCAGATGGCAAAAAGAATTTTGCTTTTGGGTGTTGCAATAGTCCCTTAGATATATAGAACAAGCCAGTGGTGGGTCTCTTGGAAACCGGGCAGCAGGGCTCTGTGGCCATCGCTGTCGTTCGTAATACCAGGAACCTCATGCCAATGTAACAGTTGCAGACCTAAAGGCATAGTATAGTGTATTTATGCACCAGAGTTTTGTGTGTTGTCCTGCTGCCCACCCCACCCCCTACCCCAAATTAGGGAATTCCTCTGTCTACCTTGTTACCTGTCATTTTTGTCTGTCCTGGGATCAGGTGAGCAGTCAAGCCTGTATGTGAGGGCAGTGAAGAGGTTCCTACTGATCTGCTGCAGGTGCAATTTAAATTACTTCAGTTGTCTTTGATACAGATGCTTGAATTGGGCTTCGTTTCCCTCTGCTACTTGTGGTTTGTACTGGCTATAGAGAATGCTCTATCTGTACTTAACTGCTCTTCTGAAAAGCATCTTCTTGTTTAAGGCTGGAAGAATTGTCCAAAAGATCATAGTTATTTATTCCCAAGTAAACTGCTGTGAATTAGTAGAAAAAAGTAGGTAAGATCAATAGTCTTAATTACCCACCATAATTAATAACCACGGAGAAGTTTTCCCTAGCTACTTGCACGAATTCTGTTCTCAAAGTACAGAAGATCTCCCTGTAATACTAATTGGTTATGAGTTTATGCATCTAGAGTTGCTCATCCTTGGACCTATAATGAGGTTGCATCTGTGTGTCGATGAAAAGTGGAGTTAGCACTTCCTTTTTTTAGTAGATCCACATAAAGCTGATGAATGGTGAGTGATTTGCTTATGAAAAATATCCTGAAGTACGGCAACTGCCAAGTAAAACTTTCTCTTCACAAATCCTGTGGAGAAATCTGAGGAGCAATGAATACATGCTTTTGTTTACGACAATGTATTTAAAAAGGAAGCTGCTGAATACCGCAACAATTTTCTTCTGAAGATATACAGAGAAAGCTGACAAATGCCAAATGGATTTTGCTGTAATAATGAGATGAGGAGAAAGCTAACAGCTACAGCATAGATGGTTTGCCCTATGCTTATGAAAATTTATAGATGAGAAACTAATTGTTCACTTGTGGAAACTCAGTCAATGGGCCAAAGATATTTGCATTATTATGAACACTCTTGAGCATGTGGTGTTAGTATACGTTGCTTGGTTAGTCTAAGTATCTTGCCTAACTGATCATTTGCCAAAAGAAGGGATGCAACTGTTTTTGCTCTTGGTTATGCAGAGGTATTCTACGAGCACCTCGCACAAACCCCATTTTATTAGCAGATACAACTTGCTGCTTGGCTGAGTTAGAGCAGTATGAAAGCACGATAGCGTTAGAGTTCCAAGCTGAATCACAGCAAAACAGCTACCTTATATTGGATTGCTTATGCAGCTTTGCTTAACCCATACTGTTAAGAGAGTTTGATTGAGGGGAGAGAGAGAGAGAAAAAGAATTCCCAGAAATGGTTAGTACTCTTCATTGCTGTGGGTTTGACACCAAAAAATCCTGCATGAGTCTCTGGTATTAAAGGCACTGCAGTCTATAGCAGAGATGCGTCAGACAAGAAACTAGGATTCCTAAAGATGAAAGGGCACGATAGGAAGTTGAGTCCTGCCTGTAGTGCCCCTCCTTGCCTTCATGCCTTGGAGCAGACTAGATTTGACTTCCCTGGTCCATGGTAGATCTGTGACTTCAGGGAAGGCATTAAGTGATTTAAGAGTTGAGACTTATCCCTTTCTGGGTAACACTTATTTCTTAATTCCGGGTTTTCTGCTAAAGTCTTTTATCTTTTGATTGCTCACAACCTATTTGGGACTATGAGGGAGGATATTGTTTTTATTTGTTCACTCTTTACTTTGTATTTTGGAAAGAGGCTAAGGTGGGAAGCAGGTGCCTGGTGCTAGCTATTGCCTGGTTGCAGTGCCTTGTGTCACCAGGATGATTTCTGGAGGGAGGCTGTTTCACCCCAGTGAGTAGGACTGTGTAGGGGGCAGAGCAAGAGGTGGCCAGAGGAAGAGAGCAGAATAAGGCAAGGAGATTGCTTAGGGGAGCAGAAGCACAGTTGTGCTAACAGCCCAGCCTGAGAGGATGCAGTGTGCAGGAGGAGTCAAGAATAAAATTTGCCAACCAGTCTCTCACTGGCAGATCTGAGCTGTTAGAGCTAGTGTTTTCTGTGATAAAACACTGTGGTGGCGCTTGCTTTTAAGAAGAGGCGTTCACACCTCAAAACTCTGGTTAACTGAGGATAGCAGCACAGAAGCATTTAAACTGTCAGACACAGAAAAGACGCTTTTGTGGATTATTTTTTTTAATCTCTTGATGCATTTGCTATACTTGATTGATTTTTTTTGTTTGTTTGTTTGTTTCAATTAAAGCAAATGGAGAGCACATGGATTCCTCCATAGTTCAGCAACATGTTCCAGGCCCTTTTCCAAATTGTTCCAGCCATGTACAGGACTTTAAGAGAGAAAATGAGTGAGAAATGCCATAAAATTTTCTTCCAAAAGCAAAGGTGAATCTTGTTTCTTGGTTCCTGTGGGAGCTCTGCTTGCTAACTCAGGATGATCCTGTTCCAGAGCAAAGGATCTCACAACCTGCTTTCACCCAGGGCTTGTATCCTCTTTACTTCAGATAGCTAACCATGCTGTGCAGCCAGAAAAGCGTTATGTCTTGCGTTGTGGCTCAGCTGTCTGATGATACAGCAGTGTCTACCATTCAGATGTAAAACCTGCAAGAACAATGGTTATAATAGTGTTTGATCACAACTCGGTCATAAAATATGGATTGTATAACTAAAAGAAGTAGATCACAGCTCTGCTTTTCAGACCAAGACTCGGCTGCTCTTAAATGTGCATTGGTTTGACACTTGTATCTGTGTTTCCTTTTTGTCTTGCTAAAAACTAGATCATCTATATAAGGCACAGCCCATCTCTCCCTCTGCCATCGTAATGCAGATTTTCAAAGTTCCCTTAATATGTGTTCCAGGAAGGTCGTATGTTGTGACTGTGGTCTTCTCCAGTCACCACTCTGCTCTCCTGATTACATGCTTTGTCTGTGTCATAGGCTAATTCATGAGGAGGACTTGTAATCACAGCCAGCTTTCTCTGATGCCCTGAGTTAGGGAGGAGAGGGGGTCCGTGTCCTTCACTGGGGGAGGAAGGTGCCTTGGTGGAGTGCCTGGGGGGGGTGATGGCCTGGTGTCACTGCACTGCCCAGACTTATTTAGAGCAGCCCCTGCTGTAGTCTTTGGAGGCTCCAGGGTCATGTTTCCAGTGTGCAAGAGCTATAGGACACTTCTCCTAGCACGCTCCAGACTACTTTTAGCTTCTTTTGCCCTACCACCTTCCTGCTGCGGCATGACAGTCCTGAGTTAACATCTAAGAATGTGTACTGGAGTGAGTTCTTTTAAGAAGAAAATCAGCGCGCATCTTCCCATTCTGCAAAATCATGTGCCACCTAATAGTCCCCAGGGGCATCATCCTTCCCTAAAAGCGCCCATTTCACTTCCTGGTTCCCTTTTGTGTATGCTGAAAGGGCCATTTCTGTGCAGGGTTCTTATGCATAATTCAATTTCCAATTTTGGTTTAGAGGCTGCCTTAAAATCTGAAGGCAAAAGTTTCTTTTGCTTGGCCCCACCTGTGAGGAGAATTTGAATTTCTTCTAGAAGAAACTGCATCCTCCGGGTTGGGGTCATTCCTACCTTATTATTCTCCCATCCATGCCTGTGCAAAAGTACATAAAGAGAACTGCATTAGGAGAAGCCTGTAATCCAAGTCACATCACAGAAATCCTCAGCGAGTCAATCTCATTCTAGGCAGCTCCCGGTATTTGACCATTTATTTCCTTTATTCTTCCTCCTGAAATAACACATAATGGATGCACCTGTGCAGTCATGCAGAGAAAAGGAGGGTACTGCATGTAAGTTAAGTAATGACTCTCTAGCCCTAAATGTTTCCCCCAGCACTTTGGTCCCCAGCATGTAGTGGTACATATTTTTTGTCTCTTTTGAAGCAAGACTCAATTTAATTCTCTCCCAAGTGTCAACTGCTGTGATTGCTTTATTACACAATCTTATGCCACTCATAGCTTATCAGATTTTAAATTACCATATAAATCTACATAGTTAGGCAATATAAGAAACATCATTTTAAATGTATCTAATCTCATTTTCAAAGTTAGATAAGAAACAATCAACACTTTAGAATGAAAGTGATACCTCTAAGCTAGAAAATGGGAACCTAAAAAAATTATCTACACTAATCATCATTAACTATAATCTCAAAAAAACCAAACAAAAAAAACACCCCACAAAACCCAAACCAAAACCAAAAAAACCACTGGTGTAATTAATTGTAAGACGGAGGGGGTGAACTGAACCAGAACAAAAAAAAATTTCTGAGATTACACACTGTTTGCGAATTCCACAACATGGTAATATGAGGGGTTGCTAATTATATATGCTAATACTGCTTAAGTTTTAGCAGAATAATTGTAGTCTACTGCATGTATTATAATGCAGTAGGCATGGCATAACCTCTGTGAATTTGAACTCCTGAAATGGAGAAAACAAAAATTAAGCTAGCCACAGTGCTTGGCTGGAAATCTGCATACAATTACCTCGCGGTCAGCGAAAAGAAAGCCTGCTTACAAGTACAAACCTGGGAGTAATTCTTTATTAATATATGGGAGGAAGATGGTTTGGAAGAAACTTTTGCCTGCCTTGGGAGGGGAACTTTGGCAGGAATTGAAGTGGGAATACTGTACCAAAGAAACAAATCGGAAAGTCTTGTTTTGAAATGTATTAGTTGTTTGAAAGCGAGCTCTCAAAAGTCCCATTACTGAGAAAGCATTCAGTCTGATTCTGTAGGCAAGAAAGGAAAACAGAGATAAACAGGCCTGAGGCAGGAGTGGCCAAGATGTCATATGGTAAACATGACTTGGGCTGTGTAGACCTGGGCCTTAGAAGTTGAGTCTCTGAGGGCACGGAGGTACAGCGACCAAAGACGTGGTGGCCTAGTGAAAGCTTGACCTCCTGTGATCTGGGCAGCGGGTTTCACAGGGGGAACTTCTGCGGCAGCAGCCGCCCGATGGCACTGGCATTCCGCTGCCCTATGCGCTCGCTCATGACTGCGGTGCTCGGGGAGCGTTTCTAGCTGCTTTTCTATTAACTCCCCTTCTGAACACACAGCGAGGAGACTGCAGTGCTGCTTCAACTGTTTTCGTGCTTTTGCTTGGGTTGAATCTGGTGGTTAAATATTCAGTGTGTGTCCTGGACTGCAAGCCTTCCTTTTGTTAAAAAGACTGTTGGACTACGTGAATAAGAATTGACATGAGTAATTGAAGCTTAAAATAATGTGACTTGGCCCAATACGTATGAAATGAAATATAAGTAGACTGAAAGGAACAGGACTTCTGAGGAGAGCTGGGAGTGCTGCCCATCAACTGGATGGACGGCTTTGTGCTAGAAAAGCCTGTCTTCACCTGCATATAACTTCTGACTTTAGGAGTCGTATTGAAGGTTTCCAAGACCTGCATCTGCTTTAGAGTGATTAATGTGTGGGTGTGTGTCTGCATTTAAGTTTCAGATGATGTATGGTGTTCCTAAAAGGAAAACCACAGGATTTTCCTCTGGGTAAGTTTAAATACAAGCGCCTCACTGAGGAGCTACAGAGCCCCTATGATAAGCAGAAGAAACCTGCTGGGTTTTTTCAGGGGAAATACCCATATTCCATGACTGATGCTCCATAAAAGATCAGCTTGTGGTCAGACGGCTGCCTCTCGTACCCTGGGAGCTGAAGCTGCAGGAGGCAGCGCCCGGGCTGATTGCTCCCAGTTGACTGCTGCCCTCGCCAAGCCGGGCTGGGCAGTTGGCGTGCGGAGGCTCAGGCCTCGGAGCAGAGGACCCCAGCATGTCTTTCGGTGGTACCCAGCTGTTGGCGGGGAGAGAGCGGTCTCCCTGAATGGGAGGGAAGCTGGAAATGGGAATGCCGGGATTTTGGGGGATTGCTTCATGCTCGGGGGACTAGAGAGGCTGCACTGGGCAAAAGCAGCTTGCTCTTCCCCTCTTCTCCCACCTCCGCCTCCTGTAGCTGCACCACCGTGCCACAGCGTGCCCCTGCCATGCCACACAGGGTGTGAAATGCCCACAGGGAGGGGGAAGGAAGGGATGGCTGGTCATGCCTGACAGAAGCCAGCAGCACTTGCCTCTCTGCGTTCCTCTGCTGGCACCTGCAATGCCCGTGGGCAAACCTTGCTCCCTGCCTTGCCGGCTGCTGTCAGGGAGGGCAGGAGAGATCTCTGCTGCCATCCCCGCTGGCCAAAGCCCATGCACAGCCGGGGGTGTCAGCAGACTTCGATGCGGTACTGTCTCTGCTTGAGCAAATGACATTACCAAACAATTCTGAAAAAGTTCTTGTAAGGGTAGTGTGGTCAAGCCTCCAAAGATAATTAGGAAAACCCCCATCTTCCTCTGATTGTTGGAGCGTGTGACAAAGTCCCCAGTGGCTCTAAACTCATTTGGCTCTGTTGCTTTATTGGAGCTGTGCTGGTTTATCTGGGCAGATGAACTCATTCAAATGTAGGTAGTGTCCAAGATTCAAATCACTAGGCTTGTAAACAAATGGAAAGTGTAGGTACTTACAGTAGGGAGCACTTAAAAAGTATTTTTAATTGCAAGCACTGAGAACCTATGCTTTGCATTTTGGCCACTTGTTTTGTTTGTGGTTTCCCAGCACTCCCAAGTCAAGTGTCTTTATCTGTTCTTTTTTCATGTTAAGACGCATTTCATAAAGACAAGCATAGATATCTTAATCTTACAGAGCTAAATTCTAAGAAGTCTTATACTGCACTCTTTCCCAAAACATGGAGAGCCTGTAATTTTTTTCCTTATTTTTCCTTTTTTGTTTTCCCCCTCCTTATAGTGGAAATTCTGTGTATAATTTGCTGTTTTACAAAAATAATTCTGGCTGACTCCATCCATTTTTTCACTTATGATTATGCACTGTGTTTGAAAATGCAAACCTACTACAAAGTGAACAGGAAGCTGGGCACTTTTTACTTTGCTACTTTTGCTTTTTGGGAAACTTGCAGAACATGAACTCTAATCTGTCTGACATGCAAAATTCAGTGCAATATAGGGATAAAGTTGTATAAAACTTCTACTGAAAGCTAGAAGAGCTTATGAACTGCAAACTGATCAGCCCAGTCTCTTTTCTCTAAATATCAAAGTTGGTTAACTGTTCTCAGATGAAAAGTAAGAAAAGAGGTATACACTGTCTAATAGAAATGGTAAGCTATAAAAGTGATGGTGTCAACAAGAATAAAGTAGGATAAGATCATATTTTCAAATAAGTATCTGGCATGTCTACTATTTGGCACCTGATAAATGTTTCATTCACATCTTGTTCATTATCTCTCTGGTTGTCATGGGTCATCAGCTGTTGTTGGGGTCTTTTTTGTCCCCCTTTCTGACCAGTTCAGATGACCAGCTTCAGAATTTGAGAGGAAGAGAATCAAGGAAATATATTGCTCTAGTTGCTACTAGTCTGTATTATGACAGATTTTCTTTCTGATATTCATTTTCCTTCTGACACCTTATCAGATTACTGCAACTTATTTTTAGGCTGGGAAATTGAACGAAAAGTTGAAGCTGGTGTATGAAGTAGGCCTGCTTTATTGATAGTAGATGGAAGAGGCACTTGCTATGCTGTAAATAACCTAAGTCGCCTCCACTGCAGAGCCACTTTCTAGTCTGTCAGTCCCCAGCCTGTACTGTAGCCTGGGGTTATTCGGTCCCAGGTGCAGAACTTTCCTTTTGGCCTTTTCCTTTTGAACCTCCTGCATCTTCCTGTTTGGCCCTTTCTCCCACCTTGTCAAGGTGGCAGCCTGGCACTTCGATGCCACCGGTGCCACCCACAAACTGCCTGAGGGGTCAGTCCCCGTTGTCACCCTGCTCACAGGTGATGATATTTAACACTGTCAGCTCCAATATCAAACTCTAAGATATGCTAGTAATTTTTTAAAAAAGTTTTGAGTGGAAATTAGGCTTCTAACTGTTGACCACCCAGTCTAGCCACCTCATAGACCACCCATTCAGTCCCACTCACTGTAACTTATCAGCCAGGTGACACTGGTGAAAGTCTTTAGAAACTGGAAGTAAATGACATTCTCTGCTGTCCCCCAGTTCACAGAGCCAGTCATTTCATCATAGTAGGTAATAACGCTGCTCAAGTGCAATTTTGTAAACCTGTGTTGACTGTTCCCAATCACCTTCTTCCTGTCCTTCACATACACAGAAGTGTCTTTCATGAGGACTTCCCAAATAAATAATTTTCCCAGGCACTTAAGGGTGCCTTAGTGGCTTGTAGTTCCCTGGATCCTAGTCCTACTGTTCAGATTTTTTTTTTTTTTTTTCCTTTAAGATGGTGGTAACATTTCCCTTTTTCTAGTCATTGGGGATGATGCAAGTCAGCACAGCCTTTTGAAGATGATAGAGACTGGCCTGATGGTGATATTGGCCAGCATGCTTTGGTATGGTTTGTCCTGTTCTCTTGGCTTACTGGTTACAAGTAACTCCTGTTACTTGGCTTACTCAAGTATCTCATAATTTGATTCTCCTCTGTCTGGTAGTTCCTCTTTACCCCAGCTGAGACTGAGAGCAGACCTCCTCAGTAAAGACTGATGCAAAGAAGGCATTAAGAACCCTGGCCTTTTCCATGTTTTTCCTTATATATGCAACGCCCCGTTCAGCAGCAAGCTCACATCTTCCAACATCCTGATTTTGCTACTGAGGTACCTGTAGACTCCCTCCTTGTTGCCCAGCTCCACTCTCAGCTGTTTCAGCTCCAGCCAAGATTTGTCCATCCTGGATCCAGCCTTGCACATGGGTGATCTCTCTTGCATAGCCTCTCCCTGCTCCCACCTTCCCCGCGCTTGCTTTTCACATCTGCGCTCCCTCAGGATTTCCCTATTCAGCCCCGGCAGTTCCTCACCCCTCAGAGAGGGTCCTGTTGTCACAGAAGGCCACCTCCTGTCACAAATACCAGCAGCAGAGCCAGCCCTTGGGTGCAGTGGAGAAGTCACTGCAGCAGCCTGAATATTGGCAAGAAGTCAGCAAAAATCTGAGGATGGCAGAAGGGTCCTTGCAAACTGACTCTCAAAGCCAAGCCTGTGGAGAGCCTCTCTGGCAAAAACTGTTCAAAGACTGGTAATACTTGAACAAAGAAACTCTGTCCTGTTGCGTGTGTCTGTTTTATTGATTAGGCAGGGAACTTTTGTGCATTGTATGAAACACATGTGACTTAACCCACAGCGATCAAACCCCAACTTCAGCAAGCTTTTTCTCCTCAAGTCTTCTGACCTTCATGGGTCTGAATGAGTAATACTTTAATTTTCCTTCCCCACTGTTCCTGATGCAACCTCCACTTTTTTTTAGCTGGTGTTTCATCTCTGTTCTTTAAAAAAAACATAGAAATATGTAGCAACAGCATTAGGAACTTAGGAAGTAGAAGACTGGGATCAGTCCATAGAGTATTGTTCTGTGCTGCTCAGGTGAAGTGGGACTAAAGTAGTTTTATATCAGCATTCACTGGCATCCACAGCAGGGAAGATGACTGGGTTGCTTTGTTAATGTGCTCTTGCTGTTCTCCATTACTAAAACATCTGCTAGGTGTCATTGACATTTGGGCACAAACTAGAGCTGTTCCCAATGACTCTCAAAGAGGAAAGAAGAGCAAATGAAAGTAATATTATCTCAGGTCATGCTGATAAATAGATACCCATAACCCTGTTGGGTTTTTGCCCCTTATTTCTTCATTCTGTTTTAGGAAAAATCTCATGTAGCTAGCACAACATTATTTTTAAGAGGCAAAAATGAATGTTACTGTGATATAATTCTTACCCAACTTAGGCAATAACAAAAATAAACATTCAGTGTAAGTCTGGGGTGGTTTTTTCTGTTTGCTTGGTTGTTTTGTGTTTTGGTTTGGTTTTTTTTTTTTTTTTTTTTTTTTTTTTTTTTGTTTTTTTAGGCTGTGTGACTTAATTCCGTATCTTTAAAACCCCAAAATGTAACTTTTGGAATCATAACAATACACTTCATTGCACGGATGCACAGAACTCCTGTTTCTAGGGTTTTCATCCACGTACAATTATTACCAGGTACAATGTTGCCATTTTTTCCTGCAGTATGCATTGTTTTAGCTATAATTGACTTCCAAATTGACTTTTATTGAATAGTTTTTCTAATTGTGCAGAGTCTTTTAAGATTAGTGTGTGTATGCCTGTGTAAGCCTAAAGCTCAGACCATCTCCAGTATGGCCAAAGCGCGTGGGATTTTGCTTGTGGAACTCTGTGCTTGCCTGCATTACAAGTTTTCCAGGAAACAATGTAAATAACCCTGCTACTGTTGTTACATGTTTTCCCCCCCTTTTTTTTTTTCCTGCTTCAGAGAGGATATTCTGATTATTATTTACATTGTTAAAAGAGAAATAATTTCATTTTGATGTTTGACATTATGAAAAAAAGGTTGTTCCCTTTTTCTTTTAGAGTCAGTTTATCTCATTTTTTTTCTTTATTAACTGTTAGAAATATGGTTGGTCTTTCAGCACATTTGTTGTCTCACTGGCTTCAAGCAAAGTGTCAGTGATGGGGGTCTTGCATTGACTCCAGCCAACTGTGACATATAGATTGGTTTTAAAGATTATATGCCATGGCTGTGTGAAAAGCAAAAATGTTTTTATGCTTTTACCCTAACATCCATTCCTAGAGGTTGATAGATAAATCCTTGCCATCATTAGCTTGGCTACATGGTTGGGTTTTGCTTGTTAGTCTGAAGACAGAATTGCTGAGAGAGGGACCAGAATAGCCACTTCCATGGAAACGGGGAAGTGGCGTCTTTCCTCAGAGTACTGTACACCAATAGATCTAAAAAAAAACCAAAAACAAACAAAAAAAAACCCAACAAAAAACCACAAACCTGTTAGGACATTATGATCTTCACAGGGCCTTCCAGGTATATCAATATCAATAAACCTTTTTATTTACATGAATTCAATCCTCTTGGCTTCAAATTCAGTAGCCTAACATTTCCTTCTGAATTGTCATATTCCTACCCAAAAGAAAACACCAGACTCTAGTATTTTTTCAGTGTGTAGGTCTTCCAGGTGAGACACTACTAGTCTTTCATCTTTCCTGTCAGCACTAATGTGATTGGAGTGCTCTTGCCCAGTATGGAAAGGTGAATGGAATTTTAAGCATATATTTTTACTGATTAAGAATGGGAGATCCTGCATGCTAAATGTACCAATTTTTCCATTTTTGCCTTGCAAGATGACAACTGCCATGTTTGCTCTCCAAGATGATTTTTTTAATAATAAGTCTTCATGCCTCTATTACTTGAAGGTTAAATGTTTAATGTACCCTATATGGGACTGTACCTTGAAGTCACTTATAAGCTGAATACAAGATCCAAACCTGTTGCTTATTATGCATTACTCTGCCTACATCTAAAGACTTATCAAGAATTACGTCAATTATTTTGATTTTAAGGTTTAAGCTAAGCCTCTAAGACTTTATTTAATGCAATTTTGTGTCTCCCTTTGTATTAAAAGTCACAGAAAAGAGGAAAATCACAATGGACCTGTGACATGACAAACAATATCAGTTTTTTCAGGAGCTGTTATAATTTCTCATGTCATTGCAAACAAATAAGGAACCTTGAATCCAAGGACAAATAGCATGTAACACTTTATCTGTCATCTCAGTATATATTTTCATATTTAAAAGTATCATGCAGCATTAGCAAGCTATTGCACTGCATACTAAAAATATTGTGAAAAAGTCATTAGGGCATACATTAACTAGCTGTGAAGACTCATTACTTTGGTTCTAGTCAGTATTTCTAATTGCAGTTGATTGTTGATTTGCAGGATTTTTTTTTTTTAAGGAAATCTGTCTGTTTACTCACCAAAGCTCCATAAATATATTTTTAAAACCTAATATGACCAGGTAACATGTAACAGTGAATGTTCTCTTAATACAACTGATAATAAATATCTTTCAGAAAAGAACCCACAAATTTGAGACAGAAATCTTAATCACAGATTAAACAAATAAGGAAAAAAGAGTGAATATTCCTTTTAGCAGAGAGATGAGACTTATTACTGCATCTCACATTTGCTTTCACTTACTGAGCAAGCAAGCATAAAAAAATTGCTTATGATTTTCAAAATAAGGCAAAGTTACATGCCCACTTGGTAATCTCTTTAGTTACTTCTGGCATCTTAATAATGACCTCGAACTCATTGCTTATTGAGATATATAGGGTTTCTTTATATAAAATAGCAGCCTGATGCAAGAAATCAAAGAATGTATCTACCAGTTCAAGAGAATATCAATGGAATTGATCTAAATGCTCAGCAAACAAGAGCTACATTTTTAGGGTAGCCTGAAATACTGTATGACTAAGAAGACCCAGGAATCACTGAGTTAGTTCTCTGAATCATTGCTTCTTGTTTGGAGAGGGCAAGAATTTACTGCTACCCTACTGTAGTAAATTGCAAACTTTTTTTTCCAACTCCTGTTTGCTCAGCTGCTTTCACCAGTGAGCTGGAGAGGGGAAGAAAAGGGGACAGTCAGCAAGCAGTCTTTTCTCCTCTTAAACATGGTGATAAGCCAGGTAGCTTGAGGATGACTTCCCTTGTGTGACTGTACAACCTGAGACAGAATGGAGTTCTGACTAAAAGCTATTCCTAAGAACAGAAATTTACTGTGGTTTATTACCTCTTTATTCCAAAAATAAGCAGAGCTGAGAATGCACAGTGGATTACTTTTTTTCCTACTGTTTTTGTTTGCTGTTTTCTTTCTTCCTGGTTAGAAAGTCCCCTTCTGCAACTGTATGCAACTGCTTAGCCTGTAGGAAAAGAAGTATAAATAAGTCCATCACAGTGCTTTCAACATTTTCACATCACTGCTTCAGTCATGTAAATTCCTATCCATTGCATGATTGCAGTTGGTTAGCTAGTGTTAGTGGTGTTAGGCCTTAGTGCAGATAACATCATCTCTCATACAAACCACTTTATCAGTGGAGTGATTTTGGCCAAAAAGCTTATAGATAGTAAGCAGGATGTATCATACACAGTAGGTAAAAAGAGCCCTGGACCACTGGTGCACTCTGTAGGTTTATTTTTTCACTGTCTTCTTTAAGAAAGCATGTTTTGGCCCTTCCTACTTATTTTTCTTTTTTTTTTATGTCACGGCCTTTAGTTTTTTCCTACTCAGTCTCCCGAATCTTGTCTTTTTCCTCCTGTAACAACTGCTTAAACAAAGCCACACAAATTAAAGGGGTAGGGGGCTGGGGCGAGGAAAGCACTTCTATTCTCTGAAATATTTTCATGATCTGTTGGTGTGCCTTGTCTCACTTTCTTCTTCCAAATGTCACCCTTTGTCCTCTAAAGCCTTATTCTCATCCATGTTTTCCACTTATTCTCACTCGGACCATCCTGCTCTCCTTATCTTGAAAGTCTCGATGCTCTTTCCACTTCCTGTCCTTCCCCTGCCCTCAATCTCTTCTTTACCTTTTCTTTCCCTCAGGATTTCCCTCTGGCTCCTTGCAGATTTGCTGCCCCTCTTCCCAAGTGGACAATGACCTGATGTGGGTGTCTGCAGGCACTGGCTCCCACAATGACTGCATGAGTGCTCAGAGGTGGAGGGAGAGAGGGGGAGCAGAGAGGGAGTAAAGACCTGCTGGCAAAGGGTGCGCTCTGCCGCTCCTTCCCAACTCTTCAGCATAGGAAATGCACAAATAAATCTGAAGGGAATGCAAACAGAAGGAAAATAGGAGTTAATTTGCCTTGTTGCCAAACTGTACAGTATGTAGATAGTGTAAGTATCTGTAATGTGGGATTTTGTGTACCCTGCTGTCCCCATCCCTGAAAAAGCAGAGTTACTCTCTACTAAAAGTAAAGTAAAAGTTAAACTAAATGCTGGCTTTAATTAGCCACTGAAAGTTTTGCTGTTGACTTCCATGGTACCAAAATGTCACCCCTTGTGCTTCATCACAGAAGCAGGCCTTCCAGAGCTCTGGGGAAGAACCAGAGGGAAGAGAGGTTTTATAAATTTAGAGGAAAATAGAGAAGAACCAAAACCACCACATAGTTTCTAGGCAAGGGCAGGAACCATACCTCCCAGAGCAGCACCCAGATGTTCCCAGATCCATCACCTTGGGAAATTCCCTGCTGGAGAGCTGGATCAGGAGGATTTAGCATTTTCCAAGAGGTGCTTTTCAGCATCCTCATAGAGCCAAAAACCACATCCCTATGCTGGGCAGGGTGGACTGAGTTTTAACAAAAAACAGGATTTCCTTGGCAGTGTTTTGCCAAGGGAAGTGTTTTGTAGAGACAATGATGAGCTGGGACATGAAGGTAGGGGGTCAGGCATCTCACCTGGGACTGTGAGCCCCAGCATGAGGCAGCATGCCTTTCCCTGTTCGGGCTGGGACTCTCTGCCCCTGCAGAGAAGGTGACTTAATCTGCGGTGTTTGTAGGGACCTGGTGGGTGCTGAGGCTCCTGCTGAATTCTGAGTGGGGTTGTTTCACACTGGAAAGCCCTGAAACAAAAAGCATCATTTGCCATAGCCTGTACAGCACTACTTCAAGCACTCTGAGCAGTGAAAGACAGACAACAGCAGAGCCAAGTACTGTATCTGCTAAAAGCCAGGCTGCTGTAGAAAACTGCCCTGTGGTTGTCTCCAAACTGCACTCCAATAAATCAAATGTGGCACTTTTTTGTAAGAGTTGAATTTTGCTTTGGGAAGGATGAGGTTTCTACTTCTGTTTTAAAACATCTTGTAGCATGTGATCCTTTGGGGGAAGGAGAAGGAAGAGTCAGGGCATCATACAAATGTCAGTCCTGAGGCTGAAAGTAATGACACTGAATAAATCCTAGATTCCTTAAAAAAATAAACGGATGTGAGAATACTTGGTCTGAAATTACATGCCTAAATATATGATCCCACCTCTGTGAAAATGGAGGTAGCCAGCTGAATGAAACGTCTTGTCTCATACCATTTATTTTTCCGGGCCAAATAATATACTAAAACTGAAGAACCATGCAGGTGGTGTCCATATCTTTGTTTCCGTGAGAAAACACCTGATGAAATACACAGAGAAACAAGATGAAGGGAAGGTGAGCACAGTCTGTCTTCAACAAAATGCATCTACCTTGTATCTTTTCTGTTCAATATCTGGACCTAAAACCACACTGCTTTCTGGTTTTGAGCAGTTTCAGTGTTTTTAGAATTGCACTCCATAACAAAAAATCTGAAACAAAGAAACCTGCTGAAGGCTGAGTAAGCCAAAGTCCCTCCCTTCTTCACACCATGTTGAAAAAGAAAAGGGCTCACCAAGGTGGTTCTTGAATAATCTGGAACAAACTCCACCTGCAGCCTTGTGAATTTTCTGTTTGTTTCAGAGTTTCCATGTTGGAGTTTTACAAAAATTTCCTAGGAAAAGTTTGCCCTTATATGAACTTAGCATGGATATCCCTGGATGGAAATGCTTTCATGAGCACCCTCTAGATTTTCATTTTAGGTTCTTCCTTTGTGTTTTATGGACATGGGTCACAACACTAGTTGAAAGTAAAAGTGCTGCAGTTTGAATAGTTCACACTAACACCTGTGAAGGCCACTGGCTTCTGAAGAAAGCATAAAGCTCTGAATTAAATCTTCTCACTGACATGTCAACAATTGGTGTGGAGAGAGACAGAGCCGGAGAAAAATAACGTTTATATTTTCTCACTAATTTAATGAGAAACGAAAAGACAAGAACAGAGAGGTTGGTTAATTTTCCATTCAGCATTGACTTCAATGCTTTTACAAGGACAGGCTAGGAAAGGTGGGGAGCTGTACAGCATAATAAATCTAGAGCTGTCTGGGTAGCTGGGAGAGGATGCTGCAGTGCTGACTTCTGGGGGTGTAATCCTGTAATTCAGTGGTTCCAGCCCAGCGAGTGCCACACTGCTTTCCACTGAGCTCATTTACGATCCCAAGCAGTTCCTTGCTGTCAGTTCCTATTTGCGTCTTCTCCTTCCCTAGTCTTTTTCCTTTCTCTGAAATCTTCCCTGTCACATTTAATCTTAATTCTGATTTCTTGTCATCTTTCCTTGAGCTGTTTCAGCTTACCTTTTTTTCTGCTATCACCCACCATTTCCATCATTGAGGGGTTAATGAAGCAAACCACCTCTAGCACCAGCGCAGTCCCCAGCTCAAAGCTTTTCTCATTTCCTCTGTCTCAAAGCAAGTACAGGTTCTTTGCATACTGGCTGTCTCTGATATGCCTAACTTTTGCAGCTAAACCAGAACTTCTGCTTCTTTCTCACATCAAGCCTCCAACAGATGAGCCTGACTGGTGGGTTCTTTATAGGGCAGTAAGTGTCAATGGAGCACCATAGCCAGTGTATGCTGACGTTGGCAGAACTAACAGTGGCTTATGCCAAAGATGGATGTAGGCTATTTCAGTTGCAGTCTGATATTTCTTGATCTCCCTTTTCTGTTTAATACTTTTACATTCTTAAAGCAGCCAAATTAATCTTCATCTCTTTCTTCTTGTCTACAGTTTCTTGAGACTAGAAACTCATTGCAAATTGATTTTAATCTGAGTACCTCTGGGTTATTATCTGGCTTCATCTTTTATATAAACAAGTAATAAATTGTTGGTTCATGTTTTTCTAAGCCTGCAACTTGAACAGGTGTGTGCTATTGCTGTCTTCCCTCATTTACTGCTAGTTTAACACTGTTTCTTTTGAGCAAATTCCATTCCTGTCTCAGCATTAGTCATGTGTAATCTTATAGCCATGAAACTTTCCTGTTGTTTGGTCAGTGACCCAGCTACCTAATTCTCCTTGGCAGTCCTGTCACTCACTGTCTCAGCAAGCATATCCTTTCAGCAAATATATTCTTCTGTCAGGATTTGCCAGTGTTGTTCCACCACATCTCACTCACTGGTTTCACAAATTTTCACATTATTTCATCCCAGTCCAGTTGTCAGCACCTTTGCTGTTCTGCTGATTTTTCATGCCTTTGCATTCCAGCAACCTTCGTGCACCGTAAGATGCAATGAGATACAGTAACACTGAAAAAGCTGAGTTGACTCTCTGATAGAGACATCTTCAGTGCAGTACCACTGTGGAAGGTGGCGGGCAGGAGGTGCGGTCTCTGGATCGTGTTGGTCCTTTTGTCCCGGCTGGAATGACCAGCTGAAATGCTGCTCAACTAACAACTAGGAGTGGAAACTCTTCGTAGTGTAGGAGTGCACCATTTTCAGGACGACTTCCCCAAATACCTGTATTTCAATGACAGGCAGGGTAAGTTTTCCAATAGTCAGCATCATCCTGGAGCCATCTTACATGGCTCAAGGCATCTACTATACTTGCCTGAGAGCTGCTTGACACCATTAGGTTTGCCAAATTTGCAATCTACTGCATTTGTACCTGCAAATATGAAGAGTGCCTATAGTTTTCTTCTCAGTACTCTTGCACATGCTCCAGCTTTAAATGAAAGCTTTTAAATAACTGACAGTTTCATCATAATACATTTCTTTTAGGTTGAACAAAATATTTTGTTGTCATTCAAATGTTTTTGAAGATTTTTAGAATGATGTAGTTTAAAGTAAACTTTGTGCATAGATAAATACAATATGTTTTAAAGAACGGTGTGTATTCATAGGTAAACCATGGTAAAAGAGATCATCTCGTTAGAACTTGGGGCAGGGGGGAGGAGGGAATTGAAAAATGTTTCATGCTGATGTTACTGATAATATATTTTCTTTGCCTTCTAAGAAAGCATTGTTTATCAGAAATTTGTTCAGTGGATGGGGCTCTGAGCAACCTGATCTAGTTGAAGGTGTCCCTGCTTACTGCAGGGGAGTTGGACTAGATGGCCTTTGATGGTCCCTTCCAACCCAAGCCATTCTATGATTCTGTGATTTAAATTCAGGACTTCTTTAAAAGAGTGTGTATACAGTGTCTTCTTTTCTATGGAAGACACTCATTCTTGTGCAGAAAGTAGAGAGTTTCTTTTCTTTCACATGAGCAATACTCTGGATAAACTCTCCCGAGATGTTTACCAATGTGTATTGAGACAAATTCCAGGAGAGCAGGAAGAAAACGGTACAGACCAATATGCTAGTAATAAAAAACAATATTAACATTTAGAAGCCGTTAATGCAAAATTTCAAACAAGGACATGTGGCAAGTGATATAGCAGACTATTTGGCATGGTGTGTATTCTTTTTCTCCATTTGTTGTAAATTTGATTTTGTTTTGTTTACCAGAGCTCTAGATGGGCACTAGCGGTGTGCTCAGGGTGGACATGACTTCGGTTTCTGCATATGAATAACTTAAAAAAAAAAAAAAAAACAAAAAAAAAAACAAAAAACCAAACCAAAAAAACAGTTACGTATTGCTTCAACCTAAATGATAAGAAAGACAAAATAAGCTCCCATTTAGACCATGCTTCTGTGACTACAAGAAATACTCAAGAATGTAGGGTGATTACCATAGAATGGAACACAGGAGAATTTATTTTAAATAATAAGAAAAATAATAAATTGTTGATTATAAACTACTTCCTGCAACAGAGGACAGATATTTGGTTACAGGAGGCTGAAAGGGCCAATAGTTTTGCCTTTGTAAGGAGCAAAAGGCACTCTGAGGCCAATAAGGCCAATGTTTGGAAGATGTATTTTCCTATTTTTTTTTTTTTCTTTTTACGAAGCTTGTTTATTCTCAACTAGAATATGTCACAGTAGAAATGGAAAGTTTCATCACGAGCAGACCATAGACCCAAGTCATGCTTCCAGCAAATACTGTCTTATTCATATCTGGTAATCATGCTAATTAAAGTAGTTAACAAAAAGTATAACCTTTTCAAAAGTATTTCCTCCACATTTATTCAGGGTAGCAAAAGGAAATATAGTGACTTAGTAAATACTTTGAATGGGCAGGGAACTGACTTCAAATCATAGATTACAGGGTTTAAAGGGATTTCAAGATGCCCTGAGGGAAGGCACTGCAGAAGATGACAAGACAAACTTTGTCTGCATTTCCCGAAAAATGCTTGTCTTGCCTGTTCTTAAAAAATCCTGGTGATGGAAAGTGGATTTCCCTGGCTGCAGTTTCAGCCTGTTATTTCTTGTTCTTTCCTTAATGGACATGAAGGATAAATTATTCCTTCTCTCTCTGTCTCTGTAAAAGCCTTTAATATAGTTGAAGACTTTTCAATTAGCAATTCCAATTTGTTCAGCCTTTCCTTGTAGGTTATGTATCTTAGATCTCTGATCTTCAGGAATCTCTGCAAGCAACCCATTTGTTTCTGGTGGGCAATACCAAAAGCTGAACCCATTACTACAGCAAAATGGATGAAAGCTAGGAAGAACAGAAGCAGTACAGTTTATGCTTCTGTCTGTAATCCTGCTTCAATGTCCACCTTTTTTTGACAGAGAATGAGACTGTTGATTCATGTTCTTTCTGTGATCCACAGTAATACCACATATTTGTCTGGTTTTAGCAGGTTGCTTTCTGGACTGTATTTGTGCAAGCTTTTTTTTTTTTCTTTTTTTTTTTTTTTTCCCTTCTAACTCTAGCTGACTGTGTTGATTGCCATTCTCAGAAAGAAAAAAAAAAAAGAGGGCCTCAAAAATGCAAGATGATTTTAAATCATGGTCTCTTGTATTCTGCTTGCTGCCTCTCTCATGTTGGCATCACCTTTATATATAACAGACAGTTCTGTTCTATCACTCAAACCACTAATGAAAGTATTGAATCAAAACTGGTACCCATTGGACTAATCCTGATGCATCTTTGATTTTTGAGAGTGAACACCTGATAAGTACTCTGAAGACAGACCAGAAAATGTTATATGTGGTGTTGATCTAGGCTTTGGTTCCATTCATTGCTGCCTGTGACTTCCTCATAAGTAGCAGAGAGTCAATGCGTGATGTTTACCAGTCTCCCTATCACAGAAGGGTTAGGGTCAGAAGACCTGTTATCCCACCATAAACAGATAGATTTGATAAAACTCCTTCACTATTGCTCATGTTCTTGTTTCCTTGCTAGTTCTTAAAAGTTTGATTGTGCTGATTGTTTGTTTGGTTTGTTTGGGGTTTTTTTAGGTACTAGGTTAAGGCAACTGATGTGTAATTTCTACCACTTCTCTGTTCTGTCTCAGAAACACGTACTATATTTGATCTCTTCCAGTTTTCTTGAGTTTTACCGATTTCCCAGAGATTGTCAAAACCAGCCATTAATGTGAAAGAACTTGCAGATGTTTTAAATTCCCCAAAATGAAGTTTAGCAGGCTCATGGAGTCTGAAAACGAATCGTAAGTCCCTCTGAGCTGTTTGTTCCCTGCTCTAGCCTTTTGCTGCTGACATCAGTTGTGCATCAGTTTTCTAGTGAAGACTGATAGCAAAGAAGGTATGCAGTACTTCAGTTTTGTGGGCATCCTCTCTCTCTGAAGAGGAGGTCAATTTTTTTTTTTTTCCCAGTCTTACTCATGTTAGCGTACTTCTAGGATGATTTCTTGTTATCTTTTACATTCTTTGCTAGTAAACTGTTTCATATTGCCCCTATATACTAATGCTGTCCTTATTCCCATCCTTAGTACTCTTGTGTGGCTTCCTCTAAAATGGAGTCAATAAAGAGCTTGTGGTTTAGCCAATGGGGGTTTAATTAAATTTTGTGTTCCTTCTTTACGCTAGGTTAGTTTTCTTTTGTGCCTTTTGTTATAATTTCTTTAAGGACTTGTTAGCTCTCCAGAATTTCTTTGGGCTTCTCTTCCCTATGAGCATACCGTCTACCAGTTCTTTGAATCTATTAGCCTCCTTCATGAAATTAACTATCTTCTTGTTCTTAATCCTTCCTTTTCTGAGAACAGTTAATCCTGCCATTTTATCCTGTCCCAAATTACTCTCTATTTACCTGTTTTTCCTTGCTGGATGGAGCTGTATTTAAAACACTCACCATTTTAGTTGTTTTCTCTTTATTCTGTAAAGAAAGTAAAAAAATTCACAAAAGTAACTTTAAGAAATGTACTGATCTCCCTTAATACTCAGCAGCTCACAGGGTTCAGTGTCAAGCTGTATATGCAGTTTCTGGAGGCTTTGACAAATTCCTTGTGTCTGGAAGAATACCAAAGACCTGAAGCAAAGCATGGTCCGTGGCCTTAATGGTTTGACATCATATTACCAAGCAGAGATCCTATGAGATACTTTAAACAAGGATTTCCTTTTTTCATTCTAATGCAGACATCTTATATGATATTCTTATTTCTCTTCTCTATATTCTTTCATTTGGAAAAAACTTACGGAATTTCACTGATTAATTTTAAAAAGAGTGAGTTATATAGTGACACCTGTGAATCTATACAGTCCCAACTGACAATTTCCAAATACCTTTTCCACATATACTTATCAAAGATAAGATCTTTTTTCTTGCTTGCTTTTCTCGTGTACACACATGTACCGTCATATCCAGTCTCTGATAGAATCGGGTCAGTGGTGAGGACAGAAGCAATAAATCTCTTTATCTCTGGCTTTTATGGAAGCAACACCTTTTAAAATATTTTTTTCTCTTGACTTCTTTCATGGTAGGTTGCTGACTGATTTAGGCAATGGAGCACTGTGGTCAATTGAATCTCCCAAAATCTAATATTAAAAGATGAAAGGGAAGGACCTTTGTGTCAGCAGAATAAACTGAGAAGTGTTCAGGAAGCACCAGTAATTCTCTCTCAAGAAAGCAGAAAAATGCATTTATATTTTATTATTTTCTGTCAATGCTTTTTACCAGCTTCCCTTCATTAATGTTACAACTTTTTTTTTTTTTTTTTTTTTTACAAAGCTGGTGCCTAATTTCTTCTAGATACTTTTGATTCAGACAGTAGAAAAGTGTTGAAGAGCCACTTTTTGTTTCTTTTTTGATGAGGGTTTCTTATTTAAGAATATTACTTTGCCTCATACAAGGAGAAAGAACATAACATTTCTTAAGTGAAAATAAATTTATCAGAGATGTGAATGAAAATAATAAACATTCTGTAGCAACTACAGAAAGATAATTTTTAGTTTATTCATCGAGTTGTAAATACAATTTCAACTTATTACTGAAGTTTTCCTGTCTCCCCCTGAGTGCCTCCCCTCTAAATGCACTGACGGTGAAATGCAATTAAAAGTCTGTTCATGTCTGGTATACTCCTCCGATTTTGTAGGTAGAATATTTGTAGTTAGATTTTTCAAATGAATATGGTATAGCCAGCACAGAGATTAGAACATACGTGCCAGTCTTGTTTGATATTGAATTTCGGCATTGTGAAAGCTTCTTATTTTTATATTGACATTTCTAAAGGTGCTTCTACGCAGACAAAACAAATCCAAACAACTCAGCACAAAAGCCTCCAATTTCTCTGATTAGCCTTGCATCAAAAGTAGTATTTCATCTCCGCTTATCCATTTCAGGCAGAAGAGTCTTTCTTATACCTTTCCTCTAGTACCATTGTGCATGAATAAGTGTACATTTCCAGCTTTACTGTGAAGATATTAGCAGAACAGCTCAGTGCACTTTTGCATTTCCATAGGACTTGCTCACAGAATTGCTGCAAAGCCATTCCGTGGCTTGCTTTCTTTTCTTATTTTTTTCATGTTGCCCTGATTGTCTTCAGGGCTAATCGCATTTGCACGTAAATTGTTATTGTGGAATTAATGGCTTCATTTGTCCCTTACTTTCTTGCAAAGCAAGGTCTGGGTTTGGTCCCTATTATAGGTTTACTGTAATGCTGATGCTTACAATGTGGTAATGTTTGAAAATGATAACAATGATTACTACAAGTGTTTCCTCTTTGATGAAAGAGAGATGTAATAGGCTACGACATGTATTTCCTGCAGGTACAAGCACATATTTTCTGATATATCAGGGCTGCAGTGTAAAGAAGCTTCACACTAACAAAAAGTTTCCAGCGGATAATTGCTCCCTGTGACCCTGGTGCAGAGTGCAGGCACCTTCTGTGTCACTTTTTCAAGTCCGTGCACATCAGCTGGGAATGAGGGAACACTTGATGGCTTTCCTTGATAAAGGATAAACTCCATCCGTCAGGATGGAGTTTCACCTAGTTTATAAGCCTGATCTATGGGGTGAGTTTTTTAGACAGGCCATCCCACTTCCTTTAAGACAGAGCACCATGTTGGAAGGACAGTGTCTACATCCCTCCAATCCTAAAAACAAGAAAGCATAATATTTGGTGTCCGAGTACTCTGGGTCCCTGCAGTCAGTAACTGCTGACTCTAAGCATAAATGAGAAGTAGCCCTTTCCAAATGCGTATGAACAGAAGCTGTAGTTTAATTCTGTCCTGTTTGTCTATGCCAGTGTTTTCTTGGAGCAAAGACCTCCTATTTATACGCAGCTCTGCAGTGGCAGTGAGGAAGCACTGGGAAGCTGTGCCTGGCCACGGGAAGTCTTGGAGAGGTTGTGTCTTGGGGACAACTAATTGTCAGACGTAACCTCCCTGAGGCCTCCCATGGCGGGGCGAGGCTTCGGTGTCTCGCGAACAATGAATTCTGTGTCACCCTGGGCTGTGAAAGGAAGGTGCCTATCTGCGTGCTCCCGAATACAGCACTCCTTCCCTTTCAGGTAGTTGACCTTGTTCTAGGAGCAGATAGAGGGCAGCTTTGGTGGCTTTGTTCCTGCATTTCTCTGAGCGCAGAGCCTGCAGCTGTGACTCCTTTGCAGGAAGGGAGCGTGTGAGGGGTTGGTGCCTTTCCATGTTCTCCTGCCTCCCTTCCTCGGGGACGAGACTCACTTGAGGGCCGCTTACACTCTGGTTCCTAGGATTTGCTCACAGTGCTATGGTCTGAGCATCTAGGTGCTGTATTTGTGCATGCCAAAGAATTATAGTTATGCATTGCAGCAGATGTTTTATGGTAGTTCTGTAATTAGCACTCTGCGCTATTATGCCAGAGGCACAGATTTGATCTCTTGCTCTCTGAGCTGGCAGGGGATGGGAGCATTGCTTAGGCAGTGTGCAAAACCCCAGATGGGGAGGGAAAAGGAATATTTTCCATTGCTCTGCAGTGGCCCTTATAGCTAATGATGATGGTATTTTGTGCTCTTATGCCTTTCATTTAAGGATCTCCAAGTGCTTTACAAGCATTAAGTAAGACATTCCGTACCCCGGTGAAACAGCTAATGTGGGATACAGAAGGATCACTTCATCACTTACCTCTGGGCCATAGCACAGCAGCTGTCCAGCAAGGCAGGGCAGAATTAGTCAACGTTGTAGGGTGGGCAGTAAGCACTATAGCTTTCAATTAAAACCACTGGGAAAATTGAGGTAGGCAGAATGCAATGGTACTTGCGCTTAGCCAGAGCGTTTGGTCCAGTGTATCTATTTTGAGGGGAAATTGCTGGGTTTCTTAATCCAAACACACATGCCTTGCATCAGCACCAGCCCCTCCCTGCCCCTGATCCAGTGATGGGTCATTGGTTTGGTGATTCAGTAGGAAAAGTGCCATTCCCTGACTGAGCAGAGGGCCGCAGCCTGGCACTGTGAATTTCAAAAGAGCCAGATAAATGATCTGAGCCTCCACCACTCAGAATTTAAGACTTGCATCAATAAATGTGGATTAAGGCACTATCAGATCAAGCTTCCAGCTCCATTTAACAGCTCCTATCAGGACTCTGTGTGTATTATGATGAATATTTGTTGGCTTCCTTTACTTTTTCCTTCAGACTATTTAGTCCTATAATATACTTCCCATGCTCAAATTAACAGACTTTTCATCTCAGATGTTCAGCAGCGTTTCCTTGGTAAATACAGAAAACCCAAAGACATTCATTAGATTTGCTAAGCTAAAAGATCTGTGTGTAGGTTTTTGATTTGCCCTTTCTTTCATTTATCCCCTTCTTCTCTCATCTCTTATGTGTCTGTCTTCATTTCTTTCCTTAGTTCTATTTCTTTTTCTTGTATAGATTATTTTATTGTCATTTGTTATACTCCCCTTTAGCCATAGGGCCAAAATAAATGGTTTATTCTCTTTGCTTTAATCTGGGATCAATGCAGAGACCTATATTTTATATCTGGGTTTTTTTTCTAGATCACAGATTTTGTGGCTGTGTTTATGTAACTGTGCATGTCGAACCGTTTCATGATTCAGGCTTTTCAGGCTATTTTATATTTCTGCAACAAATTTCATAAACTTTTTTTTTTTTTTTAATATTACTCTTGGGTAGACATCTTCACTTTTCTGTTGTTGCTGTGTGGCTACAAGTGACAGTGTTAATTTTTGTTGATCTCTGCTGTTCAACAAGTGCAACAGCTGCAAGCAGGTTGGTATTTCCATCCCAAATGCTTGAAATCCAATGCAAGCTGTAGCTCAGAGCTCCTGGATTATCTCTTTATTTAGCTGTTGTTGACTACTTCTACAGAAACAATCAGCAATCACAGGACACTGCAGAATTTGAGCCTGGGAACTCTGAACACTAAATGACAAACGTCGCCATTCAGCACAGCACATCAGAATCGTATTACCACTGGCTACAACCAAATTTTCCTCTTGCGTGTATAAAGCCTGGTTAGGTGATCCAAATTGTCCATGCTTGATTTGTTTTGATTATAATATGAACAAATATCAGGCTTGCTGTCTTCTGAAATAGCCTTGTCTTCAATGCAACATGGTGATGCTACAGCTTTTCCTTTCTTTGGCACCTAGCTTACTAGCACTGTGGTCTGGTGAAAACAGAACACAGATGCTTTCTTTGCACATGGATGATTTGGAAATAACTCCATTGGAACCTCATGTCAGTTTTTCCAGATCACATCAGTAATTGTACCAACAGCAAAAGTTCCTCTGCCAGCTTCCTCTGCAGAAAAAAATGCCACTGTGACATTTTAACCTCTCCTTTCTGTAGGTTTCCAGTGATCTGGTACAATGAGAGATATTACTGTCTCTTTCCCCCCCACCCCACCTCCTGCATGCTTTTCTCGGTCAGGGGGACACATGACACTTTAAAACCACACTACCAGCATATCCGTACTCCATAGCTCTGTCCTTTCTTAGCAATATTGGTACAATAACCTGGCAAATTTTCTTGTCATACTTTCACAAAAACATCTATACACCCTTCTGAATGCAGCCATCTTTCATTCTCTTGTCTGTGTTTTCATGTTATCTTTTTTGCAAAGCAGCTAAAGCACAGCAAAATCTGAAACTGCCACTTAAGATACTGCAGTACAAAATATGCAGGTGACCATGGCTATCCCACTAATTCTTTCTGTTATTTTTAACTGAAAAGTACTAATCCAACAAATACAATATTTCTTACGTTTCTATCCATTGATCACACCATGTAGGACAAACTCTGCTCTGGATGGGACAGTATTTGCTCTTCTGTTCTGTCTTAAGTATCAGTTCATAATTTTCCCTGTTGAATGTAAATGAAGTTAGTGTATTTGTAACATCTCTTTTCCCTCCTTCATTACAACACATTGCTGTTGGTTGGTTGCACAGATCCGTACCCAAGTATTGTATCTAATTGCCACATTTTGTTGTGTACCATGCAAATACCTCTGCGAAGAAGCCAGCTAGGCAAGCTTTTTAAGTCTTGTTTTCACGGATGGTGGATCATTTTCAAGAGAATGCTATTGCCCCCATTGGAGCCTTCCCGTTCAAGAAAACTGCCAACATTTTTTTTTGGTCATGGTTGTTGCTGTATTGAAAGGGATAAGAACAACCACTTTTGGGAGAAAGGTGTGTATCCCAGTTGTGCCATGCTAGAAGGGTCCGATTCATCTCTGCGGGGTCCGGTCAGTGAGGCAGAGTATTTGTAGAGGCTGATGGGCTGGGGCTGGTGAGCAGCAGCTCATCGGCCACCAGCAGGGACCTCTCCTGCAGGTGGGCTGGCACCTTGCTCTCATTCTTGTCCTAGACATCAAGTAGAGATTTTGGGTTTCTGGAGGCTATAAATTGATATCGGACTGCCACGCTGCCTGGCGAGAACAAATGACAAGATTCCTTGTCAATACTTAAAGAAGTTCAATACATTGACCTATATAACTCGGGGCTCTCATGGGCTCTACTGTGTAAAAGTGGGCCATGCTCCATGGGGAAAAATCTGAGCTATTATGTTACAGACTGTGATTGCTATATAAATTTATATGATCCATTGGTGCTATCTTTGAAGTGCTGTAAAGAAGGCTATTGCAAATATTGCTGACTTGTAATAAAATGGCTTTTTTCTAAGGCACAATACAGAGCTAGACAAGTAAGGGTTAAACAGCATAAATACAATTTTATTTCTTCTTTCAAGTTACCCATCTATTTGATTTCTCTCATGTTATTCTTTCACTTCCTTCTATGTTTATTTATATTTGGCTTAGAAGCCAGAGCTTCAGTGTTCTGGGCATTGCACAAATACAGAACAAAGGCAGAGCCCCTGTGACAGAGGCTTTACTTTTTTCATCTATTTATTGTAGCCTGTTATGGAAAGGCTGTCTTTTGACAACTAAAGACAAAATGTGTGTGCACCTGGAAATTAGATGAAAACTTGGGTTCCCCCCAACCCCCTCTTTCAGCCCTCACCAAAATAATTTGCTTTAACTTTGGCTGTAAAGAGAAAAAACTTTCTTGGCATTTTTCAAATTCAATTATACAAGACATTTCATTCTCTTGTTTGCTTTCAGAAGGAAATAATTAGCAGACATTTCTGTTTTCCACATGGATCTTAGTATTCTGCAAAGAAGATGACATTATACCTGGGTAAACAGCTAAATGATTATCAAAACAAAGTCAAATAAAACATAGGAGACTTTCCCTTGCTTTCAGAAACTCTTGGTACTCTGCAGCATTTTGTGTGTAACTGAATCTTTTCTTTTCAAATTAATTTCTGTTATTGTACATGTGGCTAAATATAGACTGATCGAAGCAGTTTTAAGACTAGTAATTTATTTACGATAATTTTATTGGCCTTAATTCCCTTGTGACTGCATTGGGTTTAATTTGTACTGCAGCAGCCTGCATGTAGAAAAATAGGTTTAATGATTTTTCGTTATGGAGCTTTATTTTACAGCATGCTTTGTTCTTTAGTATTTGGCAACAACTGTTCCTCCTCTTCCTAAGGTCAGAATGATTTGAGCTTCAACTAGTTATTTAGAGAGATCTGATAAAGAAATTTCATCTCTGTGGGTGCTGGCCAGTGATGAACAGAACCCTAGGTTTCAATAGAGACTAATCTTAACTCAGGAGGGAAAATTCAGGAGGGGAAAAGCAATCTGCTCTTCGGTGACAGATCGCTGACAATTTACTTCCACTAGCCACCTCTCTCTTCCTGCCTAAACTGTCAGAGTGCCATGGAAGAAAAAGCCCTTTGTGCCTGTGTGCAGAAAGTGACTGTCATCACCATTATGAATGGTATTTTACATAGGGCTTGTAAAGATCAGCAATTACTTCATCCTTCCTGTCTCTTCTTTGTGCTGGTTTCTCTTCGTGCTGCAACCAGCTGAGGTTCAGCCCATAGGACATCTGCTTCCCCACCGCGCGAGTACCTCTAATAGGCTGCCTCGTACTCCGGCTCCTTCGTTGTAGTCATCTTCCCAAATCTGTGGGGGGGGAACAGCTTCCCCAGCAGGCTGGGACCAAGATTTGTAACTCTCTTTTTGACTTAGAGCCCTAACTCTGGCTAAGGGGCACCCGCAGTTGCTAACTGTGGCAGCTTCAACCCCCCTCAATGGGAAGAGCGAGAAGGTGGGTGGGAGAAGTGAATGGAGGGATTTTTGGGAGGGCAGAAGGGACAGAAAAGGATGGGTGTGTTAAGGAGCATCGTGAATGGCAGTAGGGGCATGAAAGTTGGATGGTAACCAAAGTGGTTTGAAAGAGTGTGAAAATCTGTGATTTAAAAATTTCAGTTTTTCCCTGGATTGAGAGGACAATAATATTATTCTGAGAATGGAAAAATCTAAAAAACCTTGAACTGCTGAAAATGTTTAGGCTGCATGTTACACTGTGCCTGCCTGAGTGGGACCGACAGCTTATGAACACTGAAATTCAGCTCTTTGTCTCCTTGGGCTCAGACTACATCCTCTATCAGGCACTGTAGTCTTGTGACTCAGATGGTATGTTTAACAGTTTAATTGGAGGGGATGCTGTAGTTCAGCAAACGTGCCCTACAGGGAAAAGGTGAGTTCTGGAAGGAGCAAACTACCAGCC
Source organism: Sagittarius serpentarius (assembly GCA_034782735.1). Taxonomy (NCBI): domain Eukaryota; kingdom Metazoa; phylum Chordata; class Aves; order Accipitriformes; family Sagittariidae; genus Sagittarius; species Sagittarius serpentarius. Next base: position 17,493,825 of record JAVKLA010000030.1, on the reverse strand, counting down.
CTGTGAGGTGCCATGGCAGCTCCGGAACACAGCCTAGTGGTGGATCCGGCCCAAAATGAAGAGGCATGCTTTGGTTTAGAAAGACAACACTGTTTTGTTTCAGATCAAGTGGTCTCCAAAGTAAATCTTCCTTCCTTCCATCCTGAAAAAGAAAACATAAACCATTGACATAATAGAGATTTTCCATATAAAGCATCTGGGTTAGGCAAAGCACCATTGAATATGCTTGTTGCAGTAAAAATCCCAGTCCCTGCTAGTCAGTGAGTCAGACAAGTGAGATGAACAGGGGTGAGTCAGGGCTTTCATGACAAAGCAGTAAGCAAAGATTGATGTGATGAAAGTATCTCTGGTGTGGGCGAAACAGGCGTGAAAGGACCTGGCGTAGACAAAAGTTTGTTGTGAGGAGTATATGTGTCTGAACGACAGAGGGAATGGCTTTTTATGTAAGAAAGGACAGTCCTTGTGCACAGCCAAGGAGGATTATGACTGCTCACATTTTTAAGCAGCTCCTTCCTACATTTCTTTTAAACCTGATGAGTTTTAAGTTGATGAGCTTGTCTGGATGCAACAGCGACATCTCTGGTTTAGGTAGAACAGAAGCCTGTGTAAAGTTTCTGCTTTCCTCATTTTCAAGAAATAATTTCATTTGTAGGTGGATTCTTTTTTTTTTAAACAGCAAATAACCAATATATTTAGAGAATTAGCAGATGAAGACCCTCTTAGTTACATGGAAAATTATTTACCGGGTTCCGTATTAAACAACTCACATTATCGTATGAATTTGATAAGAATCTTACAAATTAGAAAGCAGCATATTATAAAGCCAAAGGACAGGAATTCCTTTAATTGCACCTTTGGGTGCAATTCCTGCAGATCAGAATTGTGGGATCCTAGTATCACAGTCGGTTTTTTTTTACCTACAAGAATCAGGGTGGAAAAGGAGATTTCACTGCTGCTTCATGTTTTTCTGCTATTATAGTGAATGTTTTCTGTGCTATTGTTCTCTTTCCCTCATTTGCCTTTCATCTCTTTATGCTCTGTATATATTGTATCCAGTCTATGATATTTATCTCATTTCCTTTTTAATAATTTTAGCAATTGTCCTCCTTAAATATTCTTGTTGTTGTTTTGATGTCTTTGGAATTGTTTAATGTTGGTGTCCATGTTCTTTACCGGTTGTTTCCAAGGAGATACTTGGTTTCAGTCTCCTACAAATTTTCCGAATCTTTCTTACTAATATGTAATACAAATATCATGCCTTTTTTTTAAAGTATTTCAGCAGCTTTTTTTTTTTTTAAATTTGCTAAATGAATTACAGTTTATATTTACAAAGTACAATGATTACCTCTCTGGAACAATGGTAAATATACTGTGGAATCTGGAGGAGGTGGGAGGTCATCTTAAACACTCTCATAACCACTAAATTTTTTCACTAGAGAACAATGTCAAAACAAACTTCGCTGTGTAGTGTTTTAAAAACAGAGAAGGGTCTGAGACCACCAAAAGATGAAAGAACTTGTGTCTGTTTTGTATGGACTAAGTACACGAGGAAATTGCGGTGACGCTCTTTGGTCTAAAAGAAGTTTTTACTCTCTGTTCAAAAATGCACGAACCCTAGTTGCAATACACATGCTTGTGTATTAAATGTTAGTGTCCTCTGCGATACGTGACTGAGGACATAGCTGTACTGTCGGAACTGGCTCTGGACGAGCTAGCTGCAAACTCGGAAGAGGTGGGGATTACTGTGTCTCCCACCCAGCCTGCAGAGGCAGAACAGTTTTTCCCTTAAGCACAGTGCCTGGGGCAATAATCGGCTGCAGTTGAACCTGAGCTGGTATGTCCAGCCTTGGCTTGTGCCATTTGGGGTTACTGGCGTCAGCGGGTGCTAACTGAAAGGTCTTCGCGCCGCACCCTGCTGCGTGGTGTTGACATAAGAGAGGAGAGGTGTGTGCAGGTGTCTCAAAACTGTGCTGGAGTGCAGTAACTCAGTCTCTGCTACAAAGCTTTGGCTTTCCTCACTTGCCATTTATCAGTGCTTGGTATCTGCAGCACCTACAGTTGCCTCCTAAAACAAGTAACAGATATTATTTCCTCAGGGGATATTGACTCCATGTCTAAAGCAAGAGGCTGAGAGCTAGACAGCATTTTCACTCCCGGTCCGTAGGTGATAAACCTGAAGACCTTTAGTTCCAAGTATTTATATTTTTGTTTTATTGACTCTCTGATTTTGGGCAAAGCACTAAGCTCTCTATCATAAGGTTTTAGTCTCTAAAACGTAGAAGACTAATAACCTGCTTCCTGAAGCGTGGGGGATTCTTTCTGAAGGAAGTATGGCTATTTTATGTTGTATCATATTGTCTTATAAGTTCTTACTGTTTATTGCAATAACAGCAGGTCTCATGATATTTCATATTCCTTTTTCTCTTAACATCCCAGCTCTTGCAGACACATGACTGTATAAAAATTTCAGGTTTAACTGAAACAAGTTTCTAGCTCTTGTGGTTGTAAAGAAAGAAAACCTTGATAAAGTCACTCCCTGAGGACTAAAGGGAAAAAGTAGGACAGAAATGAAGAGGACCCAAACTATTTTACTTCTTAAAATGAATAATATCTTGGAGTCTAAGCCATGGTGTGTGAATGTCAGGTTTGGCAGCATTACATACATGAAGAGCAAGGTGGGACTGTAAATGTTGAGTATGTGCAGCCAGGTTGATAACTAGAGAGTTGTCAGCCATTTGTCTTCAATTCAGAGGAAAACACTTCTTGATCAGAGGATGTAAATGAACGAAGTTCCAGGCAAGGGAAGCAAAAATTAAGATACTTTATTTCCTCCTCTGCGTTTTCCCTTGGCATATTGTATCAGAGGTGTTTAGGTGCAAAGTTTTCTCCCCCATTTTATTGCAACTTTTCACTCTTACTAGCAATTAGAAATTAATAGCCTTAGTTTACTTTCAGTATTTAAAACATTTGATATGCAGGAGCATTATTTTAAAACTGCATTTATGTAAACAAGGTGACCTTGGTAACTTCACAAATAGGAAAAAACAGTGTACCTTTACTGTGGGTGCCAAAGAAGTAGCTATAGTAATGTTGGTTTCATGACATTGCTACTTTTTGCTTTCCTTTTTTTCCCCAACCTTTTGTCTAGACTCTCTCTCTCATGTTTTCAGTGGTAACTCATAAAAATTCCTCTACCTGTTCCATACTTATGTCCACTAGTGTTTTCATTATTAGCCCTGTGTGCTGTTAACATGACTATGAAAAAACAGAGCAAATAAGACCCTGATATCTAGTAAACTAAGGTTAAAAAAAAATCTCCTGCATACATCATTAAAACAAAAAGGAGTATAAATGCTTTTGCAATATTGCCTTTTAAGCATTTTAAATTAAAGGGACAAATCCCTGTGTGGAATAAATTGAACATGTACCCATTGAAATCAATGGAGCTACGCAGATTTAAAGCAATTTGGTATCTGGCTCTCTATTGGAAATGCTAGATTAAGTTGGAAAGATATGTACTTGAGATCAGTTCATTTCAAAGCACGTCTTTCACTTGGGAATCAATAATGACCCTAAAAATTCTGAAATAATCCCCAAAATATGATTTGCACAAAGGAGGGGGAAAAAAAAAAATCTGCTTTATATCTTTGTACTGCTTTTACCTGGGAAGATAGACTCGAAGTAGTTTTCAGAATGACTGAAGCAAATCTGACAATTTATCATAATTGAAAGTGTCTTAGGAAAATGTCTTGGAGGCTCAATTTCCTGCTGAGAAAGGGAATGTCACTGTTGTCACTGACCTGTGGCTGTAAGAGGCACATGATCAAGACTTATTAATTACAGCATTAAATGCCAAATATATGAGATACCACAGACATTTTATTGGATGTGGGAACTAATCAACTTGCTACTGAAGTAATTCAATTCTGTACAGGTTTATTATTCAAGCACTTTAAAGCTCAAGGAATGACAGCTGATATATATGAGGGAAAACTAAGAGAGACAGCAATAGTTCCTTTTAATTGTATTTATTGTATTGGATAAAAGTGATATACAGCTTTCTTTTTTGGTCTTGAAGTGATTTGTCTCATGCTTAATTATCATTTAAGTATCAATGACCAGAATAGAAAAATAACAGCCACCCTGAAAAACAGTCCTCTTCAGAGGACTTCTGCTCTGCAGGCGCCAAGTGGGTGGGCTGCAAGGCAAAGGTGCCCCCACTAGCTTTAAGTCAGCTAGCCCCAGTACCTACCACCTGCCATAGCTCAGCTCAGGCTAACCTGCCTTGCTGAGCAAGGAAGCCGCTGAGGTGAAGCCTGTCCCCTCAGTGCCATCACAGGCAGCAGCTGCCCGGGTTGCCCGCAGCTGGAGATGCCCCTGAGGGTGGGCTCTCCAGGCAGGAGCAGGGCAGTAAAGGGTCAGCTCGCTGTACTTTGGAAAAAGTGGGCGCATGCTTCTGCCTCCTCGCACGTGAAGAAACTTCTTTAGCCAAATTTGCACTTGACTGCCCAGGGATCACTGCTGTGTGCTGACTGAACCAGTCAGCCTGGCAAGCTGGAGCCCCCTTGTCAGCCAAAACTGTGTTTTCCGCAGTGTTTCTGGTGAAGCATGTGGGATTGCAGTAGTTACAAATGAGAAAAACCGACTAAATTCTGTTCCTCTGCAAGTATAAAGATAATTTGTTAGTGAAGGACAGGTGACCATTTCAGTAGGACAGGATTCTTCATGGTAGGTTTTTCTTTCACAGAAATGCATTACATGGCATGTGTGAGAAACTGTGCAACTTAGCGAAAACAGAAAGAAGCTCCTGTTCTTGAATGATGAACTAGATGGGGACTAGATGGTCTCGTCACAGATGACGGATCTCCTTCAAAGGGGAATATTATGGCTTTAGAATAGACTAAACAAGACAAATTGATGCTTCCTCAGTTCTCAGGGACTGGATAGTTATGATTTGAATTCATAAAAACATTTTATGTGTACTTTAAGTTTGAAAGCAAGATGCGCCCTTGGCTTGGGAATGACACTTAGCAGGAGAATATGCATCTACTTAGCCTCTAAGACTGAAATTTTATGCAAAATTTGTTTTGTGAGTTTTGCTTTTGAATGTGAAATGCAGACTTCATTTCTGTTTACCCTAAGTTCAGTCGTTCATGAACGTACTGATACAAGAATTGAAGCTATTGTAATAGAGTCAGTTTGGGGTCTTTTTTAGAGTAACCTGAAAATACCCTATTGTTATTTCTCTAGCATGATAGTAGTAGGACTGAAGTATTCTTATTTTTATGTAATGCAGTTGTGAGTACAGAGATACCAATAAAAGCAAAGTTTCTGATTATTTTTTTTCTATATTATGGCTGCTCAGCTCTATTCAAATAGAATGCCCATTTGTTTGCTGCCCAAAGATGTTCTAAAACAAAAAATTATAATATTTGCAGATCTGTTTTCACTGTTTTCAAACTGCTTTGAATATTAACACCTCTTTGGAACATTTAGTCTCCTCCCTGTGTACCCCTGGGTACCACCTCATTCCTTGTGTTAGTACCTAAAGCCTTACCTGTAAGTCAGGTAGGAGTTGGGAAAGAAGACGAACAGCAGCATTTAAGGTTGCTTAAAGTCCTTGTGACAGTTAAGTCATATGCTTGCACAGGTTAGCAGTGTTAGAGAAAAACTAGAGAATGATTAGCGAATGGGTGTTTTGAACTTCTTTTTACAGGTATTTAACCAGAGGAAATAAGGAGGAAGTGCTAGCATAATTAGATAAGCGTTTCACTTGTACTTAACATGTGATAAACAGAGATACCAGCTAAATTTTGAGTTGGAATTTTAGGCAGCATGCTAGCAAGTGGGAAGTGTGCCCACAGGGATATTTCTGTTACTCATTCCTAATGGAGCTGCACTTGGATAAGGTAACGGGTGTCATCTTCATACAGCACCTTCTGGCCAGAACTAGCAATAAAAATACGCAATAGATTTAATGCGGCTTGGCTGTCCTCTGACTAGCAAGTTATTCTGCCAGTTGGCTATAGGCAGGGGCAAAGAGTACACTGAGCTTCGTCAGCCTTGCTCTTATGTCTTTTATTACCGTAGTGTTATGCAGTGGGAGTAAGTTGGGTTGCAAACGACCCGTTGAACCTATGAAAATGCAGAACAGAATAATAATGGCAAAAACATAGACACTACCAGAAATATAAGCAATCTTGCACTAAAATAGAATTTAAAAATGCATTCGTAAACACATTTTTGGCATTGATAATTTAATAAGTTAATCTTAAGGATATGACTATCTACTCCCCAAGATTTTTCTATTTGACTGTGTCACATTTAAATAATTTTTAGGCAAGGGCATTACTGGTAGGCTGATGATAGTCATATGGAAATCCTATTCAAATCAAGCAAAAGTTTGGTTGGTTTTTTTTGTGGTTTACCATGGCAGTTTGTTGTGCAAGACCGGTTCTTTTTAAACATGAAACTTCATTGAAATCTACATAATCTGGCTGTTATGCAGTACCCTGTGCATACCCCTGGTGCACATGAAATGTTTTCCCTTTTGCTGAAATGAAGGTGGAGGGGAGCGTGAAGGTCTCTGGTGCTAATGGGAAACACAAGGTACCACACCGTGGTGTGAGCGGCACAAGGACCAAGGTCCTCTGCTCAGCGGGTATACTTTCCAAACAGGTATGCAGGTATGCTATTCTGGAAGTATATGCAACTTTTTTGTCTTTCAAGAGAGCTGAAACATATCAGGAAGGTGGCAAGTTCTGGCTCCGCTCTCGGATTTTTAACAAAGGCAGAGATATTAGTGATATTAGCATGGAGCAGTATTGCTGTAGCTATGTGTCAGCGAAGCAGATTACTGGAGAATTTAATCGCTAAAGAAATCTAGCAATAAATTCTTTAGGTTCCAACCATTAACATCTAATAGGTAAATTACAAATGAATTTGAATGAAGAAGATGGACCTGGGTCACCCATCCAAGGAGAGGAAACCAAAATCCCGTTGTAAGACCAGAATCAGAACAAATGTGCAGATTTCTGCTTCATACAGTGTTAGTTTCCTTTTAAATAGAAACGAAAATATTTCTGATTTATGCTGGTGATGTCTTGAGCAGGTTTGGGCCCGTTTGCTTACCTGGTTTACAAGAGGTGTATTTCTCCTCTGGGCCAAATGTTATACTCCCTGTAAAACAAAGGTTATGGCACTAACACAAGCTATTTCCTTGAGGCCAAATTCTACCCACAGTTTCTTGAATGCAAATCACTGGCATTACACATGGGTAACTGAAAGCTGAATTTACCCTTGAGTGCTCAGTTCAGTCAAAATTATTTTTCAGCTTCCCTGCTGATGGCTAAGAAATCATCCAAGCCCAGTAGTATAGCTACCTTTTATTCAGTATTCCCTTCACAATCGTAATGTAAGGGTTGCTTATAAATATACATGCTTTAGTTTAAAATTGCTGTTGAGATTCACTGCTTTACATACTACAGGTATAGTGAAAGCAATATCTGAAAGCTCATAATTAACGATTCCTTTTGTTCAGAGAAAGCAAAGTGGGCTAAGTTTTCAGATATTATATCCAAGATACTGTATTCAAATTGTTTTCAGTGATTCTTCACAGAGTTGTGACTGGTTTATGGAAGAGCTGTACTAGTTAACATTCCTGATCATCATCATCACTGCCAATGCATTGTGTCTTGTGCTTCAGATCCAATCCTGCCTTGCTCTGAGCGCAAATAATTCAACTCCCCACTGTAAATCCTTTCTAATTATGTTATTTTTGTCTTTTAATCTTTTACTCTGAGAGCCATTAATGATTTTGAACTGAGACATGTATAATTTGTAATAATTTAGCTTATCTGGCTTTAAAAGACCATTTGTTTTGCTTTTAATCTTTAACAACCCTGTTTGGATTTAAGACTTTGTGCAGTAAATGCCAAAGGCAGAGACAATTTTGGTTACATTATACAATTCTTAACCTGGTGCTGAGGCCTCCAGCTGCAAAGTTTATGATGCCACCCATGAATGAATTAAGAAAAAAGAACAACCCCAAAACAAAATAAAAAGCCTGGAGGGCTTAGATGATAATGGTAGTAGTATGTTCATATGTTCATTAATTGCTATGCTGCTGTACCAAATACCAAACTTTGTGTTCTTCTGTTGCCTATTTGAACTGGTAGCTTCAGCCTAATTTTCCATGATGAAATGTCACAGATTATTGGAAATTTCTTGAATCTAAGCTTTGAGAGATCATTGTGGACTGCAAGCTAAATCAAACAAACTGCTTTGAGTGTACCTGGTTTGACTAACTATGCAAAAATTTGTTTTAGTGGAAAATAATAGTGAATTCCTTCAGTCACATATCAGAATATGATCACTACATTAGACAGTATTTGGAAGTCATAGTAGAAAAGCCAAAGATTTAATTAATTTTCAAGATCCTATCACATTAAGTTGCTAGATGCTCCTCTACTATGTAAAATATACATACAACAATCAAGTAGGGTTTAAAATCCCTGTGCATTCGTCATATATGTTTAAAAAAAGCCTTGTAGAATGATTTTTGGTTTTTTAGTTATTTATTGTCAACCCATAGATTTAAATGGAAAGCTATACATGCTTTGAAAATTTCTGAAAGACAGTCGTCAACAAAGAAAAGGTATCACTCTTTATTGGAGTACATTATTTTACTCAGTAAGCTCTGTAGAAACACTGGGAGGGTTACTATATTTCACATCACTCCTTCCTATAAGTCTAAACTCTTTTCACTGCCAACACTTGCTATTTTTACTGCTTCTTTGAAACAGCCATTAACTCTTCTACAGGGTCTTGCAATGCATTCTGTGTTGCACTACCTCCAGTGCATATCTGGGATGTTACTGTAGTACAAATGGTTTTGGTTAATCAACCATTTATGGTAAGATGGGGCATTTAGCAAAGTTGGATAAATACCTTGAATACAGATGGTCCTTTACTAAAATGAGCTGTAGAAGGATTTTCATGGCAGTGTCAGAATCAGCCAACTAGTGATTGTTTATGAAAGGCTTGGTTACAGCTAAGTGGAGCGGGGGGAGCCGGGCATGGGGGCAGTTTGTTGCAGTTAAATGCAACAAAGGGAAGGAAGTTTCAGATGATTTTGGTTTATTTAGTCTTCTTACCACTTCTGCTCTACACAGCCAAATACATGCCCATGAAACTTTGAAAGCTACCAAGAGTGCCAGTTCACATAAAACAGCACTTAAACATATGTTCAGTCACGCTAAACTTGAAGTCAAGCATGTACTGAAAGCACATTGTTTTGGGAAGGATGAGCAGTTTTCTGTTGCAGTTGTGCATGACTACTTGGAAAGAATAATTTTACACACCAGTCAAGTAGACTGGATGAATCTAGAGCAACTTGAGAGCAGTAGCGTAAAAAGTAATTAGAAGGTACGACATAATAACTTGTTTATGTCCATCTGCGGAGAATGCTGTTGATTTCTGATCAGTGTAGTCATCTTTGAAAATCTCAACCAAGCAGAAAATAAACGTCTTGTAAATAGACATACGCAGGTTTAGATATTTACACTGTATGCAAACCAGATTTAACCGTGAACGGAAACAGCTTTTTCTAAAAAAAGGTAAATTTTTTCTTTTGTTATTGCAAGTCTGTCGAGTCTTGACCTGGACTAAACTCTTGTTGTCAGTAATTTCACAAATGGCTTGGAACTAATGTGGTTTAGAATAGTGCACGGAGCTGTGACCGTGCCGGGCGCACCGCTGGTGGGGCCCTGGGGATGGTGAGGTGGGGTGGTGCCCTCTTTCCCTGACCAGCCCTGTCCCGCAGACCCCAGCAAGGCGAGCTGTGCTGGGCAGGGGATGGTGACAGGGTCGTTCACAGCCTGGCCACCCCCAGGAGCTGCCCCAGGGCTGGCCGGTGTCTGGCCAAGGGGGGCAGTCAGTGTCCCTTCAGCTGGGGGCTGGCTGGACCCGAGTGAAAATGGAGCTCCAGAGCCAAGGGGCATCATGTGCGTAGGGGACCCGGGTGAGGCTTATCCCTGGTCTTTCTTTGGGCTTAGCTATTTTTCACAGTCTTCTCCAAGGCTGCACTGGTATGCCATGTCAGGGCACAGCCTGATCGCTCCGGTTGTTTCCTGTTGGTCAAAATAATCCCAGGTACCGGCTGACCTCCTGCTGGCTGTGGGAACCTGCATAGGGTGATGATCCATCTCTGACCACAAACCCTCTTCAGTGTGAGAAGTGCCACTGACTAGGGAGTGGGGAAACTATGTTAAAATGGCTTTCTGTGTTGGGGAAGGCTTGGAGAGAATGTGTTTGTGGGAGAATAAATGGATCCGTCCATTACTCTGCTGCTTTGTTCTCTATGATAACCACAAAACAGAAATTGTCCCTCACACCAAATCCATGTTATTGCAGGCTTTCACTGGATCAGTTCCTTCAAATTCCAAATCTCATTAGAGTTGGACAGTAATAGAAGCTGAAACAAAAGTTAGAAAGTCTGGCAAGGGAGCCTGATAATAATTCTGGTTCATTGGGGTAAGGAGATGGAGCACACATGGACATAACCCCAGTGAAATAGTCCAGCACTGGGGAACCGCCACGAACTTTGAGGAAGACAAGATACGTTCGTCATGCTTGACAGCCCAGAGAAATTGAGCTGTGTTTGTAACATCAACTTATTTTCAGCCCTTGCAGAACTTCTACATGCTCCAGCAGGGCACGATGCTTCCACTGTCACCACATAGACTATACTTCTTTCTCTTTCCTTCTCCTCCCAGTCTTACCTGCCTATGTGGTAGAGACTTTTCTGAGGACAGAATTCCTCTTATAAATGGCAGTTTTTACCCTGTTTGAAATCTGAGAAGAGGCTTAACTGTTGCCTTCTGTGCTCAGTCTCTTAACAAAGAAAACAAGCCTCATTCTGAAAATCTCCTTTTTTGCTGGAAGGTTCACACATGTTAAAATCCTCTGGTTTAACTATTATCTTTGGTCAGAGCTTAGTGTCTAAATTTGCTGGAAATAAGCAGAAAGGCCCTTCTTTAAAATGGGAAGAAAGGTGGCTTAAAAAGTAGAACTTAATAGTCTAAAGTCCTTTTTTATTAACTTCACATTTGAGGAAAAAAAAATCTTATGACTTATGTCAGGATCTTTTGTTCACTTAATGAATTTTTCAAGGTATTAAAAATAATTTGTGCAATGTGATGACGATTAAGCTAGTAGGTGAAGATGGGAGTAGAATATAATTTCAATTAATATCCCATCTGAAATAAAAAGAACATTCTCAAAGATTAAAAAAAATCTTCACCGATTCAGGAAAGAACCTTGTCTGTTGGATACTAAGCTGTATGACATGGCAATAACAGCCCCATAGAAGAGAGAGTGGGAAGTATGTTGAAGATCAGTCTTTACATTTAACATTAAAAATAAATAAATAAATAAACAAATAAATGAAGCTCAGTGAAGCTACCAGGCAGCCATGCTACTCGTGCACACTCACAATATATGTGTGTGTGTATATATATATATATATGTGTGTGTGTGTGCGTGTGTGTATATATATACACACGCACATACACCTCTGCTCCTCATCTTGCTGATTTCTGTGGGTGTTATGATTACAGATCGGGAAGGAGCTTAAACCTCAGAGCGTAGCCACATGGTGGCTCTGAGCAAGTTTACTTTGGAAGTGTTAAATGTGTAAAGCGATCTTCAATATATGTAAATTAAAAGCTTCTGGGAGTACTGTGCATGCAATGAAAAGAAAATATAGCCTTCTGCAGATGGAAAAAGCAAGCTTATTAGGAATTAATAACTGTCTCAGTCCTAGGGAAATAAGAGAAAATGGTGCATCTAATTCTTACTATAGCAAAATGTAATTAACAGGAAGGTCAGAGGGCAAGGACATAGTATGCAAATAAGTCTTCCTCAATCTTGCACTACACAGGTAAACACAATACAAGTTTAATAATGAACAAATCCTCTGGTACCTAGCACACATTTTTAGAACTCTCATTTACGTGAACTCTGTGGGGATCTTATTTCTTGCTATAGCATGTTTTGCAGTTCCATATAGAAAATTTAGGAAGATTCTAAAGACGTTTTCCTAACGTTTTTCTTCAGGTTTCCTCTGATCCCCCTACCACTGGTGCATTATTGTAGTTCATTTTTCTGCATGTTACTTGAGATTTAGTGCTAATGCAGATAAGGCAAAAGCTGTAGCAAGGCTGCTGCTAACATGTGAAAGCTGTGCTTTGAAGTGGTGGTGTAATGAATACCTATGTTAGTTACTGCTGGATACATTTGTTCTTTACCTTTCAGACGTCAAGCTATTTTAGGAGGCGATACCCAATTTTTTTTTTTGCTTAGTTCAGGACACCTGGTTGAGGATATAGTATTCATTACACACCTGTTCACAAGTGCATAGTGGGAACAGATTCAGCTTTGATCCTGCTTTGAGCAGGAGGTCAGAGTGGATGACATCCCAAGGTCACTTCCAACCTGAATTAATCTACAAGTCTAAGATTTGCATGCAGATCTCTGTGTTACTTTTTTACAGTTCTTTCAGGGAAGCAAAACATTTCAGCTAAATATTGGATTTCACCTGCAGCATATTCAGGTTCTCAGAAGTGGTCTTGGTTTTATTCATGCTCCTCTGCCGCCACTTTACTTTCTCTTGTTTCATTTTCCGTCAAGAGCTTCCAGACTTGCCCTTGATTTCTGCCTCATAGCAAATCGGACTAAGACCCACTTCCCTTTCTGCTTTTGCTTTTCAAACTCTCTCTTTTCCGTGGCTCTGAGCCCAGGGAGTAATGTGTAAATGCTGCAAACCATAACACAGAGACACAGGACCTAGCAGTCACTGAAATGGGATGTGGTTTTGCAAAATAACACCAGCAGAAGGGGCTGTATTGTAAACTTACCTTTCTAGGCAGCATCAGCTAAGTTTTATGCAAAGGGCTCTCTAGACTTGGAAATCTCAAGGAACATATCAAAAGGGCAAATTCATACACTAAATCATCCCCTAACCCCTCATGTCAGACCTCCCAATCTCATACTGTGGATAACTGTGAATGACAAGCTAGCGTTTAATCTGAAAACTGTGTAGTTGGATTAGGGATAAGAGCAAAACTGACCTGGTTCATTTTTTCTGTCATCAGTGGAGAAGGCCCTTGCAATAAATGTTACAGGGTTTTTGGTTTTTTGGGTTTTTTTTCCCCCCATGGGCAGGATTCCTTGCGAGCAGAAAGAAGAATGCAGTAAAGGGTCAATGCCTTTCTCCCAAACAATCTGTGAAAATCCAAAATGCGCTAGCTTAAAAAGAAGGAGGAAAAAAAATAACAGAGAGGAAACGTACATTGACTAATTAGAAAATCAGAGCAGAGAATATGATTTTGCCAAAATATTATCTCTCTTTCTTTGGCTCTTGACCTGTAACGTCCGAGTAACGGTAAGCAATCATTTTGAAAATTGGAGGAATTCCTGCTCAGTTTAAATCCTCCTGAGATGGGAATAAAAGCCTCTGCAGAAAACAATTTTGGTCTCAATTAAGGTGGAAACAAGGACTGAAGAAGAAAGCCGTTTTTATCTCCTTTGGAAAAGACTAGTCTGAAGATCAGGTAGTAGGTCCTTTTCTGCCAGATGTATGAGATTGCGAGGCAGCAGAAGAATGAGTGCTAGCGTGTGAGATATGAGCTTGCTCCTCTCCACACCCCCTTTTTCCAAAGGCTCAGATGTGAACTGAATTTCACGCGCTCGGCTGCTAAAAAAGGTGTACGGGTTTGTTTTTCCCCCAGACAGTCATACTTTTTACTGCGTCAAAGCAAGAAGAAATGAACAGTGGATGTACCAGCCAGTGAGGGGGGAGTGCAGCGGGTGAATTGGGGTTACCGTCTGAGAAAAGGGCACGCCGGCCACGTGCGACACATCCACCCGCGCTGCGGCTCCATCCTCGCGGCCGTGCGCCTGCCCTGTGCCGCCTCGGCTTTCGCCGGGGCCCTCGTCTTCTGCTTCATCGATTACCGAACAGGGCTGGTGCCGGAGGCTGGCTGCCTCCTCGCCTCTTGCCGCGGCTCCGCTGGCTGGCGAGGCTGCGGGGGCTGCCGGAGGTGCACAGCGGCTCGAAGAATACGGCCCTAATTAGGCAACAGCTCTGTAAAACGTTCCTTTCTTCTTCAGCTTTAAAACTCCTTTATCCTTTCCATACGTGTCAAAACACGTCAGCTATTACGAGCGTGATCTCTTGAGATCATGCTAATTCATGACTCCCGTAATCTTACAGCTCTTTTTATTGAATGATTGTGGTATATTTTATACTCCTTTTTTGCTCACTTGCTTTCTCGGTATAAGTTGAGGTTATGGTTTTTTTCAGGGATATGACTGTATTTTGTCTCACAGAAAACAGGTAGTTAGTTTGAAATATCTGTTATTCTGTGCATCCCCCACTTTCTCCTAGAGAAAAATAGGGAGGTAGAAGATGATGATCGTACTGCAACGCTTGTATTGGCAGGGGAAAGAGTACAGATATTTTTGGTTTACTGAATACTGCATACAAAAAGGATAAAAAAAATCCCAAATGAATCAGAAGTAATCTACAAACAAAATCATGGTAAAATTATTATGAGCTGAACAATCCTAAAGAAGGTAGCACAGACAGATTCAGTATTTTAAAATGAATATGAGAAAATATTTTCTTGAACTTGTGGATTTGGTAGGGAAAATGGGTTTCTTTAATATTAATAATCTCCACATAGCTGCACAGAACAAATGGTGACAGAGGAAATAACCTTACCTATACTCAGTATTGCATATACTGAGACTGGTATTTACAGTTCTTTAGACCTATATTAATTTTACAGGGGAGATCTTGTCCTCTTTTTTTCCCTTTGTGTTGGTATTTGCAATTTAATGTGATCACTAGGAGCAAACTGAAGCGCCTGCACTTTATGTTTTTTTTTCTTGCAGAGCTCATAGCTAAAGAATGAGGATGATAACCTGATCAAGTTTTTAATTTTTGCACACAATCAAAGCTCAGTTTCAGCCATTTTACTTGTAAAATTAACACTAATATTAGGGAATGTTGTATTGTCTTCATTATGGTTCAGACATCAGTCGGAGATAGCTATACAGACATGTACTGCACTCCTTATCTGAGTGCAGTGACTCAATAAATACCTTAATAATAACTGATCATTTTTCTTCTTATAGTGACCAAAAGCCTTGTACCTGCTTGTTTTATCGGAAAGCAAAAAACCCTGCAGCTGACTTTGGTAGGAATTTTGCCTGGACAAAGACTACAGGCTGCAGTCCAAATGAGGTTTCTTTCAGTGCATATCTGTTTCATTTTCTAAAGTTTCTGTATTTTGATAGCATATATGGGAGCGACTTAAATTCCGGCTTAAAATTGCTGCTTTAGGAGCCTAAACTGCTGCCCTACTGTTGGGCTGTTATGCATTTGTTAAGGCTCTGCTTTGCTGCCTACCTGAATGCTTGGAAGTTGCTTGTGTTTATCTGAAGTCCAGCTGAGTAGCTAGGAGAATTTTGTGCAATGGAGGGGAGGAAGAATAGCAGCTGTATTCGTAGAAACTTTTTCTTTACATACGCGCATTCGTCCAGGACAGCCATCCTCCTCCCTGACACAAGACAAAGGTCTTGCTAATGCTGCTCCTATCCAGTGTCCTGAAGGCTTTGGGCACGCTACACAACTGCAGGTTGGCAAGGGCATGACACTATTAACCAAAGCTGTCTCTCAAATCTCAACTGACCTCAATACCAAAGTGGAACTTGCAGCGAGTCCTGACTCCCTTTAGGTGCTGATCAGTTCTTTTTAAGTGGATGGGAATGTAGGGCTTCAGGCTTCTAGTACAATTTGCAAAATGTGTATTCCCCAATATAGAGATATTGAAGGAAACTGGATAGAATATTAGATTAAAAAGTGCTTTATCACTTAACTATGTTCTTTTAGTCTATATGCTTTTAAGTGTGTGCATATAAGTAATATATATTTAGATATATTGGTGTTTCTGACATATATCCAACTGGTTTATGCAAATCTCGGCAGAAGATATTAAAAATGGCTGTTTATAAATATAAACAGCTGAAGCAGATATTTGCTTTACCATTACTCCACCTACTGGTATTGTGCTAAACTGACTGAGATATCGGAGCTTGCTCAATAAAATAAAGGAAATAAAAGTATCCCCACAGTACAGGCACTGACTGATTGATTAAACAGCAATTGTGGGGAATGATGGTTTTAAGGAATAAATAATGGTTTATTTCAGATGGATGGTGGCTGTACTAGGCCTTTCTGTCTGTAAATAAGTCAGTGGTATTCTTACCATTAAAAATATCTAAAACTTAATTTGAGAGGAGTCAATATTATAACAGATGTATCTGACTATATGTTTACAACAAAATCATGTGCACATGTATTATTTGAATAATGGTGTAGAACTGCCTTAGAACAGTAAAATATCAATTAAAATTAAGTCCTCCAAAAGCTACAGTGATGTGAGTAAATAGAGTATGACACTGTCTGAAAAATTACAGTGGGGAAAACAAACATTGTCACAAATGGACTATGCTCAGCTACTTGGGGCTGAAGTTTACAAGATATGATTTCTTATCACAGTGTAATTGCTGGAGGAGCCCAAGCTCCAAGACGTGCTTCAGACCCCACCATGGAAGCTGTCAGTTCTACGCGTGACGTGGCCCTTGTTCAAGGGCAGTGGATGCTTGTGACCTGTAAATGAAATTCAGGTAAATCAAACACAACCCTGCTGCAGAAAAAAAGCAATGGTCTTTTGCTTTCAGAGGGTCTGTAGGCCCAAGACAGCTTTGTGGTTGCCTGGTTTTTCATTCTTTCCACCTTCACTGTACTAATATGATACAGCCTTTGCTGGGGCTATCATAGGGTTTCATAAAGAGCCCCCAATACTGTGAGAGATCTGTGAGAAGCCCCTTCATGGGCAAATTCCCTGGACAAGGCTATCTCCTGGCTTTTTAATATTAAAAAAAACAAACAAAACAGTGGTGAACAGAGTCCACTATTGTTTGGCAATCTTGCCTGTATTATACGTGTACGTCACATGTATGCTCATGGCTAGCTCCTTCATTTCCTTCTTGTTGGTTACTGTCTTCTTAGTCACATTTTCTTAATAGGTGGTAAGAAAGAGTACACTTATTTTAGCAAATTTTAGAACAGTGTAACTACGCAAAGCAGAAATTTTTAATTTCTGTGGCGTGGCGCCCCTCAAAGGCCTGGTAGCGAACCTTTTCCTCTGTTTTTGTAACTGAAAGGGTGATGGGGGCACAGTCACCATTTACTCTGTTGTACCTGCTGACACCAACCAGAAAAGAATCCTTTTAGCGGTGGTTTAAAGACTACTTATTTTCCTTTTTTGTAGAAGACTGTATGCACGCAAGAGCAAAGCAAAACCTGATACCTCTGCTAAAGGGACCTGGAGTCCATGCTGGGCTTCTACAGCTAGGTGTAACCAGGTAGTCCATTAAATCCAGGCGCCTCAGCTAAGCCTAATTCAAAGGTGAAGGGGAGGGAGGTTTTCATCGTTGTGGGTCTGCGTGCATTGGTCTTTTGAATCCTGATTAACAGTAGAGAAATACAGGTATCTGGAACGAATGGTAGGTGTGCTGTGCTCTGCTCAGGTCCTCGCCCACGTGACAAATGACCAGGACCCTGGAACCTGCCGTGGTGCATAGCTGTCACCCAGCCCTGGTGTGCTCCACGTTTCTGCTGCAAGTACCAAGCCCCATTCGGCTGGACCCCTTCACGCAATCGCACAGCTGGCTGTGTAGTCCTACTGGGTTTGCATCCTCTCCTCCTTCGCAGCTGCTAACGCCTTTCCTTTAGGTAACTTGGCGGAAGCCTTGGGACAGGAACCAGTACTCCATTATGCCAGAAAGCCACCCAAAGTTTTTGGAAGAGACCGACCTGAGGAGAGGAGCGTGCAGCTTTGGACTGGCAAAGGGTACCTCCTTTACCCTGGGGAGGGAGGAGGGAGTAGTTAGTAGGAAGTCTGCAGGCTGAGCACCAAGGAGGGAGCTGTGCATTGGAAGATGTCATCACAGGGGGAAGCGTGGAGGGGTAATTAGGTGAGTTTGCTCCCGTTCTGTGCTGTAGTGCTGAACACGGTGCTTATTCTCAGCGGTGCGAAGGTTAAGAGGCGCAGGTCTAAATGGTCATCCAAGGGGTATGCAATTAGCTTTCATGTGGAGCAAAGCCAGAAAGCTCGCACCTGTGGATTCCTTATGGAAAAACACTCTTGACTGAGCATAGTCTAAAGTGAGATCTTTTTTCTGCGAGGCACAGAAAGGCTGTGCGCTGAATACAAGAGGATCAACACAGCTGGTTGCTAGCATCTTGATTAGGGATGGATGAACTAGTTTGGATACAACAACAACTGGTCTGATGGTGCACAGACCTCAAGCTGAGCCTGTATTTGGAAGGGGCGAAACAAATACAAAGCTTATAGTATTGTTTTCACTGTTACACATTTACATTTGTCTGTAGTACCTGGTTGCAGCAAAACAGCTGAAAGACCGTGCAAGGATGGTACATTTCCTGGCTAACGGGAAAGAAAGGAGGTCACTTGGTCTTTCTTCCTATCACCAGACCTGTTTGTAGACAAGAGACGTTTTTATCAGAATCTAGCCACATATCTGAATATCCGAATGGTTGCCTGTCTGTATTTCAGAGTATTCAGCCTGTAGCAGTTTAAAGAAAACTGCCAGTAACATCACTGTCCCTGGAAGGTTTTTTGAAGTGTCTGTTAAGTTTCTGTAGGGGAGGTCAGTCTGGCAGCACTGGAAATCGGCATGTGTGCCATTGCCAATGTTTTCTCATCGTGCTCAGGTGTCTACATAAGCTTGCTGGTGTGGCTACTTTGCATATCACGGCCAAAGGGAGGTGGTACTTCTTGCTTAGTCATATAAATGACATTTTGGCGATGCTCAGTGTTGCAGCTTTGTGAGAACATTGTGGAAATATTTGGATTCTGATTTAAAGTGAGCATCCACCTGGCAGTTGTGATGGAACATGTGTTTTTTGAAAGGGCATCTCAGTATTTTACACAATAAAATACTAGCTTTGTCCAAAAGTACTCTTAATATACAGTAATAAATAAATTACAGTTCAGTATTCTTGTCGAGTATACTCACATAAGCCTTTTTTCAGAGTCATCTTTAATTTCATGAAGATAGAACATAGGAAATCATGTTCTCTGGCCATTCATTTAAACCATGGCTAATCTTTGGAAAGCTATATTTTACAGTGAAAGCTGCTATTTAACATACATAATAGGGTTTTTTTTTTTTTCTTTCTAATTGCACAGAAGGGATTGTTTCCAGTAAATTAAAATTTCTTTGACACCAATTATTTGGCAATATGAAGATGTAGTATTTTACCTTCATTTAATTTCCTCTAAATTAATCTGATGATGATTAGATTTAAAGAATAAAAATAATGAGGTATGTTTCCTTCTCTAAATTACTTCTTTGTCCTGTGTGCTTCCCTTTGTATTGAATGTGGTGACTTATTTGCTTTTAGTAGTTCTGAAATATTCTGACACTAATTACATTTTGAAATATAACCTTCCAACTATGTTGCTTCTGTTTTTTGCTCATTTCAGATTGGTTTAGAAGCATTGGCTTGTTATTTTATTGCTGAATATTGAAGCTGAGAGCTGTATTACATATATCAGTGTGCTTTCTTTTCCATCTTTAGCTTTGTTAATTAAATACTGTATCTTCTATATTGCTCATGATTTGTAATGTCTGTTGCCAAATTCCAGGCTCTGCAATGTGAAATCTATTCAATATAAATATTTTATTTGTCCAACTGTTTTTGAAAACTAGTTCAGCCATAATCTCTAGCATTTTCTTTCTTTGCAGCGTACTAAATGGCCATTGCCTTATATGACAAAAAGAAAGGAAAATGTTCTGACATACTCCATGCAAAAATAACAGATTAAGCATATATTTCTCCTGCTGCTAGTAAAAACTAAAAAGATCTGTCATTAAGGTCTGGGCTGTATGTGACAGAAAAAAATAGCAGATTAGCAACCGCAGCACATAAGCCCAGTGCTCCTTCTGGTTGAGCACTGGATATGGCACAGACCCCAGTACCAACAGTGTAAAATGAAGTTACAAATAACTTTGCGTTCTTCAGTTGTAATATATTTAATCCACAGGGGAAGAGATTAGTATGTTGCAGGTGACCCTCGCCTTATATCCTAAAGCTACAAACATAAAGACAATCACAGTAGGTCAGACCAAAGGTCCATCTAATGCTGTATTCTGACTCTGTAGGAGTCTAAGTGAATGTTTAGGAGAAAGCAAAAGCAGAGTAAGGATGTAGGATGCTTCCCTTCAGTACTTTTACTGGCCTCCAACTGTTTTCAGTCAGAGCTCTTTCAATCAGGGAACTGTTTTCGGTCGGGGAACTCTATACGCCAAGTCTGATCTCTTTCTGTTTAGTAGCCGTCAGTGGATTTCTCTTCTATGTTCTGTCTCCTCTTGAACCAGATTTTGCATCCTAGAGCATCACAGGGGTCCCAGATACTGCGTAGGCAATCGGTTCCTTTTTTGTGTGTGGAGCCTGGCTCCTGCTATCTTAACTTGATGTCCCTAGTTCTGATACTATAGACAAGAAATTAAACAGTTCGTCCCTATCCACTCTTTTCATACCAGTCATGATTTTGTAAATTTTTCTTATATCCTCCCTTAGTCACTTCATTTCCATGCTAGAGATTGTTAGCTTAGTTGTGCTCTGTACAAAACCTGTCCTACACCTTTGATCTTCTGCTGATTCTTTCTGCTCATGTTTCACGTTACTGTATCTGTTCTGAGACTAAGGAATACACAACATTCAAGATATGGGTGTACCATGGATTTATACAATGGCATAATGAACTCCATTTTATTATCTCCTCATTTTGAAATAGTTTCTAACATATGATTTGTCTCTTTTGACTACTATTGAGCACTGAGCAGGCATTTTCATGGAACTGTCGAACACAATTGAAAGATCACGCTCTGAAGATGTAACGCTCATCTCAGCAACCATCACTTTAAATGTGGCATTGAGATTATTTTTCTTCCATCTGACTAACTGTACTTTTACCTATATTGAACAGCATCTGACATTTTATTGCTCAGCCTCTTAGTCTCATAAGATCCTTCTGCAATTTTTCACGAGTCTTGTCCTTCCTACTTTAATAACTCAGTATCATCAGCAAACTTTGTCAGCTTACCGCTCACCCCCCTTGGAGGTTATAGTTATGATCATATAGAACAGCAGGGGTCCCAGTGAAACTCCATCGATGATTTTCTTTCACTGCTTGAGTCCCAGTCGTATTACATCTTCTTTACCCCATTGTTAAGCCAATTATCTAGCCAGGATTTTTTCCCTTGCATACGGCCATCCAGTTCTCCAAGAGCTTTTAGTGAAAGAATTTGTTGAAAACTTTTTGGAAGGCTAAATAAGTTATATATGTACCTAGATTCATGTTGAAATCCCACAGTGAGAACTCCAATAGGTTTTTAAGGCATTGCTTCCTCTTTGAAATGACATGTTGACTTTTTCCAAGTAGATCGTGTTTGTCCAAGTTTCATCCTGTCTTTTATTAAGGCTTTTACTAACTGGCCCTGTGCAGGTACCAGACTTCCATCTTGTTCCTTTGGCATCTTTTTCCTGCCTTCACTTTATTTTATTATTTAATGACGCCATATATTTATCTTCAGGTACCAGCACAATTTTAGGCAGGAATTTATAACCATTTGTCTGCTTCATCCTCAAGCTCCCTTGAAACTCCTGGGTGGACACCATCTGGTCCTGGTGAGCTCCTACTGTTCATTTTGCCCATTTGTGTCACGACTTTTTCTACAATGATTTCAATTTCATACAGATCCTCTGACAAGTCTCCTAGGCCAAAAGGATTACAGCATGGGAGTCTATAGTACTTTCCATAGTTGAACGGTGGCGTAAAAATTAATTTGGCTTCTCTGCTATGTTTGCACCTTCTCTGAGTGTACTTTATGTAGCCTTATCATTTATTGGTCATACAGGCTTTTTTGTTGGTTTCTTCTCCCTGTCGGAGGAAGGATCTATTATTAGTTTTTGTTGCATGTTTATATTGAGTCTGTTAGTTCAAATTGCATGATGTGTGTGTTTTCATTAGTAGGGCTCAGCTTATTTGAAGGAAGTCTTATAACATCCCAGATCCTACTGTTTAAATATTCCAGCTTCTTTCTGCTCTTTCAGAGGTGTTTCTTAAGAAGGTTTATATGTTTTTTGGAAAACTCTATGTATTTACTTTGCCATTAGCTCTGGATGTTTGGGATGTTCAGTTTGTTTGAAATCCAGTTGCCATGGCTGTTCCAGTAATCTCTTGACAAATTCTGAACAAACAGTTAATTCTTTCATCAGATACATAGTTTAGCCTATAACTGGTGTTTATATATTTTTTCAAATTAATCCATTTGTAGTAGAGCTACTGAAAAGTATCTAGAATTCTAATCAGCTGATTTCTTGTTGATTTGAATCTGTATATAAACAAAATTTAAATGAAAAGGGATATGGAAATTATTCAGCAAGGGAGACCCACAGAGGCTTCTATGATTGCTCTAAAAGTGAGGGATTCCAGCTGGGATCCCCCACAGGAGCTAACATATAGAAACCTGAACATTGTACAGATTCTGTAAAAATTCAGTAGAGTGAAGAAGCCATTTTTTTCTCTGATGCTTGTCCATCTCATTGCACATTTAAAAAAAAGATAAAAAGAGATAAATATTGTCAAGGTTAAATTCCTGTCTTTTCATGATTGAAAAAATATTGAACACCTCTAACAGCTCCACGCGATTTTTTTTTTTTTTTTTCCCCCCCTAAGATATGCAATGTGTATTGAGGTCATATTGTGGGCAGTCTCTCCCACTGTTTTGGGGAGCTACTGTAAATTGGAATATCACATTATGTTGTCAGTTACAGAAATTATTCAAGATTTCTCAGGAGCGCAAATGCAATTCTCTTTTGTGATTTTGAATAGGGAAGGGAGATGAGAAGAAGTCCTGGAGTCCAGGGATGAGACGAGGTTGTGGGAACAAAGGGACTGGAAAGGCTCTTGGAGTAGGGGACGGCTTAAGAGAAAGAGAACTGGGAAGCAAGACTGTCCTGTCCCTTCTGGGAAAAGACAGACAGAGAACTGGACCAGGGATCTTGAAAGCAGCATCACTAATGAGGAAAGGGATGAAAGTGGATGTAGCAACAGCACCCACCCCATCTTAGCTACAGCCATCCCTCAGAAAAGTACATCAAACAGGAGCTGGTTGGTCAGACTCCTCCTGACTCCGAATCAAATTAATAAGCCTCACCTAATCTAAATGGCTAAATCTGAAATCCAGAGGTTTTCTTCAATCTAGATACGAATGCTTCCAAAATCACAGCCTGAAATTTGCTTAGTTTGTTCATTTACTTGGCTTGTTCTCTTAAATAGAATAGAGGAAAGATACTTTACAAGCCTGTGAATAGGGAATTTACTCAATCAGAAGTGAATTCCTAAACTTTTACTGAGTAAGCAATGGCATCAATTACTCATTTTGGACATGTCGATTATTGAGCACCCAAGTATGTAAAAATCTTGGCTATGGGATAAGACAAGCACTCACAGGTCTGCCCTGTCAAGTACAGAAGAAAATTTCCCCTTGAAAACTAGATGCTTTTATCTTATTTTTTGGCATTCAGTAAGTTAGATTCCCATGTTGGAGATTGTCAGTGGCTATCATGCTCACTGCGCAACATGGAAAAAGGCTAAAGAGTATCTACATGGCTCTCAGGTGTGGAATAGGTAAGTGGCATGACGCTCCATTTTTTGTCCTTGGTTTGTTTTTTCCTTTTTTTTTGTGTGTAGTGGCTACCACAAGCATTATGAGTTTTGTAAATGGAGCTATAGAGGCTTTAACTAGCCTTAACTGCCTTATAATTAATTCCTACCAGGGCATTGTTTTCCTGCTTTCCAAGAAAAACTAAGCAACATTAGTATCAAACTTGGAAATTAGCATTGAAAAAGGCCTAAAAAGCATAAGTATTTGTTGGCTAAGGTCACAAGGTCATGAATTTTCTGCTTTCTTAAGTATCTGTGGCAAAGATTATTCCCGGGTTTCTCCATTTACAATGCTACTATTTAGAAGCCTAAGCAGCAGCCCGGAGTTGTCCATAAAAAAAAAAAAAAAGTAGGGAGAAAACTTGTGATACCAGAGCAAAACAGTTTATGGGCCTCTTCATACACACACTGGCACAGATAATAGAAGAGGATTAAATTTAATCTGCTTAGAAAGAGAGGCAAAATTTAAATGAGGTAAAACACAGAGGGAAGCAAGAGAAGCAGAGACAAGCAAAATCACTCTCAAGGCAGTTAGTGAAGTGCCCATTAGTTAACTGCTAACATGGCACAAGATATAGCATTTTATTGATTGTATTTTATTTTATTGGTAAAGGGATTTCTGTAGGTTAATCTTAGGGACATGTATTTTTAAGACATATAATTAATGGGCGCATCTGTGAATGACATAAAATCGGAAGAAATACAGATATTTCAGAGAGAGTAATTCTACCCCACTCCTCTGCTATTCAAGAGATAAGAGCTGAAATGCAGCTTGGAGAGAGACCCAGGGGAGTAACGTGCATTGGAACTTTATGTACAGGAGCAAGAACGAGTCCCATTTCAACGGAAAGTCCTCTTGCAAGGTTATGTTAAAGAATGAGGTCATTTCACATTTATTCCAGTTAACACAGCACTCCGAAAGCTCCTGAAGAATATGAAGTGTAAGAATTAATTAAAATACCAGGGAAAGGTGCTTCTGCATGGAAGATGAATAGTACAATGGGTAATGCTTATGCAGGGGCAGCAGCAGGCAGGCTGTCAATTTCTACTTTGAAAAATAGTTTTCTCTGGGTTTCTGACTTTATAAGTAACAGACATAACTGCAAAAGTAGAACAGCGCACTAGCATAAAGAGATGCCTGCCTATGATGTCATGTTTCTATACGTTCAAGACACCTACTTACCCTGTTGCTAGCAATGTGTTGATTTGTAGTTTAAACTGACATTAGGCATCCATTGGATTTCATGCGTAGATAATGAGGAATTCAGAGAATTGGCAGCTCACAGAGATAACACTACAGTTCATCTAAAAGGGCTCTCTGTTGGCACTGCAATTTGGCAAACAGCACTGCTTTGGTGGAGAAGGGGTGCTCAGCTGAAGCATGCCCTCAGGTCTCTTGCTCCCGTGCCTGGCAGAATGCACATGCTTTTGGGATGACCCGCAGCTATGAAAATCAAGTTCTGAGGCTTCACTGGTAGTGTTGGCTCAGCGCTCAAAATTGGTCTCCTGCCCAGTTTCTTGATAGACTTCAGAGGAAGCTGCTTACTGACTTCTCTGGCAAAAAAGGCAAATTTCATGTTCATACTAATCTAAATTTTTGGAGACATGGCAGAGGAAGAGGGGTGGGAGGGAGGGAGGGAAAGTTCTTCAGTCACCTTCACACAGACTGTTGATAAGGACAGGCTAGTTATGGCCAAGAAGCCCCACTGGTCTCTCCTGGAGGATGAGTTGATGAAAACCTTGTGTACTTATATTTCACCTCACATTTTCTTTCTTTATTTTTTTTTAATCTTCAATGTCAAATTAGAGTTAGGAAGTGCTCTTTTTCATATGGGATCAAAACACCTGGTTGTCTTGTTTTGACCTTTCCTGCATAAAATCTTACTAGGTTTAGCATACCTGGTATATTGATTCTGTGACTACAGCTGCACATAAAATACTAGAATCTTATTTTAAGAAACCTAAAGCCAACGAAGGAGGGATTCACTTGCTTCCAAATACTGGTTTTCCATTGGATAAAGGACTAAAAGCTGCTTTGTATGTTCTTTGACTTTTTTTTTTTTTTTTAAGCTGTTTGGCTGTGCTTCTTCAAGAGGACTTTAACTTAATTTGCCCTCTTTGCTTCTGTATATCGGATTATTTACCTGCTGTCCTCCTTCCCCTTTAAAATGGTAAAGAATCATTGGATGAGATTGGATTATCCCCAGAAAGTCGCCATTCCTTTTCATGTGGAGGTTATACATGCGATCATTCAGTAATAATCTTCTAAGCCTCCTCTGAGGTGTGGATGGAAATCGCTGCAGTGATTAGAATATGATTAGAGAACACTGTGTTTCCTTATCAGTTGCAAAGAGAAGGATAAAATGTTGGAGTGTCTAGACTTCAGTTGAAGAAAAGACACCACATTTCTGCACGTCTAGAAAAAGGACTTCAACCTAGGAGATGTAAAAAAAATAGATTGGGGCTTAGCAGTGCTTGTGCTCAGCACTGATTTCAACTTGCTTCTCAGATATTTGACTGGAAAATGAAGCCAAGAAACAAGTTTTGCCAATCTGAAAAGCAGTAATTCAAACACACTACTATCACCTCAGAAAATGGGACATATGTATTTATGACAAAAATAAGCACTGTCAGATGAATGACATGCCTAATGCTGAGGGGGACTTGTCCATGACTTTTTGTGGGCTCCTCCCTCCTAAAAAGCCCCTTCTCTCCACTAACAAATAAGTAAGCTCCAATCTGTATAAGCTATATTATAAGGCAATTAATAGCGTTCTACCACTGAGGTCATTCATCAGCCTATGAGCTTCTCGGAGATTTAACATACTGATCCTTCTTTGTTCCATTTTCCCCTACACCCAATACCTTTAGCACAGTTGTTAATTATTTATTTTAGTAAAAACACAAATGCTTCAGTGATCATTGCCAACAGTTCAGCACTAACGAGCAGCTTTCTTGTGACTAACCGTTGTGTGCATTCAATATGAGAAAGCAAATGGGTAAGGAAAAAGCTTTAAGGAATGTTATTTTGTTATAGATAATAGTGAGGAGTAAAAAAATTATCTTTGCAATTACTGAAAAGTTTTACTATCATCCTGAGAACCGAATCTTATTGGACTATAATTATCACTACTGCTACTGTTAAGATTTTTATTGGGGCAGCAATGTTTTGATCATGATGAAATAACAAAGGCAGTGGAGAACCACTAACACAGTTTGCAGCAGTTACTTTCTGGCTGAATAGAGAACAAGGGAAGCTTTTCTTTTACCCCAAAATGCAGTTCAGGGTAGCCTGTAAATCCAACACACTTTTATCTCTGTCAGAGATATAATTATTATACTCTATATAGATCGTACTCTATAGAAAATCTTTGAGGTATGAGTAGAAATTTGTAATTTTTCTAAAAGTTAGTTAATTAAGCAGAGGACAAGTTCTGATAGTAAATGCTTTATTCAGCTTCAGTAGAACTCTCTTCTTCAGGATCTGCAGTAGAAGTCAAGCCCAGGTTATATCATCTGCTCTGACCACCTGCATACCCCTTGACTTTAACATTTCACCGATTTATGAAACAAGGAGGTCCTCTGATGTGAATTCTTGGAAGCCTGCTGTGGCTTGAACCCATACTGCAGCCTTTCAGCAGGAACTTCAGTAGGATCACTTTCCTTACTTTCTTGTTTTCATAGAAGTTGTAAAAACTTAATCTTTTTGAAAATAAATTAGCCAATTAATGCGAAAGATTGTCATGCATCCCGCATGTCTTCCTTTTGGTATCTCTAGCATTTCTACATCTGCCATGAAATATGCACTGGAACTAGGTGCATAAATTCCCATAACTGTCTCACCCACTCTGGGACCGTTCATCTCCTCTCTCCAAGAACTTCATTAGGCCTTTTAACAGTAATATTTTGTCCACAGTTCATGAATGGGCAATCTCTGACCTCGTCTTCACCCGACTCATTGTTTTCAAGGCTGTGTGCCCCAATGTCCAAAAGATATCCTGCAATCTAGATCTCTAGGTATTGCCCTGAATTTCTGGCTGATTTATAATATATACTGATGGACCACTATTATTTAACCAAGAGCTTCATTTTGGTCTTTAATAATCTGCTGCTTCTCATTGCTACCCATTAACACTTCTGTGCTCTGCAGATTCTAATATGTTATGCCCTTGTCCAAGTCATGGGTAGATGCTATTAATATTGTTGTAAAAGTGAAGCCATTTAATTTCTTATTGTAATGTAGGAACCTTGTATTCCTGTACAGCACGTTAATTCTTCAGAGTGTTCAAAGTTGGGTGCAACAGTGAACTTCAAAACATAGATCTGAGAGAGAGATGAGTTCTTTCCCCCAAAAAGTCTCTGTTTACTATTAGTTCAAACATTCTTCAAATCTTAGTGAAAACAGAGATTGAGATATGTCTTTTTTTGAGAACTTCATAATTCATCCAATACTGAGATTCTTTCTGGATGAATTTTTATATATTCCATGTTTCAAAAATATTTGTCTTACTGTATTTTCAGTTCTTTGTTTTGCATTAGTTTCACCTCAAAAGAATTGTTAATTTTAGTTAAATTAGACTGTTTTCTCAGCACTAGACATTTCATCAGTACGTAATTCTGATAACATCACAGCTTTATTCAGAAGAATATCTTATTTCATTCAAATGCAGTGAACACTAATTCTGAAAGAAGTCCCACTTTTATATGAATGTCATACTGTGAAAATATTTTCCAGTTTTGTTCTTTTCTTCAGCCTAAATGCTAGGGGATGTATCTTGTACTGATTGCTGATGCTATAGCTGCTTTGCAGATAGCTTCCTTCTCGCCTGCTGGCTCGGAAGTGCCAGCAGCCACTTGTAGCTGGTAGAAAGGTTGCCTTGGATTCAGATAAGCAATGTATCAGCCCCTTTGTACTCTGTGGCTGTTGTACTCGGAATCCCCTTGCTTTTGTTTATTAGCGATGGTGTAATGTATATGTTCCATAGGGTTGACTCTTACGTTACCTGCTTACAAATTTACGGTAGTAGCAACTGCCTGTTCAGAGCAGAGTGTGAATGCATTGCTGAAGGTAATAGTGGAGAAAAGGCAATGGAAATCAGAAAGTTTTGAAGTTTTAAAAGATACAGTGATTGTTTGTATGAAACAGCTCTGCAGATTTGTGCTGACAATGCACAGTTTGTTTCTTTGTTGCAAACGACATTTCCAGCAATGATGCACACAGGCCTTTTAAATGAACTGATTTATCTCTTTTTTTACAAAGGCACCATCCCATACCACCAAAGAAAAAAGCTCTCTCCCCTGTAAACTCTGTGAAAGCACTGGGCATACAGAGCTTAAGGTAAAGGGTATTTGTTTATTCTGCTGAATTACTGTGTGGCAGAAGTGACTCTCGGCATGATCCAGTCCCTTCCCGTGTATCAGCACAGCTGCAGTACGTGCTTTACCCACATAATCTCTCTAGGTCCTGGGCATCATTGTGGTTCAGCTGGTACTCAGCCATGCTCATACAGGGAGTAAAGGCAGAGAAATTGGACTGTTCAACCAAAACAATGAATTATAATGGTTTGGGGTGGGTGCTGACGTCGTGATTTGTCTGCTGTCAGGAATGTCAAGGTGAGGAAATATATTTACACAATACTGAGTAGATGTGATTTGGGTAAAGTGAAACTTAAGAATTACTTGGGAAAGGAGAGTTGATGCTTATCCCATTCACACCCATACACTTTAGGGAGGTCATTGGGGCAGTGCTAACACAAAGAAGATCACAGATCAGATTTGAATTTGTTTTGCAAGTCCTGCAATGTCAGATAATATAAACAGTGTGTTTTGGGCATATCAAATAATCTTCGTGATCCAAGCAGTCTTTCTTCCACATTGTCTTTGCACAGTTTACTGAATTTTCTAAGAATACTTAATAAACTCTATTAGGTTTCTGTTAAATTAATATTTTATTAATTTAAATTAATTATAGCTTGAAAATCGTATTGTTGAGGTTGTTGCTGTTGAGTGATGGATACTGAAGAGGAATTCTTGGTTACCTTAGGCAAGGAGAAAGAATACAGGTTTTGGTCCCAGCCCAAACCCATAAACTATTAATAGCTAAGACATAGACATTGGTTTCTAAAATGGATGTTGAAGCTGAAAAGCAGACTTAGAAGGTTTTAGACAAAGTAAGGAGACAAAAGTCTTCCTCAGGTCCTTTGTCATGCTTCTAGTCCACTGAGACTTTTTAACCAAAACAGCTCCTATATTCTGTTAAGCTTCAGATTAAAATAACCCTGAAGAGAAAGTATTGTAAGGAAATGATGTCCTTTTGTTAAAGACAGTTCCTGCTGAGGAACAGTCTGGCTTGCTTCCTCCAGTAACTTCTATAGACGTGTATTAATGGAAGCATTCCCTCAAGTATGAATGGGGTGGAAGAAAGCGCAGCGGGGAAGACGGCAGCATTCACCTTCCTACCCTCCTCAGCCCGTTGTTCTCCATGTACTCACCCACCCCCACAGACAGAAGAACTCTCAGGGCCCATTTTCCATGCTAGATAATAGGGCTGTTTCTCAGCAATGAAGCTAAAACCCAGTTTCTGTAGGGTTTTCATTCTCAGCCTCTCACCTGTTACTTTCAACATTTCTGGTCTTTCTTAAGTTGTATACATTATTAAGAAGGTTCTTTTTGTCTGTGCTGGATTAGGGACTGTGGAAGAACCTGCCTGGGTGCAGAAATGTCCCTCATGGCTCAGAAAGAGCCCCCTTGCACAGGCACATCGTGCAGTTTCTCATCTACGCTACGGAGCGAAGGCTGCCACTGGGAGCAGCTATACCCGAGGGGCAGTTCGCTTCAGTCGGCGGGTCGGCTGCTGCCGTGGGCTGCAGTAGCACCTCACCCTGTGGCTTCTCCCACGATGGGTTCAGGGATCCCTCTTGGGAGGAGGGCATCTGGTGGAGCTGCAGGAGGTAGCACGAGCTTGGGGTCCCAGTTTGAGGTGTAACGGGAGGGAGAGGGGTTATCCTGGCAGGAACTGTAAAGAAGCAAGGTAGGAGGGAGAGGACAGAGGAGAAAAAAGGCCTTCTCTTCTGCCTTCTTGCAGATCTACGCAGTGCTGGGGGGGTGAGCACTGCCAGTGGTGGTGATACTTGCTGCAGCCAGTGATACCCAAGCAAAGAAAGCTGGGAAAGCTCTTTCCTAGCTTTTGCACTAGATGTGGAAGGATTTTAATTCCTTTTCAGCCTGAACAAATTCAATTCCGTATTTCCCATCTCCTTGAGGAGAGTCAATTATAGGCTGCTCTGGAAAGAAACCATGCTACACGCTTCATGGTGAAGCTGTTCCAATTTTCAGAAAAGATTGTAAGGTTTGTTGGGCCACAGAGAAAAAGAGAATGACAGGAACATCACTATACAGCCTATTGGTTAAGCATTCCGTGATAGAAAAGATATAGGTTTTGGTCCCTGCTTCACAGAATATTACTGCATTTCCCAACACTGTAAAATAGATTAAAAAAACAAATCTTGGAGATGAATCAGTAGTTTCCAGTCAAGATAATTGACCTTGAAAGTCTCGAACCTAATAGTGTACAGGGTTAAAAGTTGATGTGGCAAGAACTGCTGAGATTTCTTTTCGTGTTAATATCTTGTCTTTAAGTCAGCAACACTTAAGAGATATGGGACTATGGTAAAGGCATGAGACTGCTTTGAAAAATGTTTCCTGAGGAACCTCCTAAGGCTTGGCACAGTGCTCTGTTAGTTTTACAGTATTTCTTTCTGTAATACTTTCTGTTTTCCTTCCAAAAAGATTCTTTTCGCTTTTTTTCTCTGGCCTAGATGGTTTCCTCCCATAGAAGTATTTACCTGTGCTTGGCAGTGTGTGACACTAACTTAGAGACTCTTTTAAGACGGATGACTTTCTCCACTGACTATGTAGGAAGTTGGGAAAGTTTAGGGTTTCATCTAATCATCTAATTTCATATTTCTACAATATCTAGATTTGCGCTAGGTTTCTAGACTCCACTTATCGTCAAGGGAGAGAAATATCAGTATAAGAAATTATTTGATTCATTCTAAGTGACAGAAACTGGATCAGAGGAGCCACTGCCTAGAAGTAAATGCTTCTCTACACTGACTGAATATTCCGTCTCCATGTAGGCCTGTAACAAGTTATAGTCCATTGCCAAATAGCTGTGTTTGTACATATGTGTATGAGGCTTAGTTGCACGCCTGCTGTTGCACTGATTAGTCTCCAGGATCTTCTAAAATGTAAAACACAGTGAAACATCTTAAATGGTTTGGGAACTAGTTAATGAGAGATCACTGTATGCTTAATACACTGCATGGTGTTATCAATCAGCCAATCAGTTACTGATTATTGACTCTAAAGTCTAACATCATGTCCGCTGGTAGGAAGGTTGCACAAAAATAAGCTGAATGTTGACTCTTATCTTTGACTTTCTAAAATAGTCACTGCTCATGCCTCATACATCTCTTTATTTGGGTAGCTAAAAATATTAAGGAAGTCCCCTTTTAACTCATAGTGGTCCACATGTATCTTCTTTTGCAAGACACTGGGAGGAGATCGGTGTTTCCAGTACTATATGAAAGGAGTATGAGTTGAGCATGAAACTAGAAGCTTTATGACCGATGTCTCCCTGGGACCTCTTCTTCTGTTTTCCCATTTGATTAGGAAGTATGTGGCCAGCCAGCAATGTTTCCAGTCAGGGGAAATGGGAGAGAGTATAGTTACCAGTTTAATGAGAACCACAGCCTTGCACAGGAGCACATGCCAGCTTTCATTAGGAAAGGCAACAGCTCCCCAGGTACTGGAACTCATCAGAAACTGGGAGCCAGGAGGAGCTGCCTCTCACAGAGTAAAATGCTGTTAATCAGGAGTTCTCTGGGCAGCCTGCTTTGCTGTGCCCAGAGGAGCTTGGGAGACCTCTAACTCTTATCTGTCTCTGTGCAAGGCAACAATTCTCTCTGAGTTTCTGCAGATGTTTCTTTCCTCCTTAAAATGCAGAAAAGGTTTAAAACTTTTTTTTTTTTTTTAAAAGGAGAGTTATCGAATGCCACTCTACTTTGTATGTGTTGAACAAAGCGGAGGTCTGCAAGAGTCGAAGCTAGAGGTGTTTTAGGTCCTAATCAGACTTTTAAAGTCCTGCTGTGCTCTTAAGTGCAGACTGAAGTTTGGTTGCAAATGGTTGATTCCCTTCCAAGTCTAGCCTGTAGGCTGAGGACATATGGAGTGTGCGCATTCATTATGTTTTGAGGTTCTTCAGGCAGCTCAACAGCCTTGCCTTGCATGTCCTGAGCTAGCTGTAAGTAGC
This sequence comes from Sagittarius serpentarius, assembly GCA_034782735.1. NCBI lineage: Eukaryota > Metazoa > Chordata > Aves > Accipitriformes > Sagittariidae > Sagittarius > Sagittarius serpentarius. The sequence continues at coordinate 17,460,621 of JAVKLA010000030.1, read as the reverse complement.
CATCATGTGGCAGGGTACTATGCAAAGGTGTTAACGGGGCTCTCCAAAACAAAGCAGCTGTGATAGGCACTCTGACAAATAAACCTTTCCTCTTCATATGATTCGTTGTTCTGTTAACTGTGCTGTGCTGCTATTACTGCACTGTTTCCAATTGCAGACCTTGCAGCGGTCATTGCAAACAATTATGTGTGCACCATGTTCCACTGTGTGCTATGTGTGACCTTCTCATAGTTGGTGGCAAAAGGAAACAAGGCAGAATAACTGCCCCAAGCATTCAAATATTGCTTTCAAAGCTTCAGAAAACACAGAAGATTGTGTAACCAGTCATGGGGTTTTTTGGTAAGTATTTCCAGGTTGAAGCATTGTCACCAACGTGCTGATTGCAAGAATGGTTTTAGAAAATTCCAAACAGGAAAGAAAGATATACCACAGCCTAAACCCACCTTACACTGAGATAGGGTGAATGACAGAGTAAGTAGCCCAGGCATCTGCATTCACACAAGGAAAGAGAGAAATGGAATCTCACTAAGTGGCAAATTTAAATGTACATCAGGAGGAGATACAAAAAAAAAAAAATGGACTAAAACTTCCCTAGAGATACATGCTATAAATCACAGAGTCCTTTTGATAGCATCAGTTCAATAACTACAACAACAAAAAAAGATTATTTTTTAATAACTTGCTTTCCAACTAGGCCAGTACCTTGTAAAATCAAGAGAATGACTGACAGACGCAAATATCTTTCAAAAGAGACAGAGTCCCTTTTTAATAATGCAAGTTTAACTGAATTATAAATCATTTCATGGTTTTTGCCCAGAGAAATCCCATGTCACAAAACTCACTGACAGCCTGTAGCTCAACACCTATGATGCCAAAACAGCTGCTCAGATACAAGCTTTCCCCTTTTTTTGGGTGCAATTTCCCCATCATTTTTCCCTCTGTCAGTTTAATTGCTTGGAGACCAGATTCCAGATCAGATAGCCCCCACGGACAAATACAGAGAAGTGATGCTATTGCTGCAGGAATGGAAGTCATGGGAGCGTCTCACAAGAATTACTCCTCTTTGGGATCACTTTAAAAGTTTGCCACATTGCCTTCGGGCCTTATGTATGTTTTTCAGGGGAATTATATACAGGTGAAAGGAACGTTAACCTGATACATTGCTCAAGTCAGGGCAGCCGAAACCTCTGTGCTTGATAAAGAGCAGGAATTCTTCCATCCACACAGTGTCCCATTGCCAAAGGACATGGGGACTCTTTATGCCCTTCAGGTGTTCTCCACAGTCATGGGGGACTGGGTAAGAGGGGTTTCCCCTCAGCCCACAGTCTTTCTGTTCTGCTCTTCTGCGCTTGTGTAGTAGCTCTGCTAAGACTACCTGTACAGCAGCTGACTACATCCTTCCTTGTTTCAGAAAACCAGCTTCAGAGGAGCTAGCGTTCACTCTTCTTCCTTTTGGTTAATCCTTAAAATGCTGAGTTGTTCAGTATGGAGAAGGAAGACTTGCAAAGGCAGTCCTTCCTGCAAGCCTGCTGCCCCATTTGAGGCAAACAAAGGTCTGGGAGAGCATTTCCTTCTGTACTGTTGCTGCTACAGAGTATTAAACAAGGATGTATGATTCTTTCTTGGCACATGACTACCAGATGAAGGCTTGAGAGTAAAAATAGGTGATAATAAGGCAGATAATAAACGAGCTATTTTACCCCCCAAATATTAAAAAATGTTGAGAATACCTTAAAACACATGAGTGATTTCTTAAAAATGATATTGAGTGGTGGTGGTGGGGGTTGTTACCTTTGCTCTTTATTTCTGTGCTGCTAGTTTGCATGAATGGTAATTTTTTATTCTTGTTCTTAAAAACGTGTAGGCTGGAAATTTGTTTTAAAGAAAAAACAAGATAGCTGATATATTCATACAATCTGATAATTCTGGCACCAAAGACTGCTTGGAGGAATAAAAGGCAAACCAACCAACCAAAAAGAACAGGACTAACAGGACTACATGAGACATGGTGCTAAGATTGACAGTCTTGACTGAGTTCCCTCAGCTTGTATTTCTGGAACCTTTCGCTGATTTAATGAGTGTTGTCCAGCAGTAAAAGAACAACAGTTTTTTAGCTAGTAAGTGTTTGAAATAGCATGTCACCAGTAAAATCTTTCTTGCCACTCTCAGCCAGTCCCTTTTTCCCCACTACGTGTGAGCTTGTGACTTACACATGCGCGTAGTCAGTTCCCTTTCATAAGACGGGAATGCCATGTTGAGTAGAAGCATGTTTTCTGCAATGACAAACTTTGATCCAATATTTGCTATACTCCCCAGCTTAAATTCTCTATTTTCTGTCCTTTGTTGAGGACAGCAATGGTATGAGACTTCCTCAATTGGGTTAGTTTATTCAGTGATATTAAAACCCCCTTTCTGTGTGTCTGTGTGAGAATGAGAATATTATATGTTATACAACTATTTACAAGTGCTTAAAGAAATTTAGAAACAAGAAACATATTAAAGATGTCAAAAGGATGGTTTATTCTCCTGAGGGTTTCTGCAGTGTTTCTGTTTCTGTAAAGTATTGTCTCGAAAAAAAGGAAAAAAAAAAAAGAGAAAAAGAAAAAGCCACCCCGGAAATTTAGTGCTGTTGCCTGACTTGTATAGGAAGAAAAGATGTAGTGAAGTGCTATATTCCCCCAGCCAGCACATGTTTCTGAGATGTTTCTAGTGGGTAATAGTTTCTTAGTGGGATGATGTATGATACCTTGTGGAGGCCACAGCGTACTGTCATTTCTGCAGTTTGTCCAAAGAATTTCTGCAAACCATACTATTTTTCTGAACAGAGCACAGCTACCCATTTTGCTCTGACAGGGCAGGATATGCTGATGTAAATCACACTGTGGTTCCTGAGCTCCAATGAATCTCATAAAATGAGAGGATAGTCTGCTGTAATTAAATTGTGGAGCAATCCCTATAGAAAAACATACTTCCCTTAAGGTATAATATGTTTTTAATAAAAAGGATAGATCTCAATACAACATATTGCATCCCAGCTGCCTGACAGTGCTTAGGTATGCAGGATGTTAAATCAAACCCTTGCAGTAATAAAATCTGAATTCTGAGATGCTGTATTTCTTTTTGATGAGGAACTAATTGTACTATATCACTGACATGCTGAAGAAATGTTGCTTAAAGATCAAGCTCCAACATCAGCAAGCTCTTTTTGAAGTTGAAGTCACACACTTTCAGCTAAGAGAAGAGGACTTGTTTGTGATCTGTCAATGACGTTAGGTAGTGATTTTCAAAACTACAGCCAAAAGAAGTCCATTGAGGTAGCAACTGGAAATATGTTGGTCTTCTCAGTTCTTGATTGTTTTACTTAATAATTTTTAATTTTACTATACAGTGTACAGAATTAGTGAAGATGACTGATATAAAATAGTTCTCATAAAGCAACTCAGCTAGTTGAAAGATGTAAAAATTCTACATTTCACCATTCATCTGGTTCCTCTGGGAGGGCCACAAAGCCGACGCTGTTGGGTAGCTGGGCTGAGACAGGAGCGTGGATTTTGTCCTCCTGGGGGACGTGGCACTGGCTGCACCACAGTGAAAGATTCAGGATGCTAGGAAAAGATATTAAGAAAAGGGTAATCTGATGTTATGACCCAGTGAGGACCGGTCTCCCTCAGAAGTGTGTTCGAGCGTGTGCTCCGTGCTCGAGGGACTGCACTGGAATTTTTCAATTTGAGCATCGTTAAGGGAAATGTATAAGCTGATCAGATTGCAGTGCTGAGAAGCAGGGACAGCTCTGCATGAATCTCTTTTGGACGAGGTAAAAATAGGCTGACTTGAATCAAAACTAAATCGGGGGTGCTTTATGAAGGACTGCCTTCCGCTTAGTTTCCCATAAGCCCTCCTTGAGGCAAGGATCGAAGAAGTGGGTGCTTTTACTTCATTGTTGCTGCTGTTTTATTTGTGTGGTTTTAAGCAGGAATCCATATAGTCTTATAGAGAGAGCCGTAGTGCCATTCAATGAAGATCAAAAATGCCTTAAACAGCAAAAGTTCAAATGAAATTAGATACTGAACCAAATCCAGTGGAATTCAGCAAAACTGCTTCTGAGCAATGGTTTGTGAATATTCATCCCTGTTTTGCCCTTTCTGTCTGGTTTTCTAGTTGATTGTAAGGACTGTCCTCAAGCACTTCAGGGCCCCGGGTGCCACTAAGCAGTGGCAGTATTTATGCACCACTATCCTAGGGACATTGTTCCATCAGGACTCATAATCTAAAGAAGCATTTCTTGGAGGGTGAATAAATGGGTGGGAGATGAGCAAGGAAAATCAAAGTGCTGTTGATGACTTGATAAGCATCATTGTTTTGAAGGATTATTGTTGATTTTACACCATGGCCAGAACACAGAATACGTCTGTTACCAAGATGGTGTGTCTTAACTGAGAGAAAAAGCTGTATTTCAATAAACAAATATTGAACTCATCCTGCTTTTCAAAACATAGTCATAGGCTAACCACGGTATTCTGCCTATTTGATTAGTTGCTTTCAATCTGCTCAATTTATTATGGGTTGTATTTCCTTTAATTGTGTGGGGACCTAAAGTTGCAGACATGCCCGTATGAGTTCATGAACCTTGAGGATTAAATCCCTAAACCAAGTCTCTGAAGCAGCAGCATTCTTTATTCTTTTCCTATACTGTTGTGCAGGGATCCTCTGCGCTGCTAAAGCACTTCCAAAACTCATTGCAGCCATGTCTGCGTTTCAATGATAGGTGAAATGATCCTTGCCTGCAGTTTGTTAAACACTTTGACATCCTTTTGAATTAAAGGTGTTATAGAAATGTAAGATCATTATGTGGTTTTAGATTCCCAAATATCTCCTACATGTATTTGAATATTGATAAACTCATGGCTTAAAAATGCTGCGATTGCAACTTCAGAAATTTCTTCTGTTCCAGTTTGTTTAACCAAAGCTTGTTTAACATTAAATATTTAGCAAATTTCTTTCTTCAGATCAGCATGCTCATTAATAGCTTAGAATACGAACTATCATACATTAAACATGCAAATCAGACTTTTTATTCAAACTGGGTCCTCAATCTCCTACACACAGTTATGATAAATAGCACCTTCTGCAGTGAGTCGCAGCACTGTTTCTGTCAAAATTACTCCCTGAGCAACAAGCGAGGCAGCAGAGTCTGGCTGTGTCTTTGGCCAGTGCTGCCTGCCTGTTACAACACACCTTTAAACTTTTGGCCTCTGTTTTCCTGTTACTATGCTCTGGCAATGCATTATAGTTAACTCACTTCATGGTGTCTTTACATGGGGACAGCGATATAAATTTTTTTAGCGTAGGTCTTTTGGCAGTTTGATCTGTGGCGTGTTTACCAGATTACTGCCACCAAACAGCTTGTCTGTTTTAGGAATACTGGGAGTTGAGGACCAGTCAGCCTGGTTCAAGCTATAGTTTTGTGAGAGAAAGTGATGCTGGAATATGTAGATGTCTGGGGGAACAGGATCTGTTTCATGAGGCTGCCAGACTGCGTATAGGTACGTAAGACAAGCTTATATCGTATCTTAGTCATTGGTACAATAAGAGACCCTAGAGCGTTCATAGATAGAAGATACCAAGCTCATGTGGAACTTGGAAGGGTCACAGTGAAATTCAAGCAAAAAAAAAAACAAACTACACAGAATTTTTTCTGAGTGCAGCATTTGTAATAGGTGTTTGAGAAGGGTTCCCAAGGGAATTGTGAAGGACTGGGAAAGACTACAAGAACTATTGAACTGTTGGCGGGACTTGGATGCTGGTGAAAATAGGAATAGATGCTGAATGGTGTCGACTTTGGATTAAGCTACCGTTTTGTATAAGCAAAGTAGATCCTGGAAATCCCATCCAAGCTTAAATACTTAAATAAAAAGTAATTAGTCTTTGTTGGGAAAAAGGAAGTTCAAAGAGACAGTTAATACAGTCTGCCAACTCAACTTCTTTTGGCAAGGGGGGAAACTGAGGCAATGCATTACCCAACCCTAAAATGGGCAAGATGTCGTAGTCAGATTGAGAGCATTTGTTATTTCTCTTACTAAGCCCTGTCATAATGTGGAGTTTTCAGATCACATTGCATCAGGATTTAACAGATGTACTGCTCCTCTGCCTTCAGCACAAATTCTCTGCTTCTGTGCACTGCCACCATCCCAATGGTGAGCATACAGCAATATCTTACGTTATATGACTTTAAAAAAAAATAAGGAAGTAATTTCATATGTACTCTTTTTTAAACAAGAATTACCTTAAAAGACTAGGATGGTTTGAATATGTGAGTATTTCATTCTGAAAACGATACGCTTTTAATATTTGTTTTGGTTGAGGCTCTGCTATTTGATAAAATCCTTATTTACAGAAAATAATTTCAGCAGCTTTAGCTAATGCTGCATCATACCTCCTATTTCAAATTATGTTTAAGCTTGCAGGGCCCAGGCTGTAAGACCGTGAGACAGAAGACGACTCCTACAAGGAAGGAAAACATTAGCAGGACATGGATGGTACTAGGTTCTACCCAGGATTTTAATTCAGATTTATTTTCTGGGAATTGGTAGTCCTATTTTGACTCTGGTATGATTTTGGTAAATAGCAGCCTTTAAATTCTGAAAACTCTACAGTCTGTAATATGGTGGCTTAGTTTATATCTGAACTCTTTGTTTTAAGCATATATAGGTCTCACCTGGTTATCCTCTTTTTCCTAGGTTTCATAACAGTGATATTTATTAAAACAGAAAGGATCTGAACATTGCCCTTCAGCTTTCAGAGCATTTGGCTAAATGGCTGTCATGCTGCAGGTTGCCTTTTCTTCTAAACTATTTGTATTACATCTGAGTATGGAAGCTGTTTAGGGCACTACAGCCATGTGAAAACTGTTGTTTTCCTTAATTCTTTATTTTCCTTTCATCCTAACTGATTACCACCTCAGTCAGAATTTATCAGCACTGCTCTGTGCACTGGACTGTGTGACCTAAATTTTATGACCTTGCGTCCAAAATCTAATTCTCTGGTACAAACTCATATTTCTCTGTTGATCTTTTAAAGACATTTGCCTCATTAGCATGGCAGGAAGGCATGTGGAAGCCAAGTGAAACAATATGCAATTTTGCATTACACTCAAATTCCTTGCTGCAGTGCACTCAACTAACCTTCTATTAAAATTGTATTTTCTCCCCATATTCTTGTTTTCTCTTTTGCAAACAAATAATTTATCAGTGCTAAGGAGTTATTTATTTTGTCTGTCTTCGATTATTCCTGTTAGCTACCAGCCTTCAATTTGGCCATTTTTCTGTGGCTACCCAGGTAACCACAGTGCTATCAAAGCCTTTCTAGTACATTAAAAATCCCCAGCAACTGTGTTTCCACTGCAAGGGTATCTTTATTTAAAATGGTAATATTAACAAGAAATTATATACAACAGGGAAATAAATCTAACTCTCAGCTTGTCCAGAAATCAGATAAGTGATTGTGAGTAGCAGCTTCCCCCTCTCCTCCCCCCCTCCCCCCCGGAGTTCTACAAGAATTTAGATTATTTTAATAAATGTGAAACTAAGGACCTCTGCCAGGGATTTATATCTCCATTCTTAGGCAAAGAAAGGTATTTGTATGTAGCTATCAACACAATTTTATTTGATCATGTGACTTCCTAATAGACACACAAGTTCTTATGGGTCACTTGCAAAGTTGCGTAACAAATTTCCCTGCAGAAATAGCTGGGATCATCAGCTGAACAACTTTAGATACAAATTTAAGGTGCTGTTTACAATCATAATATTTTCTAAACCACATCCAGTGATGAAAAATAGGTTTGGTACTCAATGTACGTAGAAAAAATCTCCACAGTAAAAGCTGGAAATAAAAAAGAGTGAGGATCATCTGAAGGATTTTACTGTGATGCATGGCATGAGATCAGGCTGATACATTTTTGTTTTAACTTGGTGAACTTACTGGTTGTATTTAAAGCTGATGCAGGTGACACACCACCTTCAAAAACACCGAACTGGGAAAAAGCTTTTGCTTCCTAGTCTTGTATTAATCTCTAAGATACTGTCTGACCCTGGAATAACACCTAAACTGGATCCAAGTTGTGTCCCTGCTCAATATGCTACGGTTAACAGGAATCAAATGCAGGTGAGGTTTTTGCTCTCAGTTGTATAAGGAGACCACTCAACTTGTTCTGTGGTACATAATACACTGCATATTAAGTGAGTAGCTGGAGAAATTATTAGTATTAGAGCTATTTGGGGGAAAGGAGGGGAACACACGTATGATGAAAATGCCTGATGTTTACATATTTCCATGGTTTTTTGTTACAAAGAATTGGCAGATCCTGAGGCTCTGTACAAGGAAATGTGATACTTTTCTAGTTGGTGCAAGAGAAAAGCAATTTTATGGAGTTACAAAGTTAGGAAATCCTAAAGCACAATGCCTTTTTTTCCTTTGTTTGCTGCTATTAATATATGTGTAGCTTTACTAGCTTCAGACAAACTGTTCACAGTTTATTCAGCAAAAGATAATGCACTTGATTAGGTACTTAAACTCCTGTTAAATTCATTGACTCTTGCTCGTATAAGGAGGGTTGGCTTCTGTGCGTGCTGAACTGGATAACTCTGTTGTGTGGGTTTTTTCCTACTAGCTGAGAAGTTCAGCATCCCAAGGTTTCCTGCTGTCTCTAACAGGTGACAAATTCTTCTGCCATGTTCTTTGTCAAAAGTGGCCTGGGAGGCCCCAGTTCCCACCGTCTTTCTCCTCTAGAAATGTTCCTCAAGTACCTTGCCAACAGGAGCATCCCAGCAGCCAGTATACACCCCCACAGCGGTCAAATGCAAAAACTGCTTTAGCTGAAACACTGAGATCATAATTCAAAGATCCATGGTATCATTTCAGTCTCAAGAATGCAAATACCTTAGTTTTGAAATAACTGCGTACGGAAGCATTCAAAGCACAAATAGTAACGAGACAATATGCAATGTTTACTATGGCAACATTAGTTCTAAAGCCAGCAATACAGTAATGATGATGCCTCTGAGGAGAAAAATGTGGAATTGCTCTGGAAGGCAGATTAGAGACAGCTGGTGAATCCCAAAGTAAAAAGAGAGTGCAAATCCATATAGGCAGCTCTTCTAATGTTGGTGTAAGGTAAACTGAAATCATCATGTGATCACATTAGAGCATCTACTGCTGTGTTTGGTTATGTTTCTACTGCTACAGTCCTTCATCCCAGGAAATAATTCTGCCTCTAGGCAAAACGGTGCAGATCAGCTTGCATCTGTCTAAAGGTGTCTCAGCACCGCTTAGCACTTGATCCAGACCTCTCCTGGGCCCCACTGTTGCACCTTAAACAAGGTTATTTGTATGGGTGTGGTTTCTCGCCTAATTCAAAATGTCTGAAATAATGTCAAAGCAACCTATAAAAGAAGTATTTTTGTCCTAGCGTGAGAGCAGAGGGTCTGTATTGCACGCTTTGGAACACAGAAGGAAAGTGTATAAAGAGATTTTAGGATGCAGAAGACGCTGTGGTAGTATTGGAGGAATACACACAGTGAAGAGAACCAAAGCAGTGCAGTGTTTTCTACAACGCAATATAGGCAACTGTCCCTGGAGCACAGTCTTTGGAACAACTCAGTTTTGGTTTGGTGGAAACTGGTTGTTTAACTTGAAAAGAGAACCTAGAATTGAATTCACTTGTATACGGTTTGGACAAGCAGGTTACTAGAACTTAGGGCTGAACTGTGGAGTGAAGTTGGTAACAAAGACACAAATTCTTAGTCTTGTTTTCTTCTGTGTTCAGTGGCTGAAAGAAAGCATTTGGATGCTTACATATAAAATTCAGTCCAAGTGTTACATTCCCAGGAGGAACCATTTGTAAAAGTTTTTATAAGCCTGTGTAGAAATCAAAGGCCAAAGTACATCAGAAGCTTATGATGTATCTTTTATAATCTCTAGGGCCACAGTATCTTGAATGACAATAACAAAATATTTCAAAAACAGCTAACATAAGATCAAGACTTTGTGTTGCAAACGAGATAGTAGAACAAGTCAGATCGTTCTGATAACGGAATGATCACAACCTCACTCATGTGTTGACTAGTGCTGTGTTTCAGTAAGACTTGAAAAAGTATTGTCAGAACCCATCTGTTACCACAGATAATGTGTTTAACAGGTTGACTGCAATTAAAGAAGCAGAGCTGTCCTCTCATATTAGATGCTTTACATATTCTCAGTTCAGTCACTGAAAAGGGCCTAAATGTGCACCAGGTGAACAGTGTTTGCATCATTTTTCCAAAGCATCCACACAGCAAGTACTGTGCTGGAAAAAAAGCAGCTCCTGCTGGCTGTTTCCCAATGTAATTTAATAACAGATGTTCCAACAAAGTTATGACATGTTATCTAGATAGTTAGAGCAACAATCAGCTATTAGTGCCACGTTATTGTCAAAACAGGTCTGGAGAAATGGGCAAGACCTCATGACTTCTTTGAAGGTTATTTGACAGGAGTTGAAAGTGTCATCAAGATCCTAGAGCCCATGCAAACTGTCATTAGTTCTTCGTGACAAAGACATGCCTACAGTTTCAGTGATCCGTCCATGTTATGAAATAATGCATATGCCACTGAAAGTTACCAAGCATGGATTGGCAGCTCATTGGTAACAGCAGGGAAAACTTCAGTGGCTATACATCTAGGTTTAGCCACTAAGCCAGATATTGTGAGGTTTATCGTTTTATTTCTTTGGACAGACACAGACGCAGGGTGGTGAAGGGGAGGAAAAGATGTTCATGTTTTGCAGGGAGCTGTGTATTTGATTCCAGATGCAAGATCTGTTCCCATGAGTAAGCCCAGAAAATTAAGATTTATGGTAGATCCTGTAATTCTAGGTCTCTAATATTGCATGGGCAGAGAAAGACACATGTAGGGGGTAACAGCACTTCTGATAAACCTTTAGAAGGCAAATCCTTGCAATTTACCCCCTATCTGTGAAGCCCTCAAGTGCAAGGATTCCAAAATGTGCACTTGAGAAGATATTAGTGGGTGTTCTGGTACAAGTCAAGAGGATATTAAGTATGCTCATGTGTGAGATTACCAGCTAAAAATTGAAGACAGTAAAATGCGATTCCCCCATGTGGTTGAAGCTGTGCAAAAGCAAGTATTCATTACTGTCAGCACTAGCAGAGGAATGCCCTACATGTTCCAGCAATTTCAAGTAGTTAGTGAAAGGATCTGCTCAGCTGCTAGTGATATTATCAGTGTTCAGAAGTCTGCCTCACTGGGGAGTATGTCAATCAACTCATTATCATTAAAAAAAGTAGAGAGAAAAGTCTGAAATGTGGATTCTGCTACTCTGAATTTACAGTGATTTTGACATGCTCCTTGTTCATTAAAAAAAATTAATCTGCTTTTGTCAGAGCTGATTTCATTTAAACAGTTGCAAATATCTTGTTTTCTACAGCGGCACATATCTGAAGCAAAGTATTGTGATATGTATAATGTTGAGGACGCTTTTTTCCATTCTTGTTTACTAATTACCTTAAATAAGCTGCAAAATTCACAACGGTTTAGGAAGACTGTGACTGTTTTTAAAATGAGCTGTCTGAAACACAGTTAAGAGATGTGACAGTTGATAGAAAATGTCATGAAGGAGAGGAAAAGGATGATGATTACCAAAAGGAAGAAATAAGAATATGTGGTATATCTAAGTGTATGTATATGTTTCACGAAAGCTTTGCTTGACAAACTTTCAAGATGAGCTATAAAACTTCATGATTAGGATACTTTTAAATGCGATAGCTGAGATCAAAGAGAAAATCACAATATTAAATATACAAAAGCACTCATATCTCGAGAATACATTACTCAGTCATGGTAAGCAACCCACTTTAGATTTCATGATTACTTGAAAATCACTTTGCGGCTTACACTCTGCAGATGTAGCACTTAAGATATGCTGTCATTCATGTATTGTAGGAAACAAGCTAGGAATTGCATAAAAATCTTACATCTATTGCATAGGAAATCAGCTAGGAAGCTTAACAGTAAAGATTGCATTAAGATGTCAAAGGCAGCTATGTTCAAGGATCCTCTGCAGGTTTTTTTCAAATTCACAAAATAGACATACAATGGTCATTGGCCTTAATCTTTCAATAACCCACTTCTTAGGGGACAGAAATAGTGTTAAATAAGAATGAGTAAAAGTTGTATGAGCACAGCTTTTCCAATTCTGAGACGCAGAAGGTAATGTGTGTTCTGCTAGGTTAATACCCTTGGTCAGGGACAGGAGGCATTACAAAGGCTTTTAATTAACATCCCTAGAGCACTTGTTACAACAGCGGATAAGCAAAAGAACAGAGAAAGTTCCTATTTGTATCCTTCTCCGTATGAAGGAACACTTAGAGAAATAAAAGTAATAAGAATGAAAACAACAACAAAAAATAGGTTTTTTTCCCAGTGGCAATAATTGTAATTGTGAGTGTTTAGTGACTTAAACACACTGAATGGATGTTTCATAAGAGATGATGATGATCCCCTTGAAGAGTACGTCTAGATAATTACCCATGCACGAAGAAAGAGTGGGAGAAAAGATCACCTTATTTTGTATAGTCGATGTTTAGGCATAACTATGCACTGATGGAGAAAGAAGTAGTGTCATACGGAGAGCAACCAGTCATCTATTCTTAGCATTTATATAGCGCTTTACAGGCTTAAAGCATTAAAGACTGAACAATCTGTGTTTATAAAAGTAGTTTTAACTCCCCATGGGCCTTCTGGATAGTGTTAATACGTGCTATTTTTGTTGTTGTTCTTGTGTTTTCTGTTGTTTGCAGGTTGCTGGTTTCTTCCCCCCCACACCCGCCCCCGCCCTGGCAAAATTACAACCCCTTCAACAGGCAACGATGTATAATTATCTTGATCCATTTTACCAGAAGTATTGTTTGACGATCTCATCTCTGAGTAGTCATCTATGGAGACGTGTCAACTGGTTCTTGCTGATGGAAAGTGCAGTCTGTCATTCCTTTCATTCTGTCTTCTGGGCTCTACCAATAAACTTCTCTCACATTCTCACATTTCAGTAGTAACTTGTGATGGATTTGGAGCTGCTTGGTAAGGGTGATGTGATAGATTTGGAGCTATTCAGAAGTAATTTATTAGTTCAGTCAGGAGACCGGTACCTTTTCTGCTTGATAAGAAAGTGTAACTTCAGCTTCTCCTCATAGGAGGCACTGTAATGGTCCATGACTCTAAAAAATCTTTTCTGTGTAGAACTGGCATGTCCATTTTCAGTCTGGTGCTTTCTTTTCTTGTCCTCAGCACTGAGAGGCTTTCTTAGGGGAACATATAAATCTTACTGCTTATCCCATCTCTTACTACTTTGTTATTTATAAAATTATGAGCATTCACTAGTATTTTTAAGACTACAATCCAAATGATTCTTTATGTTTGCGTTATGTGTTGATTTTAACCCCAGAGTGGCAAATTGTATGCCACTGTTCCCTTCATTTCTACTGATGACAGGCTTACTAACAGGTGTCCATAGTCATGCTAACTTAAGTATGGCAATGCTTTGTTTATTTTCATTCTTTTCTTTCCATAATCTTGGTTACTGTTGTCTCTTTCTCCATTTGCTGGCACTAGTTTTATTTCTTTTTGCCTTTTCCTTCCCTGTCCTCCTCCAGCTTCTCATCCTAAATATCATATAAGGTAAATTCCTTTTCTCCTCTGTTACCTCTCCTTCTTCAGCATTGCCTTGTTAGCACTCTTTCATGTTCCTGTCCAGAAATGTTCCCTCTATGTCTTGGCTCAGAGGCAATCAGTGAATCATGCCCAGCATCTCCTTCAGTATTTCTTCAGTGTATTTGAACATCAGCTGCATCTCCAGAGCTGGGAAATTCTCTCCCATGAAGTCCATTAATGAAAAGTTCATACAGGAGCAGAATATTTCTGGTTGTGTATGCTATCATGCTCCAGCTGATCATGTTTCTTTGCTGAATCATGGCCTTAAGAGCAATGAACTCGTTCTACACTTTGTCGGAGGGTCAAGACATCGAAGGCAAATGTCCATGTTAAATTTCCTCTTCACGTAGGTTTCAGCTGAATTATTGGTACTGTACAGCAGGTAGTATCAGTCCTGAGACTTTACATGTCGCTCTTTAAAAAGTGCATCTGTGGATAGCTTTGCCTTAATTTCTGTAGAGGGACGGTTTTGGTATAGCTTAAGGCTCTTGTGTATTTCTGAAAGGTGGCCATTCTTTTGGTTTAGATCACTTGAAAACTACAAAGTAAACTACACGACACGAAACGCCCATTCCTGTGAAACAGTTTCCTTTTAGATAAAAATCAGCCTTGTGTTTTTGCAGCCAGGAGAAAAAATCCTAGAGAAGGTATTTTCCCCAACAAGGAGTGGGTGTTGGGGCTTTAAAGATATTTTCACTTATTGCAATCTGAAGCCAACTATCATGCTTCAAACCATGACTATATACCTTCATTTTGGCTTGGGGAATGGCATTCTCCTTCAGTCTAGAACAATCGCCCCTCTTCCATGCTGAGATTGCACAGGCAGCGTATGTTGCAAATAGTTTTGTATTTACGTAGCTAACGAGAAAAAAAGGATTCTTTGGCAGGTATCACTCATTAAAAACGTGAGTGCTGCTGCAAGCTGCATCAGTACTGAAAATCCAGGGCTTTGGGTAGTGGAAGTGCATGTAATCATTCAGTATCTTGCAAGTTTGAAAACTGCTGGGGTTTGCATGCTACAGAGAGAGCTTTTCAAAGGTATTGAGCACTGAACTAGCTCAGCTCTCTCAGCCGCTGAGAGCTCTTTTTCCATCTATTTTTGAAGCAGTGCTCGGTCAATACAGAGTGCCTTTGAAAGTATCCTCCATTCCACATTCACCACCAATTTCGCAGCTCCAGAATTTCTTTTTTCCCATTTGTGTTTTCTAGTACATTGTGGTATGTATTTCTCTTCTCCAGTGCCTTACTTAATAAAGATGTTGTTCAGAGTTAATACCTTATCTGACGATGGCTGGGGTCAGTTTCTCCACAAATGAGGACTTTCTGGACTGATTGGGTTTATGTCTGGTTTGCATTTGCTGTTTTGGGTTTTTTGAGGTTTTCTTGGTTTTGTTTGGAGGTTGTTTAGTTGCTTAGCATTAATATCTTGTTGCTACTCTGTTTTATGTTTGTCTCCAACTTGCTGTTTTTTACTGAAGAGACATCTATAAAGACATAGGCTCTTGTAAGATGTGCGTGAAAGCACAGATATGCCAGAATTTAAAATTAGGCAAATTATTTCCATACACTATTGCATAGCTTTTGCATGTACAATGGTACAAAACATTTTGTGGCTGAAGATAAGGAGCCCTCACATAAGTGTCTGCATGTAATATAGCAGCAAATTACTTTGATTTATTGCACTCTAATTGTATAGAAAGCCCATGAATTGGTATGTCATATGCTCAAAGTAATATAATTTAACTAGAACAATTATGCAGCTAAGTAGAATTAGAACTTGATTGCTGGTCTATAATAACCTCTCATAGCAGAAAAATTTCTTATTTATCCTTTTTTTTAGTAATAATGGAAGTTAAAATGGTGTCTTCACACTTCAGGAAGGGAAGGCAAAAGATGAAAGCAAGATGGAGATTGGAACTGAACAAATCTATTTTTATCCAGATATATGTGCGTGTATATATATATACACACACCCCTCTGTGTGTATATATATACACACCCCTCTGTATATATGGACAGATGACAACAAAAAAAAAAAACAAAGCCCCCAAAGAAGAAAAAAAATATTTTTTTCACAGTATTCTAGTTCAAGCCCAACATGGAAACAAATCCTAACCTTGTCCCTCCAAAAGCCTCTGCTGTAACCTGAATGTATAATGCATGTCGTGCCATTGTAATGCAAGGCTGTACTTAATAGGTATTGACAGCTGCAGTAACTAATGCTGAAGAATCAAGTGTGTGGTGGTGTGAAAAATATATTGTGAAAACTTGTTACCATTTTGCTTAAAACTGCAGGTTATTGTTGTACTTTGCATCAGAGGAGAAAAGGCAAGACATCTTATACCGGCGATGGACTTTTACATGGTGTATTGTCAAGCTTCACTTGCAATCAAGCTTGATCTTGATCGCTAAGACTGTGTTTTATGTACCAACATTGCAAGGTAGTGAATCTCAGAAAAAGCAGTAGGGCTAAAATAGTAGACTGATAGACAGGAGTCCATAAGGTCCTTTACCTTACTGTGACATAACAACTTCTGTGACTTCTGCCACTACACCTCTGCGGCTAATTTCTGATTTGTGTTGTGCTGCTGTGTTGAGGGAAAACAGGTTGCAATTATTCACAGCTACTTCACAGAATACTCATTTAACAGTTTTTGAAAGGTGTAGGGTCCCTACTGGTATGTCAGATACGTCCTACAGCATCAATTGTTAGGCTGGTATTGTGATTTATGTAGTCCCTCAGCAGGCCTTGATGCTGCTGCCAGGGGAGAAGGGGCTGGGTGTGATGCCGTGTGAAGTGCGACATCCTTGATTACACGTCGTATGTTGCAAAGGAATGTGTTTCACCCTCTACTTATGGTAGGATGTCAGGGAACAAGTTTTTTTCTTCAGGCAGTGAAACAGGGAGGCATACTGGTTGTTGCATCCTACCACACACAAGTGCAACAAGACCAGCATCTTTCTCAATATCAGTAAAACGAACATAAGAGATGACTTCTGCCAATACATTCCCACTGAGCCAGTAGGGTAGGAAGGAAACAATTAACTGACATGTACTGCCAATAATAGCTGCTCTAGGCAGCACATTAAGCAGTGCATTAATTGATATATTAATTGATTCATAAACACCAGCTTCCTGATTAGCTTGATTATTACCATCGTACGGGGATGAGGAGGATAGGGGGGGCTGAATAAGCCTTAGTGACAGTGTAATTAAACATTTCTTTTGTTGTACACTCTGTGACATTTGCTAAGACAGTGCAGATATGATGCATTTTTCTCTGCTTGATTAATGAGTTGGATTCATTTCAGCAAACTTTGCAGTGCTCAGAGTTGCAGAAGGGTTTTCTGAACTAGAACTTATATAAAAAAGAAGGTGGTTTAGTGAAACGAACAATGAAAACATATAGGGGTCTGAAAGGCAGAGAAGGCTTAAGAACCACGTTTAACTGTAATAAAGTGTGTAAGGGAAGTTGTTCTGCTCACTGCCACATGTGGACCTTAGAAAACAGTATGCCTGATAAGGGGCTTTCCAGATCCCTTTTCTGACATGAACTTAAAGCTTCAGATAGTCATGAGGAACTAAATTGTGTCTTTGTGTTACTCAGCCAAGCAGATAGATGAACGGTGCAGCTCTTCTCCTCTGCTGACTCCGCTTTTGCTTACAGAGCAGGTGCTGCCCCTCCATGCTCTGGGTATTTCCACAGGCAATGGGCAAAGGGAAAGCCAAGAGAAACACGGAGGCTGTGCATCCCGGATCAGCCCTTCCCTGATGCTGGACACAGGGAGAACTGCAAGACTGTAAATTGCACCCTTCAGGGGCCACAGGAGAGGGCATCCGTGAGACAACTCAACTACACGTTTCTTCTCAACAGGGGTTGTACCTAAATGTTTGGACTGAACCAGGCTTCCTCTCTTCCTCTGCAGTGCCATTTGCTCACCTTCCCTCTGCAGCCTCTTCCCCCCACCTGTCTCTGCAGCCTGCTCCTCTCTTCCCAGTGGATCAGCTGGAGCTCTGACTCACTCCATATCTCATACTGAAACTCAGAGCAATATTTAATCCCTTGACATCCCTCTCAAGTTGTTAATGGACTCTGTTTCTTCCTCTTTTGCCCCCTCATCACAGCGGGGGCAGAGAAGCACCTCTGGGGTCTGTCAACACTTTGCTCAGGCAGTTGATTGGGCATTGCCTCTGTGTCAGCAGCAGGCATTAGCAGAGCATCGGGAGTGTAGGGAGCAAATCTACTCTAGCTTTGAAGAGGTGCAATGTTGCAGTTTAAAATACAGATGCTGCCCAGCGTGTAGATAGGGTGTCATGGAATCATTGCTAAGTGGGCGCCATGGGAAGTCAGAAAAAATTTATATATGCGCATCCCCCTCCCCCACGTACCATTTCAAACATCCCATTGATCGCTTTTAAGGTGAAAGGGTTTCTCATTGCCTGAAGCACAATGATGGAAAGAATTGAGAAGCTGCAGTGGAAACACAGAATAATAATACTCATGCAAAAATTCCTTATTCCAAGATTTTCTTTGCTTATCCTTTCAGTTAGATGTCTTGCACTAATTTCTAACAGTTCAAAATATGTGTGAACACCACAGAAATGAAGTTTTAGTGATCATGCTCTCTATTTGTTATGAGCCAAATGTATTGCCTGTACCAGTGAGGTTTCATTCTCATAGACAGTAACATATTCTTCCCCCGTGTACAAATGCTTGAGGGCACCTTAGTGGTCAGGGCATGAAACTGGTGCATCTGGACTTAATCCTTCTGAGTTGCTAGATTGTATTAATATTTGGGCAGTGAAAGAAGCTACTAAATCTAATTGCACCTTGGGAAATGCTGCAAACATTTGTAATCTAGGTACAAATCTGGTGAAAAGAATGCCTTAGACTTAATGAGGAGAGTGAAAAGCAACTAGGAGCAAAAGTCCCATTAGTTTCGGTGGAATTTGTGCTGCTGAAATCTCGTAGCTACTCTTGAAAATCCCTTTCTAGCTTGGCTAGAAATGTTGGAAGATGAAACATGAGTTATGTTTCTATGTTAAATAACTCTCCAGAGCCTGTCTTTCCCTGTTGATTGCAACTGACAATAAGTAGCCTTTTGTTGCTTGGGTCATTGGCACTGTCTGAATAATTTGGGGCAAGAAACAGAATAACTTCAGCAATGTTTATCTTTTATTTACGTTTATAGAATCTGCCCCAACAGGACCGCAGCTGATGTAAGTCTTTCTTCTTTAACAGTAATGCCATTAGCAGCCTGCTGGTGGAAGAAGGGATCTGGGTACAGAGGTAATGAGGCTGGGAACTGAGGTTCACAAGCTAATTCCAAGGTTCAGCTTGAAATGGAAGCATGGGGATGAATCTGTGCTGTTTGCCATTTTGCTTACCTTCAAATCTGGGCTATTTTTCCTACATGCTGTATATTTCTGTTTTTACATTAGTAAAAAAAGCAATAGCTCAAAAGCAATACAACCATCTGGGCTCTTAATAAATGCACTATGACCCCCTTGTATTACATATGAATAAAACACAGAACAGATTTCAATGTAGCTCAATAGTTTACATGAGGGCATCTCATCTCCAGACAGGTCATTTTGATCTCTGTTATCATTGAGACAGGTCTTCTGGCTAGTCCTTTTCTACAAGAGTCCTTTCCCATAATAAATGGTATCTCTGTTCTCCAACTGCACACAAAGTTTGTGGATGGAAACAAGTTTATTCTTTATAAATGTCTGGAAGATGATATTAAGTTTAATCCCATCATATTTTACCATATACTGTTTTTTTTCCTACCTCCAGAGGTACTGAATTCAGGCATTCCAATACAACTAGAATGGCTTATATTGTATTACTACTAATCATCTGTTAATACATTGCTTGACTTTAGCATGGCGGCCTTCCTGACTGTGGAAATGGGTGCAAAATCTAATCAGAAGCTAGGGACAGGCACTGTATGTTAGCTGTTATTACATGCATAGTACACGGGTTTATCAGTGTTTGCTGAGTATTGTTCATCTATGTCTCTTAAATGGAATGATTAATATGTATTACTGCTACCTTCTACAAACAGCACGTCAACAGCAACAGACACTACGCATGCTTTGTAGGGAGTAACATGCCCAAACTGGTGCCTTTCAGTATGTTGGTTGCTTATGTATTGCTGCTACTCTGCACTTGCCATTCGGTGAGCCAAGTCTAGCCACTTTGGAGAAGTGTTTGAATAATTCAGGGTCTCTTGAATTTGATGCTATAGTAATCACAAAACCTGTTTTAACCTGCTCAGCAAATGATTCCATATGATGCGAAATGTTATCTCTGAAGATGTGGACTGTGACTCTTCCATACCTTCAGTGGAGTAAGAATGAGCAGATTAAAGATTGTCAGGTACTCAGAGATGTTGGAAATGGGGTGTCTCGGACATTTCTGGAAAAGTGTCATGTATTTCTCCTGTGCTACTGGGGGTTAGCGTCAATGGCATGCATTGGTATCCCCTCTGTAAGTCCATTTGAGCCACAGAACAGTTACTATGATTCTAGGGGGCTGAAGGTGAGGAGAGGGTTTGTGGCTGGGGTGCAGCTTCCACCAACAGCTCCATTACTGGTAATGCTCCTCTTGGGTTTGCTGGCATTCTGCGATTTCTTATTCCGTGATAGAACAGTTGCTTACTTTTTGCTTACCTTAAATAGCAACGCCGTTGATACTTCAGGGGAATAAAAGATAACGGTAATTCTTCAGCCCACCAGACATGTTAAGATGTTTTCCGATTACTGTTTGGGTTGCAGTAATACCTGGGGTCTCCACTTGCAAATCAGGCATTGTCCTGAGCTGCAACAAGTGGAAGGCAGCCCTTCTGCCAAATACTGTGCTGAAAATGTTGGCCCTGCGGCCATCGGAGCAGGATTGTCAGGTAGCAGCGTACCCACGGCCATAGTGACAAGGGGCGTAAGATCAACATGAGGGCAGGGACTCTTGTGACAGCAGTTAGAGGCAAAGACTCTAACTGTAATTACAATTGAAATTGTAAATGAGCTTCCCTAGACTAAATGGGCATTAGATCAGGTACTCTTTGGGAGGTAAACAGGAAAGACTGAAGAACCTGACTGATGTCTTACCGGGTTTTGTCTCATTTTTCTTCCTCTAAATCATCACCATTGTTATGCTCAGATTTTCCTAGTCACGGAAAGATCTGAAAGCAGGAAGATTCTTGAGGGTTCATTAGTATGATGAGAAGTGCAGAAGATTATGCTGGTGGGTTAGGTTTTCATTCTCTTGGCTAGTGATGCAGTACTGGAGAATGAAAAAATGTCAGTTTAGGACATACAGCGCCAAATACTCACTCTTCTGTAAGGCTGGATAAAGCAATATAATGAAATTACTGCTAGTACAATGAATTATGGTTTACATTAGTGTTAACAGAAAATGTCTGTTGATTCCCCCCCCCCCCCGTAAGCAAGGTATTTTGATTTCAGATTTAATAATCTCTAATAGCCTCTTTTTAAAGGTCTGCTAAACTAAAAGTATGGGGTAAATACCATTGATCTTAACTTGATTTATGGTCTATAGATGACCAAACAAAGACTTGCAAAACTACTTAGCACTAAAGAATAGTTACAAACCCCTCTTTCCCATCAGAATGAATTTTGTTAGTCTGAAGATTCTGGTAGAAAAAAGCTCGGTATCATGCTCACCAGATAATAAATTATCTGCAGCCTTTCCTACTCTGCAATCAATATGTTATTCGCTATTTATTTCCCAATTTTAATCAAATCTAAAGACAGAAAATTCAGAAAAGCCAACCCAGGACAAAACTGATGATAACAATGACATTTATTGACATTTCTGAGGCACAAGGAGATTTAAATGAAGTTAAAATACCTTTCAGCAAATGACAAGGGGTGTAATGAAAACCCAGTGAACACAATAAAATATGCGCTGCCAGCTGCATGCAGGTTAAAGATGGAATTTGCATTAAAGTAAGATAACTTTGCTTCTGTGTCAGTTTATCCTGTTACTAGACAGCTGTCTGGTTGTTGCAAGCCACAGCAATA
This sequence comes from Sagittarius serpentarius, assembly GCA_034782735.1. Taxonomy (NCBI): domain Eukaryota; kingdom Metazoa; phylum Chordata; class Aves; order Accipitriformes; family Sagittariidae; genus Sagittarius; species Sagittarius serpentarius. The sequence continues at coordinate 17,438,813 of JAVKLA010000030.1, read as the reverse complement.
ACATCATACTGCCCAGGCCACGTATCCTTACTTCAGATTATATAAAAGGAAACTTTAAGGAAAGGATGAGAAGCAGAGACAAAACAGCAGCTAAAACTCAAAGATCTTTTTGTCATTTAGGATATAAGATATATTTAACTGGATTTCTATTTGCTAACAGACAGATTTCTTTATTTACATCTCTGATTCTGGTAGATACACGGATTTTAACATCCCACACATTTGGCCCTTGCATTCCTGATACATTTTTGCCCTGTTCCACTAGGTCGTCTTCTGCATGTACAACTGTTATCAAGCCCAGTTTCATCTAAGGAGTCTTGTTTTCCTCAGGCTCACCAGGGACAATGCTATTTGACACTACTCTTCTCAGTACAAGACCCTCAAATTGTTTGAAAGGTTCCCTCCTAGCTGTCATCTGTCATCTTTATGATCACTTTGGCTCTAACCTGCAGTGACAGGGAGGACTGTAAAAAAAAAACAAATCACCTTTGAGGTAAATTCCTGTAGCAGATAACTGTAGGTATCACAGTACCTTTAAGCTGATTCTTTGTAAGGCGGAGTCAGTAAAGTCTTGCTAAAATCTGCTTGAACTGCCATAGTCAGCCCCTCCAAAAATCCAGACCTTACTTGTCTCTGTAAGCCACAGTTCTGGAGGCAGGGCTTGCAAACATCTGTAGTCTAAAGGACTTGTGGGGTTGCTGTTTCAGTTCATTCATTAGACCAATTTCATGCTGCTATTAAAAAAAATCTGTGGCTGAAGACAAAATCAGGCAGTAAAAAGAGACAACGACGAATGGTTGTTACTAGTGTAGCTGAAAGCAGGCAAGGTAGCAGTCAACTCATGGAGCTTCCTGAGATGAAGTGATGGAAGAGGGAAACGAAGTCTTGACTACGTCTGTCTGTCTGTCTATCTATACAGGTAGAGATCATCCTTGAGATCCTGCAGGCCGTGTGAAACACTCGGCATGTTTAGCACAGCAATGCCCACTTCTGTAGGAGCTCTCTCTGCAGCAGCTGCGTGGACAGAAAATACGTGAGAGAGTGCTTGAGAGGCCATTTTCAGAGAGCAGGGTTGTACATGAGCAAGGTACACTAGAAATTTGCAAAACTTGGGTTTCAGTTTATAGACTCTTCAGAGCAAGTACTGTCACTTGTTCTCCCGGCACGTAAACATCTTTATCCTAGAATGCAAATAGCAATTTAGTGGTGTGGAGGGGCGGAGAGGTATACTTGATCATGGCTTGTATGAGGGCCTGCCACAAAACCACGGGAGATGTTTAAGGCAAATGGGTTTTGGAAGCAGCAGGAGAGTCCAAAACTCAGAGCAGCATTTAAATGGAACCAGGTAGGGCTGATTTGGCAAGGATATTCATGTACCTGCGGATTGTACATCATAAGACTCTGTCAAAAATTGCAATGCTATTTAAGCACTGCACAATAATAACTGTTCTGTTACAATCCCTCCAAACTGCTTTTTAATGGCTCTGAAATAGTACTGTAAGTCCAATGAGAAGTTCAAAAAATTTGGGAGTAACTTCAATTTTCACGGTCCTATTGTGGGTGATCAGAGAGATTCAGGTTTTATTTAGAAGTGCAGTGGTGTTTAGAACTGGGGCATTGCAATTACAGACCTGGATTTCACACTGCTACATACTATACAACCACTGAAATAAAAGCAGGTCCTTGTCTGGTCTTTAAATTCAAAATCACACAAAAAATAGAGGCAATACTATGAGATTTATATTGGTAGCTGACGTAAAAAGGCATCCAGTGGTCTTTTTGAACATTGGATCAGGCTCTCGGTAAATACATACAGCCGCTGTATGTTGTTTATCAGTCTTTGTACTGTAAATAACTGGGATACTGAGTCTTATTCTGTTAGTATTCATTTTGTATGAATATATAAAAAGACATATGTATAATTACACCTTTGCAATATCACAAAGAAGAAAAAAATATGCAATCAAGCAAAATTCTTGTCTTACCTTTTTTCCTAGACTGGCACAAAATGTGTGATATAGTCATTTAAACGGCATGTTTTTAATATTCTTCCATACAGAGAAATGAAACAAACTGATGTGATATAAATGAGAGCTTCTGAAGGGGTACTTCCATTTACTTAATTCTGCCTTTTTACTCTTTCCTATTGTATAGCTGATGACTTGCTTTTAAAGCTGTTACTCTGTGTGAATTGTGTAAATTCATTTAGTGCTCTGGGCAACTGCTGAAATATTTTTACAGTTAGGCAGTCGAAAGTGTTAGCTTGTCTTTCAGTATAGGTTGGGTTTTTGCATTTGTCTTTGCTCCTTCATGCTCTCTTGTGATCTCTTTCTGTCCTGAGAAGGTGGAAATCACAATCAAATAAAATTTAGATTGATTTTATATTTATACTTCTCATCCTACATCATACAGTTTGTCAAGGGAGGAGATGTAGTAAAGCTGCTGCTGTATGTACTAAAGTCATTATACCATAGCTCCATTGTGCTGTTTTATGAGACCATAATCTGCTTCCTTATGAGGCAACTAGATTAGTGCCTCATAAAAATGGCAAAAGCACCACTATTACTGTTCTACAAGTTTTTGTGTGTTGCTGAATTTTATCATTATTATTATTATTGTTGTTTTACTGTTAGCGTGGCCTAGTGAAGCTGTGGTTAGAAGTGAGAATTCTTTGTCTACAAAAAAACCCCAGCAGCTTGACAGAAGTGTAACTCCTTTTGACAGAACCAGGAGTTTTGTCTGTGGGTTTTGGAGAGGATACATGCCCAGGCTACGCATGCATCCGTGATGCTGTTGATGGGGATATGCGATGTGTGAGGCTACATCAATTTGCAAGTCTGACTTTACTTGGGGTGCAAGAGTTGAAGTAAGTGATAAAAGGGAGGTATGCATATCCACATTTAGTTATTTAAATGCTTGTAGCAATATTTGAATACTAAACTTCTACAGCTCTTGCAGAGCCCCTTACTTGTCACTTTTGACACAAAAATTTATTGGCACATACCAGCACTTTCAAAACTAGAACTGTTTTTTATTATCTCCATTTCTGGGTAACAGTTGTGACAACAACAGGCATTAGCATTCTGAACTTGTGACAAAAGGGGGGTATTCTGCTTCTAACTGGGGGGCAAGCAAGCAGGATTATACCCACTTAGTCTGTGTGGAAATTCCCTAAGGAAACTGAGGGAGTCTTGTCTGTTTATTTACATATGTATTTCTTGCTCTGGGAAAGCTACGAACAGTCTTTATTTTCCTCTAAGCGTGCCTTCAATTTCAGAAAAGCGGGATAATCATAGGGACAGTGGTCCGCAAGGTTTAATGAGCACTTCTGCAGATGCAGAATGATATGAATTATGTCCCTTGTGCCAGCGGGAGGAAGGGAAATCCTTGGAGTGAGAAGGCAGGCAATTTGTCTGCCACTGCGACTTTTGAGGGAGAAAGGACCTCTTTTAGGGGGAGAATGCTGTAGTTTCTGGTGGGCAGCCAGCTAGGAGAAGGGCTGAAACCAAAGTGTCTGGGGGGCCGGTGGCAATGTCCCTGCCCCTTGCTCTGGGCACTTTGCCACGACACAGAGCTCGGGGCTGACCTCTGCAAAGGCTTTTAGATGCAAGGACCTGTGATAGCCCACAGTAAATCATTATGCTGCCTGGCTGAGTCAAACCCAAAGAATTAATTTCTTTCTTTGTAGCTATTTGCTAACTGACTTGAACCCTTTAGATACCTTTTGGTGCTGCAGTTTCTGAATACCTCACCTTTTAAAGTTCATTTTTCTTCTGTTGTATCTGGTGCTTTATACTGAGTATAAATCGTAGTTGCAGACACAAATAAGAATATTTGTTTTGACATCACTTTTAATATATTTTAGCAGACTGACTCCTGAGTGCCCATTCAGCAAAATATATCCTTTCAGGCAGGATTATTTACTTTTCCTTAACCTGTCAGACAGAAGACTATTTCAGCTTTAGTCTCAGTATCTTAGGGGGCCTCTTGGTTTAAATTTATTAGAAACCAGGAAAGTTGCCCTGCTGCAGTTTAACCTTGGATCTCTTACAGGTTTTTCAGCTGCAATATAAGGGCAATGCCCTGAGTAGATACAAATTTAACTAGACTTGAGAAATTGCAAAATCCTCATTTTTATCACCAGCTTTCAAGACCCTTGATTTGACCATCAGAATAAATTTTCTGTGATCTCATAACTTCAAAAGCTCTCTTCACTCCCCTCTTCCCCATCTGTTTAACCAATAACCTATTCTCACAAACACTGAAAATTGCATTATGAACAAAGTTGTCTTGATAGGCCTGGAATGTACTGTGGATCCATGCTGAATTAAAGTTATATGTGTGCTGAGACTATGCAGTCTAGAGTAAAAGTGGCTACTTCTTTTTTTTTTTCTTAAAGGTAGATTTTCTGAAAAAAAACTTTTTTCAGGGAAAATAATAAAGAATTTGGGGCAAATTTAGAAAGACAGGGATGATTTCTACAGCTGAAATGAGTTTTTTTTATTCAGTCTATAAATCATCAGGGAATATGGATAGAAAGATTTTTTTCCCACCATTTCCTTAATATTAGTGATAAGTCAGAATCATAATTTGATGACTTGTTTATTTTCTTCCCCTAAAAAATTCAAGTCAG
>JAVKLA010000030.1:17404236-17434080 GCA_034782735.1 Sagittarius serpentarius | reverse complement strand
GTCTAGAGTAAAAGTGGCTACTTCTTTTTTTTTTTCTTAAAGGTAGATTTTCTGAAAAAAAACTTTTTTTCAGGGAAAATAATAAAGAATTTGGGGCAAATTTAGAAAGACAGGGATGATTTCTACAGCTGAAATGAGGTTTTTTTATTCAGTCTATAAATCATCAGGGAATATGGATAGAAAGATTTTTTTCCCACCATTTCCTTAATATTACTGATAAGTCAGAATCATAATTTGATGACTTGTTTATTTTGTTCCCCTAAAAAATTCAAGTCAGTGTTGCCAATAATCTCTCTCTTAGTAAATACGCATTGAGTATCCAAGATCTGAATCCATTTGTAGGAAGTGAGGTCAGTGTGGGGTTGTCAGAGATGGTGATTATGATGAGGGATACCAAGATGTCTGTCTTTAAAAATTGAAGGAGACAGTGAAGCATGGCTCTATTGGGTAATCAAAATTTTTAGAAAGACGTTAGACCAAAGCTCCCCCAACCGTTCTAAGCACTTGGAAGTTAATATGGAGACAAATAGTTCCGGAATGGATTTTTTGGGGAAACAGTTGTGTCAAACCAACCTACTTCTGTCCTGCAGCATGCCAGAGAAGAAGCACCTGAACCCCTTGTGCCTTGACTTTGAGAAGTCTTCTGACCCTGTCACTCCTGACATCCACAAAAGAAAAGAAAACATGGTCTGCAAAGATCTGTGAAAATGTGTGTGCAAAACTGTTTGAAACTTCCACACAGAAAGTAATTATCCATTTTCCTATCAAAACAGAGTTATATATGGAGCTGCCCTGTGTGTCTTGCTGTTCATTAACGATCACCACCCTCAAGGCATTAGCAAGTTGAGGGGAGGAAGCTAGATGCACTGGACGACAAAAGCAGAATTCAAAATGACCGCGGCAATGTGGCGAAGATGAGCTGAAATGGAATAGGGGGAAGTGCATGGTACTTCACGTAGGCAAGCTGAGTCAACTGCATAAATAAAGAATGAGGAGCAGCTGGCTAGGAAGCTGTTATACAGAAAAGGGTCGGGGGTGTACTGAACCACAAGCTAATACGTATGAGTCATGAGTTAAAAATGTCATACTGCTATGGTGAATCCAAATACCATACTGGGAGGCAGCAAGGCACTTGAGGTAATATTTCCATTCTGCTCAGCTTTGATAAAGATTGAAGGGCCTCAGGGCTAAAGGACTATATTGAATTGGGGGCCTTCACTTAAAGGAAGATCTGGATCAGATGGAGACACTTTGAAAGGAAGTTACAAGAATGATTAACTACCTAGAAACCATCATCTGAAATCAGAGACCAAACTGGAATTGCATAGCCAAAAAAACCCCCCAAAAAAGATGGAGGGGAGCGTGTGGTATTTTTTAAAACCACAAAAACTTCTGAAGGAAGGAAAAATGGATCTCTTCTTCCTGCTTATGGGGTAAAACCCACAGTCTGTAGTGGGCTACAACTGTAGCAGAGTAAATGCAATTTATTGGAAAATGCAGGAATGTAAGGAGACCTTTGGGAAGGGGAAGAGTTCAGGAGTTTCTTGGCTAACTCTGCAAATGACGATTAGGAATTGTTTGGATTATCAGGCAAAAGGTGGCATAATGTTGCTGGTAGGAAAATAAGAAGGTAGGATGGTTAATCTTGTCTTTCCCAGGTGTATAAATGTTCCAGATACAGTTCTGCTGACGTGTAGAAAATGAGTACGGGCAATTTGGAGTGTGACAGGAAGGAAAATGTGATAAGGAACAACCTGCTAGGTCAAACTGACGTGGAAAACAAGAAGAATAAAGGACAGGTTATTTACGGAGGAAGAAGAGACTCTGCTAAGGAAGGAATATTGCTATATTGTATACACCAAAGGTTTACATGCAAACTTTCTTTGTTATTTCTCCCTGCTTTAAAAGACAAGGAATTAAAGTGCTTCTTTTGAAGTTTTAGGAGATTGAAGACACTCAGAAGGGGCTAGACCAGTCTCTGACAGCCCTTACTCTACTGAAAAATATAGTCAATGTACAATGGAATGTGCTTGTAAACTCTCCAGAAACCTTCTATACCTACTTTGGCTGCCACTGTATGGTGAAAAGCACATCATCATTGCTGCATATCTATCACTGTACTAGCCAGATAATACTAGCAAGGAGTATATTGATGCTTACTACAATTACACCTTTTTTCTGGTTTGTAGATGTCCCCTGTGGTGCAGAAGTCTTATAAAGTGCCCATAGGCTTTGTAGGATGAGGCCAGTTCCAGTGGTCAGAAATGGAGGACCAGTCAAATGTCATCTTTAATTTAGTTCCCACTTCAAAACCGTCATCTGTGTCTTGGCTTGTATTAAAGCAAATACGTAAGTCAGGAGGTCAAGCCAAAACCTCAGGTTACACTGTCAAAACAAAACAGAAAATTTCTTATCCTTCCGGGACAAAGGAAAAAAACAAAAACAAAAGCAAAACTGGATCTGACTGATGCAATGAAATGTTTCTGACTCTTTGGCTGACTGGACAGAAGAGAGATGAAAAAGGGCCAGGAGTGGAAACAGAAGAGAGAGCAGGGGAAGTACTTTCTCTGTCCGTCATGGGCTTTGGCTAGGGTGGCAAGTAAGAGAACTTGGACTGTGGCTGCAGAAAGGGGCTGTTCCACTGCAACAGGTATGCTCGCTTGTGAGGTCTTTTCACTACTGCCTTTCTTTTGTGAGGGGAAAGAACCCTCTTTATTATTCATTTATTGATAATCTAACCACCAATGTGGCAATCTACTGCTGCTCTGCGTCCCATGCTGCTATCTCCATGGTTCAAATGAAAAAAAAAAAAAATCACAGTCAGGCCAGGTGAGGATGAGCAGAAACATAAAAATAAAACATATAGAGCCATCAGCATGTGCTTTTTGTGGAGACCTGAATTAAACAGCTCTGATCCAGCCAGAGTCCTCAGTCCTGAGCAAATTTTAGTTCATCCCTATAGCCATGTAGGTTTTGGAATGAGTTGTTTGTTCTTTCTTTACTTAGATTTTTAAAAAGTGTGTTACTTTAAAGTCCCTGGACACTGCACATATCCATAAAAATGACATTCTCAGTGAGATCAAGAAAGCTCTACAGTCTCCTAAAATAGTGTCTGAATTCTAAGCAAGAAAAACAGAGAAAAGAAAAAGAAGAAAAGAATCCCTCACTTCCTTTAGATGAAGAAGGCATTTATCATTCTATCATTAATCTTCTCATACTGGAGAAAGATTATGGGAAAAGTGGTAGCTCTTCAGTTACTTCATTATCTCTTTAGCCATGTGTCTTTTGAGAAACTTCAGTGTTTTTCTGACCCAAACATAGCAGTGCGATAACCTTGCTTCTTATTAACGTTGACAGAGGTACCTTGTCTCAACAGACTCCACAGATCTCTCTTCCTTTGGCATTGTACATCACAGAGTCCTTGTATGAACATCTCAAGGATATGCAGTAGCTGGCTTTGCAGCTGTGTCCTTTAAGGCTTTTCAATCTTTCATATTGCTCCCCCCAACCTTTGGAAATGATGTGCTATCCAATTCTTCACATTAAGAATTTACCATTCCTTGGGATGCCATGCTGGCATCCATCCCCCGTGGTGCTTAAAAAGAGAGCAGTATTTCATAGCTTTTGTCACTGTAAGAGTAACCTAGTTTTACACACACTTTTAAATAGGATTGCTCTTGCAACTTTGGAGTGAGCTTTAAAAATTATTTGAACTCACCCCATGACCTGAGTATTCACATTCTTGTCACACCCATCCATTTGGATCTAATGACGTCATAACAGATTTGGGGAAGGCTCAGGCAAGTGGCTTTTCAGCTGAAGTAATTCTGGAGAATTCTTTCTTCATAAAAGCTAAAGCACATTAAATTCTGTAGTGCAGGAGCTGGGCAATGTAACTCTGTGTGCTTAAAACAAACATTTAGTATTGAAAATACACTGGAAAGAGTGGAGGAAAGGAGCTTTGGAACTGTTTATACTGCGGAAGCTAGGAAAGATGTATTCAGGACTCTTATTTCATGATAAAATCCAGATTATTTATCCAATCTTTTTACCACAAATCCTAAGAAATAAGACATATACCAGGCAGGTGCAGTAAAATAATAGAACACAAATAAATGATAAATATAACTCAATCTCAGCTTGCTTTTTTTTTTTTTTTAACCTATATCCTGCCATTTGATTATGCAGTGTCAGTTTTCCTCACTGCCGTACTAGTAATTTTGTTTTCTTTTTGGGTTTTGTATTTTTTGTGGCTTATTGCAGGCTGCATTCTGCCATCCACGTCGCTACTGTATAGCTCGCATTCTGCCCTCCCAGTTACAGCAGGAATATAAAGAGAGTAAGAGACTAATCAGACTGAGCACAAAAGGAGACAGAATGTGTCCCTGAATGCTTAAACTCATCAAGAGAAGGCCTGCTGCCTTTTCTATTTTGAATGCACAGTTGGTGCCCAATATCAAATACTTTTCTTTTGGTAGTGAGGTCTATGGTTGCCTGCACTGAAAGCATTATGATCCAGGCACTAACTCCTGTTCCCTCCACTATTCTACAAAATTTGTCAGTTTATCTCTTTAGGCTTATGTGCACCCATGTGCAAATTTGAAGTAGTTTAATCCTACTGCGTTTCTGACACCTGAATAAAACCCTACTCCCTGCATGGTTTAAGGGGCTGAGCAGATGTTTCCATGAGGCAGAAATGAAAACAGGGATATTCAGGTCAATGTCATTGCATTGCAGAGACAGTAGTCAAGGGCCAAAAAAGGCATGAGATACAGCAGCAAGTTAAAGCGAAATAGAGATAATACATATGATTACTTTTCCAATCAAAAAGGACTGGAAACACTCTTCAAAAAATAGTGTTCATTTCATGGCCAAAAGACATAAGAATAGATTCTGAAAACAACTTTTTTATTTAAAGACCTAGCAATAAAACAAGAGACTATTAGAGCCATTAGTTATCTACCAGGTCTTAGCATCAGTGGTAGAATTTCAGCTGTCATAAAGCAACAACACCAGAAAAGGCAGATCATGACAACAAAGAAAAATCTACAGAGGTAGGTATGTAACTAAAATAAAACAGACTGCATCAAGACACTCTTCACAAACAGCAGTGGCGATTCTGTCCGAGGTCCCAGCTTTTAAGAATAAATTCTCATAAACCTCTAGTACACAGGAAATGTAAAACTTGCAGGAGGCTGTAGTCCCATTTAGAAATCCAATTTTGCCAGTTTCAAATGTCTCACACCTGCGCTGTCCTTTCACAAGGGTAAAGGAGCAATTACAATAGCAACGTACTTGATTTGTGACTTCTGCTTTCTTTTGTCTTGCAGTGTTATGTGCCAAGCAGAACTCATCTTTCCTTGTGAGATAGCTGTGTTGATCTGTACAGAGACGTTCTTTTTATGCTTCATGTTAAGCAACAGCATTTTCCAGGAATAGCTTAAAAACCCTTTCCTGAGGTTTCTAGGAATAAAGGTTTTATTTCTTCCAACCTCATCAAATATCTTCCTGTATCCTTCACTGAGCTCTTGTGGGCCTTCATGCAAACAATGGTGCAGCAGTGAGGCCCTCATGCCATTAGCTGCTTGTAGCTTCTGCCTTACCTGGGCCCTTTTCAACCTCCAGAGCAATACATTAGCCATAATTAGCATGTCTGGAGTAATTTAGTGGTATCTGCTCTTCTGTTCCTCTGCTGATAACCTGAGACCCCTTGAGAAGGTTTCTTTTTCTTTGCAGATTTGGCCTTCCTGTGGGCTCACTGTGATGTGACAGGGGTCCTGAGGTTCATTCTGAAACACGTTCTCTATTCTTCAAGTAATTTCTTGGAAAAGACTTTAGGAAGTTTAAGATTGACTTTTTTCTTTCCACAGTTATCTAAAAATTTGTTTTCTATAGTCGATTTGGCTGGCAGGAGAGTAACCTCCCTATTTACTGGAAGACTCACTAAGAGTCAGAAGACTTGTAATGCCGACAGGTTGCTTATGAAAAAGAGTTTTGCGGGCCTGAGAGGGAAGGATGGCAAGGTACCAAAACACTGTCTAACTCTAAAACATTGGATAGTAGTTCTGCAGATTATTATGGACTAGAATCAGCAAAAGCCATTATCTCACCACTTTTTGGAGACCATGTAGTACCCCTACTGTGACAGACACACATGGCCAGCACCCTTCTCCGTTTCAAAAGGATGCCAGTAATAAATGAGGAAGATCTGTGGCATTCTCTTTTTTCACTAAATCATACTATACAAGCACTCTGTTCTCCCCAGTGATGTTATGACAGTATCTGCAGAACGTATTGCTCTTTTCCTGTTTGTTGTGAAGCGTTTACACTGCTTCCTTTTCTGATGATTGCATTCAATGAAATGCATACCTTTATTATGAAATTTATTAGAAGAACATAGATGCCCAAACAGCACTCTTCTCTCCAAAACTGTTCATATAATTTGTTTATATGGCACTTAATTGCAATATTCTAGCCAACACACAGTAAAAAAAGCAGGCAATTCAGTACTCAGATATACGGTTAAGATCTTGTAGGGCCTCTCTGATCTGAGCAGACTCTTGGTAGATTTTCGTAACTGCCTTTGTATCTGGACATTGAAAATTACCAAGCAAATTTTCTAATTTTAATGTGCTTTTAACCTCTGCTGCTAATAGTCACCTTAGCTTACAAAGATGATTCAGTACACTGTACATAGCAATAATAATAGAAACATTAACTTTGCTGATATCAGTCTGACTGATTATACATTTTCATATCCTTTCAGGAAACTCAAACTATACTAAGTTTAGTCCGTGCACGTTCTCAAATGTTAGCTGAATGTTTGTGGTAATTTTATGGGCCCAAAAAATGTTGGAAGCAAACAATAAAATTACCCTTGATATGGCAATTCCAGAAGTGCGGAGGGCTTGGTCAAGAAAGAAGATCCCTGCTTGCATCTTCTGAAAATGACATATGTTCCTAATGATGTAAACATTATGTTACACACTGCCTTTGACCAGCCAGCACAGATACTCAGTGAAATGTTCCCACTTGAGACAGGTGCTTACATAACTGAAGAATATTAACAGCTTTCCTGTTTATGTAGTCATAGGAAAAAGAAATCTCATTAGGATATGGGTCATATCTCTGATGGCACTGCTCTTCAGGAAGCTACTTCCTCCTGACTTTGTACAGAAAAATGCAAGTAGTGGCCTTGCATACTTGAGTGACAGCCCTTTTCTCTGTGTATTTTCTGACCTGAAACTGATTCCTCAGTGACTGGCATCTGCCTGGCACAAGCTAGACTTGCAGTCTTCTGGTGACATTCACCATTCTCTTTTCCTTTGCCAAAGGTAACTTGCTTTCTGCTTCTGAGCTGTTGAGTTGCAGTGTAGATCGAACCCTTCCTGGCCAAAAGCTTGACAGCCATTCCCAGTAGTCCCAGATCTGCATGAAAGAGTGGTCCTATCAGTTCGTGTTTGTTTCTTAGACCCTGAAGTATCATTCTTCCTTGTGTAGCTGATAGATGCCTGCACTAGCCAGCACTGTTTGCTTGTTTACTTCAGTAAACTCTATATCCTCTTCCTGATGTCTTCAAATGCTACTTTAGTTATACTTGTTGAATTTCTGCATATGCAGAAGGATTGCCTAGCATGTCTGTAGATCAGACACAAGAATGCTGCAGATCTAGTCAGTGTCCATGCAGGTGGCAGAAAGACTAAAAGTAGGAAGGAATGGTAGGATGTTTTCAAAAGGATGAATATTTTAGGAATATTCAGAAAACCTTGTAGGATAGAAAAAAATTAATTATGTATCTGATATTCAGCTGGCATCTTATTATACAATGCAGCTGTATCCCTGTGTATCCTGGGGCACGGAACCACCCAGAAGATGGGGAACACAGAAATATTGGTCATGGCGCACTGAGTTTTTGTCGTGCTTATTAGCTGGCAGTAATGATACAGGGCTGCCAGTGTGAGCACCCAAAGTGCGCAGGCACAATTAAAAATGAAGTACTGTTGACTAATAAAGCTTCTGGAAGTTTCTTCTAGAAGTAACTTTGGCTGATCTTGACAGAGATGTAGATGTACATACACAGGAGAGTGGTAACTTATGCTTTAGCACCCTGCGAAAGAGCATTCATCAAACTTACCTTTTTTCTTATTAAAGAGTAGCGTACAAGAAAAGAAAAAGAAGCAAAAGACAACAGGGAAAGAAAACAAACAAAAGAAACCCACCCAACTGATGGCAAGGCTTTTAAATAATTTTTTTCAGTGAAGACAAGTTACTAAACGTGCATAAGAGCAAAAGAACAGCAGCCCACCCTGCAATCACGACTTGCGGTGACACCAAGGTGACACACTGAGGCTCTTTGCTGGCTCACAATAAAGAACTGAAAGGAGCCGTTCACAGGAGAATGCTGTAATAAAGGTGTCGTAAGGCGTTAGTGGTTTGCTGCTGAAGGGAAAGAAAACAAATATAAATATTTCTTGTCTGGTAAAGGTGAACTTGATTGAACTTTTTAAAAGTAGAAAGAACATAAATGATGTTTCAGGCATGTATTTTATTTTCTTTTTTAAAAAAAATCCTTTTTGAAAGGAAAACGTACCAATTATAACCCTTTAAGACAGCAAAATTCTTTAAAATAAATTGTCAGGAGGGATCAAAGAATGAATCAGGAATGTAGGAAATGCTATGACATATCCAGTAAATAACGAGCGTTTCTTTAGCACGTTGCTAAAGGTAGCCAGGATCTGGTCTTTGCATAAAGCAAAGAAGCCTTGGTGTAGGTGCTGGTTTAACATGCTTGAAGAAAAGAGGAGGACAAAGTAAAACAGAAGAAGTTTTTAGCATCTTCTCTCAGCTGTAGATTATTTTTCACAATCTGTTACTTGATCAGTTGTTGTGACTGGCCAGACCTTATAGCAGATACCTGCAAGGATGAAAGAAATGCCACAGACAGGGGAGGAAGGAGCCGAGAGCAGTGGCAGCACAAAGATGACTCATCTATAAATAAGATACGGGTAGCAGAGAAATCTGGTTGTCTGTACAGCTCCATTAAAAAAAAGTCAGGAGCAATCGTACTGCAGACCTCTCATTTTTTCCTGTTGCTGAGGATTTTCTGGAGTGTTTCAGCTGCTTTTCTTCAATTTGTTATTTTCAGATATAAGCAGGTCAGCTGCCTTTCTGTACGTTACATCTGAGCATGTAGAGCTCTTATAGTTGTCCTGAGTAACAGTGAGTGGCCTGTTCTCTGCCTCTGCCAAAACTGAAATATGGTTTGAAATACAGAGTTTGTAAACCCTTCCAAAAGGACCCATCAAGTGGCAGCCCTGGAAGAGCTTATTGTGGACAGAGAGCAGACCTTGCATCCTTGCAAATTTTCTTCTCTGTCTCCATACACACCTCAACTTGTGCCTGCTGTATTTGCCGGGCACCCTGACAAATCTGCTCGGAGGCTGCAGGCGGGCTATAGCGTCCCCACTGCGCACTGCACAGCCAAGAGTTGGTAGACAGTGCTGTTAGTCACGTCCCTGAAAAGCAAAGCTTAATGTCACTGGCAGGATACCTTTCTGACTTCCAAGATATGACTGCTGATACCAAGGCCAGCTTAAGGAGGACTGTGAGGGGTCTACAGCACAAAGCATTTAGTGCTGAAGGATAAGCATGACTAAATGCTCTGCTAAATGCAGCTGTGTGCCAGACGCAAGGCACATATAAAGCTTGCCCTTTAATTTTTCTGTATACTTATATGTCACAGGGGTAGAGTTGTCCTGGGATGGGTACCAGGACAGTTTCTGTGGTGGTTGTGTTTCAGAGGTGTAGTAGGTCATTACAGCAGGGAATGTGTAAGAAATCGTGATGCATGGTTTTGTGGCAGGCTGCAGAGCTAGCAGCCTGGTGGGTGGTGAATAGCCTTGCAAGTATGAATCGTGTGGTGGGAGTGAATGTTCCCATCTGACGCTAGACACTTACCTAAGTGGGAACCTCACTGAACTTTAATTAGCTAAAATTCATAGTTCTTTTAGCACAATAAAACAGTACAAGAGCTGGTGAAAGATAAAAGAGAAGGGTTAACAGAAAACATTCTTATGAGTCAGTGACAATATCCAGCTAGTTATAGAGGGTAGGTTTGGTTTGGTTTTTTTCTTGATGAACTGTCTGGAAGCCCCTCCTCATCTGCATTTTCTTGGCAGAAGCAGACCTTCCCAGGGTGAAAAAACAGATTATGTATTTTGTCGAAGTTAGAAAAATAGAAAAATGAATGAAGAAATCTATACATTTCCATTTGGCTAAATAATTCTATTTTAGAATATTTATTTTTCTTGTAGTCTTATAATTTAGGCCTGATTTTCCAGGCAAGCAAGAGTATATGATCTTGCTGTGTCTCAGTCCTGCTTCCACTTACTTCTGAAATTGTTCCCCAATTCAGCCAAGACTTAGATGGATTAGGAAATCTGAAAGATGAAAGTCTTATTTTGTGAAAACTCGTCCAGGAGAAAAACTGGAGTCCTTGCTTCTGTGAAGGAAAACTCACAGCATCAGGTCAACAGCTGATTGCCCCACTGGCTTCTTCTCCAAGTAAATTCAGATCTTAGGAGAAGTGTTGAGGCGGCTTTCTAAAGAAGGAAAATGCTAGTAGTTGGCACAGGGAATAGGGGTTTAAGTCACATGCAGAATTAGCAGTATTGTGCTAACAGAGGGATAGTGAGATATGTCTCTGGAAAGATCTGTTCATCATGGAATTAGTTGTGTCCTACCTTTTCATTTCAGCCTAGCTGGTGAAGACAGTTCTTACTTGAAGATAAAATTATATTCATATCTCTTTTTTTCCTTTCTTTTTTTTTTTTAACAGTGTTATCCCTATCTTACCATGGATTTTGCGGAGATGAATTGAGCTCTGTATTCTGGAACAATTCCTTAAATCCTCTGTGGAATGATTTCCATCTCTAGTGTTTGTGCACCACACTGTGGTAGTGCTGTACAAACAATGCAACAATAAGGATGTGAAGGAGTCTCAGTAGATGATAATTAATTTATAAGTATGATTTTTTTTTTTAATTAGACTGTCTCATTTCCTACCTACCAATGACAAGTTCCCCTTCTAATACCCCTTTTAATTCTCTGTGTCAATTTTCAGTTTGGAGTTCTCTGATATCAACTCTGAGGTCTTTGCTTAGCTGCTTTCTTAAGTGGACAGAGGGATGCTTTGGTGCATCTTGAGTGCCTGGAAGCAGAGAAAGTGAGAAGATTGAAGGCAGGTGA
This sequence comes from Sagittarius serpentarius, assembly GCA_034782735.1. Lineage (NCBI taxonomy): Eukaryota > Metazoa > Chordata > Aves > Accipitriformes > Sagittariidae > Sagittarius > Sagittarius serpentarius. The sequence goes on along the minus strand of JAVKLA010000030.1, from coordinate 17,422,833 downwards.
GTGTGAGGAGATGGCAGGTTCTGTTTTCTCTCACCTGCATTGCTCCATGAGCTGCTCTTGTAGCTCTGTACTTGCAACTTGGCTGCTGAGCCCTGGCCCAAGGTAGGACCTGGTCTGCCAGAGGCTTGCAGTGACAGCTTGATGAGATGCTTCTTCAGTCATTATGTGCAGAGAGAAACAAGGGAGGAGATTTAAAAAACAAACAAACAAACCAAACCCAGGGTTGACTGCACCTGTCTACAAAACAAGACCGCAGGAATTGCCATGCCCTATTAGACCACTGGTCCGTTGAGTCTTGTGTCCTAACTCAAATCCTGGCCAATGCCAGGTGCCTCAAACCGTGAAACAAGGCACTGTGCAGCAGGCAGCCACAGTAGCAGGAGGTGTGTCTATTAATAATCACTTGCTTGTTTTTTTATTTCCTGCTTGGTTTTGCCTTGGAAGCCTAGCTCATTAAATGAATTTCAGAACATTCCTTTCTCCTAACCTTTCCTCTGCTTCAAAAAAAGTTTGTTTCTCCTACTGCAATAGCAGTTTCCCAGGCATCTTTGCTAAGCAGTTGAAGGATTCACTCACAGGGAGAAATGTGTTCTCTTAATAGTAGTTTATTTCTGTAGGGATTGAAAGCTGAGGGAATTCGTCTGCAGTTATATCTGCTCTTTGGCTGCGTGTAGTAACTTCTCAGGCAGGTCATGTACTCTGTTCCACTGCTATCTACTGTTTCTCTGTGTGTTTTCCTGCATTTTGCATTATCATTTGTTAAATACATTCCGACCTGCAATTTATCTTAGTCAGCAGATTTAGGACCTTTGTGTCTCTCTGCACACCCAGCGAATTCAGAAATAAATCACTGCTCCTAGGGGTTGTTTTTAATGCAACGAATATTTTAGAGAAAGTCAAGAGGGGCTTGGTCAATATCGTCTGGACTCTCTTGTGCAATAAAACTTTTTCCACATGCTTTCCCAGGTGGTAGGAGAATCCTGATTCAATTCAATTTTCTGCACTTGCTATTTTTTACTTTTTAATATGTATTTTTTTCATTGAATTCAAGCTCTACTGGTTAAATTTCATGTGTTGGATATAATGCATGCGGTAGTCAAAATTATTCTTCTACCACTTATGCATTGGTTTTTGTTGGCAGGTTTTACAAAAAAATACTCTTTCTGAAATGTTTTGTAGGCTAGATAATGCAGAATAAGCTAAGAAAACAAGAAACCACATACACCTCAAGTTTGTTAAGCAGTGTTTCTTAGATATTCAAAACCAGAACCTGTTTTTAATGTTTCCTAAACTACGCTGATTTTCTGAGGGGAAAACTCATTAATATAAGACAAACGTCTTCTCCTTAAAACCTGTCAAAAATGGGGTTCTTTGAAGTGAGGGGAAGTGTTTGCATAAAGATCTAGGTCTCCCTCCTGCAACCATTTAAACAAGTGAAAACCTTTATGCATCCAAGTCTGATCGTACGTAGGTGTGGAGGCAGAGATCCTGCTTCCAGCGAGGTGAGGTATACTTGCTGGGCTTGCCTGCCTTACCTAACCACTTGCCTAACAATTAGGTGCTGGTGTAAATGGGCCACTTTTAATGGGCGCTCAGTGTGAACACTGGATCAAAACCAGAGCGCTTGTCACTGGCAGGGTTGTACCATCAACCATGGCCTTGATGTCCCCCTTGGCTGCTGGGCGGGTGGGTGGTGCAGCTCCTCTTGTCACCACACGTGGCATGTTTTGGACCCTTGACTGCAAATGCTTTGGAGCGAAAGCTGTTTGCCCATCGATTTGTGCATTGCTTTCAGCAGGACAAGTCCTCCACAGTGATGGCAGTCACTGAGCGCTCAGGTAATAATGCATAATAAATAATCACAGGATAAAAGATTGTTGCGAGGCTTGTGTGAAATTGATTCAAATGAGAGGCAATTGTCACAACTTAGTTCAAAACCAAAAGCAGTGGTTTTTAACAGAGCTGTAGCTATAATGCTTCATTATTGCAATCAAGTTTCTGTCAAGAGCTACGGAAGGCTGGGAGCTCATAGGGACCCCTCTTGATAAAGAAGTAACATTCACTTTTTGTTTGTGAAATTAGTCTACGGGTTTAACAAATTATGAATAATTGCTGGAATGAAAAATGATTGAATAATGCATTCAGGGGACAGTTTTCGTATTAGCGAACTGATCTGGTATAAATTCAGAAGAATTCTCTGCCATGTTATTTAGCAGCAGGGATGAGAAATATTCATTTTCTCACAGTAAGATGCATCTAACACTTTTCTTAATTTGGAGACAATTAAGACTGTAATGTGGAGGGACTATTGCAGTGGATTGTCTCATGCCATTCTTATTGGGGAACAATAAGATTACTTTGATTTCTGAAGCAAAGCTAAATCTCCAGACTACTTATTTTTAAATAACTGCAGACTATATACGAATTGGGATAATCGGATTCTAGAGATTTTTCTCCGCTATTGAACCAACAAAAAGCTGACACATCTGTTTGCTGTGTCTGAACAAAATGAAAAAAACAACAGCCTAGAAGAAAACTACTTAAGTTTACAAGTACAATTGATGTTTGCATGTGTGTGTTAATATTCTCAGTGTGGTTTTCGAGGTGCTCCCAACAATGGTAAATGAAGTATTTTCAGCTGAGGCAGTGGGCAGACCTTTGCAGCTTGTGCTCCCTTACCATTTCATCAAAAGTATAGTCCTGATATGTACAGACAAACTCTGAAAGAAGGAAGATACTATCTTGCCAGTGTGCCTACCCTTACCTATTTGTTATGTTGAAAGGCTGCTATGTGCTGTAAATGTGGATTTAAAACACATGGCATGCCTCTGCCTCCAGCTGGATGGACGTACCTCTCTTCAAAGTTGTTTCCCTTCAGATAGGCACAAGACTGTCCAAGAATCATCTTTTCTGCCTTATTAGCCTAAAAGTCACCATCTTATAAATGTTTTGCCAGAAAGTCCGTTTGCTTAGACACCTATGGCAAGACAATATAGCTGAAAAAATGTGTCTGTGCTTTTCAAGTTTTATAGCTTTACTGACTTAAACAAAATTTCACACGAAATTGTTCATGTGGGCTTCAGTGCTAAAAATTTTACAAATAAAAGTTCTGATGTCACAAACAAATTTTGGGCAGAATTGGAGAGTCGCTGAAATAGGAGACACTAGCAAAAATGCTCTATAATGTTGAAAATTGGAGTGGCACTATCTTGTGCAGCCTTTGTGGCTTTCTTAACTCATCTTCTTTTTCAGAGATATTTGTTCTTCACTGAACTTGAAGTGTAGTAGGAGACTATAAGGAAAGAAGAGGTCAGTTCTGTGCAGAGGAAATGTTTCAGAGAGATGTGAGGGCAGAGTATATGAACTGAGTGGGGTGAGAGGGAGAGTGTGAAAAAAGGAGTATGACCTTGCTGTAGGTACAGCAGGAAAGGAAGATGAACTTGTCCTGGTGGCAGGGAGAGGCGAGGAGCAGGGAGAGTGGGACAAGGAATTTTAGTCATTTCAAAGGAAAGAAGAGGCTTAGCAGAAGGAATAATGAGGAATGATCAGCTATGCAACCCAGAGACAGAGGTAGCTATTAGAAAAAGGAGGCTGTACAGAGGTAGCTACAGGGAAAGGAAGATGGAGAGATAATTACGTAGAAGTAAATCACAAAGCAGTAGGTCTGTTTAAAGAATTTAAGAAGAAATTCAGTAAAGAATAAGGTTTTTTTAATACATTTTCAGCTAGATTTCAGCTTAGATTTCATTTAGATACTTTTTTAAGTATGAGTGGGGAAGATCTTTGCAACGTCCTTCTGAGGAAGGATTTTTGTGACATTTGCTAGGAAGTACAAGGGTTTTCAGATGATAGTATTGCCTGTTTACAATCAAGCTTTCAAAAGAACCTGAAGCATTTTAATGTTGCTTGAATTCTCCAAAAATCCAGACATCATTTTTGCAGAGGTAATGGCTAGACACTGAATACTTTTTGAAAGTCTGTCCTGCTGTAGTCACAAGCATTTAAAAATCAGCTTCTCAACAAAGAATCTTCCTTTCTCCTGATATTTCTGTCTTTTTTTGGCTTTTCGTTAGTTTTATTAAAATAAAAGGACCTAAGAAAATAGCATCAATTTCTTCTAGTCAGTTTTGATGAAGGCAGTATCATTAGGGACTATATTACATACCTAAATCCACGTACTACCAGCAATGGGATATTAATTATTATAATTTATTATTACTATAATTTTACTGAAAAATTATTTCAGTGTGGTCTCACAAAAGACCTCTGAACTGATAAACTCTGAACACCTCAATTGGATTTAGTAGAATTGGGGATGCTTTGAAATCACAGGAGAGTCATTCAGTGCTCTTGAAGACCATGTCAGCAAAAGAGTGTGATAGAACAATGACAAAAAAAGCTATGAGTTGTAGCAGCATTGGGATAACTTCGCTTAATAAGATTCCTTTTTATTGGTCTTACTGTGCTGACCATTGTGATCCTAAACATGGAGGAGCTTAGGAAAACAATTTACTTAAGCAATTTCCCAGGGAAAAAAAAAAAGCACAAGAAAAATACTAAAATTCAAAAACTAAAAATGTAGGGAGCTCATGACTCTATTTGCATCCAGCTGTGAGCCATTACTCACATGAGCAGTCACACTGATTGCGGTGGATCTATTTGTGGAAGCTGGAGCTTATGCCTGGGAGCAGAGCCAGCAAGTGGCATAGGAAACATAGGCACCAGTTTAGGGAGGCAGGCTGTAGCAGGGAAAGGCTGTGTTGGAGGACTTGTAGGTCAGCATGGACGTATTCCTACAGTCTCACACTCTGGTGGCACTAGCATGTACGAGGTATGAGGGCAGCTATTGCTTTATTACCCTGAAGCCTCTGCTCTGCCCTGCCTCCCTGTCCCAGAGGCAACAGAAGCAGTAAGCAAGGGATTGGGATAGGGTTATTTGGATCATGAGTGAAGAAGAGCAACGCAACAGAAGGCAAAGGTGAAATTCCCAAGTTGGGCTCTCTTCTCCCCTCACTTACCCTGTTATTCCACCAATGACCCTCTGTCCCTTCCCCACTCTACTCCCTTTTCTCCATGCAGAGCCCCAGCTCTGCCTTTCCTCGTTGAATTTGCTTGAAGGATCTTTGGAAGGACAAAACTGATTTTGTAGCTGAGAACCTTGGGCCTTCCCATCTATAAAAGAAAGTGGGGGAAGCGTCAAATTAAAAATCCAACTTTTAGTGATTCACATGTGAAAGGAGTTTTATGGAAATGCCTTAAAAAGGCTATGGCATAAAACTTAAAGATCTCAGCTAATAGCTCCAAGCCAAAAGAACAAGGCATGATGTGTTAAATCCTCTTGCTAAAAACTACTTACCTATTCCAATTACAGAGGTGTCTCATCAGGGGGCTGAAATATGCTCTGGAACCTATTCCTCAAACTGTTTTTATCGTGGCAGAAATTCATGGTAAGTTCACAGAGAAGCAGTGTGACAGATAAAAGGGACTAAAAATGTCCTTTGTCCTCATTATAATGTCCTCCTTGGATTTAGGACTTGAGGGTCTCTGTTTTTGCTAAATATACAGAGTGTCATGGGCAGCTATATGCAGCTCAACTTCCACATGACTGTGGAAAACTGGAAGGATAACTGGCCTGACCTGTTTCTCTTTGACTTCGCTTTTTCACTTGGTATCCTTAATATTCCTTAAACAGTAAATTGTTTCTGATACAGGATTCAACTGAAAAGATTTAAAAGTGACATACAATCAAATAGAGTCGGAAGTTTTGGGAAGTGTCACTGGGAAGCCAATGCCTCATTCTAGGAAAATATCTTCATTCAATATAATATTTAGACAAATACTTATGTTTATGGTAAAATAAAGATGGTTTGGAGCAGATGCTTCAGTGCTTTCATGGATCAGAGACTAAGATCATAATAAGCACCTAATTCAAATTTCATTTCTTTCGTCTTTAAAAGCTCAAAGTGTATCTGCAGGGAATCCAGACAGTTATCCAATTCAGTTAATACGTAATTTAGTAAGACAGCAGCCACTTGACTTAAATTCTGTGATTTTATTATATTTTTCTTACATCATCTGAGTTGTTCTTGTTTATTGCTGGGGTTTTATTTCTCTGTCCACAAAGCTAAAGATATTCCAGGATTCAGTTCTGTTGTCTAAGGGCCAGCTTGGTGTTCACGACACTCAAGCTCAGTGCTCTGTCCTAGCTGTAGAAATCTTCTATGCTTTCAGGTGAGTGGCTGGAATCACCAGGATATGTGCATCCTGTATTCATATTTTTGTAAGAGCAAGGTACCTAGACAGCTCCTCCAAAAAACATTGCTTAGCTCATTGGAGGCCTAAACTGTTACCAGTAAAACTGCTCAAACAAGATCTATTTGTGAGCGTGCTTCAGAATATCTAATCCCGATAAGGATTTAGCTCTGATCAGCTGTGTTGCAACCCACAACGAAAGGTTTCTTCCCCTGTCTCGCCTGTGTGGCCAAATCCACTGTGTGTCAAAGCAAAGCTACCTGATGCTTTCTTGCACAAGAGATGGCAGGTCATGGCAGACATACTGTCCCCTTTTTATTTTCCCTTACTACCAGGCTAAACAGTAACATCCTCTCTGGCTTCCTCCCTCCCTTTTTCTGATCCAGTTACTAGCTAATTATTCAATACCAAGTGAACTATTTCTAGCACTGAAGGTGAGCCTCTGATCACTCCTGAATACCTGTCACTCATTGCTAGAACGCCTTCCTCAGAAGACAGAGAACAGGGGTTCAAATAATCTTAAATTACATTCTCCCTATTTCTGTCTATAAACTTTAAAATGTCTGCAGACCTACCAGGCTGTACATCTGCTGAGCCCAGCGATCCCAGAATATGTCAGATTTAATCTATGTGGCATCCAGTGCATCCAAGACAGGCTGAACTCGGAGCACATTTCCTCTAAGTTGATCCCGAATCTACCATGGCATTTGTCTGGCACTCTGGGGCATCCAGACTTCCTGCTCAGATGGTCAAAATCCTCAGGTTCTGCTGGCTGGAAAAATAATTTGACTGCAAGCAGTCCTCACCTTGAGCAAGGGATTGCAGTAAGTAGCAAAGAATCTAAAGGTTGGGAACTGCAGCATGGGGTTGGAAGCTGCAGTTTTATGGGTGGCTGAGCTGTCCTTTTGCCTTTCAGCCAAAAGGAAGTGAGCTCACTTTTTCCTCCTTCACACACAACTTTGATACTTGTCAGATGCTTTTGGAAGTTGTGCTCCACCTTTCCTCTTTTGGTAGAAGAGGACTTTCAGAGCAGCTCACCAAATGTCATGTGCAGTTCTCCTCTGACATTCACAGTCTATAAACCGCAAGCAAAAATGACTTTTCTTAATGGATGCCCACACTAAAAGGCAGTGAGGAGCTCAGGTGTTCCAGTAATGGAGATTATATAAGTAATGGAGATTATATAAGTAATGTAGACAAAGTTAGCTAGATTATTTTATCTACACTAAATAAAATATTTCAGATAAGATAGCATGTTAGGATCCTGAAGTGCAGTATCATTAAATTTTGCACTATGTGTTGATCAGAGTTGTAGAGCTCAATGATGGCAAAGGTATGTATTGGCTGAACTGGATACCCTCAGAAAAGTTGAATATTTTTAGGCAGTTATTGCATGGAGTCATGTACATCATGCAAATGTGTGTGCTCCTATATATGTCCTTGATTTCCACACACCAAAGGACGTTTTTTCCATCTAAACAGAGTTCTGCTGAAGTCAGGTGTAAACAACACTGGGTATTCTCATTAGTCATTTTAGACTGATACACATTTTTTAAATTCATTGACACTTGTCTAAATGCATACTTATTATTGCAAATTCTAAAGAGTTCCGTTTTTATTTTTCAAGAACAAATCAGAATTTTTTTTGCAGTTTTATGCACTGTGTTACAGTATCTTTATGCATAGATATCTTTTTTACTGGTAGTTTTCTGGTTTTCATTACTCTAACCACTGCTAAGTTCTAGAAACCATTTTCCCACCCTATTCTGCAACACGAGGCTGTTGAACCCCAGTATGGGCCATTTTACCACCTCTGGCTGCTTGCTGAACTTGCTTGTGTTAAAGCAGGTAAATATTTTAATTTCCATTCTGTTTTCCCTGATTCCTTTTTTACATTTCTGAGGACAGGGCATATTTGTGAGTTCATGAAATGTTTTAAATATTATTATAAATGCTGCTTAAACGTTGTCAGGGTTACGACAGAAATGACACAAGTCATAAAGTTTTCAGTAAAAGTAAAAAGTATTTATCTCTGCTGCTTTGGTCCATATGAATTAAAGATGACATGACTTTCTCAAATCAGTAAGAGAGAGTACAGCCTAAAATAATGTGTTTTGAAACAAAATAATTAAATAACAGTTTGTCATTTTGGCCCCAGCTTTGCACATTTATGCATATATGTAACATTCAGTATATGCATATTAAGTAACTGTAGGTATGTATGCACGTATGCATATACATAAATATGCATGTACACATATATATAAACACTCATATATAAATAGAAGTAGTTGTAGAATTCTTTGAAAAATAATGTTAGGTTTCTCTGGAACAGTTAACAATCTCTTTCAGATGGTTGGCTATTGATATGTTTAGTAGCCAATCTTTTCCATTTAGATTTTAAGAACTACCTTAAGAAACCATAATTTCTGAAAATGCTAATGTAGCACTTATTTTTAAATATTTATGTGTTTAATAACTTTTATGGATTAGACATATATGACACTTGTTTTGTCCTATAGTTTTAGATTCCCTAGTCTTATTTAAAATAATGAATGTGGTATTGGATATCATGCACTAAAATTTATTTAAAATATGATACATAATCTACCTATGAAACATATTTTCCTGATGACAGAAAAAATTACCAAGAGAAAATAAAAATTGTGAGTCACACATGAATTACCTGGGGAATGAAATTTCCTTCTGTTGTATAATAAGTTTTATAAGATAGTGGTCTAGCTGAAGATTTCATATAGCTAGCTCTAAAATACAGCTGCTTACATGAACTTATGACAACACAAAAATGTTGGAAGGGGAGTGAATTCACTCCTGTATAATGGTAAAGTTATTGAGCTATGGCAACCATTTCTGTGGAGTATATATTGACTGAGGAAAAAAATGTGTGCTGGATGGTAAGCCATGGGGCTGAGAGGGGACCTGGGTTTACTCATTCTGGCTATACTCCCAAAAACAGATGGTTGACTCAGAAGATGCTCAGATCCAAGCTGTTTAGATACAAGCCCATTTTAAGCTGCAGACCTCGTTGGCATCCTAGAGCTTGGTGAGGGGAAGCCTTGGTCAGTTAGTGTGGTCCAAAGCGTGCCACCTCTTCCAGTGCGGGCGGGCTGCGTCTGGCTGAATCTGCCTCTCCCCATCCCATAAAGCCATGGGGTGACTGACAGTGCAAGCAAGACTCTTCCTAGAATGGCGTAACGCTTCACGTATGTGTGTGCGTTAGTGCTGCAGTCTGGGTCAGGAGTGTGCTTTTTGAATCAAATCCCCCAGTTATCCTCACTTACTCACTTTTGTGAGGAGCTTCTGTTTGTACCATGAACCAGCCTCAGAGCACACAAACTGGATTCCCTGACGTGAAATGAAGCAGGAAGATGCCCTTCAGCATGCAATCAAGAGCTCAGCCCACAGGGCTATACTAGTTATCTCAAAGTAAAACCCACAGAAATGCTTATAGTGTGAACTCCTCATCTTTGCCATCGGGGGTCTCGATAAATCTCCTGCTGAGCTGCTCTACACAGCCATGGTGTGCAGTTGTGTTGTAGGAGATGGATAAGCAGTGAATTAGCAGCAGGATCTTCCTGACAGTGTGGTATGTGGGGTGTAGGGGGTACAGCTTGCCCGAGTCCACTCTCAGATCCACAGGATAGATGTGCCCTATTTGACTCGGAGCAACTAGTTTCCAAATCTTTGCCATTTTCCTTTTTTCATCCTTTGTATTTCGCTGGTATTTATATGAGAGTGAGTACAAGAGCACTTGTAAAATGCCTACAGTGATACAGATTTGGTCTCATCTGAGTCTTCTAGGCACCACTTTTATACAGATAAGATAATAATGATGTTAATAGCCTCAGAGAACTTATGACAAGACACTGCAAATTTGTAACCAAAATATCTAATCCAGGGCATCTTCTCGATTGCAGTTTAGTTTACCACAGTAACATGAAACCACTACGTTTCTCAAACATCCTTCATTTTGAGGGCTCTCTTCATTTAAAAGATAATTAGAGTCAAAGTTGTCACCATTCTACATAGTTTAAAAGCTCCTTTTCTTCTCAATGTTCTTATGAAAATTACCTTTGAGACGACACTTCCCCCCCTCACCCCCAATAAACAATGATACAAGAGCTGCTTCTTAAGTGGAGTGAAGTCTGTGGTGTTTTGAGGATGTTGAGTTTGGGGTGCTAATTTTTCTTTGTCTTTAGTAAATATTTGGAGTTCCTCATTCTGGTTCTTTGTTAGACATTATGCTACACGTGTGGACCCTGGCAACTTGAGAGCTACGGGAATAATTCTGATCTGAAACAGCCTTTTGGTAAACACAAAAATGAGTGTATACCCGTTTCAGAACCTCTCTATGTAGAATTACCAAAACAAACAGCTTTGAAATTGGAAATGTGTTTACCCTGGCCCTTCAGCCTGGCAGAGTAATCTGGCCCCGTGGAATGGAAAGTATGCATTTGAAACATCGCAGGCGCTATAAAGGTTTGGAGACCAAATATGGAAAAGGCTGTGAGCATTCTGGCTTGGAATACATAGGGAAGGGAAGAAGGAGCTAGCTGGATTCACAAGGTAATGTGAGACCCTTCAGTTGTACAGGGTTAGTCACAAAGCTCTTCATTTTTCAATGTAAGCAACTAGCGTAACTTCAGGAGTCTGGAATTCCATGAATGCTAAAGTAACACTAATTATTTTTCAGTCACATTGCAAGCATTGTAATGGGAACTGTAGCATGCTTTTGTCTGTACTAGCTGTCTATCGACAGCAAAATAAGAGGCAGGAAATTAATCTTTTTTTAGCTGTACAGTTATCAGTCTTGGAACTTTTTTGGCAAAAAATATTATATCTTATGCTGTTTTCTTTAACTTACAAAGTTTACAAATATAAGTTAAAATTACAGTTTACAAATTAAAATACACACAGGAAAAAAAATATTTTGATGATCCCAAACTTTAATGATTAAATAGTTTATTAGGTCTTCTGAAAAGGTTGTGGAAAACAGTAACAATCTGAAATAGGTCATATTAAAAAATGTTGTGCATTGTTAAAATACATGCCACTTGGCAAGAGTTTTTAATGTAGTGTGGTTGTTAGGGTTGACCACTATTTTACACACATAATGGGCCAGAGCTGACTGAAAACAGTTCATCTGAATAGTATCTTAATAGTGCTTCTTAAGCATATTGTTGCTATATTCAGTGTATTTATAGGGATCCTAAGAAGCAGGTAATTAGTGCATCGCAATTTTATTTCCAACATCGACTAGCAATGCGAGTCTGTGAGCCAAGTTCACAGATGGCATAGTCACCTTTAACTCCACTGATTTCAATTCTGCTGTCCTTATTTAATCTACCACTTATTTCAGAATTAAACATTATTTCAGAATTAAATCTATAATTTCATTTTTTCTTTTGTAATCCTGAACCATTCTAGCCAGTGCTGTCTAACTTACTTGTAGTTATAGTCTGGATTGTATTCAGGGTACAACTGTGAGCTGGTTATATTTCTCTCCAGATATATTTAGGCACAGCAGAAAATTACAGGCCCTCCCAAAGCTGTGCATATCTTAGCAGGATACACAGGCAGCTACACAACAGAGAGGCTCAGTGTAGAAAAGCAGATGGTGCTGAGGGTCCAGCAGACACACTGTAGGCATTCCTGCATTTCCTTTGGACTGGCTCTAAGCTGATCCCATGGACTGAACACCCAGTCGTGGCTGAAGCATGTAAGGCTGAAGCTCACCAAGTGCATCCTCTGGTTTAGCTTGATCTGAAAGGAAGCAGTTTGTGCACTCTGATGCACTCTGTGATGCAGACCAAGGCATGGTGAGTAGGGAAAACCAAAATTTAATTGCTGGTCTGAACTGAAATGTTCTGTTCTGAAAATGAACTGAACTGGAATGCTAATGAAGAGACATTCTGTGAAAGATACTCAGAGTCATGCGGAGCCTGGGTAGCAGTTTGGATAATCTCATCTTTCAGCAGTCTTGTTTCAAGTCAGAATCGCAGAGCCTAACATCTATGTATCAGTGAGAAGTAACCCATGACACAGGTCTGGAATTCCTTCCAAAATGCTCTCATTATCTTCCCTCTTTTTTGTTTTATGATGTCCAGGCATCCCTCACCTTAGAGAAGGAAAGATGCACTGATTTGAGGGTTTTTCTTTAATACTGTCAAAAAAAGACCAAGGTACGAAAGTAATTTGCTCCAAAAATCCACTGCAGTGAAGGAAAGAAAAGCAGTGATTTTTTCAGAGACAAAGTAACACCGTGGAAGATAAGTTACCAAATTAGGTAGAAGGGAAAGTAAAAACTATTCAGGGCTTCTTCACCTAATGACTTTACAGTACAGACAAAGCCATGGAGTATAGGTCTTTTTTGCAGGTGTTTGTGGTGACATCTAAACTGCAGTAAAGCTGTGGAGATGAAATATGAGTTTGTAAGAAAAGCTAGATCACTTAAGTAGTCGTTGTCTTGTCTGTGAATGAGTTACAGTCTTAGTGAACAAGTCTTTACGCGTCTCTTGCAAACATTTTACCCTGACAGTTTCCAAACCTCTGAAAGGCTTTACCTTTTGGCAGCCAATGAGCACTTCAACAGAGTATTGTCTCATGCTTCTTCATTGAACAAGTTATGAGTGCTTTGGTGATTTAATGAGCACATACCTAGTTGATGCAGCAAACAGCAGAATTTTTAACATGAACAGATGATGTCAAGTCTTGGACTCGGATGGGGCTTTTAGGTGAATAGCATCATAGTATCTGAAAAACTCACATTGACAGCACAAACCTTCCCTCTTGCATGTTCTAGCAAGACAACGCAACCCTTCTCCAGTCAAGGTATGCACCCCATTTGAGCATACACTGTCTAATCAAGCCTACCATTTCCAATAGCTGTCACACTTTTAGGACTTGTTTTTGACTCTGAAAAAACTTTGGGCAGTGTTGGTAGAACAAAGTGAGCAAAGCCAGTTCTTCAATTATAGCAAAGTTTCCATGCGTACACTGAGCAAAAACACTCAACTGTATAGTGACAGTAGAATCACAACTCTCATGACTTGCAAGCGAAAATTATTTATATGCAGCTGTTTAAAAAGTAATTTGGCTTGATAGATCATTGGGCACCTCCTCAAATTCCTTTCTGGCATTATATTATGTGAAAGTACAGTCCCATCAATTGTTACCTGCTTTTTCTGGGTTGCTGCTCTGCACATCAGTGCTGGCTGATTCTTTCACTTCTTTATTGCTTCCGGTAAATTGGAGTTAGGGTTATTTCATGTCATCATCATAGATTACATTTTAATTTATTATGTATCATATGTATAGGTATGTCTTTGTGTATATATCCTATGCCGTTATATATGTACATCCATATATATGTGTGTAAAAGTACATGGAGATATATATATGTACGTGTGTGTGTGTGTACGGGATGAACGAAGTTCAAATGAATATTTTACTGGCTGGTTGTTATTCTTTCCGGTGTTAGAGATGATCACAAAACACCTTTGCCAAGATACTGTGGAATAATCTCTTTGTAGTTTCAATGAAATCCTACCCTGTATTGAACTTCTTTGTGGGTATAGTTTTACAAGGCAAACAGGCTGAAAATCAGTCTGTAAATAAGACATGGTTTTCCCATATTGTATTAATTTTTCTCCTTGCTGTGTCATCATCCTTTTTTTCCTTTTCTTTGGTGATGTTTTGGTGTTCCTGTTGGTGATCACAATATACCCACTTGTAACAAAATTTGAAGTAACTTTTGAAGTTATTTCATAAAATGAGGCAGGTGAGACCCTGGCTGCATTCTCTGAGGGCTTTTTGCCCTTTATCATCTTTTCCTGAAGCGTCATCAGTCACAGATAAGGCAAACCTTGTACTGTGCAACGCCAAGCCCACAGGCAGCTGTTAAGGATTTGTGCTGCTGTGACTACATGCAGAACTTTTCATCACTGGGTGTCTTCCTGACTGCAAATTGTTCATTTTGGTTATTTCCTACTTGAATTTTGTTGCTTTACAGGTTTGTTTTCTGGGAGTGCCACACTGGTTTATCATTCTTTCTCTCTTTGAGGTATGAGTTCTGTCACAGCTGAGAGTGTATAGCATCCCTCGTGGTGCGTGAGCTGTAGAGTGGTCACTCCTGCTTTAAACTTAGAGAACTAAAATAAATTCTGTGGCTCTTTGTGCCTCCCTTTGGGTTCTTTGCAGAGAAACAACATTTAGAAGAAATCTGCAGACCATGACTGCAAATTACCATAAACTCTGTAATAAAGTAAAATGAACTTAAATACTTTAAGCTTCCATATGACCAAGGCATAGGAGTCCTAGTCTATTATCTTTATAATTCTACCTGCTAATGAGTTCTGCGACTTGCTTCTGAATCAAAATGCAGCTTATCAATTTTATCGCTTTTCCCTTAAAAAGTTGATGTTCTGAGCCTCTGGGGTTGCGGAGTGTTGCTAAGAGAGATGCTTTATAAAAGAGCTATTAGTCTTGTGCAGCCTACGATTTGACAACCTGGGAGGTTGCTGAGACCATTTGCCAGTATCATTTCACATTCCTTAGGCATCTCCTTCAGCAGCTAAGGAAAGATAGGATAGCTAGGCTAGTTTTCTTACAAACCTGAGAGACATGGAAAAATATTTATTTTATGACAGCTTGAAATAGGACATTTCACCTAAATGTTTCTTAAAAATTATTTTTACACTATTACGTTTCAAGGTTGGCAAATACGTTGGTATACAAACATGAACAGTAGCTGACATGAAAATATCTGCATTTATGTTTCTTAGACAAGGGACTTAATCAGTTTAAGGAGTTATTTATTCAAACACTCAGAAGCTAGAAAAATTTCAAACTTGGAGATGAATTATTCTATGAATTGAATGATGACTTTGCAGTGAGGTATAGGTCCCTTGTTCAAAGAGTGAGAGGCAGATTCTACTTTTTTCTGACATTTTTGAATGGATTAATGTTGGGTACAAATAAAACCATTCTGTATCTCCGAACATGGACATTTTTCAAAAGGACAAAAATGCATGCTCTTTAAATATTAGATATCCATGTCAAATGTTCCTTTTGTACATATTCTCTCAGTATATTGGTATTACCTAGGTTTAACTTACCACATTTCTACTTGAAGAATTTTAAAATTACTGTTTTCTGGATTCATTTTTTTTAACATTGATAGTTTTGTCACATCATTCATTTCAACATTCTGCTTCTCTTTGGGAAGCATTACTCTACTGGAAAGTAGCATTAGGATTTCATGACAACAGCATGTTACCCAAGACAGTAGATTACAATTGTAATTTCTCACAGATGTTTTAACCTGGTGGGTTTAGATAGATATCCAAGTAAGTTTTAGGAGACTTCACAAAATGGATGTGTATCGCCACTCTACATACAATTATCTTCCTGACAGTGCAACTTATTATCTGTAAGGAAACACCACATGGCTTTAAGTCAGATGAGACAGCACCACTGTGTAGTAGATGAGTTTCTCTAAAGCTGAACAGCAAAACTTTAATGCACCATGCTAAAATGCATATGTGAAGAAACCAGGAGTGTTATAAACACAGGTGATGGTCTGGCAGGCTTTTCTGGAATCATCACCTGTCCTATCAAGACGACGCATGATGAATAGATATTGGCTGTAAACCTTCTTCTTCCTTACGTAGTGCTTGGTGACGTTTATATTGTTTATATTGGGTTCTTTGCTAGTACAATTAATAATGTTGTCAGTTTTGACCTCTAAAGACCGATTCAGTAAATTACATTCTCCAGTGCTTTATATTAGTCAGTTGACTCTAAATCCATGGGAAATGCAGGTATTACAGAGAAGGTTTCTTAAATTTGCATTTCCCACTGGGCTGACTTAGCAGTTGACATATGGCCTCATGTTATGTGTAAAAGTTAGCACTGCACAAAACCCCCTGCAACTCTCATGAAATACGTTAAGAACCAGCTTAAATGAGAAATCTCACAAAGAAATTGGAGTAGGGGCATTTTTCTTGGGGTCATGGAGAGATTTGTTTTTTACTTGTGTTACTCAGTAAGTTGCTTGCGCCTTGGCTTTTGCACACTGACGCCTTGCACCAAATATTTTGGTGTTTGATATTTTGCTGAAATATCTGTAATTTGTGGAAAATTTTGGTCAAAATGTTTTTTTTTAAATGCTTCCACTGGGGAAAAAAGTTTAAAAAAGGGAAGAAAGTGGATTTCTTATTTGACACAAGTTTTCTTTTTAAAATGCAAATACTAATGTCACCAGAGGTGAGTTTAACACTTACTTCTTCTGAGCCTAGCTAGCTACGTTTTTTGAACGTGATGGGTGTTCAGGTGAGACATCCTTTCCTTTGCCAAAAATAAGATTCCTTCAAGGTAATATCGAAATTACGCTATTTCTCTAATCCGCCCTGGGTGTTGTTTCACTACTGATAACTTCCCCCCCCCCCCATTTTTGTATGTACACAGGAATTGCTTCATTTTTTATGCTTATCTCAACTCTGATTTCTTTACCACTAGGGCAACATTTTCCAGCTGACTGGTTTTAGTATTACAACTCCAGATGAAAGCTGATCCAGTACCCAGGCTCTCAGCTACCCAGTCTTAACACAACACACTGTCAAACAACTAATTTATGCAACCATTGTAAGGTTTACTGGAAAACAGCATAGAAATAATACTGCTCTGCCACATCTGTTACCATCATTCTTCTTCATCGCTGGCATCTCTCGGGAAAACCTGGTGCAGAACCTCATTGTTCCCCCTCTCTGCACAGAACTAATGGAAAATCTCTTTGCAGAGCAGGGAGAGATGAAGAAAAACCTCAAAGTAGTGAGACTGGGTGCTTTCCCATTCCTTGTTGGCGTATTTTTTGACAGAATTGTGTAATTATCCAGCATGATGTGATTGTGAAGGCAGAAGTATAACTTGAAGATGTCAATAATAAGCCACTGAAAACTTGGAAACTGAAGACTTGAATTTGACAGGTGTGAAACTGTTGAGGAAGATCTTCTACAGATCTTGCCATGTTGCTCTGTTCTCTGCTGAATATCCTAATATTGTCAAGAACATCTTTAAGCCTTCTTGTGCCCCGTAGCTGCTAAGAAAAAAGACCTTACAGCTGTTCTGAACAGCTCAATCAGTAACCAGACTTGGGTGATATGGAAAGAAAAACAGAACTGGTTACATAGAGAAAAGTATTTAATGCCTTGAATGAATGCTGACTATTCATTTCAAACACTGTGTAGTTTTCATGCTACCTGTTAAAAAATGGGTGTAGAAAAAAACAAGTTCATTGGGGAGTAAACAAGTGTTACACACAGTAGAGTAGTGCAAGATATCCTAAATTTAAACAAGGGTTTTTTTACCATAGTGCCAAACCTACCTTGGCTTTCATTGCCACAGGATGAATAAACAGAGGGATATTAATGTAGAAGCAAGTATAAAAAGAAACAGGCAGTTCTCCATTTAGATAGCATATGGTTGTTTTCTACTTACAGTAACATAAATATAAATGAAGACTTTTTGACTTCGTGCTTCAAGAGATAAAATTTTTATGCCTTTATTCAAAATAATTGACCTATAGAAAAAGAAAACAGAGATCATTGATTTGGTACATGGTAAGTTTATGTTGTACTTAGACATTATTGTACTAATAATTCTAAAGTCTTTGAAATGCCTCATTCTTAGGGTAGATGGGTTTTGTTCTAATTGCACAGAATAATCTTAAAGATGTCTTAATCTTCTTTTAATTTCAAAAATAAAGTAAAATAATAATGACTGCATGTATAGCAATGAAATTCTGTGATCTTTAGGATGTATATTCTCCTCTTCTTCTAACTCAGTGTTAGCTGGAGGTCAAAGTTTAAACTGTTGATTTTCTTCCTCATAGATTTAAAATTGTGTCCTCAGTCCTGAAGAAATGTTGAAACAATATTTTTCTTTTCATACAAGAGCACTAATTCAGCAGCACCGGCTGCCACAGCAGTTACAAGCAAAGAGCAGAACTGTCTGTCACAATAATTCCCACACAAACAACAGTGAGGAGCCAGAACACTTCCTGTAAGTATATCCTTCCGAGCACGCTTTCATGGCCTTCAGTTGTGAAATGTTTCATACATGTTTCCTGGTAGATCAAGAAACCATGGTGAGTAGTTGTGGCGGGTTGACCCTGGCTGGACGCCAGGTACCCACCAAAGCCGCTCTCTCACTCCCCCTCCTTCATTGATCAGCAGAGGGAGAATATACGGAAAGGCTTGTGGGTCGAGATAAGGACAGGGAGAGATCACTTAACCAATTACTGTCATGGGCAAAACAGACTCGATT
>JAVKLA010000030.1:17387394-17404136 GCA_034782735.1 Sagittarius serpentarius | reverse complement strand
GCTACCACCGTCGGTGACTGGCTCGGCCTTGGCCAGCGGCGGGTTCGCCTTAAAGCCGGCTGGCATTGGCTGTATCGAACACAGGGGAAGCTTCTAGCTACGTCTAAAGAAGCCACCCCTGTGGCCTCCCCGCTACCAAAACCGTGCCACGTAAGCCCATTACATTAGTAGCTGCACTTTTTGACATTTTTTGGCTTATTTTGGCTTATTTCAAAAGTTGTTATACAGTGCTCAATTGTAGTGTTTTGAATTTTCATTACAGGTGTGGCTTTTGCTCACCTGGGTTTTTTTAAAGAATTTATTTTTCTTATGCAGTTTTCTTGTAATTGACTTCTGGAAAGATAAACATTTATACTAGATATCTGAAGTGATCAGCTGTTTTCAGTGTTAATGAACTGATTGCCACAATAACTGCAGAAAACGATCACGAGGTCTATAAATTATCCAGTCCTTATAGAAGAAGGAGACTGAGACATGGTATTCATGGTACTCATTTCCTTTGGCTTTTAGACT
This sequence comes from Sagittarius serpentarius, assembly GCA_034782735.1. Taxonomy (NCBI): domain Eukaryota; kingdom Metazoa; phylum Chordata; class Aves; order Accipitriformes; family Sagittariidae; genus Sagittarius; species Sagittarius serpentarius. The sequence goes on along the minus strand of JAVKLA010000030.1, from coordinate 17,403,623 downwards.
TGTGAAGCTGAGTAAAGTTCTTCACTGAGTTCCAAATGGTAATATCTTTGTGCGTTTTTGAGAAGTAATAGACTTAGCAAATAACAGTGGTTATGTAGGAGTTCACCTGGACTTCCAAGTTGTCAGAATTTTCTGCTTGATATTTGTTCATCCTTTCACTGATGGGTGAATGCAATATCTTTTAAATTATGCAATTTTCTGGAGTAGTAAAAATAAACAGAGGTCTCTGATACATTTACAACCAGTGTCTCCGATATATTTATAAACAACTCTGTAATGAGCCCTATTATACCAAATATTGCCTGGTTAAACTGGTGAATTTCCAGCTATCACTGTGAAAAAAGTTGAATGATTTAAAGAGAGTTTAGATGGGCTGACCAGATAAACTGCATACAAGAGTAAATTGCATAGATTTCCTTAATCTCTTTTCCATTCCTGCTGATGCTCTCCTTCCAGTACAGCGGAAGGATGTGAATGTGATTATTCAAGAAACTGCAAGACAGGTTAAAATAGGAGATGAACACAAGAGATTCCTGTTGAGAGCAAAGGAAGTATGGAGTAGAGAAATTCAAAGCAGGGGGTAAGGCTGAGGAGGAAAACGCCAAGAATCAACCACATATGCTTAAATGGTCTGTTTGAGAGCTTCCTGCATCATGCCCATAGCTGCATTTCCACATAGTTCACTAACAAACCCACGCTTCCCATCTGTTCTGGAAGCTTGTTCTCACCATCATCTTTAACCTTTTCTGCACCAGCCTTTCATTAGAGATACACATTTTGTGCTTCCTCACCCATGATGTAGTAAAAAGCAACTGGTAAATAAAATTTGCCAAATATTCCAAAAAAGTTTTCAATAGAGCTTTTTTTTAAAGTGCAAAGTGTTAAATTATCTCATCTCTACACCCCTGTCCCAAACAGTACCACTGTCTGTATTCCTTCTTTACATATTCCTTCTATGTATTCCTCTTCTTTGTATTCCTCTCCTTTATATAGGTTTCCAGTCTTATTCAAGATGGAAAACACTCTTAACTGGGAAGCTGATGTGAACAGCCATATAGGCCACATTATTATAAAGGAGAAGAAAGTAATTCATAGCAGGTAGGAATAGCATACTATAATATCATCACGGTGAAAATATATTTTGTTTAGGATGCCCACACAGTTTAAAGCACAGTGAAATCATGACAACTTTATAGAGAAATTAGTTATAACTACCATTATACTTTACAGTGCATTTCAGTGTTTTTGTTTGCTTTTGCGGGGGGGAAGAGGACAATGGGGGATTACAACCTTCTTCTGGCTATAGAAATGGATTTCCATTCTACTCTTGTTCACTATAAATACATTTCACTGTGCAGGCCTTTCAATAGCTCAGTAAAACGTTTCAGATCTGAACTCTATCACTCCATTGACTGAACTTTGCAATTTAAAACTAATGTGCTGTTCCACTGTCTAAAGGCAACTGTAGCATTGTTTAGATGCCAGGTAATTTGCTACAACCTGAATTTCCTCTTCTGCTTAATGGCTGAAAGTTAAATGTTTGCCATCAAAACCTGATGATCTGTTGAGCAGTGATCCATGTGAGAACAGCGAACCTATGTCTCTGCAAATTTGTTAGTCATCTATGAGGCAAAGCAAAGCTGACCTCGTAGTGTCAAATCCCATTTAGAGCTGGTGAATAGGTTGGAAAGAAGGTACTTGATATCTTTTGAGCAGTGTTAAAAAATACACTGCTGTGCAGAAGGATGAAAGCCTCAGTAAATTAATGTGGAGATTCTGGCCTTTCCAAATAATTTATAGTTGAATTCTGTCTTTTAGGAGGAAAGGAATGCAGTTAATAAAGGTTGTGACTACAGTAAACAGTTTCAGAGCAGGGATACTTCCATGTAAGTGTTTGAAGCTGCAGCTTTGCCCTTCTGTGTGCACCATTTTCTTTGAGTGGTCTTTTCTTAAACCTCATTAGCAGTTGCACTTTCTAACTTCACTCAAAAGCAGTCACTTGCATCACTTTGCTAAAGCACCAGGTTGAAATTGAAATGTCCTATAGCTAACTGCATTTTACTAAAAGATGCAGGTTTCTTCTAGTCTATATTTTACTTAAACTCTTCTTATTCGTTGACTGTAGGCCACAGGAACACCTAGGCACAGAAAGTCGTGAAGCTGGGGCTGGTGCCCACAGTGACACAGCTTATGTTGACACTCATGACTGGTCTTTCCATTTCTTTGCCAGGTGACTGTGTTGTCCACACTCAATCAGTTCATCCCCCTGAATGTCCCCTATGAAACTTCAAGGGCTTCCAGGCTTTCATCTTTAAGATCTGACTCACAAAGCTTGCAATCTGCTGCATAATTTACTGGAGAGGTATCCACTTTATTTGGCTAAACTAGTAGGCATTGTAGTATTTTTAACATCAGGGTTTGCATATTGGGAATTAAATTTTAAGAAAATTTTTTTTCAAACATAAATAACCAATTGAACTGCAAATGTTTTGGTAAGGTTTCACTTGTAGGTCTTGCACAGGTTCTGAGCAAATGCAAGAAAGATCTCCATTCACTCTCCTGCAGGAGTGAGTGTCACTGCCCCTTTTAAAACACAAATCCACTGGCAACACCCAAGGTAGGATTTGAAATCAAAATCAAAAATTCTTTTGAAGGGCAGCAACAATTGATCAGAATTGTCAAAGACTAGCGAAGAGAACAGTTACTGGGTATAAAAATAGGATGTGACTGTGATAGTTGTGTGTGCTAATATATTTATGAGTTTGGGCAGAAAGATGACTGGACACTTCATCAGTGCCTAATGCAATTTCATGCAGCTTCTCACCAGTTGTGACCACTTTGCATTGCTCCAGAATGTTATGCCTGAAATAGCTTGCCCTCTTCATCCCAGTATTTTTATTAGGCTTCTCCTGTGGCCAAAACCTACAAAATCTAACTATGCAGACTGTGAAGTGCAATGTTTTCTGAAGAATTTAAGAGGAGCCAAGAACCAGGCTCCAATTAGACAGCTTGCTACATTCTCACCACAGAGAAGAGACAGCATGTAAACTATCCGTATGCATTAATTATAATCTCCTCCCCTACCTTCCATTTTTCAGCTTGCCAAATTTCTCCCCTAACTGAATTGTCCTTCTCTGCCTGTGTGGAAAAGGAGCAGTCATCTGGTGTTTGTTTGTGGCTAAGACTAAGGGTTTTTCCCCATGAAATTAAAAAGAGATGGGCACAACCCAAAAAGGCTGATCCACAGGGACTTGATCAAGCTGGTGTATGGTTTTTTGATTTTTTTTTTTTTCTCTTTTTCACTGAGTCATTGGTGGTTAAGTACGCCAGTGGGGAGCAATTAGCGTTTTCATAAAACTTAGACCTAGGGCTGAGGAAAGAGCAGGAAGCAATTTATCTGTGGTGAGTAAGCCTCAAGAGTCATAATTTCCCTGTTCGTGTTTCAGTTCAGATGAGTGCCATCCTGTTGTTTGTTTTATAAACTGTTTAATAAACTGTAATGTTTATTAACAGTAATCCATTAAGATTGTCTCCTTTGAGACCTTTTCTGTACAGTCAGTCCTCTGCACTTCAACTAGGAACCCAGTTTTATTTTCCTCTTGTTGTTTCTTGCTTTCACACCCACTCAGAAACTTTAATGATTTTTATCTGAACTTTTATACCGTTCTGCACAGAGAAAGAGCTCTTAAAGCTGTTTAGATACAACCTCTGCCAGCTCTAGCCTTGCCATACAGAAAAATAATGAAGTCTATAATATGTGTATATAAGCCCCATAGTCTAAAATTGTAGCAGCTCAATTTCCTTGCTAGGAAGTGGGAAAATTAGCTGTGCTATGTCACGTGGTGGATCAGGGTGGGAGGTAGCACAGGTGGTCATAACAACTGCAAAGGGTTTATTATATAAGGCTCTGCACATTTTTAATAAAATTGTCCTTGAAACCCAGCGAGACCAGAAATTAATAGGAAGCTTGCAATGACTTTTTTTCTCAGTAAAGCACTCTGAAATTTCACATGGTGAAAATCACTTATCAGTGCATCTAAACTGAGTTTTATTTTAAAATACAGTTTTTAATTAAAGTTTGCAATTCTGAGCCTGCTGCTAGTACCCGATATCTTGCTAAAAGGTCACAGCACTGGTGGCATTAATGGTATGAGAACCCGATATAGGAGATTATGAACGTTCGAATTGTGTTTCAGTGCTGGTTTATCATTAGGAGGGGCTGCGTAGCGATGAAAGTGAGGGGCTCGTTCCTTGGCTTAGTTGTAGTCACAGGCAAAGCAGGCAGGTTCCTAGGGTGGGTGTGTGCAGGGAAGGGGCAAATGGTTGTCTGTGGCCTCAGCTGCCTCCTTTGAGGAGGGTGGGGGCTCCAGCAGCCCCCCCCATAGCTGCTGCAGTGGTGTGGTGGGCAGGGTGGGGATGCTGACTGAGGGGCAGGCGCGCTCTCACCTCTGGAGATGATAGGGACAAAAAGTCCACCTCAGTGTCCAAGCCCCGTGCCTTCTGAGTTGTCCTTACCAAGATAGGGAACTGCTTGATGTGGCTTGTGCGCCTTACTCTTCACATGACAAAAGTGACTTTGCCTGTCCTGCTGGAAAGCCTTGAACTGGCTTGATTCCAGTGGTATCTTGAAATGTAAATCAGAAGATCCTATAGCTGCTTTACTGCAGCTGAATATGATGCAGGGGGACAGTGGAGCAGTGGACATTTGCCAGAAGAGAGATGAGCTGCGGCAGGGCTCAGCAGGGAGCTGAAGAGGAGCAAATTTAATTTGGAAGCTTTAAAAGGGCCTCACAAGAGAGAGGTAGAAATAGTTATTGTATTGCACGGGGTTGGCGTTACTCTGTTCTGATCCCCTGAAGCAGACCAGTGTCACACCTCCTGGCTCCGGAGGATATCCGAGGAAGTAAAACAGAATGATGAACTTTGCACAGCAACTTGTGTAACTGTGGTGTCGCCTGAGCCAGCAACCTCAAGTTGCTGCTGTGCGGGGGCAGGCAAAGGGCAAGGATTGCAAATCCTCCAGTCTGGCATGGAGGAAGGTGTTAAGGAGGCCTCGGAGCCGAGGTTCTTTAGCACTAAGCGCAAGACTAAGCCGTCCGCAAACAACCCCAGGAATAGATTGGGTACAGCCGTATTACCACTCTGGTCATAACTCTAAATTATTATTACTTTAAAAATACCTTGGGCAAGTGAAGGTTAAAACTAAGTAGAACATATTGCCATTGCCCAGAGGGATCTGGCATACAACCATCACCGAAAGCAGAAATGGTCATCTACAAACAGAACAGAAACCAGAGCTCTGATAGAGGAACATGCTTCTGAACATCTGCCAGGTGAGCCGTGGCATAAGCTCCAGTGTTAGTTTATACATGTTGGGCTGCTGGGTTTTGTTGTTATTTTCTTTTAAAATTGCTGTTTGGTCTTGGATAACATGATGCCTCTTTGCCAAAGATACTGCTAAGGGTGAGACTCCAAAGAAAGTAATTAGGACTAACACAGGGTATCTGAGAGAGCATATTTCTGAACTTCTGTTATTAATATGAAAGTGAGTTATAAAGAGCCGGTAAGTGTTTCTTAAATGTACTGAGATGTTCAGAATGCTTCAGAAAATAAACAAATAAAAGGGCACCTTTAAAAGGTTTTCGTTTAGGAATGGAAAATCTAAGCCATATCCTCAGCCATACTGAGGAAATCACTATGCCAAAAATACTACCTGCAACAATAAAAAATGCCTATACAGTGAAATAAGAAAATATGCTTCTTTCTGTTTACTTTTCCTATGCAGAAAAAGAACTAGCTTGTTCTAAAGTATTATTGGGTTTTTTTCTGAAGTATCATTTCTGTAAAAAGACAAACCAAACAGATTTTTATCATTTGGAGCCTTGGGAACTGCGACACTTTCAAGAGAGTAAGTCTATGGAAATTGGTGGTGAGAAACAGAGGTCTTAGGTCACAGTGATATCAAAAAGGACTTTTGTCATTGCAGAGAAATATGTGTTCTGCCAGAATAGGTTGCGTCAGTGTACTGCCAAAATGGGAGGGAAGCAAAGGTCTTTCTGCCCAAGTCAGCTTTAGGTGGGCAATAACCACTCTGGGATGAGCTGGCTGAACCTGGAGACAGGATTCATCCGGTACTAATGAGCTTTTTGCTGCCTCAGAATAGGTGAGACAACACAGGGTGTCTCAGAGATTAGCTGACTACTGTTAGTTGCTTTCATGTGACGGGAGACTTTTTGTTATGCTGACTGCTATTAGGGTTGTGTTTGGTTGAGGAAGGAGGAGGAAGTGGAGAAGTTATTCCAAGAAGGTCTTTGTGCAGAGGTTCGTGTTAGAGGTTCAAGGCCAAACAATAGATCTTAGAAACCAAATGAGTTTCTCAAGACAGCTTTTGTGTTGCTCAGCACCCAGGAAACTGACCTGAAGATAATGACTTTTGAGAAAGGAAAAGACTAAACAACTTTTGGTTTCCTCATTAAAATCTTCTCGTAATTTAAAAATATGTTCAACTAAGACAGCAAGTGGCTGTTTTGTATTTCAGCCGTCCTCTGAGCCTCGGCCTCTGAAAAGTTTATACTGTCAAGCAGAGAGAAAGAGCAAAAAACTGTAGGACCTGATTGCCCAAGGTAACAAAGAAAATCCAGGAATTAAATCCAGGCTGCTTTATTCCCCCACCCTACATACAGCCTGAGGATTCTGGTTTGGCCCGTAGCAGGCTACTCTGTACTGGCGAGTGACACGTAGTCTAACTCATAGTTCTGAGGTTTGTGATAAAAATTATAATCCCTGATAAGAGTCTCCATATGCCTTGTCCTTTTAAAAACAAAGTTAACCACTGGAAGAGGCTTTGCATGTAAATGCGGTTCTCTTCAGGTTTCAAATCTAATCAAAATGGATGCAACTTTCTTCCAAAGACTATGCAAACTACTTGGTCAAACATCCTTCAGCCTCTAAGTTTATCACCAGTCTGACGTCAGTCTGGAAATCCCAACTTTCTTGAGAGATGATAAATGTTATCTGCCAATCTCTTCCGCTGAATAAACTCCATTTGATCTGTATTAATCACACTTGGCAGAAGCTGTTCAAGCCTGCTAGCAGCAATCCTGGTGAACAGCTTGGCATCATTGCTTAATAATGAAGTGGAACAGTATGAAAAGTAACATGATGGAGCCTTCTTTTCATTCCCACCCCAAAGTTAATGAAACGTACATTAAAGTGAATGGTTTAAAATATTCAACAGATCTGAAACTGTCTTGTTATAATCACATTATTACTCTCAAAGGGCAAAACATACACTCTTTTTTTTACTTTTCTGCTATGTGATAGAAGTGCACAGAACCGAGAAATACCAGGTACTTCTAAAATTTTTTGTACTTTTCATAATTTTAGCAAATAAGTGTTCAATTTTCTGAGTTACTCTTCAGAAATTTTGCCCAAGGATGTTTGAGTCATTATCGTTTTCACTCCAACATGGCTGAGCATAGTTCAGAGCTCAGCCCTTCCTGTCATTTTTCTCAGTCAAGACAGAGGGCCAGAGACAGGGCTGTGCATCACTTCAGTCCAACAAGCACTGGTGTGAGGGGCTCTCCTGGTATTTAAGCAGTGAGTGGAACACATGCTGAGTATTTCTGCAAAAATGCTAGATCTGGTTGCAGGTTCTCAACCAGCAAATGCCCCAAAACGTTTTTCAGTAACTTCACTTGAGTGTGTAGATGCACTAAACCCAGTGGGACTGTTGACACAGGAAAAGCTCAGCACAGAAATAAGGCATTGGTAGAAACAGCTATTAGTGTACTCAGAGAGGGTTTGAAATGTACTCCTGTGGGGTTACATAGCACCTGCCTTGGTTTTGAATAAATGGGAAGAGGGAGCAACAGAGAAAAGAGAGCAGGGAGGGAAATGCAGAAAGTGGAGCTGTATCACTGAAAAATGAAGTGGAAGAATGGAAAAAAAAAAAGAACCGAGGAGACAAGGAAAGACCAGAGGGAAAATACTTAGTTTAGCTGTGGCCAGATGGAGAAAACAGTATTTTGAAAAAGGGAAACATCTTCTTCAAAAAACTCTGTGACCTCCCATACAATTTCTGGGAATTCGTGCTGTGCAGGGCCCACTCAGCAATGACTTGCAATATTTTACTGAGGAATCTCTCTTGTAACAAAAGGCATTGGTAAAAACAGCACAATTGACAAAGGAAAAACCACCAATAAACTTTTTCCCCTAAAAAGGATATTAGACTTGTCTAGAGAGATTTAAAAATATTTCCATGTTAGGAGAGTACAGGGATGTAAGGATAACGCAGCTGAGCCGCTTTATAAATGTGCGCTCATCTCGGCTTAAGCCTCAGCCTTTTGAGACTAAAAGACAACTCATACACAGGTTTTTGGAATCATCATCATTTTGTGATCCTCTTGTCCCCTTTGGGCCTTTTTGTAAACTTTTCTGGAGAGCTGAAGTTGCTTTAAATGAACCACTTTAATAAGTAAAAAAAAAAGCATATTTCTTCCTAGTACTCCAACAGATTCAGTGAATCCATTCTGTTTAGATAAGAACTTCCTCCTCTAGCCTATAATATAAACTACTATTGTTTGTTTTCTAAATAAAAACTGTGTAATCTTAATTCTGCAAGACACATGTCCTATGAAATCATTTAACATTGCAGTTAAAGTAACAATTAACCTTCCTATTTTTCTCAGGAATTCATTGCATTGCACAAAAGTTTATTACAGGTAGGAAAGGAAAGGCTTAGAACAAAGAAAGAAATGAGGACATAAACATATATCAGATAAGATATTAACACGATGTATGAAATTGTTTCTGAAGTTTGAGGATTCAGACAATAAGGCAATTAAGAAGGAATAAATTAAATTATCATGTTTTGGAAAATGTGTCCAAATACCTCAGCTTTTTGCTGGCTGCAGATGTTACTTTGGTTCTTAATGAAAAAACTAAAAATAAAATAGAAACAAAAATAGAAAATAAATAAAAATAAAAAATTGTTATAACTCTTCAGACAAAGTAGTAAGTCCTCTTCTGTGCTTACTCTGGTTTTGGCGATATACCACGCATTCATGACTAGCTGGAAGAAATCTGCATTGAGATGCATTGTGTAAAATAGACACACCTACCATTTCTCTAGTCAGAAGCAATAAATTAGATCACTGCCATTCTGAGTTTTTCAGAGCATATGCTACTGCTGTCATCATGGAGATACAGTTCTTCAGTCCACATCCTTATCGATTGATCAGTCTTTACTACAGGCAAAAGTTAATCAATGACATTTCAAAAAGAATCTATACATTAGACACTTGGAAGTCTATGAAAATATTTAATTATTAGTGTACCAAAAGATTTCTTATTTCTGGTAACATACGTTTTCTTTCTTGCACACGCATACACACAGTGTCTCATTAATTTAAAGGGATTTGCTACATAGTCATTTCTCTCAAAATTCTGTTTTGCTATACCCACAAATAATCTATGGTTTTAATTTTAGTTCATTAAGAATTACAGTAACCAAATAGCAATACATATATAACATGCATAATATATTGATTCAAATCGCTCTCTCTTGTCTAAGCAGCTGTCAATTTAATGAGACATCACAAATAATGTGCTATTTGAAAAAATCTCTCAGCTATGATTACTTAAAGCATGCATTCTATCTCTAAGCTGCATTTTCACTGCAAGTGTAACGTTTTTAAAGTGATGTTGACTGTAATGCCTCTTATTCTGAACATGCTTCACTTATTGGCTTGAAATTCCTTCTTGATATAAGGGGGAAAAGTAGAAATTGCTACTAGACATCTTGGGAGACCACTAGAATACAGATTAAATTCTTTACAGGTTTTTGATACATCAGGAGCCCACTCTCGGTGAAGCAGTTAAGCTAAACAATAATGAGGCAATGTTAATTACTTTATGTGCTTGTACTGGGGCACCATCTCACATAAACATAAGAACTGGCAAAGGCAACATTCTTTTTCTCTGGTATTCAAAGGAGTTCCTCCTAAAGCCTCTACTGAAAACTGAATCTAACCACACAAAACAGGAAGAATATAAAGAAGGAAAGAATATAAATGAAGAGAAAGAAATGTACGAAAGAAGAATCTAACAAAAAAGTATGGACACAAAGGTATGCCAAGTATGGCAACAAAGAAGTATGGATAGAAAAGTATGGAAAGTATGGTAACAAAAATGTATGGATAAAATTTTCAAAACCATCTTACAGAAATGCCAGACTACACTGAATTGAAATTTACGCCTATCTCCTGGAATATCTGCTCTCAGACACTTTTTAAACCCAGGACTCTAAAAGCACCTGATGCCCAAGGGCATTTTTGTTAGGAACTTTGTGTTTAAATGTAGATGTTCAGACAAAGATTCATTTATAACGGGATGATATATACATATTGGTAACCATAGTGTCTCAATTTAGGTTTTTTATGTTGGTTTTTTTTTTTCTATAAGTGGCAAGGTTCCTGTGATCTCAACACAGCTGTTGTGGTGGAAAAGGATAATTTATGAGTAGTGTTACCATTTTGGAAATCTGCAGCTTTTACTATCAATCTGAATTTTTCAGATAAAGGATAAGAATAAAAATTGTGTTGAATAAAATAAAACATACAAGACCTTTCAAAAGGTTAATGTAAATAGCAGGCAACCATTTAAAGGTTTTTTTATTTTGTTTATGAAGATTAAATGACTTATTGCTGTTCTGAAGTGAGACTTCAGTGCCCTGGGAAAAAATAGTCTGCTTAGAAATTCAGGTACTGCTTACAGATACACACCCCATGGGGTGAAATATCTCAGAAAATTGCTACCTGGGACACTTGATAACTTGCAAGATTATTAGCAAGACTGAAATATTTCCTTGCTTCAACATGAGATACATTTTTATAGTCATATATTTATACCATAGAAAAAAGGTTTATTATTTGTCATTGAATTCACTTAGCAAATCAAAATGAAAATCTAAGTGCTCTGTTGTCTTTCTTTCAAAACATTGTCATTGCAGAATAGTCAGGACTGTGAAGTACTTGGAGATTAAAAGGTCATCTCAGGATAATGAACAATGAACCTATGTGCATGCTGAATAGATGAATTTGATCGAGATGTTATAAACACTGCTGGTATGGAGATGTAAAAAGGATGGAAACACACTTCCTAAGATGGCTCGTCAGGATTTCTGGTGAGTACCTTTTTGGGCTTCTTTTTTCTGTTGTAAACTTTGGTGTTGACAACAAAATCATTCCCCAAGTTTTAACTTCACTACTACAGGCAGCTGGGATCTTGAGGAAAATGTATTTACCTTTTCAAGGGAAGAAACCAGTCACTCTCATGGAGAGTCCAAGGGCTTCTAGCCTGAATTTTCTTCCCATGTGGATTTGACTGTCTGGGTAACCTCCCAAGTCTCTCCTGTCACCTTTTTTTTTTTTTTTTTCTACTCAAGTTGTGGCTGTGTTTGCTGGTGGTGTTCACTAATGCTAGCTGTGTTCATCAACACCCTTTCGTTTCTGGTGACCATTGTGCTTTTACTGTAAGTTTGTCTAGAACTACTGACAGAAATTGAAGTGTAAACAAATAAACAAACAGGTTTCATTAGAGTCATGGCAGATTCATACTTGTCTTCTAGGTAGCTGACAATGACTTAATTCTTTCCAAGTAAATGCCATGTTTCTTTGAGGGAAATGGCCATCAGAGTATCTGAAATGATATGAGAACCTTTAAAATAAAAAGATACAGCACAAAAAAGCATACAATAATTTTGACACTTAAAAATCCAGATTCAAACCTAAAATAAAGACAAAGAAATAGTATACTTGAAGTCAGTTTTCAAATCGGGTCACACATGATGAAGAGAAAACTAACCAAGTATCACATAACTTGAGGAACAGAAAAAAGCCATTTGAACATAAAGGAATGAATCCGACAGGCTTATTTTTGGACTGTTGTTAGAGAAGCAGAAATGCAGACAGCTGACTACAACAAATGTATTCAGAAGCTATGGTTACCAACATTAACCTTGATAATTAGAAACAACTGCGATTTTTTTTCAATATTAAGGCAGAGTGAGAAGCACACAGGAGTAACATTCTCTTTTCTTTGACGCTGGGGAAATTTTGAACTTTAAACAGTAGAAGTTGTACTATTGAATCTAGAATTTGGAAGAACATGGGTTTGAACATGTGTACAGGTTCAGTTTTAATGTTCATTTTAATACACGTAGCCAAGATTCATTTACCTCTCAGTTTAACCTTAACGTATTGCCATGGGTCTTCTTTAGAAGTATTTTGTATTTTTGTTGCTTAAAAAAAAAAAAGCATCAAAATGTGTCAAGGTTCTGATGGTGAATACTGGGACTTGCCTTTGTAGTGTTATAATCTTTACAAAAATGCTTGCCAAAAAGATGTGATAGTATCACCAGGTCACATATCTCAGTCAACACACATTCCCTTTAAGGACCTTGGTTACCATTTCTTCAAAGAGTTGATTTGATCGTTTGTAAGTCTAGGAGCTCGCACAACAGATCTTCCTGTGTCTCTGCTTATGGGATTTTCAAACGCTCCACAGTTTTCTGGAGATAAACTAGACAGATATACGTAGGTTAATTTGATTACGTAGTATGACATAGACTTTGAGATCTCCCTTAGGCATCTGACCACCAGCAATCACCTTTATCCCTGTGGCCTTCATCCCTTGCTGTGAAGATGGGTTTAAGAATTAAGCCCCTTGCCATAATCAGCTTAACAACTCTGACTTTAGCTTACTATTTGTAGTTGCTGTTGTCTCTCAGGGCACTGACAGAGTTAATGGCAGCCTTCATAAAACACAGCATTGTTTTTCCTGTAGAAAAGATAACTGCAAGGAACAAAATGAAGCTATGATAAATGGTTAAACAAGGCACGCTACATACTAGGCAATAGCTATGAAAGAATTGAGACCTTGTTTGATAAAAACACATTCCTGGTTTGCCTTCAGATGTGTGTCCTGCCCTGAGCTCATGGCTAATTTTTTAAAACTTTTTCCTCTAGCCTCTTCCTTGAAAGAAAAAAGAAAAAAATACTTATTTGCAGTTTGACAATGGAAGGAGAAGGGAAAGAAAGCAGAAAGGCAAGGTTAGAAACTCTTGGGGCTGCTGCCATTTCAGAAAACTTGCAACAATTGCTTTTTGTTCGTTATGTAACACATAAATTATGGACTGTATTAGGGTAACACCCCTTTTTTTTTTCCTTTTGTTCCTTCCATATTCAAGACCTCACATGACCAGTGATGGCTACTGCTTCACACTGGTACAAGCAGTCAAGTCTGAACAAGCGACAGACTGATACCTCCCTTGTGGCATTACAGTCCTTGTCCTAGTACCAATGGACACAGAGAAATTTCATCTTTAACAGAGCATGTGGAAAAGAGTACAAAATTTTCCTAATGTAATTGCACCTGAGCTTTTTAACAGAGACAGTAAAAGGAGCATACATTTGTTATTGACTGAGGAAGGAAAGCTAAATGCTCTGCCATCTGGGGATTTTACTGAGCAGCAGTTTGAAATATTCTCAGAATGAAAGTGAGCAGACTGATCCATGTGTTGGCAAAAGAGAGAATGATTTGAATTAAATTTGCTACTGTTGGTTCTACGAAAGTGTTGGCCATCATAACCTTGGAGGTAAGAAAGGTGTAATTGCCTTCCTGCAGTGACAGGTGGAGTTCATATAGGAATACTTCCTAAAAAAGACAAGGGAAGTATCCGCCAACGGCCTACTAATGCAAGCCAAATTATCTGCCCATAGAAACAGATACGACCCCATTGACATTAGAGGAGTTTTATCCATTTACAATAGCAAGGATCTGCCTTCTTACTGAGGTTTATTGTTGTACACATTCTGCCCTAGGGTCATTCTGTAATTACTATAGAAAATAGTGTATTCACTTGATAACAACTTCTAGCAGAAAAGCAATTAGCCTGCCAAGTGACTTGATGTTTCTAAGAAGGTACTGAAGTTTCAGAGGCTGGAAGTTTTAGCAGAAAGAAATAGAAGTGAAAGAGGGAAAATGTCTGGCTGGCAGGTAGCATACAAAAGAGAGGACTGGGTAAGGAGACAGAGATGGCCATTTTAGGAAGAAGAATTTGCAAGAAAAAGCTCAAGCGTTAATGCGACACCAAAACCAGAAAAATACTTTGCTAGCCCACTAACTCCTTTCAGTACTCTTTGCAATACTGAGAAAGATACCTGGACTTTCCATCTGAACAAATTGCATAGGCTATTCATGGCTAGGTGAGCAGCAGCCACAGTAGCAGTTGTCACATCTTTCTGATCTAAAATATTATTGATGTAAGAAGGAAAGAGGTCCTTCTATACAGAAGAGTTATTAACATGTGAATAGCATTGTTATTATGCAAAATACTGTTTGACCAGTGCTTCAGCCCGAGTTTACTGGATTAGGATGGTGCTGATGAAGTCTCAGTTTACTGCGCACAAAGGCAGAGATGGAAACGCTAGTGGATATCTCAGATTGTTGCAGTATTGTTATCACAATAGCACAAAGTGTTATTGTTTTGTTATGGAAATCAAAACAATTTCTCTCATACAGAAAATAGATGCAACATATGATGGACTGTGCAGCATTTGAAAAAACTGCTTAGGCAGTTAGGGAATGGAAGAATAAATTAGATAAAGTGCAGCAAACTTAAAGCGTAATAACCATCTTTGACTCTATTAGAGGGGAAAATGATTTTGCAAACTGTGATTTACCTGGTTCTGTAGAGCAGACTGTATTGCATGCCTCTGTTGCATTTCCTTTTCTCTCTGTAATGCTCAAACAACAATTCAGAATCAATAGGTTGTGGAATATTGGAATGTCAGTATCTATTGAAAATGAGCTGTTTTATGGTGATCTGATATAATTAAAATCAATGTAGATATCTTTAGAAAAATATGTTTTCTTTTGTTAGTGAAGCCATATAGGGATCTTGGGTAAATAAAATGCTCCCAATTGTCTGCTTTTTCACAGGAAGTCTTTATGTGAATTGAATGTCTATTTATTGTTAGCTTATGTTCTTTTTCAGTTCATACAAACTAGATTAAAAAGAGACTTATCATTCACACAAAAAGTATTCTAAGAGACAGAACTACATGTGTGTAAATAAACATTATTCCCAGATTGTACATTACTAACATATAATTGGAATAAATAGAATGTTAAATTCACATATGCCTAAAGGCTTCATGTTTTTAGATGCAGGAGAAATTCTTAGATTATATTTCCCTGTCTACTTTTAAAAAATGTAAATAAAACACCAGCCATTTAAAAACCTCCTCTGAAAATCCCATCAAGTTCCTAGAAGCCTCCTACCAGCCTTATTTCAGTTTTGTAAATCAGTTACCAGGGACTGTTGTACTGAATACAAATCTGGGAGTGGATTAGACCAGCTGTAATAATCTTACCTAAAAATGCATTTAGGTTCCTTTCTCCCATACATATACAAAATACTAGCATTTTTTGTATTCTGTCACTGGACACATAGAGAATACCACTTTCAACTTCAAAGAATTATGTTCTGCTTTTGAGGAGACACATGTTCAAATGAAGAAAAAAATGTACTCAATTAAAATTTACACGCACTTTTGTAAAGATGTCATGGTGTTATTTCTGCATGCAGGATCTACACGTATAAAGGTATGGTTAAACTGTATATATAGTTAGAAAAGTATTCAAGTGTAAGCCCGTCATAGCTGCAAGCTGGGAGTGATAGTTATATGCAATAGAGTTCAGTCTGCAAGTATTTGACATCCATACGCAATGTCAAATAATCTTCTAAGGCCAGATAGTCATGAATAAAAGTTCATAGATTAATTCAACACTTTTCTCTGCTACACTTTTTAATGAGTTCTCTCACTTAAATACAGATTTTCATAAGGCAGCCTGTTGAAAATGAAATTGAGATGCTTCCACCATCAATCTGAGCATTCTATAACATCACAACTCTACTAGGGCAAAGTAAAGTTTGAGATATCTTTTTTTTTTAGCATCGCTTTCGGTTTTGCATTGGTTTTGGAGGGCAATTTAATGACAATTTTTTGATCTTCTAAAGGTTATTTAGGTATTTTGAAGAAACATTGCTTTTGGTCTGCACCCTATTGTAATGACTTGTTGTCCTGTTTTCGGCTGGGATAGAGTTAATTGTCTTCCTAGTAGCTGGTACAGCGCTGTGTTTTCAGTGTGGTATGAGAAGAATG
>JAVKLA010000030.1:17325068-17387294 GCA_034782735.1 Sagittarius serpentarius | reverse complement strand
ATCCCACTGGGTGGGGGGGGAGCGAGTGAGCGGCTGCGTGGTGCTGTGTTGCTGGCTGGGGTTAAACCACGACACTTGTACATGTGTCTGTCCCACATATTGCCCTAAGCCTCTTCACTCCAGCGTGAAACATTTTGTGGTGAAGCTTGTACAAGGTATGCTGTGTACGATCACAGGTAAAAACTGTTTTAAGCAATTAAGTCAGCTAATTCCAAGAGCACAGCTTGAAGTAATGCTTGTCCTGTCGCTACAGAAAACTTTACACAAGGGGAAAATGTCAGGTAATTATCAGAGGTGACTCCTGAAGCAAGGTGTCTTACCTACTTTTGTCTTTTCCAGCTATGGAAATTTCAGAAACTCTGCCATAAACTCACCCTCTCGTAAATCAGTGTGCTTTCTTTGATGCATCCACTTCTTTTGAATGCATTTACAGCAGCTTTTCCCCTCTCATTCAACATGCACTCCCAAATTGCCCATGCTGGCAGCTGTTTGCAGTGAGCCAGCACCACAGTTTTAATAAGCTGGTTTGTTGAAATTTTTTTCTCTGAAGGCATATCAAGCATTGCAGACCTCTAATTAGTGATAGTTGTAGTCAAAGTTCAATAGTCAGGTCTTTTGAGGCATTAAGAGATTATATCCTTTAATAGCTCTGAAATGAATGGAAAACATCCTTATTTGCTTCTCATTTCTCAGCCTTACCAATTTCAGCACATAATTTGGTGTCATGGAATGCGTGCGTTATGTGTGATCAAGAAGCTATGCTCATGCATTGGTGTATGACCAGAACAGGGAGAAAACTGTTGTCTATAAAAGAACAATAAAACCCAAACAATTCAGTGAATCAATACTAATGTGTGTGTGTTTGTTTCTGTCAGGGAGAACTTCTATTTCTTCATCCTTGGCTATGAGCTTGCAATAGATCAAATTGTCCCTTCTCTTTCATTTGACTGACAGCAGAGCCAACACTTGCTGAAACTTTTTTTGGTTCCTTGTGTTTCTCATCCCCTTTTTTTTAACTTCATTTTTCTCTCTTCCTCTCCAGAGATCCATCACAGCAACATGCAGCTCCCAAGTGTTATCTTTGATTTGTTTGGCAGTGTATGTCTAAATCAAAGAGAAGGGGCAGAAAGTATCTTGGCTGATGTGCAACCTTATAACGATTTTCTTCCATAATCCCTCACAGAGTGCCATTCAAGGAAAAGCTAAATAATTACTTTTAAAATAAGAGCTCAGAGTTTCATGATCATGTTCTGCACATCAAAAGCTCATTCTGTATCTCAAGTGTATGAAATAGTCTATCTTGTCAATCAGTCAGTCAATTAAAAAAAAAAATCCAAATCAAAAAGGAGCCAAGCCCTTGAAATGTACCCTAACAAATCAGTAATCCCAGCTAGTTGGACTAGGCATCAGGCTTGATCGCAGATACCCAAAATACTCCCTTCTGTGACTACTGTGACTAATGTGTTACAACAAAAGTCAATGAGGACTGCCTTGTGTTGCTTTCCCACCAAATTAAGGGTATTGAGTTGTCAGTATACCTCAGGCTTTATAGATCATATCAGATGCAGCTGAAATCTGCAACATAAGAGCTTTTTTTCTTTTCTAATGTGGTGTTCAGTTGAAGAGCGATTTCAATTGTTTGTCAACATCAAAAACATTCAGCAAATTACACTCACATCTCATTTCAAAGATAGCTTAGCAGGAATTAAACTCTTTTTTAATGGAGTTGCTTATATTTTGTAATTATGGAGGACTTTCATTTATCTGTGAGGTTTGCTGTTCTATTGCCAACACATCTGTTTACTAGATATACCAATTTGCTTACCATATTTTGGTTTTAACTGTGTGTCAGTACACATAGATTTAAGTATAGTAAAGCACACACATGCAGATACATATAAACCAAATGCTTATTAAAATATACTTTAGTTAGTTGCCATGCATATTTTGACACACTTAAAGAAGGATGACCTTCCTGTTCTAGAGTGCAACTCTCCCACAGTTGAAGCCAGTGTAAAGAAAGCATCCCAGTGCATTTGCATGAGCTACGCTCCTGTAATAAAGTTATGGCAGAAGAAAAAGTGTCAACATGTGTATTTCTTCAAAGTTGAATTAATTTTATTTTTTCTCTCAAGTTCTTCACGATTTTTTTAAAATTACATTTGGCTTTGTGACATGTGCCCTGCTGGACAACCTCAAGTGCAGTGTAAGAACACTCGCAAGCTATAATCTGAACCATAAATCCCTAAATGTTCATTTCATTCTGTGAGATCCCCTTGGCACTTAAACTTTTACCTTCTAAGCTGTTCAAGTTCTGCTAATATATATACCCCGTAGCACAGCCATTGTGCCTGAGCTAATGGCAACAATTTCATGCCTTAAGACCATTGCCTATGCTTTGAGAAGTCTGTTCTGCTGGGCAAATTCAGTGCATTGCCTTTGCAATCACAGCAGTGATGGGCACTTCTGTCAAAACTGCAACCAGAGGAGATGATGTCATTCTCTAATTTTTGAAGAAGTTAATAACATGTGCTCCCATCTTGGAAATGGAAGACTTACCTTCTTAAATACTAGAAAGTTCAAACCTGTACTACTTTCCTACCAGCTGAGCATCCTCATTGATGATTAGAATCACAATTATCTTCATTTCCCTCTATTGCCTGTTTGGCCCTCTGAATCCTGGATTTTTTTTTTTTCGGTATGGTGTCAATTAAGTGTTTCTCTCCCTCAGTCTGGTGGATAGCCATCTGCTTAGGACATCGAACAGGAAAGCCAAAGCTATGAACTTAAACTACCTCTGGCTATGGAAGGTCAAGAACTGTACATCTAATTTCAGGTAAATTTATCTTGGCATAACTGTATGGTGGTGATGATATGCTGCCTTCTTGTCCTACTATCCTAAACTCCAGTCATCCTCCTCAAAAACTCACTTTGCGCCTAAATGCAGGAATACATTTCCTGGATATATATCCCAGTCCTATATAGATTATAGCCCTGAGTCAAAGGCAACATTTCAAATGCACGTTTCTTTTGGGAACATTTGCACTGTTGTGATGAATCTCGCTCTTAATTGGAAGTCCGTTGTCTTTGTTCTCTTAGGAGAGAATTTTGGACCTAATCTGGATTTATGAATACAAAATACTGCACTAGGTTGTTCTGGCCTTTTATTTGTACACATTCACTGGAAATGCAATGAGAAGGCCAGATGGCTGAAGTATGAACATGACCATCTTTTCTACCAGACTTGCTTGCATTGTATTAAGTAACAGTGCAAGCACGAAGAATTTGCCATAGAGACAATTGGGAAAGACTTTGAAGTGCCAAAGGAATGATAATGAATTTCATTCTCTTTTCTATTAAAATATTCAGAAATGCTGTGAGTGGAAGTTCATAGTGCTGGAGTAATTTATGGAATTAGTAAAATTCCTTCTTATGTCCATATAGCATTCAAAGTTACATAACAACATAATTATCACTTGTTATTCAAGATTTTTTCATGTTCTGCATATGTGAGTTAGACTTTGCAGTTATTAGCAATTCAGCTGTTGTGGTAAATGATACAAGACAGCATAAAAGTAGAATCCAGCTTGATGTAGTGCTTTTTATATTCAAGGTATCCCAAAATATTTTACAGAACGTGGCGTTGTTAGGTATTAAAGACCTCCCATTAACTGGGGAAAGCTTTCTGATGGCTTCAAAGATACTTGAGAAGATGTTTCTTAATGTAAGACTAAAAAGAAAAAGCGTTCTCAAACAAACTTGTGCCACAGAGAAAAATCTGGGGAGAGAACTGACATTTGTCCTCTCCTGGTCAATAGTTTGTTATTAAAACGCTAAATCATATTAAAAGATATTTTAAGGAACTGACTTAAATCCACAAGGGGAATGAAAGAGAAAGAAGGCAGATATTTATTCTGAAATTTCATACTATTGTGACTGTATTTCAGAGTCTGATGACATACTATGCACATGTTATGATTAACCTTCGGTCAGACATCATGGGTTAAGATAAGATTGTCATCCCAGGCATTAGCCATTAATCTGGGTATCTCATTGCTTTACTGAGGTTTAGGTTATGCACATAATAACTCCAGGCCATATTCTGACACCTTTATTCATGCTGAATGGCATCTTATGCAGCATCAAGTTCCATTAAAATCAGGAGGTTATTTCCGGAGAAATGCATTAGTCAGCGTAGTGGAATATTGTCCTTTGGCAACATCTGTAGATGAAATTGTACTGTAAAACATCACCGCCTCAGTCAGAGCAGGGTATCAGAATGGCTTTGTGTACAAATTTGAAACAGATTCTGAGACCGTGGCTCCTGATAATGCCATTTCACTCTCTCTTTCAGCATGTGATTTCTTGCCACAGAGCAGTAATGACAATAGAGCACTAACATTTTATCAAAAAATGACAGTCAAACAATGGATATGAGTCATCAAAGTTATGACACTGAGACATGTTTGATACTCAAAGTCAGGTAGAAATTTAGTGCAATGATCTTAAAAACCGCCTTAGTTCATTGTAGACCATTGTAGTCTATGGAAACTCAGACCTCTTGTATATTAATTTAAAGAATTGCAAAGATGTATGTTTCACACATAAATCACATTAAATGATGTCATTTTAATGTTGTGTTGGTTTTTTATTGTATGGTTTTAATGCTACCTTCTACAAACAAAATCACAGATAATTCTTTTAAAACATACTTCAAACTGCTTTTGGTAGTTAAATAGGCTCTTTCAGAGCCATTTCAGTCTACTTGAGTCTGTGTGACAGTCATAATATTGGAAAATATTATCATATGGCCTGTAACTGTAATATTTCTAATGGTAAGTCCCACTCCAATAACCTCAAATAACTACATTTTCAAACAAATTACAAGGAACTGGCTTTTGGGGAAATTAATATAACAGAGAAAAGGAATGGCAAAAATTAGCAATGGAAAACCTCTAGTTCAAGACATAATAGAGAGAACATGTTATTTGATTTAGTCAGATGTCCAGTTTTAGCATGATCTTAGTAGTTTATGTAGTCAAAAACCCTTCACATCAAGAACGAATGGAAAATAACAATGTTACTGTGTAATTCAAGACAATACAATAATGAATGCACAGCAGGTACTCTTGCCAACAGACTACCAGTTTCGGCTTCAAGAATGGAAGTTACAGGAGAACCTTCGGCCTGACTTTAAGCATCTTTGCCATTTCATTTCATGTGGTTACATCTATGCCTTCAGCAAGCTTTCGTAGGGAGACACAGGTGTCTGTGCGTGTAAGAACGTCCTAGGATGTCTTCTGGGGTACTGAGGGAAATGAAGTAGAAAAAGCGTTGCATTGCTGCCTGTGTCTTTTGGAGGCTTGGTTTCCAGTGCTACAAGACATCTGATCAGCACGGAGAGAAGCCCATCAGATGCTGATAGGAGCTGCTCCATTCTCCGCAATAGTTAGTCCTCCACCCCTGCATCATGATTTTTGTTAACATAGGATCAAGAGCTTGTATTGCTTTTAGAAGCTGGGAAAACCTTTTCAGAGTCTCTTTCAGACGTTTTTGTCACAAGGGGTCAGACCTCCTTCCTGAGAGTGTTAACCCAGGTAAGATCTGTGGGGTCCTGATGAGAAAGCTTACTGGACAGAAGTTCACAGTCCAGAAAGAGGCATTTGAGCTGGTCCCCAGCTCCTTTTCAGGAGCTTCCAGTCCCTCTGTGTCTGGAGTAAAGATGGGCTCATGCTTCGAGGACATGTGTTGATAGGCATGGGGATTCATCAAGTGTGCTGAGGACAGTCATCAGGCACTCAAGCACACCAGAGGAGATCTCTCTCCCACTCAGACAGCTTGCTGTTTTCTGAGTTGTTGTGCGATGGTTTAGGGCCATTACTTTTGCCATGCTGAGAGCTTCTGCATCACTTATTTTATCAGTCAAGGACAAAATGATTTTGGCCGTAAAACATGATCTCACTCATGCCTCCGTCCATCACATAGTTCACCCAGTAGATCCTTTCATGACATGCCTCTCTGTTTTTTCTCATTCTTATTATCATGAAGGAGATTTTAAGGGAGGTTATTGGATGACCCCCAATATGCTTATGTGGTTCTTTGTTGTGTTAGAGTACCACGCTGTTAGCCTCCTCCACTGTCTTCCACTGTTACCCAACAACTGCTGTCTCTTCTGAAAGCTTTTTGTGCTTTCTCTCTCTGTTGCTGTCTTCTTTTCCTTGCCTACTTCTATTCCTTGTCTCCTCTTAAAAACTGCTCATTAAGCATATAAAACTGAGGTTTTTCAGATATTAAAACTTGTCTGGTTACGACTCTTTTTTATGGGAACACCATGGGAATGTCCATGACGTGAAGGTGACTGCTCTCTCTTCCCACTCCATACCATCTGCTATTACTGCCACTTTGCCAAATGTTTTCTGCAGAGCAAATGAAAGTTAGAGCTTCTCAACCCAATAGTAAGAAAACCTTATCCCGTCCCTAGAAAGAGCTAAAAAAATTGTCTGAAAATCTTCTACCCCTCATCCCAAAGACCCCAACACACCCCAAAAATTAGTCTAAAGGAGACACAAGCAGCTTCAAAAATTTAACATTAAGTGACAAAAAGCCTGGGAGCTTTCAAGTAAATGAGTATGAAACCAACATCCTAAAATGAGAAGTGTTGTGCAGCTTTGGGATTGGCTGAAACTAAAGACAGGACCTGTAATTAGGATCTAGATAGTGAAAAATACACAGCTACTGATACTGGGGCTAAAGTCTGTCCTTGGATATGTATATTGTAAGAAGTTCCTATCAACTTCCAGCAGAAATATTTGCACAGATCCAACTGTCAACTTCAGCCTGAGTTTGCAGGGAGTCATGTTTGATTTTGTACTGGCAGCATTATCAGTTACAAATGCCATCATTTCTGTCATTATATATGCCTTGTCATGAAGACGATAGATATCAGCAGCATGTTAGGATGGTGAAGAAGAGGAAAAGTTTTAAGTATAATTACTTTACAATATAATCAAATTACACTATTGGGCATTATAATGCTTCTATGACATGCAGTGTCACAGATGGAAATTTTAATTTTTACTATTGATAAGTTTATTACTTTATTGCTTCCTTGAAATTTTCATTCTTCTTTATGGGAGAGTTCCAGGGGAAACAAATGTGAAGTAAACAGAGCTGAAATGTGCAGTATGGGTGACAAAACTGCCAAGTCAGATTACTTTGTTCTGGGTTTAGTGGTTGTAGACAATTCTCCTTGATTTATTAAAAGTTAGGAATCTACATTAAAATATTTGAGACCCCAGTGAAGTACAAGGAACAAAAGATAGGACATCCTTTGGTAGACACAGATGTACAAATACAATATTAATGCTTAGCACAGGTAATGGAAAAAATTGTCCACTAAACAAATTTGAATGCAGTTGGGAATCTGAGCCTGTCCAGGAATTGATACTGATGCCAAAAGAATTCATACTCTACATGCAGTATGAGTAATAGCAGAGAAAAGCAAAGTGAACACTTAACTCGTATTGTGACTTAGTAATTAAATTGTGGCTCTTAAAACTTTGTCGTCCCCCCCCAAATTCCTTACAAGTAAATGAGTTGCCTGTAAGTGCAGTTTTAATAAAATACTTACGTACATTCCAGCCTACTTCTGCATCCTTGTGCTTATTAAATTTAATACAGTATTACTAGTAATCCTTTTTAACATGATCAAAATTTCTAAAACATTTGCTCTGAGATTCTGCATTAAAGTTTAATCGTTGAACTTTTGTCTAGCAATCAAAGAACCACTGCATCATATTGATTGCTACTGCCAAGTGCCTCTCAGTCCTTAGGACTCTGGGCAATTTACTTGGGGGACTGGAGTTAACTAGGGCCAGTAGCAACTCACCTCTGTCTCATTCTCTGACTGTTTGTAAAAGAAAGTTCTTTTCCAGCATCTTGAAGTCTTTGATCTGCAGACTACTCCTCCCAGCAACCAATAATTTAATGGTTAACCTCCCTTTTCTATTGCCTCTCTTTAAGTTGGTCACCAAATATCAGCTCACAGATTTAAGTCTAAGACTTCTCTGATTGTGAAGCTATTGCACAATCTTAAGCTTATTTTGCACCCTTTATTCTTCCAACAGATCTACAGTCATTTGATTTTGTTACTTTTTAATAAGACAATCTCGTTCCTGAGTGTGTTCCTACATGCTACAATTTTGTACATAGCTATGATGTTGGTCTAAGAATATGAGAGTGTCTGCTCTCATCAGAGCAGAAGAAGAGCTTATACACTTCAAAACCTGATCACTTTTCAGCTATGGCAGTTTGCCCAATAAAACACATTCCCTCTCCCCTAAGATGCTGCCATGTTTAATGCATTTGTATTCTGGGCAAAATAACTTGCTATAGCAGACTTACTCCTCTGATCATTGATGTGAGAGAGAGAGAGCAGACAGTGTGGCTAGCAATGAGAAGTTATACTCTGTACAGTGCAGAGGCCCATTTAATCTTATGGGGTGCAGACATCAACCTTAAGGTGCCATGTGGAAAGCAATAACACCACTTTAGTTAACAGAAAAAAAAAACGTATTCATGAAATCTTGGCCCCATTGAAGTCAACGACAAAACTTCTGTTAAATTCAGAGAAGCCAGTGTTTATATTCGATTTTCAGACAGTGTAAAGTGTAGAAAAACGGGGCCTGAGAAATTGCTCCGCTAGCCAGACACAAAGAACCAGCAGCTCGAATATCCTCCATTCCCCTTTAAAGGCGGTCACTTGCACCCATTAGCTCCTGACATCAACCTTCCTGTTTGAAAGCAATGTCTAAGATCACAGGTAACATTACGAATGACGTTATGTTTTCCTTCTGTTAAAACCATTTGCCTTTGCACTTTCTGCCTGCACAGCTAGAAACAACCTAGAAGAGAGTAAAGCAAATGCTTCCAAAGTCACCCACTGGTCTCCAGTGATGAGGTGAAATAGGGATTAATTCCTTTTATATATGTCACCATGACCGTACTTCGTGAAGGGAAGGAAATTTCTCCTTGCAGTTTATTAGCCACGTTTTGAAGCTTTTTTCCCCCCATTTTCCTTGGTGAATACGAGGGAGGCTTGCCATCAAAGCTTTAGATGGATGCACTGCATTTCATTGAGCTTACAGCTGTGTAGCAGATGTAATGCACAGCTGATGTGATCAATATTGCCTCTTTTCCATTTCACTGTCTTGGTCTATGTGGACAGTTTAAAACACCTTCAAACTTTCAAAAACTGTCCTCTGAGCTCCAGTCTCCTGAGAACAAGGATCAGGCACTCGGCCTTAGTGAGGAGGCACGTTGCGCTGCTCGCTACGGCCGACAGCACTGCCGTGCCTCCTGACTTTGGTGTCTCCTTTCCAAGGGAAAGACCTTTTCAGAAGGCCCCTGGCACTGCTGGGAGCTGCTCTCTGGCTGAGCTGGTGGGGTCACCGCAGCCAAAGGCCGTGCTGCAGCCACAGGAGCCAGGGTGGAGGAGCACACAGTGCACAAGTGCTGCTTCTGCTGCGTCGGAGCTGGGAGGTGGGGAAGGGAGAAGAGGGCAAGGTCTGGGGACCGTTGTCTCTATTGCTTTTATTTGTTGGTCTCTTTAACATGTAATTTGCCTTTTCTCAAATGCAGAGAGTGAAAGGGTTCACAGAAGCATGATTTCTTGCTCTCCTTTGAGGCCAGGACTCATAGCTCACAGAGTAAAAGTGTTTGCAAAGAGCACAGGGTCACCCCAACTGAATCCTTGCTCTTTAACAGTGTTCTAAATACTACTTGTGTTTTTTGGTTTTTGATATTTTTTCTAACGGCTTGTTATTTTTAAATATCCTATATGTGCATGATCTCTTTCACTTTTAAATAAACACCAGTGACACTTGCTGGATGTTTTCTGGGAAGTCAAAAGGGGGAACATAAAACGTCTGTGAGCACTAAAGTCTTTTTTTGTCATTCTGTCAGCTTTACTACATGGCAAAGGATAAGGTTTAGATGAAACAGCAGGACTGATCCTACATCAAAATAAGGAATGAACTCTTTTGCTTACAACTGTGCTCATATGAACACAACCATTGAATGGTAAGTGGATCTTTGAAGCTGAATGCTTTCAAATAAGATTTCAGCCATTTAAAAATATATACACATGCACACAAGTCTTTCTGAGAATCGACATTTCTTATTCATACCATGTTGTTGGTGACAATTGGATGACCAATCAAGCGCTCCAAGCACAAACATTCAAATCAGCAAATTGATAAATAACCACGCCAAAGAGTGCAGAGAGGACTTGGGAGTTCTCTTATCTGCAGACATCCCTACTAGTTTAAAAACAAACAAGACGCCATCTGCCTGCCATTGAGAAGAAAAAAGTATACACAAAGCAGTGAAAACTCATTGCGAATATCTGAGTGAAACTTTGCAAGAACTTTTTGGCCATGGATGCTGATTACTCAGTGCTTTGACTTCCATTAGAAACTTCTCGTTGCATTTGACTTGTTTATGTATTTATTGCAACATATTTTCATGCAAAACTTCTTTTTCTGGTTGGATACCCCAGTCCTTTTCTCAAAGTGTATAGCATGGCAGTGAAGCAATAGATGTGGTGGCTCGTAATAACCTTTTACAATGAGGCAAATATAAGCGTTTTGATCAAAGGCATGGCTGAACTGAAAAGAAGCCATTGTTCCCGTAATTTCCAGGATAGGGTTTAATGCCTTTGCATCATTTCTTAATCTCTGACCATGGAGACAAAGAGGAAATAGGCGATCAACGCTGTGTGGTTTTAACATCACAGAAAAGAGTCTATTATATCTGTAGTGGCTCTGCAAGGTTTATTACTGTTATCCTAAATGACGACGGTAGTGTCACTGTTGCCATATCTGCTCTGTGATTCTTGGATCATATGCCGTCGTTGCCACACTGCTGCGTGAAAGTTGAAACTGCATTGGTTTGGGACTGTACGGCCAGGAAACCCACCACAGCAGATGGAGGAGGCAAGAGTAGAAAAGCTGTGTTGCATTTCAGGCAAAAATGTTCGGGATGAGAAAAACCCATGCATACACACACAAAACACTCACAAAAGTAGAGAGACTAGAAAGAACAGCGTCAGGTGAAAGTTGGATGAATTGAAAGGATCCACAAAATTATAAGACCTTGTGCCTTTGTTAAAATTTCCATTCTCATCTCACCTTTTCCCCTGTTGCACTAGACTGGTTGATGCCTGACAAGGTGATTAGGCTTTTGGTCTTTTGATTTCACAGAAGAAAATGCAAAGTTATTTCAGTGCTTCTTATTTCCCACCTCTCGCACCTCATATCTTTAAAAGTTTAGGATTTTTTTTCCCTTCCCTTCACAATACTCTTTATCATACTTTTCTCCATGAACAATACTTTGCATACTGCAGTTCCACACCCCACTGATGTGCAACCTGCAATAATATACAAGTAGGTGATCTTTTTCTCCATTTTTTATAGTAAGACATCTGTCTTGTGATGATCTTTGTCTGCTGCCAGTGCAAGTGTCAATGTTTGTCAACATATCTCTTGTAAGAGTAAGAAGAAATTATTACTGAAACCAGATTAAAAACAAAGACATGTTAGATACAACTGGTGCTTTGATATTCCTTACAAATTTTATCCATCTTTACTGTGGTGCAAGAGATTTTGTTTCACAAGTATATAATTCTGTAAATAAAAACTATTTAAACTTCAAGTTAGAGAAAGAAATAAAGAAGGAAGAAATTAACTATAATGAGAATTCACCTCTTTTTCAAAAAGCTTATTTGTATATCCAGCCCCAAGCAGTTTGTCAGTATGCCACATTCCACTTTCATGTTTTTATAGGATTATTATTTAACAGGTTTTATTGAAATTTTTGATACAGCATAAAGACAAGACAAGTGAAGCCTGAGGGACAAAGCATTTGATTTATGTATGCTTTTCTTGTGTGTGATAGTAAACAACAAAAAAAACCCCAAATAAAGTTCTCCATCAGGTGTATAAAAGTAAACCCACAGGAAGAAGTTTCAAAGGAGAACAGCATTGATGGCAATTTTAACATAACCAAACAATCAAAGGAATCTCTGGTGCAATATTACTTTAACAAGAATAGTAGTGAAGAATTTGCTAAAAGGAAAAAAAAAACAACTTCTTTTCACAGTGAAATGATGACAAGGCCTGCAGAGCATGCTAAAAAGAGCAAAGTAAACATGGTAATTAGACTTTTTGTTTGTCAGTGCAGCCTCTGAAGACTTAAACAGGTTGAGCTAAAATGTTGAACTAAAAGAGAAATTGCCTGCAAAAGCTATGATGGGTGAATGTTACTGAAGGGTGTTCTGTATTTAAGTTTCTGTGGGTTTTTTTTCTTATTATTACTTCAGTCCGAACTGTTTATATCTGCAACCTGCTGCCATTGCCAGTATTTTGGGACAATCTGGCTCTGTAAGGAGGTGGCAGTGCAGCTAGCTCTCAAAGTGTGGCACGCACAGGCACAGTTCCCTCTGCTCGGGACTGCTGCATGGAAATAATGCGATGTTACTGCTGCTTCAAACTGAGTTTCACTGGCGGCAATAGCAAACAGTTCATTGTATAAGAACACTATGCAAAGTGTCACCCCCACGTCTTTAGACAAGAGAACTGTATTTTACTACCATAAGGCTAATCATCTGAAATACCAACCATCTTTGTATTCCACTGGAATTATTTCCCATGGCAGAGAAGTCTTTGATACAGGATTATATTACTAAGAAGTTTTTGGCTGCTTTTTTATTTTCTTGGCAATCCAGAGGAACTGGTCAGAAAGATGACACTAAGTTTCTCAGTGATGTTATCAGTTTAATAATCAAATGAAAGAGCAATTGTAATTTGCAACAACACATCTAAACTGGATCTTGAGAGCCTATTTATTTTGAGTCGTTTCCCACTTTCTTGGCCATGGCGATTATCAGGCTCCAATGAGGAGCTGACCTCTAGCTGGAAAGTGAATCTTAAGGTGTTTTGTGCCAGCATTGATATATGCACTGAGTGACACACAGGTCCCCTGTGTATAGAGCCCCTCAACTGCTTGGAATAAATTCTGGTAGAAGTCATTTGTACCGCAAATTACAAGAACGCTGGAAATGTCTCTTCAATTTGCTAGGCTCCTCTCTGCCAAGAAGATTTCTTACGTCAAGGGCTGATTCTCCACTCGGCACATCACTGTGAGGCTGGTGTTCCTACAGGAATCTCAGAGCTATCACGGAATGACTCCTACAGTGCTGAAACCCAAGGGCTGCAGCCATAGAGGGGTACTGGCACTGCCACTGTAAATCTCAGACAATATAGGTGATCAAGTAAAGTTTAAGTAGGTTTCTTCCTGTACCGTCCTTAATATTCTCGATCCCTTGGATCTGTTAATAATTGAGCTTTTGTCCAGTTGAGGCAGCCTTTCTCTCAGTACTCCTCTGGGACGGCCCGCAGTATCGGCAGCTTTTTACCATTTCACCATCCGCAACCATTTCAGCTGCCTTCAGTGGAAGTCCCTCCACAGATGCAGCCCCATGGCAGCAGCAGCCCCTCCTCTTGTCCTTCATGTCCAGTCTGCTCAGGTCCCTCAGCCATCCTTGTTGCTTTGGATAGCAGAAATCAAGTGGAATCAAAGTTGTGTAGGAACAAATTGCCTCCACTTTCTATTTCATGAGGTCTTTTTATTCCTTCATACATATGTCTCTCTTCTAACTCGTCACCCTGCCACTTCACTTCTTTTTTTCTGTTCCCTTCTGTAATTGTAGGGCCCTTTGGTGCTCTTCTCCATATATTTTTGTTTCACGTGTGTGTGTCACTTCATCTAATTCCCCTAGGTCACATCAACCTATGAAAACAGCTCCTATTTCCTCGCCAGCTCTCAGGCAGCAGAAGTTTCTACCAGAGAGATCTAAAGTACTTCCCCCCTTGACTTTAAATTGGTTTTGTACGTCTTGTTTTCAGTGAAGATCTTGGAGAAGCAGGTGAAAATAAGAAAAGCTAACATTAAGAGATTTTACTACTATGAAGCTGGTTGTTCAAATCCCGATATTAGTTCTCAGACTAAAGACTGGAAATCAGTATTTTACTTTCTAGAAAATGAAAGAAAAGTATGAATAAATATAACGATCCTTTAAAGCATAGTTAAGTATAAAGACCACAATTATAGCAGAGTGAATTGTTTTTCTGTCTCTTCACATCAGTGACACTTAAGTTCATGAATTCTGCAACAGTCCTCTCATTTAAAATAGAGGGAATATCTCCTGTACTGAGACACCATTTTTGAAGAGAGAGCTTACATGGGAGCTCCTGTACATCTTTTAAGGAAAAAAAATCATGAATTTTAAAAGAATGACTTTCAGAGTGAACCAAATCTGAAAAATTAGATAGAAAGCATTTATACAAGATCAAGGTATATGGTCATATCCCCACTTGCTTTTCCTGGGGATAACAGTAATACACTAGTCAGGTCTGTTTCTACAAATTTGCAGCTGCTGCTTCTGATTTGTTCCGCCTTGATATAATCAATCCGAATGCATGGTGTATCATCCTGTGCTGCCACAGAAATGACTCGTGGGAAACAGAGCAAAATGCAGCGGATCCTGCCCTAGTACAAATGGGTGTGACACAATGCCTTTACTACAAGGTCAGTTAAGAACAGATTGCCTATGACCTTCTTCTTGCTTGCAAATTTAATTGCTTTGGTTGTTAGCTAATAACCTGGAAAAAAAACATGGAAAGAATATAACAGGCTGATTTATATTTATGTATTCTGTATTTGAAAGTTTTACCTATTAAGAAAGTCATTGCCTGAAATTGTGAGTGTTGCCTGAACATGAATATTTGCAGTGCTGACATTCCAAACTAGTTTACTGTATTGCTGCATTTTCAGATGATGGTTTATGCATGTCCTTATTCAAGAATACGCTAAACATTGCTGTCCTGACTGCCTTTATATTTTGATGTTAT
This sequence comes from Sagittarius serpentarius, assembly GCA_034782735.1. Lineage (NCBI taxonomy): Eukaryota > Metazoa > Chordata > Aves > Accipitriformes > Sagittariidae > Sagittarius > Sagittarius serpentarius. Next base: position 17,372,325 of record JAVKLA010000030.1, on the reverse strand, counting down.
GTACATTTACATTCAAGTACCCTGTCCTGCAATGGGATCTGTGCCTGAAAACCTCCCTTATAAACACCCCAGTCACAAAGCAAAGGTGGAGAGGCATTACAATTCAAATTATGGGATTCATGTGGATTCACTTGCACCGGTGTGAAACTGCGATTATGCATAAGAGTTAGGTACTTTTTCTGCCTTGTGTGCAGATGGGCAGGAGGGCAAGGGAACCGCTGAGACTGTGATTTATAAACAGTTAGATTTCATCTTCAGGGATTATCTTACTTCCTTTAAATTAAAAAAAAATTATAGTGTGTGCTTCCCCCTTCCCCATTTGTTTAGTCATTTGAAGTGAAGCCAAGCACTAAGATAGGTTTGGCCTGAAAATTGAACAATGAGGTACTTAAAATGCAATGGAGGATGGTCCAGAACTGGGTATTGGGTTTGATTACAAAATTTTTCACTTGTGCTGTTCACTTTGCTGAATGGTCTCGTATCTAGCCAGGAATTTTACTGACTTGACTATCACTGAGGCTAAGTCCCCAGAAGCATCTTCGAGCCACTTTTGCAAGTTTGACTAAATGAAAATGTTGGTCACTATAGTGGCACTGTCAGAAAAAAAATCACTCCTGAGACACCCCAGTAGATAGGAACTTCACTAATTAGCAATGGGAAATGGGAGTAAGAACAATTTTCTTTTCACATGGAAGGCATTAGGTTTTTGGTTTTTTTACTTGGATATTAAAGCAATAAAGCCTTGATATGTTAATTTGTTGGATCTGAATGTGTTTAGACTCTGTGATGAAGCTGTTTTGACAGTGGATGATGGGGATGTTTTGATAGTGCATTTCTGAGGTTGGGCTGTTTTGACACAAAAGGCTTTGACAAGATATTTGTAAGGTCACTGTGACCTACCACTGCTGTTAGTGTGGAAGTGATGGAAATGTAAATGTACTGATGTCTAATCAATGGAATAAAGTACTGTGGGATATATGTAAATTGACATGTAAATTAGCTGGTTTGGGTTATAAATGAGAATGTTTGAAAAATGTTTCATGGGAAATTTCTTGGCCATCTTGCTTTTCCAGTCCTGCGGGGAGGGGCGTGTTTAACTATGTAAACCTTATGAGACCTCATAGCAGCCTTCCAGTACTTAAAAGGGGCCTACAGGAAAGATGGGGAGGGATGTTGTATCGGGGAGTGTAGTGACAGGATGAGGGGTAATGGCTTTAAACTGAAAGAGGGTAGATTTAGATTAGCTATGAGGAAGAAGTTCTTCACTGTGAGGGTGGTGAGGCACTGGAACAGGCTGCCCAGAGAAGTTGTGGATGCCCCATCCCTGGAAGTGTCTGTCCAAGGCCAGGCTGGATGGGGCTTTGAGCAACCTGGTCTAGTGGAAGGTGTCCCTGCCCATGGCAGGGGGCTTGGAACTAGATGGTCGTTGAGGTCCAAGCCTGCCCAAACCATTTTGTGATTCTATGTATGAAAACAGCGCTTGGCTTTGCAGAAGTGCCTCTTTCTACTTACTGAGACAGGAAAAATATGCACCTTTTGGTTCCTGGTTAAGCAAACTTGTGACTTTCTGTAATAACCTTACAAATTTGAATTTAGCAAAAGCGACCATCTTTAACTGGACCTTGTATAATCTCAGCCTAATCTTCTGGTCAGCCCCCAAAGGAAAAGCTGCTGGTTTAGTGGTTGATGTAGAATCCACATCACAAAATTCATTTTCCCTCTTGCAGAAAAGAGGCTGCTGTTATTTCTGCTCCTGTGGTAATGCCTGGATAAAGCAGGCAGACAGCAATGCACTCTGCAGGGCTGCCAAAGCGGAGGGAGGCAACACCCAGTGAAACGATGCTGCCCGGGGCTGTGGGATCCTTGCGGCTGTCTTTTTTTTACTGCTTTGCACCAGGCCAGCCAGCTATTGAAGAATTAACAGGCGGGCTGCTACACAAATAGAGCAGCCTGTTGTATTGGTGTGTTAGGCAATTTAATGCTCTCACAGGAGACGGATCAATATCACAGCAGGAGAGGTAAGGAATCCAAGGAGATTAGTCACAGAAGGTGAAGAGTGAAGAGAGAGAAGAGGCTGGAAGAGGAAGGAAGAAAGTTTCCTCCTGTCCTTCAGAATTAATATTCTTTTTATTTTTTTATTTTCTTTCAGATTTGGTCTGTGTGCTTGGCGTTTGCTAGAAGGCTTTTTCTAGGGCATCTTTTTATTTTTTTTGTTTATTTTTGTAATCATGTGTCTGTTTTGTTGCTGTAAAACCTACCGGAGCTTGATGTCAGTGAGTTGCTGCCTGAAGAGCTTGTACTGGCCTCTATTTCCAATCTCAGTTTAATCACTATGGCAGTCAGCTAAGAAGTGCCTATAGGGAGAAAACATCCCTACAACATGATGCATTTGATTTTACTTGAGCATGGCCTCGAGACAAGCCATACTGGCACATGGAAAGTGTGTAGTAACTCCTCTTTCCCGCACCAGTTCATACACTTGCAGATAAGAATTTGTCCTTTCTGAAAACAATTTTAGAAAATGTACAATAAGCCACTGTTATTTTTTATAAGGTAAGAGCAAGTATTAAACAGATTGCAAACAAGGCAGCCTGACAGAGAAACTTAAGATAACCCATTAAGTAAATGCATCATTCCTTGCTCCCTTCAGTACCCTTTCACCCATCTTATCACTTCCATCAATCTTCAATCACTCTAATCATCTCCTTCCAGCCTCTGCAGCCTGCAAAGAGCATGAAAAGCCCTGCACTGGCTTTGTGGTTTCATTTCTCTTCTCTTTGCTCCCAGCAACACAAATAAGTGATTTCACAACCTTTGGGAAGGGGGAGCAGAGGGAAAAAAGATTTAACCTACCTCATCTAATCAGAAGCTCCTAACAGATGGAGGGAAACTGCTCCCTGCGCCCAACAGGGAACTGAGCCAGGGCTCTTCCCTCACCACCAACTGCTGCCAGCTAAACATCTGAATTGCCTCTCTTCTGGAAGCTTACAAAAGCTCTAATCCAAGAAACGGCACCTTGTTCTCTCCTCTTCCCTCCCTCATGCCATTCCCTTCTCTCCAAGCACAGGGCAGAGCACCCTTCCAGCCTGATGAGTTTCAAGATTGTGACAATGTCTAAGTCACCACTTCCCACCCACTGCCAAATCCACTGTTAAAAAAAAAATAGACGAAAACCAGCAAAAAGTGGTAATGCTTTCCCTTTCTAACATGTACTCTCAGGTTTTTTTGTCAAAAATATTCAGAGCACAACTGTGCAGGAAACAGGTTTTTTGCATCCTGGACCATAGTTTCTGAGTTATCATGAAGAATTCCATATTGTTTCAGGAGGGTAAAGGGTATTAACCAGGGCAGAAATAAGGATAAACACAGCTACAAATAGCCAGGTCGAGGAACTCACCTGTGTTTTGGGAGACCTAAAATTCAAGTCTCTTTCTGGCAAAAGGTAGCGTTTTCTAGCTAGCCACTGGCATCTTTGTGGGCCTGCCTTTCCTGTTTGGAAGAGAAATTTCATCCTGCACCTGACAGACCTCCAAACTGAAGATGATACCTTGGTCCCTGTCAGAGCACCGATTTTATTTGCCAAAATTAAATCACCCATTACACCGACTGCTCATTTCCAGCTATTTGCCCTGTCTGGGCTGAGTAACAAGTATACAGGATAGCATACTTCAAAGTCCAGCTCCTGCCCTGTCCTCCAGACGGGGGAGCGTAGCCAGCACTCCTTGGCTCCCTTCCTGCAAAGTACTGCTGGCTGGGTAGAGGATGGGGCTGTTGGATTACCCAAATGTGGGGCTATGACTAGTCAGCCCCAAGGGCTAGAAAGACTGCAGTGCTCCCCAGGTCGGAGGTAGCTTTACAAGCCATAGTAAGGAAAAGTTTGTAGAAAATGAAAGTGAGTATCATTAGTATTCAGTCCCAGGGAGGCAAGTGAGTTGTTAGCTCCTGTGGACCTCAAACAGAGAAACAACTTTACCTGGTACTGACCAGGTAGGATCTCTGGGCATTTATTGCAAAACGTCTGCACAGTGCGATCCATCTGCGGAAGTTCAGCAGAACGATTCTTGACAAATATTCGGGCTCAATTCACTTCATCAGACAGATGGTCAGAATGCTGTATTTCATCTCCCTTAAAGGAAGGAGAAGCCCCTTTACATAAATCAGTTTAATAAAAGTTATGTAAGTAAGTGGCCAGCTGGGCCGTAAGGACTTTCTGAGGAAGGGACCAGAAGCAATGGCTGTGACAGCATTGACGTTCATCAAGTTTCAGTTTTGCATTTGTTTCAGTGTCACTCAGATAATATTTTTGATAGTCACCACGATGCTCCTGCTCAAACTCTATACCATAGAATCCTGATGGATCCTCCAATGTCCAGTTTTGAGATTCAAACACAAAATTCATCTAAGTTTGAGCTCAATGTTTTCCTCAGAAACCTAGTGTGCATGCAACCACACACATGCACACGAACACGCACACCTCTCACATACACTAAAATGGAATCTAATAGTAAAACCCAAACAAGCTAAGTCTCATATAATTTTAGAAGAAGGGACAAGAAAAATACCATAATTTCTGGCTTAATACCTGCTGATATTACAATGATTAAAGTTATTCTATGGCTTCTATTCCAACATTTACTGGTAAATAATTCCTTTACTTCTCTATATAGCCAGTGTATTTGTCATATGCATTACAGTGAATAAGGCACTACTTTTGCTTCATAAGGACTTCAACACGTCTAGTAGCACAAATATCTAGGTTGGTATTATAATTGCACTTCGACAGCTTCTGCAGAAAAGTATGTGCACATTTGTAGCTGATTTATTTTTCCTGCACAAAGTACCTTGGCAAGAAACCTGTGTTGTCAGTGTAATGAAATGTGACATTCAAAGGTAGTAAATGGGTACAAATAGAAACATAAAAAATTATTTTTAAATAAAAGGAAAAAAACAAACCCTTTTTTTACTGTGAGCGTGATTAAACACTGGCACAGGTTGCTCAGAGAGGCTGTTAAGTCTCCATCATTGGCGGTATTCAAACCCCGACTGGGCATGGCCCTGAGCAACCCACTGTAGGTGACAGTGCTTTGAGCAGAGGATTTGGACTAGATGATTTCCAGAGATGCCTTCCAGCCTCAGCTACTCTGTGATTCTAAATAGTCGTGTTTTCTGTACAGTCACAAAGAGGTTGTTTCTTTTTAGATAGTTCCATGAATTCCTCCTGTTGTCAGATTCGATAGCACCAGTCATGTCTCTGTTTTTGTAATAGCTGAAGCTTCTAAGAAATAAGAGGGACAATTCAGAGACGATTTCTGCCTTTCCAGGAGAGAGGGCTGAAACAAAGGTGAACTTTAAAGCTATTGCAAATTATGAATGCTGAGTTAAAGATACCTTCTTTAAGTAGGAATTATTTACACTCTTTCATTTTAATAGTTCCTCTTCTTAATGTTTAAAGACTCTCCACCTTTTGAATGCAAAAACCTTTCAGGTAAATTAGAAATAAGGAGAGTTAATGCACTAAGTGATTGAGACTAAATAGCCAAAATTAAGACTTGTTATATTCCTGAAACTGCATCCTAATCTGATATTCTACAAGGGGATGAAACTAAAAAGAGAGGGATAAAATGTGGTTGGATCAACTGTATAACTTATGAGTCAAATGTGTTCATTAAATCACTGAAAGAGAATATGATGAACTGTGAAGGTTAGTTACTAATGAAAAATAAACGCAAAAAAGGGGAGTGGGGTGGGAAGAAAGGAGAACTCTGGAGTTTGGAATGATTGAATGCAGCATGCTTAGGGGACTATTGCCACACATCTGCTTTGTGACAAATACAGTAAAATTAGTTATGGATCATCAAAGAGATTCCTAGCACTTAACAAAATGAGACTGAAAGTGCTTTTTTTTCCCCCAGGTTCAGACATCTGGGAAAATATTAATCAAACATACAGATTCAGTGGGAGGAAAAATTTGGAAAACAGCAATGTTGAAAGAGACTGAGTGGATAATATTGGCAGAAAATTAGATGTGAGTCTGCAATGCAGTATCACAGCAAAAGAGCCATTTTTGAATTTTATTTTCTTTTCATTTTTTCAGTCTGCAGATGAAGAACCATATACCTTTATTCAGGAAGGAACAATAATCCTGTTCTGTTAGAGAATGATGAAATGGAAAATCCTCGTTGATCCCACAAGATGCTTAATGTTTCCTACTGAATGCCCTTGGGTCCCCTCTGATGCAGAAGGGAGCTGGCCCTTAGAAGAGAGTGTACGGGGCTGGACAACCCCTTACCATAAAGTTGCAGAGCAGCTGGAAGGGAATTCAAAGAAATGCAATGCTAGTTGCTGAGGGGACTGGCTTACGAGAAAAGATTAAAACTTCTCTGATTACATCTGTGCCCAATGGGATGTGGTGAGCATCTTCCTAACAAGGAGACAGAAAAAAGAAGTTTTGTGATATTGGCCACCGCATAAGAGCTGATTCCTCATTTGAGGAAGCGAATTGGCTCTCCTTTCTCTAGTGTGCAGAGGCAATCTCCTGGGCAGAGCTTGGCTTTCATCTAATTTGCTTTTAGCTTATCTCGAACATTTCTTCTTAACCTAATTTAAATTGGCAGGTTTAAGAGTTTTGCTTTTCTTTAATCTATGTATTCCACTTATTATTATTCTAGTGAGTAGGTGATGAAATCAAACAACAAACAATTACAACTCCAGAATACAGGGAGAAGAGCCACTGTGCAAACTGGCATAAGGAAGAGCAAGGGAATGACGCTGTGAAATGGACAGTTGGCTTTGAATATCAGCAGAAATAGCTTCTCCCAGACCTACCTATGTGACCTGTTTGGTTTGCACAAAAGTATGACCTGTTCAGCAGTTGCATATTCAGTACTGCACTGTGTCTGCCTCAGTGAGTTTGCTTCCTCCTCCCTACATGCTCTTTTCTATTTTTTGCGTGTGTAGGCCATAAGCATTGTGAATTTTTTTTCTTTTGGTGTATTGTGAACCTTACCGTTCTGCAACTGCAATTCTGGGACCAAATTCACACATACCCATTCCTAGATCTGCCCCTTTTGACAGTCTGGTACCTTTTCACACTGCTTTGAATAGAAAGCGCCCGGTGTTGCATTGCTGGCCTTGACGAATATGTGTCAGGTCTGGGGGAGGGGATGGATTCAACACCTTGCTGTCCGCTGGCCTCGGCTCTGTAAGTCAGAGCTCAGAGTCAGACCAGCTTCTGTAACACTTTTGACCTTGTACGTTATTATGGCAACTTTATCAATATCACTGTAGCATGATTAGTGAAAGCACAAGGTGCGCTACTTGCCGGTAAGCCATACCTATTTTCTTCAGTGAAACAGATAGCGCTGTTTGCACCACCTTGATCACATTAATAGAGATGACAACTTTTATCCTGAGACACCCTGCTAACTCTCTCCTGCCTTTTTCAAAATAATAAAAATCACAAGAAAGGGCAATTTAACAATCGCCTAAGCTACTGGAGGATGAGAGAAGGTTTTGGAAACTGAGGGCAGATGACACTGCACTGTAAGTAGGCTACCAGCTGCTGGGCAGCACCTGCTCTTCTCACATAATTGCACGCCACAACTTTTACAGCTAAGAGAGAAGAGAAATGCAGAGAAACTCCCTCCCCAAAATCTGTTTGCCCTGGACACTTAATCAGAGAAGACTTTTGTGTTCTATATGGAGGATAAACAGTGATGGTTTAAAATTCAGAGTTTAGGGGCTACATGATTTCCCCCTTTATTTGTGTGTAGTGTTTTCTTGTGTATTTCATGAACATTTAGTAGATTTTTTCTAAAGCAGTTCACAGACTATTTTGTGAATGTGCAGGGGTACTGAACAAAGACCTTTTAAGGTGGGGAAACACTGCTTTCATTGTGTGCGTGGTGTGGTTATGTTCCCACTGTTATTCCATTTTATTTTAAACTCAGTCTGTTGAACCATGAAGAAATCTTAAGTATGCGAAACGTACTTTTCTTTTATGTAGCTAGTATTATGAACCTCATAAAAAACATATCTCAGATGAATAAAGCAAATCTTTATTTTTGCAAAATATAAGTAAGAAGACATAACTATTTAACTACTGCTTCAAGAAACTGTGCAAAATTACACACGTTGCAACCAGCATGTTGTTCCATATCCATGGGTAGAAATGAAGCTAGGTTTCCCACAGATCTGTGCCCTACATCCCTTCACCTTGCAGCCCCCACATCTGCAATAAACCCGTACCTCCTCCTACAATTACCCCTCCCACACACACCACATCACAGCAATATCCCTCCGTCTTCCCTAGCTCCCTCACATACCATATTCTTACTTCCCCTCCGTGTCCCTAATATTCCTGACTGCAAGGAGCCCTCTCCTCTCCATACACGTAGCATGCAAGAAGCACCCTATGCCACCAGCGGTTCGGAGCTATGCATGAGGAGCCTGCCCAGCCAGCCGTGGCCCTTGGCTGCTGGGAGAGCCATGCAGAAAGGCCGTGGGCTGAGCCGTCCCTGCCTGCCTGTCCTTCAGCACGTTTCTGTCTTCCGCCCAGCCCCGCATTTTCCCAAAGTTTCTTGGAGCACCCTGTATTCGAAACCTGATGGTCTTTGTCAAATGCGGCTGAAACACTCCTGTCAGTTCACAAGTTGTTGAAAGGGAAGGAGGAAAGACAGACATACAGGTACATGGAAGACTGTCTTGTACAAGCCTCATTTCTGAAGAAAACCAGCCAAGTTGAAGGTAAGAAAGAAATAGCGAGGGCCATAAGGGTGCAATAGTTTGAAATGATTAGTTCACAGAAAGACAGAGCGAAAAGCTTGCTGCCTTTAAGCCTCATGCTGCCAAAAATTCTTTTTCCTGCTGCTTCCCACCTTGGATTTGCGGTACCGTGAAGTTCATGTCACGTCTTTTGAGGACAGGCACAAAGTACACAAATGCCGCAACAGTGTTTTGAAACAACTGTCCAGAACATCGGGGGTTAATGACGTCCACAGCCTCCTGCCTCACCGCTCACTAAGTCTATGTATTTCTTATGCAGAGCTGATTTACAGCTGCACTGCTAAGTTTTACCCTGGGAAAAAGCCTCAAAAATGTGTTTCTGCTACAGAAATTCTGCCCTTTGTAATTGGGAAAGAAAATGCCTATAAAATATGCTATAGAGCTGTATGATACAGCACTTCAAAATGTACTTGGTGACATACCACGAAAGCTGGAATTTCAAAACCCACTGATTAAAATGAGAGCATTACTGTACCCTGTTAATTAGGATATAGTACTTTATTCTTGGTTTGCACTGTGCGCAGTAAATACACTTCTACTAACAGGGGTTTTTTTTGGGGGGGTAGGGGGACAGTGTTTGTCTGTCTTTTTTTTTTGCATCAAAAGGCAGGAGCCGGCAGTCACCATTTTGAGAGCGTTATGGGAAGAGGAGCTTTCCTGCTGGCAGGAGCTGAAGAAGAGTGGAAGGAAAAAATACGTGTCAGATGGCAGAAGGGAAAGGGAGAACAGTTAGGAATGGATAGCTGAGATGCAGTGAAGTGCTACGTTCTCACAACATTATGTTCTTTTTTTTAACCAGTATTTCTGGGGTTCAACAGGGAAAATAGTTACCCTCCTGAACATTCAGGGGAAAGGGTTATCAGCATGCAGGAAGGAAAAAAGGGCTTGTGCAAATACGTACAAATACCTATTTGATAGTCAGATTGGGAGCAGGGAATTTTAAACGCACACAAGAAGCAGTGAGCCTGACTAGCGTTTTCTCTGCCACAGTCACTGCATTCAGCACATGAGAAAAGGTTAAAAAATTCAAACAGCTACAAGTGTCCGGCAGATACATGGAAAAAACTGGTCCTGGAGGTGTCTCAAAATATATAATATTGGTTACATCTAATGGAGGCAAAAGAAAAGGTAAAAGTCAGAAAAATCAAGCAAAAAAAAAAAGTAACCACAAGCCCAGATCACTTTCATGGTACTACCAAGCTGCCTATGCAAAGTGCTGACAGGTTTACACCAGCGGTGTAAAAAGGTTCATGCCGGCTCCTCGTTTCAGTTCACAACGGCAGGAAATCCCAGCTCTGACCCATCGGCAATTCAGCCGCCTGAAGAGGTGTCCCTGGTGCCACATTTCACCGCGCAGCAGCCCGAACCGTCACCTTTCCCCTTCTAGGACGTCTGTCCCACTCTAGGCAGGCGACTGCTCTTACCACGCCAGAGCGTGGTGCTGTGAATTAGGGCGTATGGCCAGCGCGACCTCCGGGTTGCGTTTGCCACCGGCAAAGGGCTCGCCCCAGCCGCACGCCAGCGTTTAGCCGGGCGGCAACACCTGACGGTGAGCGGCGAGGGCAGGAGCGGGCCCGCAGGGCTGTCCCCTGCCAGAGCGCTTGGCAGCTCTCCAGGAGAGCGTGTGGTCCAGCTGCACCCAAGGAGTATTAGTGCGCCTTCGGTTAATGCGCTCTGAATCTACTACAGTTCCAAAAGGAGCACAGAATGTATTTTATCGCAGCAGTTAATTCACGGTAAGACGCGTGCTGTGTGAATGCAGGCCGTCTCACCGTGCAGAAACCAAGCTCAGAGCGAATGTGAAGGGAGGCCCTGCTCCCCCGTGTAAACAAGTTCTTAATCTTTCTAGGCTCTACCCGAGAAAGGAATTAGGATACTGATCCTCAATTTTGTCAGCCTCCTCTCCATCATCTGTGGGTGTTTACTGAAGCGCTGGGCTGGTTACATAATTTTTCACATTATTCTCACAGGCTGTCCGATGGATGAGGTCGGTCTTTAATTGAAGTTTCTATTTGCATGCTTCACAGCCCTTAAAATATTCTGCTTGGAATGCCAGACAAGGTTAATTGAGGACTCACTTGATGATGGTATTATTGTAATTTGAACTTGGAGAAATCCAATATTAATTCTGGGAGGATTCTATAGGATTTGTTTCTCCTCTTTAAGTTTTATCTTTGTATTGAGAATTAGTTTGTAGTTTAAATTCAAACTGACTTTCAATGTATTGAAATTCATAACACTCCAATGAATTATAGAAATTATACTTTCCTAGAAATAGGATGATAGCATTGTATTTAAATATTATTCTTTGGATTCTACAACATATGAGACTGTGTTATACCTTTTTTTGGCTGGTATGATTTGGGGGATTTTCGTTTCCTCTTGGCTATATGCAGGAAATTATTCCTCAGGTTTGGCTGAGATCAGGCGTTGTTACCGTTCTAGGCTGTTGCCTCACTGTGGCTGTTTTGTGTGTTCATCTTTGGAAAACTGACTGTAAGAGTAGGTTTTTATCTACCAATAATGTTGTTTAGGAATCTCCTCCTTTCTACTTTCCTCTCCATTTTTCAGCAGACAGGTCATCTCCACGAGGAAACGCATTTGTCCCTGTTTAAAATACAGAATAGCACTGTAAGAACCTAAGTGAAAGGCATCTTTGTTAAAGGACTGAAGTATCTGTTCAGATCTTTGCGAAGATCGGTAAATGCCAACTTTATCACTCAAAAGTTATGGAAACATTTTTTTTTTCCCTAAGCATATCCTGGCATCCATCATTCTACCATAGTAAGCTCATGACCTGTTGAAGCATTAGATTTTACCTTGTGATGCCAATATTTACCATGTTTACATTGGATACATTTATACAAAGTCTGTAACACAGGTATCCAGTGGCATAGCAATGAACTTAAATTCCTTATCCATGACCAAACGTATTTCAAACTAAAAAATGCAATGGTTTCAAAGAATGTTTAACAGCTTTTAGTCCAAAGTTTGGTGAGGTGGGTTTAAAGCCTGATACAAAGAACAGTTTAACAAACGCTTTAAAGAAAACAGTCACAACACTAAATACCTAAGTGTTCCCTGCCCAGTCTAAAATTTCCACGATATAATCCTCCATCAATTGATTTATATTAGAAAGGAAACTGAATGATTCCTAGCAGATCACACTCGACTGCCATAGAACTGAAGGGGAATTTGGATACAACCATGATATTCTTGCACTGAATCATTAGACAATTTTTAAAAAATCTATATTTCAGGCAAAACTCTACATAGATTTGTTATTTCACATTTTGTGCCTGATCCTTCAGAAACAAAAAAAAGGCAGACTTTTACCTCCATATGGAGTCAATGGCTATATTCTAAGGGTCATCTGCAGGAGATTTTTTGAAAATGCGAATTTCATGCTCATGTTCATATCAGTTCATGAACCGATGTTCATGTTCATATCAATTTTATACAGTATGGCTTTGCTCTGCTCTGCTGGACTGTTCAACAAAATACCTTTTTTTTTTTTTAACATAGTGTTCTGGCCTTTCAGTTTTACTCCTCTGCACACCTGTATTTGAGTCATGCACTGAGAAGAAGTGAGACAACGTTTTATTGTAGAACAATCAAGTAACCGTCCTCCTGCCGCACAGCCATTCCTGTTGTTTCTGTGCAGAGGATACTCATTATCCAGTATGTGAAATTACAATGGGAGAAAATAGTGAGCATCTCAAACAGAGAAGTAATTACCATGTACCATAAATTATATGGTTATGTTTGTCTTTAAAAAAATGTTGTGCAAAGTTTTTTTCTCTTTTTTGTCTTTCCTTTTTTAAACTTCAGATGCTTTAAAGTACTGTGGATTTCAATACCATCACCCTTTTCTGTCTTAAATACCATAGCTTCACACCATCTTGGGCTATCACTATTGCAGCAATAAACGTGACAAATTGCATCATGTAACTAAATACCCAGCTTCTATGTGTTCACTGGCCAATCATGGAAAACAAAAATGCGTGTAAAAAAGCATTTTTTTTTCCTTTACCAAACAGCAGATGAATTTAACTTCCCAAGAAAAGCTCAGATGCTGTTCTGAATAGTACTGAACACTGCAGTGACTCAGCAATACAGGAACACATGGTTCAGAGGTAAGGATGCCATAAAAGTCAAAAGTTTAATGGATAGCTTATTTTTTGTATTTTTCTTAAGTGAGGGCTAAAGGTCAGAATCTTATGATCCACCATGAACAGACTTATAGCAAAGAAATCAAAGAATTTATCTTTTTCATTCTTCTTCTTTTATTAAGTAGCCAGCTAAAATGCCCAATAAAAAGGGTCAGTCACTATGGGCCAGAAATAAGAAACTGGGCTCCCCTGACAACATTGGCATTTTTTCCCTTAACGGTTAACAATCTGGTCCAAATACATTAGGTCATAAAGGGGAAAGGGTCCTTACCACAGATTTATTTTCATTCATTTTCACAAGGTGCATGAAAGCTAGACTGTTTTCACAAAGGATACATAAGCAAGGAAGAGATTCGTAGTTTTTCTTGACCTTCGTGGAAGGCTGTCTTTTCTCCTAAAAGCTCCACATTCACCTGCATTTCACTGCATTAGGAAAAGCAAGCTTGGAGTTCTCAAATCCCCATGTACCGCAACCCTGTTGATATTAACCACAGATCACTCTGTAGCAAGTCTAAGCCAGGAGCAAGAGGAGCTGTTGTGAGAGGCAGGTGTCCGTATGGCTTACTCTGCTCTTTATGCATATGCAGGGTCTTTCCCTGCAGATTTTCAAGCTGCTTCTTACCCTCTTCCCATTAGATGGGCACTTACAGTTGTCTTTCTCTGCCGGCCCTCTCCCTAAGGTGTTGCAGCAAGGGGAGGTGATTTGTCCACGGGTTATTAGAGCAGACACCACATACACTAGGAATTCCCAGTGTATAAATAATGTCCTTGCTAATTAATTTATTTGTGTTTGAGTCTCTCTTCCTGTCCTGTTACTGGCACTCATGATTATTAGAACAGAAAGCCCAAGTCCTTTCCCAGTCTTCATCAGATGGCTGCCTCTTGTGCTAACTAGTGGGCTGCTCTGTACACCATCACTGGAATGAAAATTAGCTGCTCTGCAAAAAGCAACAGCAGAGGAAGAAGAGAAATTATGGAGTTTGAAACCCCACAACCATATGTGATTTTTAAAAAGTGTATTCCTGTCATGGTAATCCCGAAGATTAACAAGGAAGTCGTGCAAAACACCAAACTGACTGCTCAGTGAAATGAGATGCCTTCTTTCTTGCAAAAGGAGAAAAGTTAGGTTGGTTATGACAAAAGCACATCCATTCAGGTCAAATGAGGATTTCATTAGAAGAAGTAGATAGCAGTTTTACTCTTCCATTGACTGTGCATTGCCCAAGTGGTGCCGTATGGATCTGAAGTTGTCGCAAATGTCTGGTCCAGAACTTCCCCCTCCCAAGGTGAGCTGCTTGCTGAGAGGAAACTGCTGGAGATGATAAAGCCAGCTCCTTTGGCCTCTCACAGGAGAGGGATTAATGCAGAGGAAGCAAGCTGAAATTTCAGCCCGCCGTCACCATTACGTCCCAGAGATCAGACGGTCATGGTGGATAGGGATTGCTCTGACATACACAAGAGCATATCAAAATCACAGCTCTGGGTGCAATTGCAGTGTGTCCCCTTGTCCTTCACCAGCCCCTTCCTAGCTATGCCTGCGTAGTAAGGAGACAAGATCTTCACTGTGAGATGGGATATAGTAAACAGGATACTTAAAAAAATGGTGTTGCTTGTCTGACCACTGTTATCACTGCTAGCAACTATCACTATATAGATTTCCAGTAGCTACAAGAAATATAGCTAGATCTACCCCAGAGGATGTTCCAAACACTGTGGCAGAGTCTCGTATAGGTGAAGAAGACAAAAATAAATATTTATCAAAGAGTTCTGATTGCTAGAGAATAGTCATCCCGGCTCCTAATGGAAAGTTACATTTTGCAGAACAATCTATAGATGCTATCACACAGCTGTCACAGTGAAATTACCTTCACAGAAGTAAGCCAGGAGCTTTGCTAGGAGTCGTAGAGTGTGGAAATGTCCTGAATCCAAGAGTACCTCAGTGATGCAAAGTTATTTCTCATTTTCATTAAAAAAAAAAAAATGCAGTGAGGAAAGATTTGACATTATTCTTTAAGATAACATGAAAACCATATCAATTCTGGACTGTAACATTCTTATTCTAGCCAAAAGTAATTTGCTCTTTGTGCATGAGTAAACTGCTATTCTGTTTTGTGTATCTCCAGAAGTATGTATTTTGTTTCCCACTCAACAGAAACTCTGTGTGAAAGGAAATATATAAATTACTTCTAGCTCTGTATGGTAACTATGCAGAGTGCTTGACGTACAGTTCAGAAGCCTGAGAAAGAAGCCTCTTCGTTTTATATTAGTATTTTTTCTTGAACAAGGTCTGTGCTGAGGGCTATGGAAATAATCAATAAACTGAAGAGACAAGCAACAATAGTCACCACAGAAGAGTTCAGAAAACTCTAACTGATGAAAAAGTTAAGCAAACAGCCTACAGAAAATACAAGAAGGAAGCTGTGGATTTTTTTCTCTTTATTTTCTGTGAGTGATAAGCAGAATGATATAAAAAGTATGGGGTTTGGCTGCTTCTGTTTTGTTTCGGTTTGTTTTCCCAGGGGCTGGGCACATGCAAGAAGCAACTATGGCCTAAAATTTAGGCGGTAAAAATCTGGACTGCCCAGTGGAAGGCATTTTTTAACAGTGAGGTCTGTAAGGGAAGTAAAAAAATACCTAGTTATTGAAGATGAAGACTCACACAAAACTAAGATGGATTCTATACAAAACCTTGAACATTGTGTATTCAGAAGCCGTGAGTCTTGTTTGATGCTTTTAAATCTATAAACATAATATCTTTTCTCCCCCTTATTTGGTAATACGTAGGTTAAACTGATGTTCACTTTAATACATACTCTAAAAGACTTTCCAGAATGAGAAAGCTATAGGTTCCTGAAAAATCCAGAACTGGAGAGGACTTTGTATTTGGTGGCTAGAAGTGAAAGGACTTCTCATGGGTTTAAGACCAAAACTGCAACACAGAAAGGGTCCCGGAAGCTGTTTAGTAGAAGCTGTGGAGGCAAAGAGAGGACTGTGTACTAGACTGATGGCTAAATCCTGATGCACCCTAACGAAGAGCTGTCAGTAGCATGTTATCACTGAATCACTTACTGCTTTGGACAGAATATGAGAAAGATAGACACATTCTGACAAGCAGCAAACCAGTTCTTGCACCCCAAATATCTAGGTCTTTCAGGACATTTAGCACTGCTGCCAGAACTGGATTCTTAATCCTTTTGTTTCAGAAAAGGAGCAAGATTGCGTCTGTTCTTGCTTTGGGAAAGGGGGCAAATCTTTTCATTCTTCCTTCGCCTACAGCTTTTTCACCTACTTCTGGCTGGACACAGTCCAGCACTAAACTATCCGCATGAGCAGCCGGGGCTCCTTGTGGCTATTCCTGTGTGAGGAAGTCCTACTGAAGCCATACCTCCTGTAAAATGCATACCGCAAATTAAGCTTTCATGTCAGCCACCCACATCTCAGTAATTGAATGCTGAGGAATGACAGACAGGGCTGCAGAGCTATTGGGGAAGGAGGGGAGAGGAGAGAGTGCTTTGTTCAATTAGCCTACTTCAGCTTGATTGCTACAGTGTTATCGTCAAAGTGCAAAGATTTGGCACATAGGTTTCTGGTTCAGAATTTCTGGTTCTGTTCAGAATACTGTAATGCTAGCACCCGGGATCTTCTGCCGAGGATTTGCTCACACTAGAAAGAAATACCCAGCCTCTCACATTCTTTGATCTCATCAGTGAACCAGGTATGGGACATGCAGAGAGGCAAGTGCACCAGGGTCCCGGATCAGAGGCACTCCTGTGGCAGGTAATGAAGAGGGGGCTAAGTGACAAGGCTGGAGAGAGATCCGTTTCGTCCTTCATGGTGAAGCCCATGCCAGCTGTGCTACACCAGTGTGTTTGTAGGCATTACTGTCACCACATCCTAATTCCAGGTGAAACTGCTGTCATTTACTGCCTTGGGTGAAGCTCAAGTCCAGCACATATAATAAAAAGCAGATTTAAGCAAGTAGTCAAGAATGAAGTGATTCTGAATGTCACAAATTGTTGATATAGTGTTGGTAAATTACGCAGTCTGCAGCTGCAGTACACGGGGACACAAAAGAAAGTCTCGAAAACATTTGTGTCACAGATGCCCTTCCACAGTGGGAGGTGAACAGCACTGTTACCTAGACGAAAGATATATTTATATAATAATCCACAAAGAATCAGATTGTGTAAACTCTCTTGGGGGCCTATGCATGTAACACATCCAGTAGTAGAATACAAGCAAAAACTTCAGCACTGTCTTCTACAACTACCTGAGGTAGCACATGCTACCTGGGACAGATCAGAACAAATACTTGGATCCCCACTATGACTGCTCACAGGAGACCACAATCCTCTGATCTCTTCCTAGACTTGTACACATTTCAGGAGACATTTTGGAGTATATGTTGGCAGAAGCAGGCATATGCACCAAAATGAAGGAGTTTGCCAATGTAAAATAGAGGAAACTTGCTATCCACCAGCTGTGATACTGGCTGGGAGCTTGGGCAACTACCACATAAACACCTGTTTGTATTTTATGAATGGTGCTGCGACACCGGGTTAAGCGGTGATGTGAAGCTCTTCATGTGGAGACGATCCAGGTTCAAAGCTCTGTAAGCAAGCTCCTAGTTGGCAATATCATGTAACATCT
The DNA here is from genome assembly GCA_034782735.1 of Sagittarius serpentarius. Lineage (NCBI taxonomy): Eukaryota > Metazoa > Chordata > Aves > Accipitriformes > Sagittariidae > Sagittarius > Sagittarius serpentarius. Next base: position 17,354,719 of record JAVKLA010000030.1, on the reverse strand, counting down.
TTTTCCTTTGTTGCAAGCAGTTCATCCCCAGAGTAAGAAGAGCCTCTGTGCTCACCTGGGCTTTGGAACAGCGGTTCCCTTGAACACAGCAGACATTCAACCTAGGGCTGACCACGTTCAGACACTGAGCCATGCAGCCTTAAGTATGCATGCTTGTCTTGAGTAAAGAGGGATTTCTGAGTTGCTAGCAGGGGCAGAGAGCTGTTATTTGAAAATAAGAGAAAATGCGTTAACAGAAATTCAATTTAGGTTAAAAAAAAAAAAAAAAAAGAGACCTACCTAGTTAATTTTAGGAGAATTCTTGAGTTAAAATATAAGACCTTTATTTAGGAAATAATTGCACACTTCTGACCTGAGGCAACAGCCAGAACTTGCTGGAAATAAAATGGCACATGTCATTAAATTTAATAATACTTAATTATAGATTCATAAATATTTGAGATTGGAAAGGCCCAGTAAGTCATTTAAGTCCCCCTTCTTATCAATGCAGGACTGTTCCCTATTGCACATATGCTGGTATGTTTTCCACAGACTATTAGAATTCATTGTCAGGAGGATTTGCCTTAAATTCTGCCTCAATTTTCCGTTTCTTAATTTCATCCCATTACTCCCTGATATACCTGCTTGTTTCATGCTAAGTAATTCCTTTCCATCCCTAGTGTGTCTGCCAGTCAAATATTTGTAGATGGTTAGCATGCCTCTCCTTAGTTATCACTTAGCCAAACTGTACATATTTATTTAGTTCTTTTAATCTTCTGCATAGGTAAATCCCTTCAGCCCCTTAATTATTTTGTTGCTCTTTTCTGAACTCTCTGCTTTCAGATCTTTCTTGTGGTCGTACTGAATGCAGTATCCCAGTTTTGCCATCCAGAGCCACAGGAAAATCAAGGGGGCTATTGCATCTCTGCTGCAATGCAATGTGTCTTTGTGTCTGAACACATAATTTGTTTTCCCTGTTCTATCACGCCGAGCACCATGCAAGGCTGGAGAGAGGTCAAGACAACCTCGGGTTTTAAAATTCTGCCCTGAAGCTATCCCTCACGGTGCTGTCAGCAGGGAAGACCTTTCTTCTTCTAAAACCTTACTTCTGATAGTTTTTCCATCTAAAGATGTTGTAACTTGAGCCTTCTTCTGCATTGGGCAATAACTTCACTTATACTTCTACCCTCTTTATGTGCTTCTTTGCTGTCCTCTGCCCTGTGTGTTTCAGAGGAGATCAGTAAGAACGGGAGAATAGACAGAGCAAGAACCACAAAAAAAAGAAAAAAAAAAAAAGTAGCTGACTACAACAGCAGGAAAAAGCTTCGTCTCCTGGGTTTATCATCCCACAGATTAGTAGCCCAGGATGAGGAAAAGGCTCTAGGGAGGCACTGTGATGAAAAACGCAAGAAGGAAAACTGAAGTGAGGAGACAAAGTAGTACAGAAATAACTTAGTGGGGCAAGCTGACATGGGAGATGAGAACAGGGGAGACAGCACAAGTATTTTCTTCCTGGCCAGCACCTAGCAACGGATCTTGTTCCTGAATAATTGGTACTACATTGATTGCTGTGGATGGCTTTGTTTTGACTTTTCCTTGTCAGTTTTGACATCTCCATTTACAGTAAAACACTTTCTTCTTCTCAGCCCTTGGTTCACGTGAGTTGAAAGGTGGACCTTCCATGCAGATTCTAACTTTGCTTTCCCAGCAGGTCCACTGCCCTCAGCACAAGGTCCCCTAGACAGTAAGGTCCACCTCTTAAGTGTCTTGGGCACTTACCATGAAGTAGTTTCTAACAGCACATTGCAAAAAAGTTAGGGGATTTAGGATAATCTGGTTGATGTCATAGTTTAGGATGAGACCAGTCAGCAACTGCTTGCTCTCTTGAGACCTTACCTGTTTAAATGGAACATAAGTATTGGCCAAGAAGTGCTAGATTCAAATAATATGTATCAGTTGTCCAAACTAAGGGATTTTGTAGTGTTTGCTTTATCCTTATCTTTTTAACCTTCTATTTCATCTTGTAAATCATGTCAATTGACAAAACTGTGCAGGAATGCAAAAAGTAAATGTAAAAACCTGCAAACGTAAGGGTATATATGTAAATATTCCAGTACAGGCATGAGTGTCTACATAAAGGGCAACCTATTTCTCCTTCCTTTCTCCAAGTCCTTAGCTGTTTTGGTTTTCCTCTCCCTGAAAATACAAAAAAGGGTGGCTTGGAGAGGTAGGACCAGCTGTAGCACTGTAGTGTTCGAGATTTGTAAGAGTATTTAGGCACCTAACCGCCAACTTGGCAGACACGAGGTTTTCTCTGTTTACTTTTTAACATTTATTTGTTTATATGACAGTTGTCATGATATTTGTTAAAAATAATAGAAAATACTTTTTTTTTTTTCGTTTTCATGTAACTGCCAAGTATCTCTCTTGCATAAATACACCTGATAAGTCATATTATTAAAGTAATTGTCTGAAATCATTCTATGGGAAGAAATTGACCCTGATGTGTATCCTATTCCAAAAAATGAGAGGATGAACATGAATAGGGAATGGTTCCATCTTTAACACAAGCCAATATTTTCCAGCCTAGCCACGAATTTTGTGCACATCCAGCCATACACAAAAGAGTGCCCATGTCTGTGTTTGAATGAATAATCAGTACCTGAAGCTGACAGGACTTGCAGAAGCCATCACCTGAATGTGAAAGTGTTGGTGCTTAAGCAAGGGATCCTGAAGAGCTCTCATCATCAAAACAACCTTTTATGGTTGCACATGCACATGAATCTAATAGCCGCCACAAAGCCACAAAGACAAGGAGAGTAGGGGACTGTGAGACCACACTCGTACAGCATGGGCTTGGCTCTGGTTGTCCACTGTCCCAGGAATATTCCTCTCATATTCTTTTTGGGTGCTACAGGAACCTAAATAAAATTGAAAACCAAAGTCCTGAGGTAAATTCAGATGACAGACACTAAAAGCTTTTGCCTTGCACTGACTTATCTAATGTGTCAGGCAGCCAGCATAATACAGAAAGAAGGGTGTTTATGCAGCACTTTTCCCGGCTTACACAATTTTTTCAGCCTGTGTCTGAAATGCTATGGTACTCTTAGTTGCTTCTCCCCCCCCCCCCCCTTAAAAAGGTTTTGAGGCATTTTTTGAAAAAAAATATGTAAAATATAGAGAGATTAAACTCCACCCTCTGAATCTCCTTTATTTTATATCTTCGTTTTGGTGGCTCAGAAAATGAAGGCTATTGGCTCTTGGATTATGTAAACTGACATGGTACATTTTGTTTCATTTTCTTCAGAGAATCTACTTATCCATAAAGCATTGATTGCAGGGGGCTGAAGCTGTCTGCGCAGCGCTGGCTGATTATATAAGAGATTTTATTTGCAATCCTGCCACAAAAGCAAGGTGTTACTGTTACTCACAATAGAAAGTAAGTAATGCTAAAGACATACAGGTGTCTGTGGGAGAGTGGCTTGCACTCTAATGCCCAAGTTTATGGCTTTAAGCACAGTATATGTGAAAATATGAGGAAGTCACTGCACTTGCGTCGTTCCTCTGGGGCAAATTGCCTTCAAAACCTTCTTTTCCCTGCTACGTCTGCTGCACTGCTTACTCCCTCTTTTCCACACATCTATATCTACAAGGGATTTCCCAGGCAGAAGCGTGTACCTATGTGCCAAGCGCTTGTTCTGTGCACAAGCAGTAAAGATAATGTTTCGGGGATATATCATACGCCGAGCTTGTTCTCAGCAGACCCAGCAAACACATCCTGGAAGCACCAGCCTTGTTGAGCGCTGCTACACAGCACACCTACAGAAACCCTGAGCATCTCAACACGCGCCTGGACCACGGCCAAAGCAGAGACGTAACGCATCTGAGAGGCCCAGGCACGCGGTAGAGCCTTTGCGCAGCTGAACTTCTCAGACGCCTGGGGAAACTCGCACAGCCTTCTACGCGAGCTGGACAAAGCTTCCTCAGACAAAAGGCTGTTTCAAGGAAACCCACAACCACTATGAGGATTTTGGCACAGGAGTCACGGAAGGGGCTGCACATGCTCCCTCCCAGGGCAATGCCACAGCTGCGCCTTCTCCCCTCCCCTTCCTACTCGTTTCCTCGAGGAGAGGGCAGGCACCGCTGCCTCTGGCTCTTGGTTTAGAGTCACAGGTGGTGTACCTTTCTTGTGCATACCTAAGTACACGCTTTTATCTTCGGGCTGAAGGGCCCGGCTGCCTGACCCAGGGCCCCACTGCACGGGTGAGAGCGGGCACCAGGCCCGGGGGGGGGGAGGGGGGAGGTGGCAGAGCGGGTCTGAACGCTTGCTTGGTCTGCTAGCCCTTGAATCCTTTCTTGTCGTCTCTTGAGCCCTCAGCTCTGAGAGGCAGCAGCATGCCCCACCTTTCTGGGTGTTGTTCTGCCAACTAATGACTGCTGAGGGTGCAGCCGAGGTCCGGGCCCCGGGCTCCGGCCTGGCACGGGTGCTGCTCTCGCAGTGCTCCCCGCCTGCGTGTGGCTCCCCTACGGAGGGCTCACACTGCAGCCTGCAAATAGCTTGCCGATGTTTCAAAATCTTTTAAACCTTCTCTGAGCACCATCGTAATCTCCTACCTGCATTCAGGACGAGTCAGACATTTTACTACCAAGACGTGATAAATACGATCTCGCTTGACCCCCCGAAGGCGTTAAGCATTTCTGAAGTTTCATAATGCTCAAAGAGATCGCGTTGTAAACAAAACGGACATCTCCGCTCGTTGGATTTTATTTTTTTTAGGCGGCGGTTTGCTGCCTTCTGGCTCCTCGGAGCGGCCGGCGTTGGCAGCGCCTCCCCCTACCAGGCAAACGCCGGGGCTCCGGCAGGCAGCCGGGGGTGGGGGGTTGGCTGACCCAGATTTTGAAGCACTGCGGAGTGAAAACGTACAGCTCCTATTAGTCCTGACTGATGACTGGGTTAGTGGACTGATTATGCAGTGAGGTATCTATGGTTTTTGCTGCGTCTCTGTGGCGTGTTTCTGTACTCTCATGTCTTGCACTTTCTTTACACGAAGTGTACAAAATTTTTTCTGCATCTTAATTTGTCACCCCCGTGTCACACTTTTTTAAAGGATTTCTCAAAACCAGCGCGGTCCAGCTGCTTAATAAAACTCAGGTATTCATTAATAAACATATATTTAAGAATTTTAATAGCACCATGTTGCAGCAGCTTCTTGTGCTCTTATTTTATGGACTCAACATTTGCACCAAGACAGACAGAATTAGTTACTTTCACAGATTTTTGTAGCCCATCCACCCTACGCCGGAGATCCCTGGAGACATCATTACTGAAGTGATAAGACATTCTGGTTTAAGCGTTCACGGGCTCTGCGGAGCAAGGGGCTGGGGATTACGTATGTGTCTTACGCACAGTAGTGCAGAACAGCATCAATAAATGACTATTCTCCCCTTAATGTTTGCTTTTAGATTCATGGGGACTAGAAGGAACCAGTGCCAGGCCAGAACTCATGATTTTTAATTCCTATTCAGGCCTGGATTGGTACTGCTGAACTTGATTGTGCCTCTGGAAAAATGGACGTAATACTTGCACTTACCATTGAGCTGTTGTGCTGATCAGCTACTCCTCCAGCAGTTCTTTGAATAAGAAAGTGCTATATGGAAAGGAAGGTTTATGTTTGTAATGGAACAGGGCTTCAGTAATGATCCTTGGGCTAAGACAAGCCATCTAGAGAGACTTTACCTGCCCTGTCCAGTGAAATCATGGGTGGTTTGCCAGTGATCTCAGAGGGAGAGTTACTTCATTTTTCATGTTAGTTCTTCTGCTACAAATGCTTCTATCTTTTCTTTTAGTATATGCAATGTGTTACATCAAACATGTCTGTGTTTACAATACGTTCTATGATTTGGTTTTTGTTTGGATCACACACATTAAAAAACAGAGCAATCATGATAGCAAGGTAAGCTTTGTGTTAAGGTTAGCACTAATATATAGCAGATCTCCTCGTGCTTAAAACACAGCTACAGTAAGCTGAATTATTGTCCCTGTACAGTTTTCATAGTTATTACTTGGTAGGTTGCCTCTTCAGTGTCAAATTAGAAGTCATTCGGCTAGAACCATTGCAGCGGTGCCTCTCGAGGTTTGTAGCCCCACATACTTGAAGTATATTACATATTTTTCCGAACAGTTGTACTTTCACAGGGGTCTGTATTAGAACAGCATGAAATCTGCTGCTGTTTACCTAGGTTTCATCTAAACCTCACTGGTGGGTTCACTTTATGCAATGTCAGCAGCACTGAGAGTCAAACTCTGTCTCTGTTTCAGACAAACTTGAAACTTAAAAGAAAACTTGAACTCAACCTCCTGAATTCCTTCCAGTGTCTTTCTCCTTTCCATTCTTTTCAAGGGCAAATTTGCATTTAGCTCTCTGATATTTTGTGAATACGAAACAGCACCTTTTCCTGCTTTTCAAGAGCCATTTTATTTTGCAGTTTTGCTTCTCCTTCTGCCTTACCTTGCACACGCTCATCCACGTCACATACTCGCCGTGATATACTGAAAGCAGGATGGGAAGCAAGTACAGATTTCATTCATCTTTTTGTTTTATATATTTTGGGCACAGAGGATGAATATTCCGTGTTAAAGTGTTTAAATACCGGCTGCAGAGACCATAAAACAGAGGACAGGGGACAGAAGGGCTGAGGAAAGCATTCAAGGAACCAACTGCCTTATTCAAGTCAAGAGAAACTTTAGGGAGAAATGCTTTCAGGTTATAAAAATGAGGCTTTTGCTGGGCGTAAAGGTAGAAAGTCTCTTTCTGTACCTTAGTAATTAAAAATTGGACTGGTTGGTGAAGCAGAGGAGTGTTGTGGTCCTCATTCCACTGTTAAGGAATCTACAGCTCCAATAACTGAAGTGAAGGTGGAGAGAGACATCTAACTAGCTTAAATTTGTGTAGAAAGGTGGTAAAGGGCTAGGGACCAAATTAGAAAATGTGGCATTAAGCAAAATAGTGGTGAGTTGTCTTTGCTTCGAATACTCTCGCTGCCCTGGTTTATACATGGATCTTCTTCTGTTGTTAATTTTGTTTGGTCTCCCACCTTTTTTTTTAAAGAATTGCTCTTTTAATAAATCACAAGAGCAGCTATTTTTGTGGTATCTTGTCCTTTAGACTTGACTGAAACCTGGCCTTATTTCTCAGAGTACCTTTGCCTGAAAATTATCATTACAATATCTTCTGACAAACAAGGGAGAGTTTTGAGTAGGGTCAAAGACAAATGTGTGTATGGGGTAAAATCAGAGAAGAGTTCCAGTCTTTCCATAGAATTCTTAAACTTAGAAAGTAAAAGAACAGATGAGATTCAAAAGAATTATACAGAAAATAGAGTTAATGTTTTTATCTAACATAATAGGAATGTAAAATTTTAAACACAGACTATTATTTTTAGTTAAAATTAATACAACTGAGCATTATATATATATGTTTTATACTCTACAATTCATGTTAACACAGAGTCTCCAGGGAATCTCTTAGAGTTTAAGATTCAAAGTAAAAAACTGTGACTGAAAATCTAGTCTTAATCATGGTTATTAAAACAGATATCTTGAACCTGAATTAGTCCTTGTACAGTTTAATTCCGTTGTCTTTGTGTAAGAAGATGAACTACCATAAACTTTGGTTTGATACTTCTTTTTCTGTTCTGGAGAAAACACGAGAAAATTTCCGTCTATTACAGCTTGTACGTGCAAAGCATGATGGATAACTTGGTTCAAAGTGACTGAGCATCCACTAAAATATTTTCATTATAAGTTTGGTGTAATTTTTTTATGTAAAAGCATGACAGATTGTAATAATCAGCAAAGACCCCTTATAACGCCTTTTCTATTAAAAGGACAGGCATACATGTGACTGTTCCTTTATTTGTCAGATGTGAGAATATATAAAAGCAGCACCTTCTCCAATTCCTTTCTCTGTACATCCATATCCATACACACACAGGCGTACATGTATATGTGCATGCATTTTACTTCAAAAAGACCTTTTTACGGCCCTGCCCAACTTTTTCCTTGTATATACATCAATGAATTTGTTTCATTTTGCTGCTGGGAAGTAATATTACGTCTGGATTATAAACAGATCTATGCAGAGTAGGGATGGAGTTGTTGTATTGTCTAAAGGGCAGCTGTGATGAATGAGGCTGCTTAGTACTGATGGAGACTTATGGGCCCATCCTTTGAGAGCCTCCCTTTGGGTTCACCCACACACCACTGCATCAAATACAAAAAGGAGAGGGTCCATGGAGCAGCACTGATGCTGACAGAGCTTGAAGTACTGGGCAGGGAAAGTCTTGGGTTTCCTCAACCCCCAACACCGACTATGCAAGAATAACAGGAGACTGGGCGCTCTCTCCAAAAGGCATTTGCAAACCCTCAGTGGGAGAGTATGGCTGCAGCTACAACTCTGAAATCTGTCTAGAAAAATTGTCATACATCAGGTATGACATGTTGGCCCAAATGCTGGAAGTTACACCAAGCATCCTGCTCAGGCTTCCCAACAGGGGAGTCTTGCTTCCATGGGAAGATGCTGGGCAGAGTCTGTTGTAAGATTAATGAGGGTAAGTGATGGCTCAACAGAAATGACAATGAGAAGTAGCAAATGAAATCCTCTCCAGGCCTTTTCTGTCTGCAGAGTGTAACACAAAACCCTCAGCTACGTAAGAAATGAAATAAATTCTTTCTAGGTCATTTTATTTTTAAAGATTAACTTGAGATCAGAGACTTGCATCATGCTGTGCTGATGCCTCTGTGTTTTGCAGTATAGTCATTGGTAGAGATTTTTAAGGACTAAATTGCCAAAATAGTTCAGTAGTTGTGTGAAATCTAATCATTTTGTACAGATTACAGTATCTTTGTATTTGAAATGGATTTTTAAATTCCAGTTGCTGGAAGTGCATCTTTAGTTGTTCCTTGATTGTTTGTAGATATTACGAATGCCTTTGGATCCAGACAGAGTTGATAATGTCTTTGAGCATAGAAATGGACTTGCAGCTGGATTCTCAGGAGAGCTTTCTACACTGGGTAATAGCTCACATATATTGAAACGTGCTCATTGAAGAGGTATTATGGGGGCAGTAAAGGGAATCAAGATTTGCCTGCAAAGTGGAGATGAGAAATAGGAACAGGTAGAAAGAGACTAATTTCTCATGGAAGATCCGATAAAAATCAAAACCTATTCTTTTCATCACTAATTTTAGCCCAGGATCTGCAACTGTTCCTGAAGGTACTCATTACCTTGTTTCCAGTGCTATTCCATGTATTACGGTATGTGTCAAAGAAACATGGAAAACTGTTCTTCCCAGGGTAAGCTGCTGCTTAACGTAAGTATCAGAAGTGTCTAGCCTTTATTGATTCAAATTCCGAGTTCTTTGTATGATATAACCATCCTAAACAGAAATAGCTAATATGCTGAAAGGCAGTACATTGTATTTGCAAAAAGAACAGCATGAAAGGACCTATGCTCCAGTGATGTCTTGTTTTCTTTACTGTTGCTACAGAGTTGAAAGCCCATCTGTCCTCCTTATTATGTTAAATTCATTCAGGAGTCACTTAACTGAAGTATCCTTAACCTAGTGCTTCTGCAAACTAGTACATCTACATAGAGAATAGTTATTAAAATAAACATCTCATTATCAGCATCCTAATGCAGTACCATTGTGAGTAATCAATGAGGTCTCTGGCAATCATGGGAATTATACACCATAATTGAGTTATTTATAATAAAATTGCTAAAGAGTTGCTGACCTTCCCAGTTAAACCTTTTTTTTTTTCTTTTTTCATATAGCCTGCTGATCTTGCTCTGAATTTTTAACACACCATGTTTTCTTCTTTGTCCTAATGTAACTTGAGAATAGAATTCTATTAAGCTAAGCTCACGTTTATGAAAGAAGAAAATTACGGAGTTGCGTTACAGAATCATGTTGCATTCCTTAAGCTTTAAAACCATCACTCCAGGTAAGAATTTTATGCTATCCTCCAAAATGAAAGAGGAGCTGAAAAGTTATAATATGAGAAATTTTTCTGTGTTGCTTCCACCTCATACTAACAGTCTATATTTTGCCCCTTTTACCTTAGTCTCTTAGTCAGCCATGCAGTAAAGTAGGTTTGAATCCCCTGCACACCCATTACAGAGAACATGTGAGAATCAAGCTAATGCTGAAGCCTTGGCTCTCAGAAAACAAATATTGGAATAAGAAGCTTCCAGCCGACACAATAAAGGCATACAAATGCCTTTGCTTTGCAAACGTTTGCACCCCTCCCCATTTAGTACCTGCTTCTCCACTGAGGGTTACTCACATACCGAAGCCCTGGTAGAAAGCTACCGGTGGCTACTCCTCACCTGCCTTAGGACCAAGACTTCCAGCTTAGCTTAAACTGATGATGAAGATGACGTAATATAACCTTGCAGATTTAACATGAAAATGAATGGAAGAGCACCCATGTTCTGCAGTTTCACCAGTCTGAAACAGGGTGTTTGCCCGCTCCCTAACTGGAAAGGGAGGGGATACATGCAGCTGTGATGTTGCCCTCTAGACTGTCTGACAACATAGAAAATGGATGTACTGGATATCTTTAAGTTTATTACAAATATTTTCCTTTCTTCATAAGATGCTCCAGCAATTATTTGGACCCTCAGAGTTAGATTGTCCCTAGAAGTCATTGTCCGGGTCTGCTTCAGGAGAACTCTGTTATGAGACCATTGATATCAGTGGATATGGATGAGTGTTAAAAGGACTGAAGTAGATGCTGTAGTTTTAATTACGTACATTTTTTTTTTAAAGAGGCAATAGTCCGGGTCCCTTTTTGGTGGGTACAGGATTTGCAATGCTGTACAGTGTTTCAAGAATGGCAGGTTAGAAACCATGCAAGTCACCACCATGAAAATTAAAGGAATCACATTTAAAGACCCTATTCCATGTCAAGAAAAAACTCCAGAGTAGCAGTTAAAGCTTGCTTATTGATCAGGCAGTTGAGTTTGTAGGTGAACTGACTCGTAGCTACACCGTCGTTGGGGAGCTTTTCTGTTGACTGACAGCACTGAGCCCATGAGGCCACGTCAGAAGTCGGGTGGGAAAAAGGTTGCTCTCTGCAGGCTCAGTAGTCCTTCCAAAGAGAGGACTTGGGGACACCCTGTGTCTGTGGGAGGAGGGTGGGAGAGGTAAAACGTGACCATGACTGGTATAAAATGAAAGTTAGACCTAGATCCCCTAGGCTTGGAGGGTCTTCGCCCTGGCCTTAGAGACAGACAAGGACAAATCACATGAAGCTTTGCAGGAGATGCTGCCTTGCACCTTTTGTTACACACAGGAGTGATGATGGAGGACGGGTCTTGCCAGCTCTTTTTCCTCATTTGAAAAGCTGTGCTGCTGTGTTTCATTTTACTTAACCACGCAAAAATGGCAGGAAGAGGGAGGCAGAAGAAAAGCATCCACATTAGACACAGCAGAAGGAAATAGGGGAGGAGGGTGGAGAGGTGAGTTGGTGGTGTCTGGTTTATGGCCCTTCTGTGCCATCTGACTGGTACAAAAGGCTAAAAACCAGCTTGAGCATCTGTGTTGCTGTCTGCACCACTATGATAATGACAATCCACAAATGCTTAGAGGAATAAACAACATTTCAAGTTTCCTGAGGTTATATAAAAGAAATATTTATTCTATCTGAGAAAGAATATGCAGAGAAGTATTGCAGTTAAAAAAAAGGCATAATGTGTTCACAATGTGAGGGAGCAGAGCAGCACAGCGAGCAACCTTAACTAGGCTGTTTCCAAACTTTTGACTGCCTAACCATGCAGCCTTAATGCTCTGTTACCATATTCGTCATGCACACAGTATTATATAGATATATATAACACTGACTGTCTGGCTAGATATAGATATCTTATTTTTATTGGAATTTTATCCTCAGTCTCCTCTCTGCTTCTCTTTTCACAGTTTTTCTTAAGCAGAATGTGAAACTAATACTTTAAAATTTCAGCTGCACTTTTGAACTTGTGATATTTGAAAGCAATTTTTTCTCATCACAACCTGAAACTGATATGTTGTTACACAGGAAATGTTGCACATCTCAAAATTCTCCACTTATAGAAGATGCGGTACATATCCTTTCAAAGATGTGGGATGCATGTGAAAAAAGGTATCAGGATTACTTAGCTCACTGGAAATTACCACTGCAGCTCTTTTCTCTACCTCCTTTTTTCTTTACGCAAATGACAAAATGGTCTCTTAAAAATGTTTAAAATTCATATTCCGTCATGTAGATCCTGGAGTTTATTTTGAAATGCAAGATTGTCTGTGAAATCTATATTGTGTATGTCGGTATTTATGCTACATAAAAATATTAACCTAAAGTAAATCCAAGCTCAGGTGTATAATTAAATATAAGACAGCAATTATTAAAACACTTAAATGATCCCCAAGACCAAATCCTGCCTGCCCAATGAAAGCCAATGACACTGGGCTCCTCCAACTCTTAGATTGTCAAAGGATTGTAGCACCTAAGTGGTCTCACAGATTTAGGTACCTACATCTACCATCCGAGGATGGACAATTTTTCTCTATTTTGTTACAAAGGCATATGTTTTTGGGGCCAAAGAGGAGGATGGAGCACAGTCCTGTAGCCTAGTCAGGACAATGTCTTGAATTCGTGGGCATTAAAGGAATTTACAAAACAGTCCCCAAAGCAAGAATGAGAAGCCTTGTCTTCTCCTTACACAGAAGGGGATATCAGGAGAGAGATGCTGCTTTTTGTCACTTCTGAGCAGGCTCAGGTGCAAGACAGGCTACACCAGGGACCTTTCTGATGAAAACCCAAGTATCCTTAGCCTCTTGGATGCCGGGGAGGTTCAGCAAGGGGTTTGTGAGTTGTGTTCTCGGATTCAAGCACCTAAATCTCACAGAAAACCTACCCGGGATATCTAACTGCCTCTGCTGAATTGATTTTGTTTCCCAGTGTTTTTCCTGGTTACTTTTATATATAAATATTTCTTATATATGCATGCATGTTAACCCTGCAACTACTGCCATGTTATGTATCAGTTTAAATTTAAACACAGGTGAGATTGAACTCCCCTCTACTTCATCTTCACTCCTGGAGTTCAATAAACTCTAGAGAGGAAGCATCTGGCATGCAGGAAGAGCTCTAGTGTTGATTTTGTCTCCAGTAATCGCCCACCCATCTAATCCATCATACTTGACCAGATCATATGTAAATCTGATTAGCTCACATAAAAATGTAAAAGAGTTTCTTGCTCCCTTTGGTAAGCACATCAGTCCAATAACCTAGACATCAACAGAAACAGGCTTTACACTTTACAGAGGAGACTCAATAATCCTAAGGATACGCCAATTATAAGTGTATACAACCACCAGGAAGGTTGTAGGCAGTTGAAGAGAGAAATCCTTCATCTCTTAAGCTGGTCAGACCCAAAGATTTGTTTGGTTAGCTGATCATGCTTTCTTTGAGAGGACCTATGTGCTTAATGCAACAGCTCAATATGCAAGATTAATTTTAATTAACGAATTACTTGTGGACCTATAGCTCTATCATAGTTACTGTAGCCGAGGTTAGGAAATTGTCTGAAGGAAATAAATTTGAAGCAATTCAGGCACAGGTAAATAGCCTGTTATTATCTATGAACCATTGTCATTATGGTCACTTCTGAAAAATCATGTGTTTCCCATGGTTCATTAAATCTGTTTTACTGCCTGAATAAATGAGCTACTTTGAGATGTCAGCTGTGAAGACTTAAACAACCCCAAGCAGAAGGATTTATTCCACTAAGAAAGGTGGCAAGCAGCAACATGAAAGACCTTTCAGAAAGCCTCTTATATAAAATTCATTGTTTTATTAATTCATAATGTTAAATGTTTTTAGCAGCTATCTATTCACAGGATTTCATCAAGATGTGCATTCATAAACAAAGGGAAAGCATTAGCTTGTCTTTAGCCACTTTGCTCTGATACTTCTATTCTTTCAGAAAAATGTAATATTGTCAAAATGGAATTTTTCTATTTCAGCAGGTCTGCCTACCAGATTGTCAGAAAATGTCTTCAAAATGACCAGCATGAGACTTCCACCAAGACTTATCAACAACTGAGCAACAAAAAAATCCCATGTTATGAAATTAGAAAAAAGGCAAGAAAGGAGCAGGGGAGCAGATGGCGTGCTCCCTTCAGCCAGGGGTTTGTGCTGCCCTTTCCACAAACAGATTTTAGAGCAGGGCAGGCTGGTTAATGTGGTTGTAGTTCCTGAGCAGGTACTTACACAATGGTATATTGTATTTATATCATGCATTACAGGAATGCTGTGAAGAGGGGCAGCAGAGAGGAAGGCTGGTCCTGGTGACTGTACTGTGGTTTGAAGAGGAACACCCTACAAAGAAGGGAGGAAGGGGAAACCACACATCCCAGAAGAGCATCCAAGCAAGGCAGACTGCCAGTCCCTCCGGAGGGCAGGGCAGCACAAGTGGTGCGAGAAGAGGAAAGCAAGGAAAAGCTTGAAGGAGTGGGGACTGGAAGAATTTTGAAGGGAGCAAGAAGCTACCTGCAGTGGAGGGCAGACCTACACCAAGCATCAGAAATGACAGAAAGTGACCTTCTTAAGGACTCCAAAGAGAAGTCATGGGCGAGGACACTTTCTCTCAACCGCAGAAACACTGAGAGTTGCTAAGTTTGAAAGAGACCCTGGAGAAAAGGACCCGTCCTTCTCAGGAAGGATATTGGTTTTCCAGCTTTTCATATGTTTTATTTCTCACTTTGTAGGGTCTGAATTTTCCCTGCTTAGATGGTTATCTTGGTTTACCGTGTGTGAGATTTTGGGATTCCCCCCCCCAATAAATCTTACTTTAAAAGGCTACAAACCCATTAACTTCTGGTTGACAGGAAGAATTAGCTTCCTATTTCATGGTCCTTCTGGTGCAGGGCTTGTGAGCAGGTAAACTTACACCACAGTTATAGCTGTCAATACTGACAAACCCTACAAAAGTAGAGGATAGCCAAGGAATAATGTTGAAACACCATAGAAGAGCTGCATAGGGACAAAAAGAGGTAGCTCTTCCTCCTTCCCTCTCTCATTGCAGCACCAAAATCTGGGAGCATATATTTTGAGTATTTGTGAGCCCTTGGAGCTAAGTGACACTACCTAGCCTCTTGGACCTTTCAAAGGCAAAAATCTAGCTGGCCTTGGTCATGAACATGCAGTAGAAAAGTGACGATAAGGAAATGATTGCTAAAAATCAGTGAATGACTGCCCTGAAAGCCGCCTGTGACTTACTTGAGGGTGTACGGCCAAAAGATTCATGTAGCTGTGTATTATGGCCTACATGACGGCCCTTTTGTACGCGCCCCAGCAAAGCAGAAACCTGTCCCTTACCCAATGCTGCCTGTGCGGCAGCCTGTGCTCCAAACTGGTCACAGTCAGGATATTGAACATGCTTTTTTCCCCTCAATGGGGTATATGTGGGATATGTACAGCATATTAGATTGGTTTCCAGCCACCTGCCAGAATTTGATGGCAGGAAATTTGCACGGCTCTTGTTGTAGCCAAGTGACAGATAATAAGAGAAAGGTGCCATTGTTGGAACTATCAGTATCAGATTTTCTAATACAGTCCTGTTGTAATGAGATCATACACATCGCTCAAGCTGCAATCAGAACTTCCACTGAAGGAATGAGCCTGAATAATAATAAAAGCAGAAAGCATTTTAAGTAAATAGAATTTCCCAGATACTGCATAATGTTGTTTGTTATTGCTATCTTTTATGAGCCTTGAGAAATATATTGTATAGGAATGATTTCCTTCAATATAAGCTGTTATCATGGAGGTCTCCTATGTCAATTCTTATTTAAAATATATTTTCTTACCGTCTCGATATTATGAAAGCATAAATTAATGCGACCGTTTTGCTTCCATTCCATGTTCTTATAAAGCCTCGCCGTAGCTCTCCAAAGAACAGTTACGTGCTGCTTTGTAGAAATGTAGCCTAAAACACTCCAAATAATAAGATCCATTTTGGCAGTAAAAATTCATTTTATGTACAGCTTTCGCAGCCCCTGAAAAGCCAAGGTCTTTCAGCGAATGTTGCACAGAGCATTTTTTTTTTTTCTAAGCTCAAGTGAGAGTGAAGAAGCGTGTAGGTGCTCTCCCCCTCTGCTCTCCTAATGGAAAACCTCCATGAGCCTAAACAAGTGTTTGCTTCTTTTGAAGAGCTTGCCGGAGCATAAACAGGGAGCCTGACGATGCTAACAGCCAGTGCAACAGCAACGCCCTGGCAAATGTAGAAGGGAGGGCAGACTGTTTCCATGAGCTATAGTAGTGCATTCTCTCCCTCTTGCCTAAAGCTTGCCATTGGCAAAAAGACAAAGCCAAAACAAACTCCTGTGGTGAAATGCACATTCCTGATTAACATTTCGCTATTAAGACCATTTTCCTGTTTTGCACAGTTTGCTTTTTATTTTGATATGTATTTATGATTGCTGGCAGCATATAACAAATATCATCTCATTGTTTCATCCACAACAATTTCTGACCACTGAATCTTATTATACTGTTTTCTACTAGCGCAAAAAAGCTGTACGTTTTCAAAATTTCTTCCTTATGTAGTTAAAAATCTTGTTTACAGGCAAAGAGGAAACACACCTTATCCATAAAGTCAAAATTTATCATTAGTACAATTGAAATCCTAACAGTCTAATCCAAGACATTATTAGTCCAGATATAATTATTATGGAAAGAGAAAGAATATGTCTATGCAGAAAATGTTCAGTAATAATAGTAATACAGTTAAATTTTCACTTATGCACTTAGTTTCTACCTTTTTTCCTGATGTTTTGCTCACCATTCTGGTTTTCCTCTTAGTCCTAAGGTCGAGGTTTCATTCTGGTGTTGGCGGTGTTAACAGTGATTTGTCAGCATCCAAAGTCCTTTGCCAGGAGGAATATTATGTTCACATTGATGTTTTCCTCTTTCTCTGTCTTGGATAAATTTGGGGTAATTTTTAAATGTCTGTTAACATGCTTTTACACCTAGCTTTTACTTCATTGATCTACACCTCCACGTTATAGGCATTTTTTTATGGTGGATTCACATTTGTTAGATTAGATAGATATTATTTCTACTAATTTTGTAAATTATAAGATTTCATAGAAAAATATTTCTTTTCTCTGTGGCAAAAACGCAGACATCATACTATCAAATACTGTACTGCTGAACTGATCTGAGTGGGAAATAACAGTTCTTATTCTGCTGCTACTGTTTTATTTCAGCAAGATCTAGATATCCCAGCCAGAGAGAGAGGACAATACTACAAGGTGTTGTCGACATACACAGTGAGCAGCAGCTTCTGTTCTGATAAATTTATGATTATCCACTCCATTTATCTCAATGAGATGTGAACTTTTAAGTTTGCATGGACTATTAGGGCCTCAAGTGAGCAAGGCATTTAAGCATGTGCTTAAATCCATCTGTATTCAGAAAACCAATTAAGCACATGCTTAATTTTAATGATGGATCCTGTACTGAGGCCTATAAAGCTAAACTGCCGTTAAACTTGGACAATGTCCCCTTTCTTTTTCTTTCAAAAACAAACCCATGGAAGTTATGTACAAGTGGTCATGTTAGTGCAAAACAAGGCTTTTCAATTTCCATGTGCAAATATCAGGAACTGAAATAGTGAGGATTAGTTGTAATATTTTAACCAGCAAGCTAATATGCACAGAGGCAGAAGGGTTAATTCACAAAAGCTAACTTTTGCCTAGTGAGACACGGCAATATGGAGTGGCAAAAGAAGGCTTCTGCCTCTTCACTGTCTATAGAGGTAGCCTAGGGAGATTACTACGAGTGTCAAACTAGCAGTCATTCAGTACTTGTGTAACCACACCTAGAGGTCAACAGCGTCCCATAGTAGACAGTATAAAAGTACAAAGTAAATTAGCTAATGTTACAGTTCTTATCCTGACTTCTGTGCATTTTCATCTGCAGCTTTAATCGTTCCATTACCAGTGCCATAGATGCCTTTATTTTTTTTTCTAAGCATTGCTATCATAAGACCAACCAAAGCTATAAAGTTATTTCACACTGAGATACGTATGATGCCTATGGATGTCAAAATTAAAAGTTTCTGAAGAAACGGTGCTGCAACCTTATTATTAGTTCCCTAATTGCTCATCCAATTTGGACTGGGTATGACATTTCATAATACATTCCATTTCACCCTCTTTACCGCACTATGCAGGGCAGCTAAGTACTTTGAAAGCTTTAAGGAGGTCCTTCTGTTTATGAGGGCAAAGGCGATGTGTAGGCATTCCTTAATAATGTAGGTCTGAATCAGTGTAAAAAACTTAGAAATGAAGCAGCGGCATATTAAAAAGGAGGCTTAGAGAGAGCTGATTTTAGCAAAGCTATCACTGGTATTTGAAAATACTGAAAAATACTTGACAACACCACAGAATTTAAACAGGCAGACAAATACCACAGCTTAACCCTGCAGGTAATGGGAAGAGTGGGCAGAGCCTGGCCCATCCCTGAGGGACTAATTTTGACCTATATTAACTGCTTAATCTAGGGAGTTCACTTTAACACCATTAGAAAAAACAGAGTACGTGTTTAGCAAGTGAACAGACATAAAAATACCTCAAATCTCATGCTCAGCTTGTATTGCTTAATATGGCTGTTAGAGCAACATTGGCCCGGGGCACATGACAAGTGGCAAACCAAGAAGATAAAGAGGCCAGCAATGTATTTACAGGTACTAAAATTATACTTCTGGAAAGAATTATGTGTTCCCTTCATAAATGTACACATTGGCAAAAAGGTAATGATTTCTTTTAAAGCAGTGAATTGATGGGCTGTTTTTTTCAGGAGACAACTATAATAAAAAGGACTTTAGTAGCATTTGCACCTGAAATTCAGCAGCATGCAGGTATACAATTATTAGAGATGGGAAGAAGACGCGTCTTTACCTTTTCCCTTCCCCCTGCCTCTTTGTTAACTTTCCGTTCTGTACCCGGGTTCCCTCTCCTTTTCCCAACCACCGAATAAATTGATCCAGACCTACACGTATACTTGACTCTCCTTACAAACGTTGTATGTCCCTGGCAGCAGAAGGTTGTGTTGACAGCCAGCGTGAGCCCACGTGTGCACTGTGGTGTACAGTCCCCTCCCCGGGAACTGGGAGAGCTCTCATGATCCCCTTTTTTGCAGTGTGGAAGGTTTTGCAGGGTTGGCAATGTGGCAATTATGCTCAGGGAAATGGGAGACACCTCACGTTTCCCTTTGCGAGCAATAGTTAAATATCTGCTGGGTCACAGAGAGAAAGTGAATATCCTGCAGAAACAAACCCAAGATGCACTGGGCCAGAAAAGAAAGAGAAGGTCCCTCACTTCCACAGATGTTTATCCAATGCCGGCTTATTCCAAAGCATCTAAAACACTGAAACAGTCCTGGGAGCAACTCTTGTTTTCTTGTCTGTTGGGTGACTGCCCAGACAACAAGGCTGTTGTGTGAAAAGTGGGCCCTCCTCCTCCTCTGGCCATGTTTTAGAAGAAAACAGCTGTTGCCTCTGTATCCTCTACATGTCCTCCAAAACCCCTACAGATCAGCCCTCATTTGGAGGAAGGTTTTGTTTCTAGGTCCCAGCTGACATGAGCTTTGCTCTGAGCCATTGAGAAATGGAGCAGTTCTTCATGTATCTCCAGAGACAGGAGAAAGTTGCATGTGCTGTTTGGGCAACTCCAAAATTAGGACACTAATCAATGGGGGTGTTCCAGGGTTGCAGCTGTGGTTTTGGACGTGGCTTTGGATCCTGTCCCTGAGCCTGCAGGTAGGCAGGACTTGTGCAACAGAGCTCTCCTCAGCATTTCTCACTGCAGGAACCTTTAGACTTTGCCACAGTATCTCAGCTTTCTTCTTTTTTTTCTTTTATATGAATTTGAAAGTGTCCTAAAAACATATGTCTTCTATCTCCTTTGAGTCATCAAAGAGCCTAAAAAACCACTCCTGCGAGCCTGGGGACAGAATTGGTGCTGTGCCACTGTAAAATTTGACATTTTGCTAAGGTACCACATGCGTCAGTGTTTTACCGCAGATTTAATTATTTTGTTGCTATCAATCAGGAGTCTACATGTATTTTAATTTTTTAGGGCCTGTTCCTTAGTGTGACTGGATATAGCTGTATCTTGCTCTGCATGCTTCCTCACAAAAGAGGAATTAATTGATTGCGGTGGGGTAGGAGAACCAAAGCTATATCACTTAGCCTAGAAAAAAAGGTGAGAGCACAGAAAGAAGAAATGTCTTTCTACTAACCATATTTGCCTGTCGGCGAAGGAGATGATAGCATAAAGTAGGGTGATTAAATTCTTTCTTTGTATAAGGATACAAAGCCTGAGAAGCAGAGGAGAAAATGCTCCTTAGCATCTGCTATGACTGCAGGAAAGTGAGAACAAAGGAAAATCCTGTATAACCTTTCCCATTACCCTGTATGCCCATACCCATACAACACTTGGATTCTATTACAGCTCGCTCTTCACTGCACACAGACTTTGTTCCTTTTATCTTGGTGGACTCCTGTTCTTTGGATGAATTTTTCCTCGGGTGATAAAAAGTCCACGTTTCTGAGAATAAGATTTTATGCCAGTTGAGAACAGGTGCTAAATAATGTTTACAACCTGAAAAGGGAAGTTTGATACTGACAAAGGCAACAACTGGAAAAATTACCTTAAAGATACATCCAGGAATATGTAAGGGCTAGATCTGCAGCCAGTTGAAAAGTATGTAGGCGACATGACTGCTGTTAAACTGCACTGGGGTTCACCACCTGTGGATCTGGTCCGAGGTCAGGATGGAAGAATCAGAGCAATAATCAGACATTCTGTTTTGCAATTAGAAACCACAGATGAAGTAATAAAAAGCTTTCCAGAACATCACTTACTATATTATTGGGTAGTGAGGTTTTTTGTTTTTTTTTTTAATTGGTTCTTAAAATTAATTCTGCTTAAGTGACTAACTAGACAGTCACTATTCAGCTTGGGAAGTGCAAACAGGCTGGGGTAACCAAAACAAAAAGGACCGAATTGATTTCTGTATTAATAGGAGGGTTCATTGTAGAGAGAAAAGGTTAATTTGCTTTTCAGTGAGTTTATGAAGGGAGTGCTCGTGGGTAGGGTGATAATTTATAGCTAAATCATATGTTTAAAGGCAAAAGTGAGTACAGAAAAGCTAGGAACAGCATTTGCAGTATTATGCAACAGAACTGTCAACAATATTCTCTGCGCTTTCTTCTTTCCCCAAGCACAAGGATTTAAGAAACAAGTCAGCATGATAGCACTGTCAGTTGTGGTCTTGTTTTTCTCTACACAGCAGACAACAAATGCAGAACCAGAGACAGAGTTGTCCCACTCCATCTTAACGCTGCTTGTTCTGGCAGTCTGAGAGTACTCCTCAAATACACCTGGCTTTTATTGGGCTTGGCTCCCCCACAAGAGTGCTGTCTGCAGGTACTGAATTTTGACCTGGTTAGCATACTAATTCTTGAGATTTGTGACTTTTCAGAGATGCAAGAAAAGCAATTTATGCCTGAGAAGATGACTTGACATAGACAAAATCATTGGGAATATGGGTTGATTTTTTTTTTGTTTGGTTTTTATTTTAGTCAGGAAGAAACAGTGAAATTTGGGCAACTGAGTATGAGATGGGCTAACATGTTTCTTTGATATGCCTAGGTTGAGCAGTCGAAATTTTGGCTAGCCACCTTCAAGGTTAAGTAGCAATAACAGTTGTAACTGTGCTACTGAGTTAAGAAGCGCTGTGATAAATGTGACGATGCAAGTGACTTAGAAGGAGATGTTAATATAATAAGGAAATGTTTGTAATGGCATTGTACTGATGTGGGTAAAGAGCAGTGACAGCAGCTTGCCTGTCCTACCTTTAATGCGATATTGAAGGCTTAAACAAACACGCAAACCAACAAACAAGTTCAACAAACAAGTATCTAGCAAGGTTTGCCCTTTGGTGTTTTTGAAATAAAAAAATGCTAACTCATCACCTTTAGAATTCTGATTTTTGCTACACCTGCCATGGTTTGGATGGTGATGGAGTGAGAAGCCCAAATCAGACTGACATCCAAAAGGCCACCCTTTAAAATTCTATCCCTTTTTGTGTAAGTGTCTGAACTTGCAGATTTCTAAGGGAAAATCCTCACGAAAATAAGAGATTCACTCAAAATGTATCATTTAGCAGCACCTGAAATAGTTAGCCAAGTAGTAATATTAACACTGTCTTTCTTTTCCCACAAAATTCTCTTAAAAAACTCAAACCACCAGTTTGTCTTTTAAAGTTAGATGGAAACTTTCTTCACTGTGAAAATTGTTACGGTCACAAAGTCAGCAGTGGCATATGTCAATTGGTATTAATGATATTATTTCCTGGTCAAATGAGCCTATTTGAATTTAAAGTAACTTCTAGTTCTATGTGGGTTTTATTGTTTCATATTGTATTAGCTGTCACTTTAACCAAAAGCATACTTAATATCCATTTTTTTCAATGTACTGCTGTTTTCCCTTTGTCAATAGTTGCCCAAAGGATTTAGATAAATAACTGCAATCACTGGCAATGAAAGTTACCCATGCACTTCAAAGCCTCAGCCCTACAAACACAAACTGTCCCATTAAACTGAATGAGCCTTTTTACATGCAGGAAGTTTCTCAGGCAGAGACGTGCTGGGAAGATCAAGCCCTAACACAGCACATTCATTCAGGGGACAGCGTATACCTACGTTGCCTAGCTTATCCAAAAGGAAAATGATATGCAGGGCACCTATGTCATCAGTGGGTTTTATTTTGGTTGGTTGTCATCAGAGGGGGGTTCTGCAAGACAGAAGGGGATCAGTAGAACAGGAATGTGCAACACTGAACATCTCAGTCTTAACCGAGTTGATGACATAGGGGAAGAGCAATAGGCAGTACAACAAAGGGCACTGCATTTGCCCAGCTCTAGTAGGATATGATTGGCATTTAATCAGAAGGGAAACCATGGAATATCTACAACACATTTGAACATCAAGTTTCACTCACAGCTCATAGCTGAACCAAATTGCTGGCAACTTGCATGATTGATGCATCATTTTGTCCAAAAGAGAGACCCTGGTACATCTTTTTTTCCTGCCAAATTATCACTATTTTCACTATGAAGGACATGATAGTAAAACTCTATGCCTGATATAACAGAAGACTTTGAAACAGCTTGTAGGTAAAAAAAACAACAACCTCTTCTTAGCATCGTGGCAGGACTGAAAGATATTTGAGGCAGCAGAAACAGTTGAGCCAGCATACAGCACTGCAGAAGCAGGTTTTCAAGGGATATTTTTACATTTGTTATTAGCTTAGTTTTAGTGCAGCAATGCCCATAAGCTTCGGTCATGGACCAGAATAACAGAACAGCAAGAACAAAAAGCCTACTTCCAAGTTGTTTGAAATTGCACCAGATAACCCTCTTTCTTTGCAGAACAACAGATCTGCACAAAAGGAACATCTGTTTTTAATACTGAGAGCAGATTCTTAAGGAAAAGGAACTGGTGGCATGCTTGCAGGGGCTTTTTACAAAGCTTGATAGTAAAAACTAATTGGCTTTTGAGTAGCTGGTACTATGCTCCAAAAGAACCTTCACTTTTTATGCCTATGACCAAGTTTTGCAGTTTGAGGCCAAACCTTGCAAAATATCACAGCTCATTTTCAGGATAATATCTGAACTTCACAAAGATGGAGAAGACAACTAAACTGTTCTCAATACAAATCAGCTCTTGACACCTCTAAAGAGTAAAGGCTTGTATCAGATGATCTGAGACTGGTTTATACAGGGATGCTTGAGACTGGAACTATTTTAGGCTCATCTTCTAGCACAGAAAGGTCCCTGATGCTCCTGAAGCCGTGGGGCAAGAAAGAGAGCACTACTGCATGTTATAAACACCCTTGGCTGATATGTACAAAAGTTCATACAGGTATTTTCATAGGCTATAAAATAAAGAGTTCAAATTGACCAAGAAATAGATGAAGCCTATAATCTTCAGGATGCTATCTGCAGTAAAGGTTATGTATTGCACATCACAAACTATTTTTTAAAAAAGTACCTTCTTTGCTATGGCAAAAGACTGGTTGCACCTTCCACGTTTTCCAAGCTCACAGGTGGGCATGATAAAAATCTTAAAAACATGCCATTAAATATGCCTTTACAACATCCCTTCTGCCTCAGCTAGATATATCTGTGAATCCTCCCTTTGCACTGGAGATTAAATAAATTCCCAGGACAGTTGAGAAGAATTAAAGTATGACCTGATAGTTTCTCTGCTTGACAATAATAATCTCTGTCAGTTTGTGCTGTATCCAAGATACTGTTCTCTGATCCATGCTCAGAAAACAGATATTGATGGTTTTAGCTGATTAGCATCTGTATACCATTTGGCATTTCAGTCTCCAAACATATTTTACAAAATGTTGCAGCAGGTGGTTTCTAGACTGTGCACAGTGATGCAAATATTTCCCTGCATCGCCTAGCTAATGTCTTGAAACTTTCTTCTGCCTTAAACAAACAGTAGCGCTGTTGAGATTGGCTACTGGAGTCCAATCTTTTGACTGAGATGTGGCTTGCACCCTGTATGAAGGTATGGGAAGGTTGTCTGACCATTCCCATCCTCTATTATAGAACAGGACATCAGCTGCTAGCTGGTCAAAACGCAGGTACTCCTATACCCCCAATGCATCCAGTAATTTCGGGTAAGGCATCTGGACAGGTGACAACACAGGGACGGAACTTGCCGTTATATGCTGTGAAGTATACAGGCGCTCCTTAAACATGACCACGCTCACGTGTCACACAACTGGAATACCCAAATTTTAGTCGAGCAGCAGATGCGTGTCAGGTTATGTGAGAAGGGAGAGGCTGTGAGGGTCCCTCAGGACAAGGTCGGAGGAGAGCAGGACACAGGATTATTCATGCAGGCTGCAGCCTGCTCCCTGTCCTGAGATGCCTTTAAGAAAATGTTTGCTCGCCCATTGTTTATTTAATAAAACACTACTTCAGACCTTTTATTCATTTAAGCTTTCCATCAAAATTCCCTGAAATTCCTTTAAACAAAGAGTATCTTGGCAGTAAGTGAAAAGAGCAGGTAACTGTGATGCATCTCACAGGAACCCTCACACATATTCAAGGCTTGCGAGGAAAAAGGGTGGACACAAAGCTGGGGAAAACAAGCAGCTTCTGAGAAACTGGAGTTTAACATCCATTACCTTTCTTATTGTAAACAGACGGCCCAATCCCAAAAATGAGGGAGTGCATGAGTTTTCAGAATTAGGAATAGGATCTCTGTGCAAAAAGTAAAATTCACTCTTTCCATGAAAAGTTGTGGAGAAGAAAACTAGTGA
Source organism: Sagittarius serpentarius (assembly GCA_034782735.1). Taxonomy (NCBI): domain Eukaryota; kingdom Metazoa; phylum Chordata; class Aves; order Accipitriformes; family Sagittariidae; genus Sagittarius; species Sagittarius serpentarius. The sequence continues at coordinate 17,329,282 of JAVKLA010000030.1, read as the reverse complement.
GACCATCCTGAGAGATTTCCCCTCCTCAAGCAGTCCACGGAAAAATGGACCAAAATTTCAGGAAACAGTGCTCAGTCAACAGCAGTGGATCAAGTCCCTCTAGCCCCCTGGATATAACAGACCCGAAGCTGAGAGTCACCCACCGATGCGTGTCTCCAGGCTGGCTCTGTGGGAGCTGAGCACCATCAGGCCGAGGGTGGACGGCACCGTCACGAGCTGCTCGGGTCCCGCACTGATGGCAGGGCAGCTGGGGAGAGATTCGGGCACTGCTGAGCCCATTCCCTGCCGCCCCTTGGCTCCTGGCCTCCAGAGAGACTCAGGGCAAAGGGCGAGAGAGGAGACAGCTGTGACATTTTGGCTCCTGCTTGTTTTCAGTTTAAGACCAAGATGTCTTGTTCCAGCCTCAGGTCACAGAGCAGGAGCCTGCCATGCAGTGCAGCCAGTGTCTGTGTGGAAAGCCGTGGAAAGAAGATAAATTAGCCAGAAAGTGTGTGGTGGCGTAACAAGGATGATGAAGTACAATCATGGTTGCGTAAGAGTAGTATATGTTCTAGTAGGTATAACAATGAATTAAGGCTGGTATGAAAATACATAAATTTTACTTTTTTTTTTTCTTTTTTTCTTTTCATTTTCATTAACTTCTGCTAGCTTGAGAGCCATTCCTGTACACACTTCCAAGTTCCATAAAGTGATCTATGGACCACTGGAAATGATTGTAGATACTCAGGCCCATGTTGCAACAAACTTCAAGCTGATGGCTGAACTGTAACTTTGGAATCCAATTTAAATTGGCCATTTTAGCACAAAGCTACACACACTTTTTTATTGCAAATTTATAGAGACATTCTCCGTTATAAAACAAATTGTATCGTGTTTATCTAGCATTTAAATGTCCAGTGCTAAAGCAATACAAAAAAAAAGAGAAAAAAGAGCTGAAGTAATGAAAAAGACAAATTCCAACTCAGTTTGACATTTTTCTCCAGCATGATGTTTTTTCAACCTTTTTTTTCTCCATTTTCAGACACCTCTTAGCCTTCCATTGCAAACTGCTCCCATTTGAATTCATCTTTCTTAGATATGGCTGATTAAAACTGGAGACAGTATTGCGGATGAGGTGTCAGCAGTACCTTGTAAAATGGCATGAACTCTCCCTCATCTCTACTGAAAATATCGTGTCAGAGGCATTTTTGGATTGCCATTGTCTTTTCACAGCACTGGTGGCTCTCAGTTGTCCCATGGCCAATACGCCCAGATCCTTCTCAGCGTCAGTCATCCCTAGCTAATGAGCTCCCAGTATAAAGGAAAAAAGTGATAATAGTCCCCAAGCCCAAGCCCATTTACACTCCGTACTATAAAGTTTAATTCCACTTCTGTTACTTTTTCCCCTGAGGTCATCCAGTTCTCCCCACATGGCACCCTGATGCTCTTTACACTGGTGCCTCCTCATGGTGTCATCAGCAAATTTCATTTGTGCCCTTTGTGTTGCATTGTGTCATTCACATGCCAGCACCGCTAAAATAAATATTAGGTAAAAACAGTCATGTTCACTATCGCGTTGCTCTGAAAACACCCATGAAACTAAAGTGAGCCCGTTCTTTTAACAAGGGCAGAGTTGTAAAGCTGGAAAACTGCTTAGCTGAGTTCAGGGCTCTCAATAAGCCCCCCCGCCCCATGCCATTACAGCTCCGGCTGCTTTAAGGACCTCACCACAGAGCTCCTTTGCAGGCCCACGCCAAGAGGGTTACACACTGTGCGGCCCACTGCACGGACGTGCCAGGCCGGAGCCGGAGCATTCAGGAGAAGAGCCACAAGACACAGCTGCGTGCCGCTGGGGCGAGCGCGGGCCCTCCCTGCTGCGCCAGGGCTGCCGAGTCGCCCCGAGCCCGGGGGCCATGACGTACCTCGCGTGCAGCAGCCACAGGGCAACATCACCGCCGCCGCCAGGGCCCCCCGGCAGCATCAACCCCATCAGGCTGCCAAGAGCAGGGCCAACCCCCAGCAGCCGTAGGGCATACGGGAGCAATAAGAGAAAGAAATAGAGGCAGGGCATAGGCCCTCCAGGTGGTGAATGCAACAGACGTCTCAAAATTTCATTTTGATAATCTTCAACTCGTCGTGCCACTGGCTTTAAAAGCCCGTGTGCAGGTGCCACATCTTTGTCCTCCAGCTCTCTCCCTGGTCATGTAATACACACGATTTTATTTGAAGGAAGCCCAAGTAAGTGAAACTCTATGGCCTTGATTTTTATTCTCAGCACCCCATGCAGGTTTTCTGAAAAGAACTGTTATAAAGATTTTTCAAAGAAATTGGGGTCACCTGCTGCAGTGAACTGAACATAATTGGGAAGTACTGGAGATATCCTCTGTTTGGAAATGTATTGCGTGTGGATGATGGCTAGTTCAGCTTTGTATGAGTTTCTGGCTTCACATGCTATTTTTAAGAGCTGTAAATGGAGCAGGTCCTGCCCCGCCCCCCCCACCCTCTCCTCCTACTCACTGATTTCTCAAATTAAATTGGGTACAAATACTGGAACAAATAATTTTCTCTCTACATAATAAGAAGATAGGCATAGACAGAAGTTCAGACACATACAGCATGTAGCATCTTTACGAGATACGATCAGCAGTGTGGCTTTTTGTCACAGGGTTTGCCTTTAAAAATTGTAATCATCAGCTTAGCATGTTTATCATCCCGTAAGAGGGATACTTTTACCACCGCTTATGAAGAGAGATGGCTATGATAAAAGATCACCTTTATGTTTATCAGAACCTTTTAATTGCACACAGCATGCATCCCTTGAGGATCTAAACTGTGGCCCTTACAAGCACTTGCATTAAGAAAGATGTCGCTATCATTTGAGAAGGTGTTCTCAGCGCTGCATGTTAAAATAGATGCACCTCCTTCAGCCCAAATTTAAAAGGGGAACAGTGAGATTGCTGGCTTCCCCAGCTTCCTTTGCCCTCACAGGAGAGAGGAGCTAGAAAGCAAATATCCCTTCCTTGCTAGCTGTTGCTGCTTTCTGCTTTTTGTACTACTGAGGTGAGTAGAGCAGCCCTGGCTGCTTCATGTATTTTACTTGAAGCAGGAGACGGATAACAGCAAAAGCAGACTCCCTCCTGTCTCCCCCCGCCTTTCATGACTGCCGAGCCCAGAACTGTTCGCAGAAGCTAACTGTTACAACTTGCTGATTCAGGCCAAGCTCACGCTTTTTTAACTTGCGCCAGGTATTGACTGTTTTACAGAGTCAGATGCCAGCTGGAAATGGGAAGCCCCAAACCCCACAAGTAAATGTTCTCCTTGTGCTGTTTCATACAGCAAAAAGCACAGCACAAGAGATCCTCCTTTGAAGCGCCGACAGTAGCTCAGGGTGTATTTAGAGCAACTTGTTCAGCACACAAATTGAGATGATTGGGTATTATTGCTGTAAATGAGACCTTCCAAACAGCAGTCATTTTTTGATAGTTTTTCCCTGAATTCTTGCCACTTTATCTTCCTTCTATCACAGGTCTCAGGACCATTTCCCCACTTGGCCCAAGCAGTCAAGAAAAAGATGCAGGGTCTTACTGTCTGCTTCATCCAGGAAGAGAACTTGATGAGAACACCAGATAATTGTAAATAATTGTGCTCGTTCTCAAGAACAGGCAAAGTCTCCCTTCTTACCACATCACGAGTATCTGAAAAACATACACTTGCTCCATTGCTCTCAGAATCAAAACTCGATTCTGAAAAGGCCTCCCAGGGCCTTTCCTTGGGCTAGACTTACCTTACATACTTGGATTGTGCTGGAACAATCATCACTGCCTACAGCGTGTGTTTGTGTGTCACCTACACACTCCAGCTCAGTAGGGTACTGAAATGAAAGTCCATTGTTCTGACCGGTGGGGTTCCAGTTGCACACATCTTTGGACTGAACAGAGAGAAGGACTGTTTTCTGGGGTTTGGAGTTGACCATTAATTCAGCTGTCTGCTTTCAGGAGCTCTAGAACGTCTTGCAGCCTCCCTGAAGGACTATGATTTTTCCCAATAGCTTGACCCAAGCTACAACAACTTCCTAGGTGCATCTACCCAAAGCCACATGGCAAGGGAAGAGTATAATAGAATCTTAGAACGGCTTGGGCTGGAAGGGACCATCAAAGTTCATCTAGTCCAACCCCCCTGCAGTGAGCAGGGACACCTTCAACTAGATCAGGTTGCTCAGAGCCCCGTCCAGCCTG
>JAVKLA010000030.1:17305061-17322005 GCA_034782735.1 Sagittarius serpentarius | reverse complement strand
TGTTTAATCAAGGAGGGGGAGTGAGAGAGCGGCTTTGGTGGGTACCTGGCGTCCAGCCAGGGTCAACCCGTCACAGCATGGTAGATGATGGAGAAGTTCTGATTCCCACAAAAGGCCACAGCCACTGAATGTACTTCCTAAAAAAATTCCTCCTCAAATTACTGCCAATCAGACAATTTAGTGAAGCCTGGGAGTTTCAACAGTGGCAAGGTTGTAAAATGTAGAAATGGACAACATCTATAGAAAAAGCAGCAGTCTAAAACTTCCCAGAGTTCAGCAGATGAAACTGTCTTCTCATATTTTAAAAAAAGAAATGGATGGGTTGTTTTGTAGCACTGGCCTTAATACGGTCCCCAGGGCCCAACTGTGTCCTAGCTGCTACCTTCCTAAGGAGGCTCTGGAGCCTCCAGCCCTGGATGTCTTTAAAGAACAGGTTAGACAGAGCTACCTGGAGTGGCATAGGCAGGTGTAGCTAAGCTTGCTGTAGGTCAAGGGAACAGCCCAGAGGTCAGTCACCGCAGGAGGTCTCCTTCCCATCGTTAGATTTCAAATATTATTAATAGCATTCAGTAATAATTGCACTAACAGACTTGTCCTTTTTCTGCAAACACTGGAAGTCCTTAAGTCAAGACCACATATTTTGCAGAAGGAATGCTGTGCTTCAGATATGCTGGGCTCCAAGAAGAGACAGCTGGGAAGATTTTTGCTCTGTGCTACAGAAAATGTCAAGCCCGATGGTTGCAATGATCCCCAACAGTTCTAAATTCACGGAATATATCACAGCATTTGTTTCTTCATTGTTTAACTACAGATGTACTTAATATTCACCAAATGGGGGGGGGGGGCAATTGTTGCCTCCACCCCCAGCTCACCCAGAAATATAGCGTCTGTGATTCTTCAAATTGCTGTGGTGCTGGTTCATTCAGTCACATAGGAAATTACTGGGACAATAAGACAGGATGTGGTCTTCATGGTACCACCATCCCCAAATACTCAAAAATTATGAACTCCATGCCAAGAAACAATAGTTGAGAAATTATTGGTTCTCTTTATTTGTTGGGGGGGGGGGTGTTGAACTTCTAGGGAGTCACATCAATTTTTTTGTCAAAACCACGATATTCTTCTGAGATTGCATGACTCAGTCTGATGGAGCTTTTCAAACAGCAGTATCCTAGAGTGGGCAATGCTGCTGACAAATTAAAAAAATAGATTCTCTTCTTGCTGGGGGGAAAAAGCGCACGGTGTTGGGTGGTTTGGCATTTCATGGGTGTGAGATGCTAAGAACTCAAAACTCCTCCCAGGCTCTAGGAATTTAACATCTCAAGGCACCAAGCCGTGCAGAACCGGAAATTACTGTTGCTGTTACTTTGGTGATCTTTTACAATTAGACGTTTTCCTCATGTGTTTTGATGCTTTTGATCACTAATATTGCACTGTTTATTTCTCTCCTTTTATTACTGTCAAGGCTAAAATAATATGTGGTGGAGAAATGCACTCAGAAAAGACAGATTCTAGTTTTATTCTCACGCCCACACTGCAAAATACAGCATACAATAAATCTGCAAGTGGATCTGGATTCGTGACTTATGTGGGCCATTAATATTTAATATATGCAGTATTTACGTTTTTGCAGGTTTGTCCATATCCTATTCTAATGTCCTGTAAACAGGCTCCAGATAATTTCTGACATCTCTGGAGCAGGAAACTGCTATGTATACAAAACTTAAACTGTGCTGAAGATGAGAAATGATGGCAGAAATAAGTGTTAGAGCCCTTTGATCCCCTCTTCCTTTCTGCAGCAGTAAATATATTCAGAAAGGCAGCGCTGCAGATTTATAAATGTTAGCACTCTGAGTGAAGTCAAACTAATTTACTCTATGAACTTCTCTGACATTATGAAAACTTTACAAAGAGACTTCACTTCATGTGAAGTATTAAAATACTATAATTTTAACTTAAAGACCCCACTTACCGGACTTTTAAGTGCCTTTCCGTATATCTTCTGTGTTTAGAAGTGTTTTAAGAAAAAGCGGGAACACCATAAAGATGGCAAAATAAATTATGCCTCTTGAAGTTTAGGAATAGCACCAACATAAAATAAAAAGGCATGAATCCATTTTTCACAGATCCAGACTCAAGCAGTAGACCCAAGCAGCTGTGAAGAAGAAGTGTCGAAGGAGCTCGTTCTGAATGAATCGATGGTGACGAGGGAGTTACAATGCCACTGGAAATGTCTAACATGGTTACAGAGGGGCTGAGCTTAGATACCTTGTGGGGCTGGCCGTGCCTCTCAGGTGGTAAGCTAATGCACCATTTGTCCTGGGGGAAAAACTATTTGATGGGTGGCAGTTCAGGACTCAACTAGTTGCAAAGCTGAGAGTGGCCGAATGGGGTGTATGGACATCTCATCGAGAGCACTGGACTGGACCGTGTTCAAGAGAGATGGCTTGAAGCTGTAAGTTGCAGCATTTCGCCGCAGTGCTCCAGTCTGGAAGGCACGCGCTCAGCACCGCTGGCTGCAGAGGCAGATCAGCCTGTACAGCAGTACAAACTGCAGCTGCATTTTCAGACCTTTTCCTCTGCTTATGCTCCACGTTGAGAGCTGGAACAAAGGAAACACCCCGAAAGGAGACAAAGCCTGGAGGCTGGATAAGTTCTTCATTGCAGCTGAGCAGATGATCACGTCTGTCAAGAAACAGGACAAATAATGGGTGGAGGAGTACTTTTTCCTCCTGATGTGAAGCTCTCTCTTAGCAGCAATTGTAGGTACCACTTTCAAAGCATCTATAACAGGCTAGGAAAACCTTGACACCTTAATTAGTTCAGAATGGTGCTCTGCATCTCTTTGGCTGCAACAGGCCCATAAGACCTTTGTTCCACTCTCTACAGTGATTTTCCATAGATTTTAAAATCCTGTGCTACCTTTTGGTTGTCGTCTGAGCACAAGCCTCAGCGGCCGTCTGTGACTCTGAGGTAAAGGTCATGCGTGACATCTACATGTTTCTGGCATTTGGCTGGTGGACCTGACTTCTCCTGGGTACTGGTCAGATGATGGTCCTCACCACTTTCCAATCCTAAAGGAAGTGATCTAGTAAAATCCTTAACAGCAATGTGTGTCTGCTTTATACAGCTAACGAATGTGGCTATCCAAATTTCAGCACCCAAGTTAGACTGCTGAGAGCTAGCTTAGATGTTTTTCTTTACAGCACCATCTAGTGCCATTTACACAAGCCACACTTTTCTTCGACCTTGCCTTCTTTCACATAAATACACAATAAAATACACATTTAAAAATAAATACAGAATGAGCCTAAGTCCTTTCCCCCAAAAATACGCAAATAAATACTGTTTTTTTTTTCATGGGGAAATAATGAGTGAAAAATACCACAGCAATAGATGGGCAGTGACTTCTTCTACTCTAGAAACGATACTAATGATGTTACAAGAACCTGAATAAAGCAGGATAAAATAAAATAAAATAAAATAAAATAAAATAAAATAAAATAAAATAAAATAAAATAAAATAAAATGCTGATTGTTTAAAACTACGTGTTTCTTCTGGACTAAGAAAGTGCTTGTGGTTAGGTGTGAGTTTGCTAAGATGGACTCCCTTGCTTTTAAGATGCCTTGCCCACTTTTTCTAACCTCAGACAAAGCCTTTTGCTTGACATTGTTAAAACGTGTTTAACTTCACTGAATAATTAATGCAGAAGATAAAGATTGTCTTTGCCGATAGCTCAACAACCACCATCAATTACAGTGTGAGTTCTTACAGTAAACATTCCCTGAGCCTCCATGATGATCATTGCCACAAGAGCCAAAGACCCTACAACCTCCCCCCCCAAACTTGTTTTGTCCTTTGCTATGGTAAAAGAGTCAAAAGAAAAAAAAGGGGGGGGGGAGGAGGAAAGGAAAAAAAGGGAAAGGGGAAAAAGGGAAAGGGGAAAAAGGGAAAGGGGAAAAGAATAAATGGAAAGAGGGAAAAAGGGGGAAAAGAGAAAAAGGGGAAAGGAAGGGAAAAGGAAGGGGAAGACAAAGGGAAGAGGTAAGCAAAACAGAAAGGGAAAGGGAAAATGAAAGGGAAAGTGAGGAAACGTAAACACAACCAAGCAAGCAAAATGCTTCTTTTATTTTATTTCTTAAAAACCTGATGATAAATAATAATAAAACTTTTCCAAGCATCCTGAAAATTGCCAACACATGGAGGAGGAAGCTATGACAGCAGCCAGAGGTTTTCCGAGGGATTTTTCACATGATCATCTTGTACTGTTGCAATAAATTCTTACAGTCTTCTGGAGATCACAGTGGGAATCAACTGCCATCTAGACAAAGCAGTGACACAGAGAGCTGTAGTGAATACCAGAATGCCACATATTGATAGGATTTAGATGAACAAGTATTCTCCCTCCACAAAATAATGTCTGGTCTAGTCTCATATTCATTAATTGTAACTTTGTAATTCGACCTTGACAGCTTGTAAATTTTCAGGACACTATTCTTAAAAGCATTTCTGGCAGGTTATGCTTTCAAATCACTGGTTTCATGGTTGGACTTTATAGGGAAAGGTACATGTTTTAAAGAGCTTTTGTGTAAAAATCTCACAGGGTATGCCAAAGGCAAACTAATGACCACTGGTGAAGCCACAAATGGAACTGGGTAATATACTGATACGAGCAGTAAACAGTATTCGATTTTAACAGCAACTAGCATAGAATAACATGTCTAATTTAATTTATGAACCTAATTTAAATGCTGGAGAGACTTGACACAGAAAAACTAGTTGCTATGTTGTTTTCTGTATTTTTATTTGCTGCCCATCAGAAAATGGGAAGGACATTATAGCGCTTGATGCTAATTTGTTGATCTGCCTATGCTGTTGGCCTTTCTTGCCTGCTTGTGGCACTTTTGCAAGTAATTCTAGCTGTTCTTAAAACTGACTCAAAGAAACAATTGATTTTCTTGTTATGATTTATTATCATTGATCAGTGTGTGAATAACACATTTTTGCTTTTGGAACGCTGTACAGCCACAGCTAAGGTTAGCAACCTTTTTCTATTTGTCCCTGCAGGGAAGAAGTAACTAGGGCTCCATAAGTGCAAATGCTCTTTCTTTATGAGCAGATCTGCCCATATGAGTAAATCCCAGTGAAGTCACTGGGATAATTCAAGTGCACAAGACTGTGCTGCCTGGGACTGTGACACTTGTGTATAGCTCAGCTAAAAAGCCTCTTATTCTTCTTTTCTTTATGGCATACATTTCTAAACACTTCCAAACTGTTTATGTTAATAATTGTGAAAGCTGAGGGTCTGCGCCTGCCTGAATTGTCATTCCAGTATAACCCTGAGAGACAGCAAGGGTTCTTTACAATGAACAAACCAGAAGTCCAGCTTTGTTTTGGGGGTATTTGAATGCTGACCTTAGGAAGTACATTGAAATGAAAGAAGCTTGCTGCAAATTTTTTTGTACAAAGTAAAATAATCATTGCTAACTTCTATCTCTGTCTCATTTTCAGGTCTTATAGGCCTGTCTTGTTTCACTTGTACATTCACTAAATAAAAATGGTCATTATATTGTTGTAAAACTTAGCTAAAAGGGGAAGATTTCACTCTGGCAACCGCCGAAAGACAAAATGTACCATAAAACATATATATATATATGCTCCAGAAGATACCTTTTGCTAACTAATAAGAAAAATATTTCTGATCTTCATAAGGAGAATTATATTTATGCTTTTTAATATTCCCTTGTGCTGGTGAATAGCATGGCTTTCACTTGACTTTCAGTATCAAACTTTTGCAAGAACTCTCCCTCCTGTACAAGACCAGACATCCCCCAGTCACTGAGGGTGAAAGAAAGGAGGGTTTTGGCCTTCTGTGACCCCCTAAACAGTGGATTAGTCAGATTTTCTACTTTTCAAAGAGTGGCCCCTTCCTCCAGGTGATTTGTTGGAATCACGGGTGCGGGTCAAGACGATGCTGATAAAGAAAGCGGCACTGCAGCACAATCTCAGCACTGCATCATCTACTCCTGTTGCATTTTTGGTGTGAAACATTTTTCTCAATGGGGTTCTTTTTGTGTGTGGCTGGATATCTGTAAAGCAAAGCATAGCAATACCACAGTGTTTCTGAGCTTTAGCAAAGTTTCTTTTAACAAGACATTTTCAGCAAAATGTAAGTTTGCTGAAATCAGAAGTGGATGACCAACATCTTGGTGAATGTCTGGTTTCAGTGACAGCAGGATCTGGCATAGCAACAGGAATCCTCCTGCAAGGGTTAATTTGCAGGATCAGAGCTTCCTGACCAAAAAACCCAAAAAAACCCTCAAAACAACAAAAAAAATTTAGATCAGGGAAATTATTTTATAGCTCACCTATTTTTGTTTCCCAAACTGTGCTTAACAAGAAAAGAAAGATGTCAGTTATACTCATTCTGAAAACAGGAACTTCTGACATTGAGAGTCTTTTACCTTCACAAATTTACACTCTGTGAACGAGTATCCAACTAATATTCCAAGTACACAGTCTGAGACAACACTTAAAAGCACAGGTATTGCAGGCTTAGTAGCAGTAAAAAAAAAAAATCAATTTCTTTTATTTTTACACTGAATCATCAATAGCTAAATAGCTGAAAGTAGAAATTCTTTATGTACGTGCACAGAAAAAATAGATTTAGAGTGGAAACTTTTTTGGCAAGTATGAGTTTAACAGTATTTGAAGTAGATGAGATATTGATCCCTAAAATAAATAAATAAATACAAATGCCCAAACCTTTTAAACTTCAAGTATCTGCAAAGTTAACAACCTCACATTCAGAAAACTGATAAAAAAGACTTCCCTTTCTTTAAAATTGCCATGAAACAGGACTTCTCTTGCCTTTCCTTTCTGAGGACAACAGCATGCCTGTATTTGCATGTGGCAGGAGGAAAAGTGCACAACCTCAGGAGTGGTCTCTGGACTTTGTGGTTCAAGCCAGTCCGATTTGATAAACAAAGATGTTAAAAACCCCCACAGTCAGTGTCCAGACCAGCTATTAAAATAGCAACAATAGCAACAAATCCCAACCCTTCAGCAAACCTCATTCACATCTGGAGCTCCATCTTTTTCCCTGGGCTGCTCCTGGGAACTGAATACTGTTGATTTGGTAGCATACACTTGACCAGAGCCACGAAGAGGTGTTTTCAGACTCACAGCAGGTCTAAACAGTGCTGCATACACATACTCCCAGCTCTCCAGGTGTGAATCAGGTCCGGCCCACAAGGCACATAAACACGGCTCCGAGCCCTAAGCCAGCGCACCTTGCCTTTCAGCCGCCCTTTGTATCTTATATCAAGTTCCATGTTCTCGGGTTGTGAGGCTCAAAAGAAGCTGTTAGTATCCAGCTGCCCTGGCTTGTGGCAGCAGCATTTCTGTTACCATTTTTTATTATTCCCCAGTAAGGTCTTACCTGTTCATGTGGAGGCCACCCCGTTTGTGTGCAACAGCTCTGCTTGCAGCTCAGCAGTGATTTGAAACCAGGAGCAGCACTGGTTTGAAATCCATGAGCCGACAGTCCTGTAGGTCATAGCTGGCCCCAGCTCTGCAAGGCGGAGTATTACTTCCTGCCTCCCTTGAAGGGCTCGGCAAACTCCAAGCACATCTGCAGAAACGTCTCCAGATATGTGCCTGTTTTCAGATCAGAGTTGAGGGCTGGGATGAAAAAAGAGAGAAAGGGAAAGAAATCGCATGTAATGCTCAGTAATCGGAGAGGCACATATTGCATAGCTGAGTCAAAAGGGTGAATTAAGTCTCCCAAGTTTATGTCACTAAAAGGCTGCCCGAGTATTTCAGCTACAGCAACAGCAAACACCAGATGGGAACTCGTTCATTCTGCATGGACTCCGGCGAAGTCCTCTGCTGCCCAGCGCTAGCAGTGCAAGAGCACAAAATGTCCAACCTGCCTTTCTGGGGCCAAGGCGGCTCCTGCTGCAGCCTTGGGGCTCGGCTACTTTTCAGTGGTGTCAGGCAAAGCACCTCCGAACTCATGAGGCGCACATGCTGTCTGCCCAGCTCCCCTCAGGCCGGGTCAGAAGTCTGGGTCTGGCTTGCTTGCTTTCTCATTTATGCATATCAGGACGCTCAGACATTTTTCAAACTTTCCTTTAAAACGGTCACAAATTTCCTCTTCAAAAAAAAAAAAAGGTATGAGAAAATGTTATATTTACGGGTTGGTTAAATACAAACACAAGGCATCACAAAAGACAAGATAAAATTTTCAGAGTTGGCAGCTCTGGAATATGATTTTGGTACATATTTTCAATATTTATCTCCCAATGAGGAAGCAGCTCACTTTTGGGTCCTTATACCTTGACACTGAAAACGTTTGTGGAAAGAAAACTTCAACTTACAATCAAGATCCACTGAATAAGGATTTATTACTTTTTATTATTACTTTTTCAACTTTGATCCTGAGTTACAGAAGTCAATTTGATATTGATGGAATTAGTTTATCTGTAACACATAACTTTTATAGAGATTAGGCTATCCAGTCCATTTATTTAGTGAACCTGAACATAATATACAATGAAAGAGAAAGCAGTCTTGTATCTTAAAAATGATATTTCTTCTAAAATAGAAGCTTAGCCCCAGCCTACACTCAAGTACAAGATGTCACAGAAAAACAACCAGTTATTATGGAGAGGTACACCTGCGTGCAAATACAGTGCAGGTTTTATGGAAAGACAAGAATAAATCAATTAAAATCCCTTTTAAAGATAAACTGTCACTGCATTCCAGCTGGGGCGGGGGGTGGAGGAGGAGGGAAGGGAGCTAAAATCTGAACAACCTCTAAATCCTTCCTTGCAGCCTGCGGTTCACTCCTCCACCTCTTATGGGGAACTGGTATTGATTTCCCAGTCTTAATAGACCATTATGGATGAAGCACTGCTGCACTCTGACATGCTCATTGGTAGGAATGTGCAGTGGCTTGTGAACTGTTACTTGAAATTTTGCTACCAGATGGCTGCAGCTTTGCAAACCACCTGCCACAAGACTGAGCCATTCTGGCTCTGATTTGAGCAGGAGGAGTAACTGCTGCAGCTCCAGCTTCCCCTTCTGACTGCACGAGGAAAGCGTGAGATTGCAGATAAATATGCGAGGGTGAAGGACATGGAGCAGCATCTCCAGTGGGGACATATCTTGGAATAGCTGCAGTCTGTGCAACCAGCATCTTACTGGACTTGGCAGAAGTGGGGTGGGGTGGAGGGGGGGGGGCAGGGGGAACCGTCAGCAAGTACTGAGGACGTTACAGCATGTCAGTCCTCAAAATGACAGATATGTCAAACCAGCATATGTCTCAAATCTAATTTATTAATAAAAAAAACCCTTTCAAGTACAAAAATCAGTATACAATCACTGACCTCACTGCATTCTGTTCTCTACATTTGGTGTATTCTTTACTGACCATATCTGTCTAATCTAGATTTGATTTGTCTTATCTGTAGAATAGATACAATAGATGAAATGATTTATCTCAACATTCTGACTACAGACAATTTAAATTTCTCTATAATAATGCAGGAGTAATCAAAACATATTACTCTCTACCACTTCCCCCTTAAATCCCATGCTAGCTCCAAGCAGCTCCAGCTTGAACTGGAAGCAGTTTATTAAAGTTAAAGCCGTTTGTGGATTTGGTTTTTTGGATTGTTTTTTGGTTTTTTTTTGTTTTACTTTTGGCTTTAGCTTATCAATGGAACAGCAGTGTTTTGTCTATCCAGAGATTTGTTTAAATTGTGTGTGATAAAAGTGTAAAAAATTGAATTCACATTTACAATCTTGGGTAAAATAAAATTAATAAGTGGGAGCTTAAAGGGTGCTACAGAGCCCTCTGAGGGTTCTGTAGCCAAGGTGAAAAATCCAGAGTTCACAATTACATGCTTAATGATCAGTAAAGTGAAGCAAACGCTAAAGCACCTGATGAATCATGCCCTTAGGATATAAAAGTCGTCTGCTGACAGTGGTTTCCCTCAGCTTCAAAAACTGAAGTCTTTGTATCTCAATTTCCAAAATGTGGTTTTCCCAGAAATACATTTTCCCAAAAAGATAATTAAGGCAGACAAGCATTTCAGGTATTCTTCTTCAACAATCGCTTCTGAAAAACTACAATTTTTCTGTTGTCAACTCACTGTAAAGCAACCTGGAACGTCAACTCCAGACTTCTTGTAGCCAGTAAGCCTCAAGGATAAGTTCATATTGAGTAAAAAATGAAATGGAAATTAAAAAGGAAAAATATCCATCCAAAACACATCAGAAGCCCCTTTTCACCATATGAACGCTACTGTGTGACAGATTGTGATTTACAGTGAGTGGGCTGGTACAGGGTATATGTATTTAGATTAAAATGTAGATTATATGAAGGCACAATAGGTGATCCAAAATGTACAGCAAGTAGTATGCTTTGCTTTTTTTTTACACGAGAATTAGAGAGACCTAAAAAAGAGAAATCTGTCACTTTCAAATTTGCTAAAGTTGAAGAATTGGATTCCGTCTCCCTGGCTTGTTACCGGCAAGTTGCTAAAACGTATAAAAGTTTGATTGCGTGGTCACTTTGCCAGCACTACAACTCTGACTTCAAAAGGTTTTTGCCTTTGGGATGTTGGCATTCAGCATCGTATCCACTAGATGTCACTCAATAGTCATAATAATTTCCAGCTTTGACATAAACACACAAAAAAAAAAAACATAAAAAGGGCAACAAATGTCTTTTTCTTCAGACTCAGAATCATGTTCTTTCAAAAACCTGGACAGTCACTGTTTAAAGTTAAGATGGGATGTCTGAAAGGTTGTCATCATCACTTCAAAAATTATAGCTTTAAACTTGTACGTTGATCCTATTTAGAAGCCCTGGTTGCCATCTGGAAGTTATAGATTTCTTTAATAAATCTGGTTCTTTAAAAAAAAAAAAAAGAGCATTTGGAGGGTGATGGACTTGATGCTAATGAGTAATTGTGCCTCTGGACCGTGAACATACTGTTCAACATTTTGATCTGCATGATGTCTAATGACATTGATCTTCAGTGATGTTGTTTTCTAGTTTATATGTTCATGCCCTCTGGGTTTTTGCCATTAAGAGATGTTTTGAATGCACATCCCCCCAAAAAACATCCATTTACCAGGATGGACGGAGAGTCTGTTACACTGCTTGCAGTAGTGTGTTTCTACCTGGATATTCCCTAGCTCCCACTTCCAGGCATTTGTTCTCGTACGGCTTTTCCTGGGAAAAAAAACAAATAAATTTTTCTCTGGCCTTCAAATGATTTTGTTGGCTTTTTGTATGTTCCCTCTGGCTTCCAAGCAGCCTTTTCAAAACATGGGTACTAGAACTGTTCCCAGTATTGTAACATTGGAAACATTGCATGTGGGGAGAAAACAGCTTCACACACCCGTTTGCTACTTTCTATATAATTTTCATTCAGAAAGAGGCCTATAACATTCTTATAGTATATTTGGTTCTTAAATTATTTCAGGGATAGCTTGTTGTCCCACCTTCCACTAGATTTGTATTTTCCCTGAGGTGGCTAGCGTCCCTCATGAATTCGTATGTTCAGTATGTATTGACAGTTCACTTATTCTCCCAAATCCCAAAGGAATCCTCTGTCTCTGAGGAAGCCATAAACCTTTATCATCTCTTACCCTAATCACCAGCAACAGTGACATTTTCAAATATGTACTGCAAAGACATGCAACAAATTCTGCTCAGCTCCATATTCAACCCTAGTGCTCTGAACAAGGAATGCTAAAAATACTTATTTACTATTCTGTGCAAATTACCCCTTAGATGCAAATTAAACTTGCTATATAATTTCCACAAGAGCCTTTGTGAAAGGATGAGCTCACTGTCACTCCGAAAGGGGCTGAAAGGTTCATAAGAAAACAATCCCTTTCAGCTTCTGAGAAAGCCTCCTCCTACATTTGATAAGACAGTCATGGGCTAACAACCCGTTCCCTGGGAAGCTGCACCTCAAAGACAGACACAGTTGCTGTAGCTAGAGACACAGGTCACACCTAAAGGCCACAGCCACGTGGGCTCCACTGTGCCAGGGCTCTTCAAGCATACAAGGAATGATACTTTGGGGCCAGTTCACCTCATCTTTAGCAAAGGACACTGGCTTACTCACAAACATCAAAACTGAGTTGATCGTGGTTCGTCATGAAACTTGCAGTGATTATAAAGCCCACAGTCTCCTTTTTGTTTCTTTCCTACGGGCTTAGAAGATGACATTTTGATCTCAATAGGTTTCTCTTTTCAAATGCATTTAGGAGCTTTGATGGATCTAGATCCATACCGTAAGATGAAGTCTAAAAATTATTAAATGCTCTGCACAATTGAAACAGGCCCCAAAATTACTTGTCCCTTCTCAAACTCTTTTCCAAAGGCCAAATAAAGCTATGTATTTTTATTATTTGTAACAACAGTCCTGCTGAGGGGAGGCAGGCTGTGCTTCTGTAGCAAAAAAACAACCCTACAGAGGTTTTAATTTCCAACTTACTTTCTACCATTTGTCTAGTGCTGTGTTGGAGAAACGTTTTCACGAGACTTGCATCTAACCTCTGCTTTGCTATATTCGGCTGTAGAAATGGGCCAAGGGAGTCAAAGGTGTTTGTGTGATCTTTGCTTTGGACAACATTAAATTCTTGCATTGATCTGGGGTTCCAAGAGCAAAGACTTTACCCGCCTTAACCACATGGAGAACAATCATAGAATAATAATTTTCATAGCTGATTATTACAAGGACAGAACAAATAAGAGAAGAAGAGAAAGCACAGAATTAAATAGAATTTTCTGGTTTGTTTTTTTTTCAGCCTCTGTTGTTCCCTTTGTCTTTTGCCACCAGACTTTTAACACACAAAGTAAGCTGTTTGGCAAATCTCTCAGAGGATGCTAACAAGGGAAATAACGGGCTTTTTGATGGCAAAGAAAAACAGATGCTGAAGTGAGTTGGAATTATTGTTTCTACTGTGGTTTCTGTTGTAGTGATCCTCTTTCCTCAAAAACGAAGCAGGCTTGAAAAGGGCAGAAAATGAAAAGAACTATGGAGATTAAAAAGTGGAGCTTCTGTTTCCAAGGCTGTCTCTCACTTGCTGTCAGAGTGGTAAGTCCCCAGCACAAGATCTTACCTGTCATGCTTAGATCTGACAAACCTCTACAAGTCAGGCTATTTAAAACTTTGCTTGAGCAGCCTTTGTGATCACAGGCTCTCCAACATGCTACAAAACAATCCTAGCTACCAAAGCCCAACTCTTGAACTAAAGCAAAAAGAGAGGAAGAGAAGGGAAGACATACACAATACACTGGGAAACAGGAAAAAAAAAGGGGGGGTGTGTGGAAGTGTGAGCAGGACTTCAGGTCTTATAGTCTGGCATTGACTAGGATCTTGTTGAAGCCAATGGAGATGGTGATGACACACATAGGTCCCTTTCAGCTACCCAGTGCAATAAGGACATGGTTCAAGAGGAGGATGTCGTCCCCGGTGGTGCTGTATTTCTGATGTAAGGCCTCGCTGTCCTCTGGCACTCTCCAGAAGTATGCTTTCTGGAAATGAAGAAGGGATGATGGACAGAATAGCTTAAGCTTTCATTACCCTGGTTAGTATTTAAGTGAATGCCCAGCACACCAATATTAATGCACTGACTTTTATCCACGTGCCAGTTATTTACCCACCTTAACATCACCACATTTGGTTAGCCCATTTTGACTGGACTAATTCTCATTCACATTTGTTGACTTTCAGCCCATAGGCTGAACTGAAGCATTTTTTGCTTTAGAAGGCTTAGAGCAGTAGTTCCCAAGGGAATACCGCCTGAGGCCACATGATGCTACTACTGGAACTGCACATCATTTTAATCCAAACTGGAGGACTGCACTTGCTATCAGGTCAAGCTCCTGTGGAACTTGGAAGTAAACAGGTGGGAGCTGCACTGCTCCACAGTTTTGTTTTTAAATGAGGCATATTTTAAGTTACCTGGAAACTCCAAGCAAAACAGAGTTTGTACAAACAAGTACAGAAATGGTTTGTCCTCCACAGAGTTGACATGGTACAGAAGTAGGCACACAGTCAAGAAGCACAAGGAGAAACAGTCCAAGGTCAGTGAGCCATTTGATAGATTTCTGACTTCCACTTCAATGCTTTATTCATCCCATACCAATAGGAAATGAGTATTAAGGGCAATCTTACCACCCTTTGAAATAATGGAGATTTGCTTTTCTATTGGTTAATTCAGTGCAGAGGCTATTTTCTGAACAGCAGTAGATGTGTCATCTGCCTTACCTGGCTGATGTATTTGATCAGATACATACATTGTCCTAAGAAAGATAAAGTACACGTCTCATCACGGCAGGGAAAATTACTGCATTTATAGGAAAAGTAAGCACATGGCAAGGGAAGAGTAAAAATCAATGACTTGACTTTACTACAATTCCTTCTTCACTACTGTGCAAGTTTGGGAAGAACAGTCGATGATGTGAAAGTCAGCATGTAAAAATAATTATTGAGTGCGTCCAAGTCTGAGATGAAGGAAATAACTGAGTGAGAACTCTTTCCAGTGAAGCAGCTGTTAATTGTGCTCGTCAGTCCAGTGAATGAAGAGGAATACGAAATGAACTCCTGACCGACTGTTCTTTGGAGAATTTGTTTCTTCCATTCACTGTGCCAGTTCCAGGTGCCCGCACTGAAATGGCATGCTTGTTGCAGGCTCTGGGCCATTAATACTGTCACTGCTTTTTGGACCTTCATAAGCTTTTCAACACTTCTCCACAGGATTTGTGATAAAGGAAAAATATCTAGCACCAAGCCATAAGCCCTGTCTCTTGAAAGTAATGCCTCATGCCTTCCCTGAGAGCACAGAGAGTGCTCCAGGGGCCAAGACCAACACAACTCAAAGAGTCTGTGGGCTTGTGCCGAAGGAAATAACTCAGCCTCCTACTCTCGCCTGTCTGTATTCAAAGTGGAGACAGTACAGAAGAGATACAGACTTAGTTTAAGAAATGTTCAGAGGGAGTTATATTTTGTGGTAAACCCCATTCTCCAAATGCTATTATCCTTTTCTTCAAAAAAGTATTTCCCCTCAGCAAAATTCCTCTATTGCTGTTTCTGGTGTGTTGTTCCTTTGCAAAGGTTTTCTTTCTTTCTTTCCTTTTTTTTTTTTTAATTCTTTTTTTAATTTCTTTTTAATCTTCCTGGAATAAGGACTTTATAATCTTTTCCTAATCATATCAAGATTGGCCTTGTTTCCCTTATAAATAGCACAGATGTGAAGACATCCAAATTGAGAATAAGAGAATCTGAAACCAAGTTATGTCTTCAGTGATTGCTAAAAGGCTTCCCTCAAGACAAGACTCAGCTACCATCATCAGGGGACACTGAAATCTCCCACCTGAATTCAACCAGGATGCTCCCTGTACAGCGTATGAGACCCATACATCCCAACCCTCCTGACCAGGTAACAGCACTAGGCACACTTAAGAAATCTATCCACAGGTAATCTATAACCTGTCCAAGGAGACCAAAGGGGGAAGGCACTGCACGAAATACTTGCAGATGCAATTGCTCCGGACACCTTTTCTTTCTTTCCCCACCTCCAGAGCAGTGTGGCACAGCCACAAGTATTTGACAATGGAAAGTATCTCAGACCAGAGAGAAAGCTTAAACTGTGCTTAGCTTAGGTAGCTATTGCTAATCTTAAAGGCTATACAAGCAAAACACCAAATTTCCATTTGTTTTCACTGGTCAGAGAGAAAAAAAAAAAAATCACAAGACTCTCAAACATACGACTGCTTTTAAAAGCTTTACATAAGAGAAAGGGAGTCAGCAACTGCAAAACTGATTATAAAGGAGATCCTGTCAAAAGGACAAATGTGTTAAAGTTAAGCCTTTCTTTGGAAAGGCAACAGGTTGGTGACTGCAAAGACAAAGGAGCTTTTAAGGAGCACTCGAAACTCTTACTGCACTGAGATTTGTACAAGGGCAACAGAGACTCAAAGCAATAGGGTGCACTTGATGCTAACTGAAGTATTCAAATGACAGTTTTACAATTTAGTTTTACAGATTATTTCATTAGTTGCTCACTGAGCAAGGTATACAGTAGGTTTTAAAAGGCTATCTAGAACTACAAAAGAAAATCTCCTAATTCTTCTTTTGGTTCAGCAAATGTGTATCTTTTCCGCAGTCTGCATCTCTGCAGCAATAAGTGGTAGGGGTAATTAAGTAGTAGTTAGGAATCTGCTGAGTGTTGCATGTCCTTAATGTGCTTTAAGGAAATTCCAGCTTTACAGATGCATGGCATTCCTATTACTTGATAATTGCATTTTAAAGTTTGACATTTTAATTATGCTAATATGCATGGGGTTGTATTTTGAATTTAGTACCTTATTTTATGTACCGAGTGCTATAAGTTCTTGCCCCTAGATTAGTAAAATTTCATGGAAGTCTGGACTGTAATATCCTATCACTTTATCCTCATATTCTAATTAAATGCTGACATTGTTTAAATGAGTTAAATCAAGTATGCTGGTTTTGTGTGTGTTTTGCCATATCAAAACAAATTTAAATTAAGAGCCTTTATGAGAGTTTCATGCTCCTTCTGGCATATTGCATTATTATATCATAATAGATGTAATTTAGAAGATTATGTCACTCCCTAATTCATTCTCCCAGTTGTTTAGGAGACAAGGTTGGGCTCATCAATTCAGGTTGAATATTTTGTCGCCTGTCTTAGCTATTGTTGTGGTTTAACCCCAGCCAGCAACTCAGCACCTCGCAGCCGCTCACTCACTTCCCCCCCACCCAGTGGGATGGGGGAGAGAACCGCAAAAAAGGTAAAGCTCGTGGGTTGAGGTAAGAACAGTTTAATAGAACAGAAAGGAAGAAACTAACAGTGACACTAATAACAACAATAAAGTGACAATAATA
>JAVKLA010000030.1:17275668-17304756 GCA_034782735.1 Sagittarius serpentarius | reverse complement strand
ACATCAGGGTGTTCTCAACATTCTTCTCATACTAAACCCGAAACACAGCGCTGTACCAGCTACTAGGAAGACAATTCTTTCCCAGCCAAAACCAGGACAGCATGTAAGTAACCAAGTAACTCTTAATGAGTCACTTTGCAAATTCGAACAAGAAAAACTGCAGGGTGCTGTGGTGGGGCCTGTATTTTTAAAAGGGACTAGTGATCCAAATACCAATTCAATTCTTGAAACAGCTGCCTTAAGAAACATGTAAACAAGCCTCATTTTCAGATTAGAAGCGCTTCACATTTTCTAGAAAATCACAGTCCTCTTAGGTTTCTCAAGTCTGGCAGCCAAAATAATTAGCTGTTTTGAAAGCTTAGGCTAAAAAGTAATTAAAACCAGAAATTCTCAGAACTGACTATTCTTTTTAACATGGCTTACGTACTTAAATACAGTGGCTCCAGGCTGTACTCTATTATCTACGTTTAAAGTCTGCCTATAACCTACGGCTGAAAAAATAAATAGGGACAATCGGTTGTGCCCTGTCTATCTTGATTTTGCAATTGCATCAAAACAAATGAACAAATGAACATAATTCAGCTCCAAGAGTATGGCACCGCTCCAGGGACTTGGGAACCTTTAAAGGAGAGAGGAAGTACAAGAGGAGGGGAACTTACTCTCCTATATTAACATGAGAAAAGCAAAATACGATAAATTTGATGTAGTTTTAATAACACTAAAAAAATGGATTAGGCCATCTGGGCAGGAAGGAGTTGAGAGAAATTAAATGAAAGTACAAGGGAAAAGTGACTAGAAAAGGACAACAGTGAAAACCAGAAAACATTCTGAATAGCAAAAGTACCATCCATCAAAGTGACAGATGAAATGGAATATGATAAAAAGTAGAAGAAAAAATACCATGAAGCTATCCTGAGCTGAAGTAGATTTTGATGTTTCAGGTACATTTTTACAAACTGATCATCAATACTCAAGACCATTTAGCATCTGAAAGACTGTACTGTATACGAGATTCTATTAGGATGATTAAGAGATCACATGGTTGCTTAAAACAGTTTATATTTATTTACCTGTAACTTTTGTTTCTCCAAACGTTTACTCTTGCCTTTGTTTCATTGATAAGGTTACATAACATTAGGGGAATGCAGCAAAAAGAGGTAAAACTAAGAGGGTGCACTACTAGCAGGTAGATTTGAGATGCATATGCAATCCAGCACAGCCATAGCTTCCAATCCCACACATACCTTAGAAGATGTGAAACATAACTGGCAGTCTACAAAGTGCTGCTGTGGCGACTAATGCCCTTGGTTTTGGGGGCGGAGGGAGATAGCAAAGCATAGAAAAGGAGAAGACAGCAGAGACACACCTGATGGCTGTGAGTAAATCAAAGCAAAGTCCCTGAGGGGAGATGCTGGCATGTATAAAGATAGGCTAGAAAACATCTGCTTTGTCAATAAGCTTGAAAGGTATCACACCTGATAACTCACTGTGCTTCCTCTCCGGTAATCAAAAGGTAATCACTATGCTCCCGGTGTGATTAGGATTATTTTAAAATTCTATTTGCAATTGCTTGTCTACAAGAGGAATGTTTAAGCAAATTAAGGCAAATCAACTGCTGACATCAAGTCAATGTCTGCATTCCACTATCATCTCTTCATTTCTGATCCTTTTTACTGACGTGACCCATGTTACCATAATTAAAGGAACCAAGGGAAAAAAAACCTGAACATTTCAAAATGTCCAGTACTAGGACACTTTTAATTTTCACATGCACAGGATCTCAGCCATGCCTTACTCAGGAATTTGCCTTCTGCCCAGCAGAAGTGCTGAAAGAGGTACCTGTAGCCTCCCCCAAACCTGAAAAAGTAGAGGAACAATGATTTCTGAACAAGTTTCTTGTTTTTTTAAAAGTATCTGAGTCAAAGTATTTGAACTGTTACAGTATCTCCTGTTCTCCACACTGCCAAAAGTCTCCAGTGCCTCCAAGCACGACTCTCTAAGTAACCTCCTTCTACTATCTCAGCATTTAATAGTGGTGGGAAGAATGCAGAACCAGGAAAGACTGTGCATCTTCATCACAGGATTTCTCACCAAAAACCTTAAGGAGAGCTGAGAATAGGAACAATTAGGAGCATAAAGTCGTATTACTTTTCCTTGCCACAATGAAGAGACAATAACCAAAGTTATGATGCTTTTATAGAGACATAGCTGATCTTTGCCTTCCACCTGACAACCCAGTAAGCCAGGGGATGGTCTTCCTAGCACAGAAGAGAGCCTTTCACCTCCTGCCTGCTCTGAGTAAGGAGATACCAGCACGTGATTTCCTGAAAGAGCCGACACCTCTGCTCCCATTACAACAAATCAGTCTGGACAGTCAAGAGAGACTTGCACTATCTGGATTCAAAAGCAGTTGATCCTAGTGACCGTCTTTTACCTGTTAGCCTTTTCCCACTAGGCAACAGCCAGTTCAAACCCAGACCATCCTATGTGCTTGTGAAAAAGATTGCATATACTCATATAATTAATGTATGCTAGGCAGGAACAAAGTGGAACAGATTAAAATGCCGAAAGCACACTTAATTCTAGCATTTCCTAGTTTTTGAGTGTTTGGCAAACATCTTTAACTAGTATGGGATGGTAAACATTAAAAATGGTGTGTTATAAGTACCTGTATCCTAAGCTCCTGGGAGAATGTGGTCTGGACTCTACTGATGGGTGCCATTTTTGCAGGGGTTCAAAGCTCCCAGTCACTTTTGGGGTCACTTTATCCCTGCGGATACAAAGGGCGTGCCTCCACACATTAATGATGGCAAGAGGTGCATTACTTGTCACATGGCCCTACTGAGTCTAGAAAAAACTTTCTATGTTTTCCTTCTCTTACATAGCCACACCAGGGCCAGCTATACTGTGGCCTTCTGTGAGTCAAATTGAAATTGTATTCTATTTCAGACTCCATAAGCAGTGAAACTGTCCAGTTTTCTATGTCTGTGCGTACAAACATTCACGCATCTTGCCTAATGCAGCTATTAAATTAAAAGATCCTACTGTTTCTAATTGGTCTTCCTGAGTTGAAGTGTTTTATCCATTCCACTTTAGGTAAAGCTCCATAGAGAGTCTATTTATAACTGTTGCCAACATGTGGTTAATGCTTCTGACCTTTGATGGTAAGCAATTCTAATGGTTGTGTAACACAGCAGCAGCATTTTTCGTTACCATTCTGGATGTTCTTGTTTGGGAACAGTCTGATGGCTGCTATTTCCCCCCTCTCTCTTTCTTTCTCTATTATTTTAAAGTCTGCTAAATACAAGGAATTATTTGCTCAGATTGCAGACCAACTGAGTCTTGCAGCAGCTCATGAGCAATAATCCACAGAACAGTGCACATGTCAGCTTCTGAGAAAGATATTGACGTCCATGCCATCAAAATGCACAGTCCTTGTGCCAAGTTTTTACCTTATCAGAGCCAAAATGAACATGAGGAGAGGAGGTACCTGCACTTGTGTTCATAGGATAAAGTATCTGCAGTTGCATCTTCCTCCTATGAATGATGCAATTACCTCCTGGATTCTGAGTTAGGGCAGCTGAGAGGAAAATAAGGAGGGCCAACTTAAAATACTTAAATTAAGCAATTGCTTAAATTATAAAGGAGGACTAGGTGTAGTTTAAAGAAATGATAACTTAAACTTTGAAAAAGTTATGAAATTGTTCCTCTGTGTTTTCATCAACCCTTGTATTTATTTTAATTCGCTGCTTTAGAAGTGTCCTTTAGAATGTGTGATGGACAGACTGGTGCTTACATGACTTCAGAGTGATAGGAAGTAGTAGTGACAGGTCCTAATCCTGACTGTTTGGAGACACTTACTTAAATTACAGCTGTGGCTGTTATGGGAGGTATTTGTCTTCAAGGACTTACCTTCACAGCTCAGCTGCATGCTTCCACCCAGACAGTTCCTAGGTAGCTATCTGTGGGGAGGGTACTTGAGCCATAGGAGCAGCGTCTCCAGACAAATGGAGATACCGTACCACCTATGCTTGTGCATCACTGAGTTACTTGTTCCCCAGGTTTTCCCGGTGAACAGTAAGCTAGAGGAAGCTAGCCAATGTTGACCCCCCGCTTCCTAATCCAGGCATTCGATCAGGAGCAACGGAGCACAGGGCTGGTAAACAGCAGGTACTGCAGGTGAGGGTGAGGGAGGCAGATGGGGCATTATGCCAGAGCTTTAGTATGTATCTGGATAGAGGAAGCCTTGAACCGTGAAGGTGAAGAGTTTGGCTTGATAAAGTTATAGAGTTTAAATCCCACTCATGTTGGGAACTGCAGGGGGGATGTGCTGCAGGAGAGCTGGGGATGAGGGGATAGAGGGATTCTTTCTCCTACATTTATAGACAGTACAGCACAGAGCAATTGCCTTCAGTGCCTTCTGCAGTAACAAGAAGATTGAGTTCTTCGTCTCCTACTTTCCTGAACTGCTGGTTTAAGATTTTTCTGGTTTAGCTGTGTAGCAATTAGATTTAAACCTTTGGCTTGCAATGCAGAAGAGGGAATCTGTGATGGAAGAAATACTGGCAGTGTTCCTTCATCCTTTTTTGAGCTGTTGGCGTGAAGCAGGATATGCCCTCCTAATTGCTGAGTTCTCAGCAAAGAAACAGAATTCCCAGCATGCATTCAGGTCTGGGAAAAGGCCAGAGCCAGTAGTACCATGCCAACCCAATGTCATCACTTACTGGCAATCTGCCACAACAGAAACTGCGTAGTTGAAAACTGTTTGGTTACACCAGTCATTTAGATTTTCTTGCTGGAAGGATGCTCATCTCCTGTATTGAACCTTAAGAAAAGCATAACAACTCTAACCCTAGTATTTTTTGGGGGGGAGGGGAAGAAAAAAAATTTTCCTGTATATAATCTCGATATCCATTCCAGACAGCTCCTGGGATCCTGGAGAGGAAAACAAGAGAATATCTTTGTATGTACTCTTTATAGACAAGTGAACCAAAGCATGAAGAGGGTAAGGACTACATCCCAGGGAAAATGCCGCTTATGCCAAGCAATTACAGTGTGAAATCCAGACATGCAGTTTAAATTCTCAAGGACCTAGAATATTATAATCATCTTCATGCACTGGTGGAATCATGCAGCCATCTTCTCTCCTACTTAAGGAATACTGCCTGATGGGCAGACTTTTGTTCTGGCTGTGTTAACATCAATGTTTCGGTCCAGACCAGGGATGACTTTTGAAGTGATCCTCACTTATGATACTTCAGTTCACATTGTGGACTGATCACAGCACATGTGTGGACACACACACACGATGGCCTTCAGGTGAATTTATCCCAAAAGGTGAGGACCAGGTGATGCTCTCCAGATGTTAACGAGCTCTCTGCACACAGGCCCAGACTAGTGCTAGCCTAGAGGAAAACCCCTCAAACTGTGTGATTGCTGGCTTCTCTGCACCAACTGTTTTGCTCTTTAAATCTACTCTTCTTGGGCTACAACTTGCTGAGGGCCCCTAAAACAACTACATGGCTGCTACAGGCATCTCCCTGTTAAAAAGAAATGCTCAGAAGCACTGGAGGCCTCACCTCTTGTACTCCTGAATTCTCTGTCATCCTCAGGCCTGGGCGCTTTCACAGCCATGCCAGCTGCCTCCCTAGGCAAGGACTTAGCCGCAAGTCCTCCTGAAGTGCTGGTGCTTTGAGGAGCTGAAATATTCACCAAGTGGATAGCCAGAAGTATTATGTGGCAGCCAAGTGGCAAAGGCACTTCCCTGAGGAGAGGCTCTGCTCTCTTCCTGTAGGTAAGTTCATATACATCACACAGCAGGAGATATTAACCTCCTTGGCATTAGAAACCAAACCCGGGATTCCCCAGCATTGGCAGCCACAGGCCACCTGCCTGAGATGTTGTTTAGGCAATGCATCCTAAGACTCAAGTGAAAATAAATCCATGAGCAGATATTACGCAAGAGCTATGTTTCCTGCAGTCACAAACTACACAGTTGGACTCTTCTGCATCACCCGTGGGCTGTCTGAAATGTGTCCCCTGGTTAGCTTTTGGGGTACGTACCTCGCTCCATGCACTGTGCAGGCAGTTTCAGCACCCAGCTGAGGTTTGTGAATTCCACTCCTGAAAGCAGCTGCCCAAAATTTAAGTGTAGCAATGCTCAGCACAACTGCTCTCACAGTGACTGGTGGATCTGGGCCAACATGACAGGTCCGGGGCCAGAGCCAAAACCAGGAGTGGAACTCAGGCATTTCTTCTGCGTATTTTGACTATCTAAATTACATTCTCAGCTACACAAGTCACAGACCAAGGTGAGTGCAATAGACACACACTACCTCCCTTTCACTGGACATACCTTCCCCACCCCCCCACCCCCCCCAGATATTTTTAAGAAGTCAGTCTATAATTTGGTTGTTCTTGTTGTTTATCGCCACCACAATGACAGCCTTTAATTCAGTGCTAATTTGAGTCAATAAGAGATTGCCTGAGCCAGCAAAGGAGTACAGATTTTGATAGTTATTCTTGACACACTGCTTGCAATATGTAGCCTCCAAGGACACTTCTATCCAATGTCTTTTGACCACCTTCAGTTATGAATTACAGTCTAGGAATTTCATTACATGTTCATCTGTAAGGCTGCATATGGCAGAGTGACTTACTTCACATGCCTCAGTAATGGGACTGAGAGTGTAATTAGGGTAACATGTTGATGTGTGGCCTTTGGAGGACTTGTCTGACAAAAAAAAAAAAGTAAAAAAAAAGAAAAAGCAAAGACAACACACTCATGGAAAAAGGAGTAATTGACAGCATTTCCTCACAGCCCTAGCCAGACAACATCTGTTCAAATTAGACTTTGTAAATTTGATACTATCTGAACAGCAGGTCTGGTCCAAAAGCCACCAATAACTATTTTTCCCTCCTTCTCCCTTTTCTACAAAAATAATCAGCTCTAAAACAGATTCCTTGGAAAGGGATATGGGCAAATGGATTTTTTTATGCCAAACAGAGCTTTATTAACATCAGTAAAATCAACATGGGTATAAGGGATTGCTCATTAAAAAGTGGAATCTCCATATTCTGCTCTTCCAAGAACTGAGATATTTTAAAGACAAACATATTTCTTATTCATCTTTTCTCCCTGGAGAAAAGTTGCTATTGGACACCTTATTTAATAGCTTTGCAGACACTCCCTGCAAAGAAGAGTGAGAAAATCTCTCTCATCTGAAAATGGATTTTCTTTGAGTGGGAAAATCCACAGATCCAACTGACTTGGCATGAGGATTACCATTCTGAGAAAAGCTTAAACCGTCACATCCATCCAAACACTTTTTCTTGGCCAGAACATTTAGAAATAGAAGAAGAGGAAGGGTTACCCTACAGTTAAAGCCTTCTTAAGAACTGTAATTTTTCTGCTGGGTGTATTGGATCTATGGAGCTGGCTACTAAAAGAAAGGAAATTTAAAGCAAGAAAAATCTCTATAATTTTACTACTGGAATTCACAAAATGCAGCTTTTAATGTCCTATGCAGAAGAATTCCTGCAGACAAAACTGTAAAATCTTATGCGTGAGTATTTGAATCAGAAATGCACATTTATCTAACCACTGTATAATGTACAGTGTTCACAGCCATATAAGAATAGACTAACAGCCATACCAGGCCAGATCAAAGATCCATCCACTCAGCATGTAGTTTCTGATAGCAACAAACAGGGGATATCTACAGATAACACACACAGACTTCCCTAACTTGTCTTTAGAAAATCAGCAAACTAAGGGCAGTTAAAATAATTCATGAACTTCATCAGACGCTGCTAATAAAATTAAGTGGTGATCTGGCCACTTGCATTCCACAAGCAGAAAAATAAGATTCAAAATTAGTCATTACTGATCCTAAATTATTTGGTCACATCTAAAATTATTTCAACAGATGACATTACTTACAGATGTTGTTCTTTAGCTAATAATTACACTTCATACGAAGTAAATTATTTGTCTAATGTTTAGCTACAAGTTAGAAAACTTCTGGGACATCTGTAATCTTAGACAACTTCTACAGACAAGGACAGATAATTTTAACAGCTTCATCAGGAATTATTTGCCCTTCTAAGCTGATCCAGAACAGCAAATCAATACCACAAAGGTTATGTTATGCCTCCTTTTATTTCAGAACAGCAAGCTGTTGATGATTTTCTTTTTGTAAATGGCTCATTATATTAGTAGAGAAGTCGTGTATTGTCTGTCTCTGAAATCATCATGCCTTTAGGATTTTTCTCCCTTCGTGAAGTATAGTGGCTCTTGAAGCTAGTGGTTAGAAGAAAGTTTGCTTTATGGAAAAAAATCTGAAAATTTACACATGATTTCATATATATGGCATCTTTGTCATGTTAGGATTGAAAATACTCCCCCACAGCTACCAATGAGAGTTCTCAGCTTTTTTTAATGCCATTCAGTTATTCACTTTTTATGGTAAGTAAGGAATGTCATATAACAATAAAATTAAGCTGCTTACAGGAAATGTGCAATAATCCATCCTCACTCCAGATAGCTAATGAAAACTGGGATTCATCAAATTCTGCTGATATAAGAGACTAACTGCATCCAGAACACATTTATCTAACATTCTGGCAACAGACAAACACACAGTCTTTTAATTAGAAAATCTGTCTCTCCCCATTTGATTCTACGAGGCATGAGCATGAATAAAGTGAAGCTGCAAGCTGCATGTACTGACTTACAAGTTCTCTAAACAGAAAGGATGCTTCCAAGATCATTTTATAGTTGGTAATCAAGGCATCTGTGCTACAACCCATTCAAATGGGGGATCCCTAAGCAATCATATACTTAAAAGGACAAAGCAATCTGACCTCTTGCTCTGCTGGTCACTACACAAACAATGCCCCAGAAACAGAGGTATGTATTTTAAGGGGATTTCAGAAGCGCAGGCATAAAGTCAGCCTGCTGCAAAAGTAGGTGGCAACAGTGAGGATAACGACAGCACTGCAGGAGAAAAGCCTGAAAGGGGGTGGTAGAGCCATCATCTGGAAACGCACAGAGAAGGGGAAGGCATCCCTGCTACCATGGCCAGCACTGGAGTCAGTGATGGAAGAGAAAGTAGCAGTTGGATCACCCCATAGCCCAAAAAATGAAGCACAGGATCTGTGCAAAAACATTTGGCTATTTAAGCTGCAACTGCTAAGGGGGCACAGTGTTGCTGCCCCTCCACTTGTGCCTGCTGCATTGCTTTATCCGGCCATCAGGGAGAAATACGGGAACTGGATGTAGGTAGCTCCTATCCTCTGGCTCTTCTCTCCCTTTTCCTGCTTCTCTGCATTTACCTATCCTTCCCTTCCTCTTCTGCTCCTCTAAGTTTTATTTCTTGGCTCTATCCATAATACATTGAGATTATTTTTCATTAAACTGTACTGAAAAGGCAGGATATTTTTATTGCTCAGGCTCAGGTGGGGATGAAAGAATAAATGAAGCTGGAGGCTGCTCAACAACTTGATAATTTCTATTATAGATCTTATTGTTCAGAACAATAAAGAGAAACTCTTTGTCCTTAACAAAAAGACGAAGAAATAAAAAAGAAAAAAAATAAAAGGAAGTCAGAGGCATATTATGCTTTAAATTTGCAGCAAGTAGGCTAGGAAAAAGAAACATTTAAGTAGAGGATGAAGAACAAACAAAAATGGGTTTTGCTTTTCCGCCATCCATGGCAAATCAAGCCTCACTCATTTTTATGCTTACAGACCCTAGAAGAAGCACACTTTTATTAAAAAATAAGTTATTATACAAAAAGAATTGGCCAAACAACCACTGGAGCACAGGCAGAGGCCTCAGTGGCGAGCCAGGCCTCCGCAGGCCCCAGGACGGGCCGGGAAGGCGGCCTCTCGGCTGAAGCAGGGCCCAGGGGTCCATCTTGAGATCTCCTCCCACCGCTGTGAATGTGTTTTGGTTTTCGTGGTGCCTGCCCAGAAGAACCATGGACCAGGTCTTTCCTTCTCCAGCCACACTGCTACATGTGCAGGACACAGAGAGCACGGCAGCCCTCACAGCTGCAGCCCTGAGGGATGGCCAGCACACCTTAGGGAGAGCAGCCGTGGGCCCAGTGGCTGAAAAGCAGCCATCTGCATTGCAGCGTTTTAGCACACACCACGCTGGACTAGCATTTCAAAGTCAAATCTAACTCTTTTTACTGCCTCTCATTCAACACTGCTCTTTTTATTTCCATCAGAAACTTCCCCTGGAGGTATATATTTATAGCTAGGTTTTGAAGCTACCTTTGCCAGCCTTCTGCCAGGACGAGGGCTGCTGCTTTGGCATGGCTGGCGAGGGCAGGGAGACGAACCCAATGGCAGGGGAAGGAAAAATGGAAAAAGCTTTGTCTCACACTCTCAGACGCAGGCCGTGATCCCAGGGCTGTGGCAGCTACCTGACCACTTTGGTGCTGCCCAGATAAATTATGTTTGTCGACACTTGATCTGGATGACTTCCAGAAAAGAAGCAATAAAATATAGCCAGTATGTTAAGAACAATAGAAATAAACTTACTATTTTTGCCTTTCTTGAGTCTCTTCCTTCTCTACTTATCAGGAGTCTTGAACGGGGAGATTTTGTACACCCACATGTGTACTTCCTAAAAGCTTTTTAAAGCAATAGGGCCTCTTTTCCAGCCATCTCCTCAACAGGAGCTTGTACACTTACTAATACAGAGGGAGGAAAGGTGTAGCATGGTTTGAGCTTGTACTCTTCTTTCCTTTCAGCTGAGATGATTTTTCTCTTTCCTGTCCATTGATCCTTTTTGTGAAGAAAACATTCAGCTTCATTGTAGCTACTCTTCTAGTGCTCTTTAGGCAAACGTATACTAAGGAATGTAAGATTTGGGCATTTCACCTGCATACAGTGTGGTTTGACAGCAAAGATATCTTAGAGCTTATTCTCACATAAAATGTATACAATTTTAACTACACTAAAGCAATACAGACCCTATAATGTTGTTATCCTGATATGGACATATCTCTCTATGGATACATCTTTGTCTCCTACAGGAAAGCAGTAACAACAATAACATAAGGCATTTCTAGGCTAGTATCATTAAATATCCCTTTGACATTGCACTGGTTTAGCTGTATTAGCAAAAAAACTCGTAACCATCTGACAGCACTAATCCAGACACAAACTGCTTTGAAATTCTTCTAAACAAAGCTATATGCTTTGGTAATCAATATAACATATCATATTAGCACAGGAAGCATGCAAATACACTGTTTGCTGAACTATGGAAAGATCTCCATGTATTTTCTTCCTAGTGACACACACAGAACATTATAAATATATTTTCAGAACACAAGAAGGAAGTAGATATAGATAATACTAGTCATATATTTAAATGGAAATCTGCAGTATTTTAATTGCTTTAAGCAACTGTGGATAGCAACCCAGTATTCCCAAGTTAAGCCCTAATCTGGAATGCTGTCTCATTTGAACATTAAGTGTTTTTTCCAGTTCACATATTGGAGTGTTTTTAAAGAAATACATCTTGGTTTCTATGCTTCCAATGTCAGGGAAGAGCTGCAAATCTTGCTTCTTGTAACATTAATTTCAAGTGGCTCTTGCTAGGAGACAAGGCTTCTAAACCTGTCCAATAAAATATCTGAAATACTTGACTACACATAACATTTTCCCTATTTCTGTCTTTACTGACTAATACAAATTTTACGTAGTGACAGAATAATGCCACAAACACTATGGCATTACGCCATGTACTAAAAAAGTGCATGTGCTCTCTCACACTTGAGCACAGCACCTGTAAGCTTTTGGGATGTAAACCTCCAAAGCAATACATTTCATCTGAAGTGAGAAAACTTAAATTCTGGAAGATGGAAGTGAGTAAGGATGCCAGTCTCAGTGGAAACTGGAATCGGTTTTCAAATCCAGATTCCTTAAATGGAGCTCAGTAACTTAAGTTTTAAGCACGAAGTTTGCAGATATTCGGACTGCAGACCCAGAGGAAGAGCCAGACACTGTGGTGATGTGTACCATTTTCACATCACATCTCTGCAGATTGGCAGGGAGCCGGCAAAAAATGATTTTTACCAAAGAGAAAAGCAACTTTCACTTGATAAAAATTTTAACAACCCTCAAGATGAGAACTCTCTAGTTTATTTCCTTCTTGCAGCAAGTTTTTGTCACCCAAAAGTGCCCAGTAACCTAGCATGCTTCAAATATCTGGTCTGTTTACTGCTGTATTACTGCTACGAAAGACTTAAACAGAACATAAAACAAAAAAAGCCTCTTCTGCACAATGTAATACCCGTTTCTTACAGAAATACAATTATTATATCTTACAGAAGAAAAAAAAAGCATCTTCAAAAAGAACTGCAAAGCATTCAAGGTAACTCTCAGCCCCTCAGGTGCCATTCTGGCCTTGTAACTCCACAGTCTGACAAAGGCTGCTAAGAATATGCTGGATTCCAACATACTGTTAAGTCCTCAGGTTCATTTAGTATTAATCCTTTACAATGCTATTAGAACTCTTAACCTCAGTGTATTCATGTAGAGAGAATTATAGATTTTGAATCTACAATTCAAATTTTAAATTACAGAATTGAAGATTTCTCAACAGTGTACTTGTGAGCTAAAAGCCCTATCAAAGCCAAAAAAGGACTTTTTCTCTTGTCTATGTCAAGGCTTGGTTCACACAAATGGTAACCTTAGGAAGAAGAAAAGCTCATTAAAGAATGTTGTAGCAAGGTACGTGCTATAATACTGTATTTGACAGATAGAAAGATTCTGATGCTGAACCACGAGACCAGAACCACAAGGCCAGAAATTAAGATGTGAGATCGGTTTCCCGCTTAGACTTGTTTCTGATTTTGTGACAGCTAGTTATTTTTCTATGCCTTTTTTCTGCCACACTACCCATCTCTGTCTCCTGATGAGAAAACCAGACTCAATACTTCCGTTTTGTGTTTCCAAATTGTTTTTCTTTTAGACGTGCGTTATAAAGAAGGCAGTTTCTGTTTAGCACATCTTCTCACATGTGTTTCACCAAGTGTATTTTCATTATGTGAGCCATAAAACTATGGGCCAAAGTCTCTTTTAAGAGAGTCCTTGACACCAAAGCTGGTTAATCAATCCTTTGAGGCATAAGAAATGGAATGTTACCTAAAGTAGTGTTTCTGAAACTGCAAAATACCTCCCAGTTGGCTGATCATACAGGTAACTGTTGTTCCACATGTACAACTGTTACGTGCTGCAGAAACTGGAAAAAGGTGAAGTCACATCCCAAAAGAGGGATAGATGAAAAACAGGTTATTTTCTCTCCTCTGCTTATTGAAAGAAAAATTAAAATTTTAGGTTAATTCAAAACCAGACACAGTTTTGTTCTAGCTCTTTAAAAACCTTTGAGAAGATGACTTGTCATATTTCACTTTGGCAATACCACATAAAGATCATTTCTAACTTTTCTTTAACATTGAACTGTTTACCAAGTTTATTCTGAGTTAACACAGTACTTAACCCCTCCAAGAGCAGCAATTTTACGGGGTAGATCTACCATTTCCATGTACCTCAGGTTCTACCATTCCATCTCCACATCAGCAGTAGATACATTGGCCTAAAAGTGAGTTAACTGCTCTGTCAGTAACTCTGACGCAAAGCTAATCAATCACTGGGACACGGGACCAAGGAAAGCTACACACTCTATGTCTGGCTATTTTTCTCTGAGATAGAATACAGTTCAAATATAAATTACAAGCTTGATGAAAGAATTACAAGATGTTATGGCCTGAATTATACAGGAGATAAAACACAATTATATTGGTTCCTTTGAGTGTTTCCATCTCAAAGTTTCTGTTAATTGAGTCTTTCACAAAAGGCAATGCCATAACCAACGAAAATGAAGAATATCCATACCAGAGAAATAGTCTAGAAGATAAAAAAGCCACTGTTTTCATTTCTTTAGCTAGTAGAAGGCAAGTACTAGAAAGTATCACCTTTAAACTACACGGCAACATACTGGTGAATATGAAAACCCCTTGGCAGGTACAAACAAATACATTGTCTTTCTGGAATATGATAGCACTAGAGACACACATCAAGAGAATTCAAAGAAAATAAACAATCATGCTAAGGAATTTTAAATTTTAAAATAAAATATATATAGTAATCCAGTGAGATGAATTCATTAGAGTAGATTCAAAACAACAATAAGAACAATGCATGCAGAAGGCATGTGGTATAGTGCTTATTCATTTACTGTTGTGACTTCAGAGCATAGAGCATCTCTGATGACGTCAGTTGCAAATAATGTCAGCAGAAGTATTTACAGCCACTCAGGATGCTTAGGAAGGAAACTAAGTTGCTTTTTACCACTAGCAGGGTACTACAAACCTTCTTGAATGCGGCCTTAGGAACTAGCATTCAAACATAGCAGTCAGATTTAGAACAGAAAGCATCTCTGCATTTAAGTGCAAGTGAGTGTCTCAAACTGCAAGGCTAGGTCTGTAATGATTGCCATTAAATCCACAGCACCATTTACTCCCCCGCAGCTTTCTCTGTTTACTTTAGGGCAGTTTACCCTAAAACCTAGCTGTTAAAAACAGCTATGCGTAACGTTAGGACAAGGATGTCCCTTGATGTGTTTCAAAAACCTAAGCATTCACACGTTTCAGTTTTTTATTACAAAGGCTATTTAAGATCTATGTTACTGTTCTCTTACTCCGGTATCAGTGAAAGACAGCACTGTCTCAGCTAGATAATTTGCCATGCAGGACTCGAAATCTTTGTGCTGAGGGATTTTACTTTGAAAGGAGTAGAACCATGTCATTTAACTTTTTGATATTTAACCCTGGGGTTTGAGAGGCGCTTCTTGGGGAAGAAATTTAATTTATGGCATCCTACTTACTAGTATGTATTGAAAAGCTGCTAGCAGGGAGGCTAAGATAATTTCACAAGTCAATGGCTGATACGTGTGAGCGCTGTGCTTCCTCAGGTTTTATGACTATCGAGTGGGAAAAGCTATTTATAACGTTGTCCACGGGGTGGCAGGAGAAGGTAACTAAAGCTTCATTGGTCCCGGCGCGTCAAGTTGTAACGCAGGGGGCAGAAGGGCTGCTGCTAATTAATAGACCCATTATGAGCTGGGGAGCACAAAAGTTACCATAAGTAAAGGCGACAAAGTCTGGCTTATGCATGGGTTACTGAAAAATAGAAAAGCTGCTCGCTGAATAGTTGGGTTTGGGGTCTAATATCTATGCAAGTGTATAATACGTGCAGTTATAAACACACTCCATTTTTAAGGGAATCCAATCTGCAACAGCATTCCAGCACTGTAAGTAATATTGAGTTGCATTTCCTTTTTATTCCAACTTCATTTCAGCTTCATTTTATAGACAGTAGTTTTGCAATACTCAGTTTACCCGAAAGGCAACAATTTAAAGGAATCAAGTGGCAAGAGGAAAAAAAAAATAATAAAAAAATCAGTGACCCAAATGAAAACCATCCATCACTGATGTTCACACTTTGTAACTGGTACACTGGAATACCAAGTATTTTTACTGAGAAATCTCATTAGTACTTTCATATTTATCCATATTGCAACAACAAGAGAGCCCAGGCCACAATACTCGATTTTGTACAGAAAAAGCCGGTCCCTAATTTGAGTTAAAAATAAAAAGAATGAGTAATGAAAAAATTAGCCTTTGCCCATATTTCCTAGAATTGATGCTTTGTTCATCTCTTATAATTATTTCAAACTCTATTTGTCACTCAGTACATTTTCCTTTTCTTTCACAACCACTGTGCACAGGAAAAAGGATCAGTATCTCGGGAATTACATATTGGTCAGGCACCAGCCATTAACTAAAATGAATCAAAGTTTTCTGGCTTTGTAGCAATTATTAAGTGGTATTCACTTAATTTTGCTTCAGTAGAACACAATGAATTTAGAGGAATTATTCAAATTTAGCCAAAATACCAGCCTTGAGAGAAAATATCCAGAAAAATGTTTATCGTGAGTTGGTAATTCATGTAAATGGACAGTCTGGGGTGAGAATACCTGATACCAATACTTATTCACATGTTAAGTGATAATTTTTTGTTTCTAGAAGCACAACTACCACAGTATGCAAGTGACATCTGGAGAAGAGGCATGAAGTAAACAAGTTCTGTTTTGTTATATGCAGCACAGAAAATAGCTACCCCCAACATGCAGTGAGCAGTTTAGGAAGTCAAAAACCTTAGCGAGTATCAAGCTTCTATGACAGCACATCAAACCATGCCACAGGCAGCCTGGGACAGAGCTCTGCTTCAGATTCATGTGTACTCTGCTAATAGGATACTTCTTAGATGATGGTGTCTTAGTAATTAGGAACTTTCACCCAAGTTAAATGACAGTTCTAAGTGCAATGGAGAATTAGTCTGCACTACATTTTCCTCAAACTTCCCCACCCCCATCCCCCCCACTTTTTCAGCTTGAGAGGGGGTAAGGCATTTTCTGCAGAAACATAAGATTTTGTGGGGAAGACCTCAGGACTTTTCTGGCTGATCTGTGTTCTCTCTAGTTTCCCAAACTTGCCAAATCCTCCAGTAGCCCGTCAAATGAACAGTCATTATCTGTCATTGCAGAACGGCTATAAGATGGCACGCAATGTTAGAGACCATACCAATATAAGTAACTGCAGAAAGATGGTTTTCTCCATAGAACAACACAAAAACAGTAGGCAAAATGCAACTTTAACAGTATCAAGGCAGCAGTGGGCACAACAGCCCTGAAATCAGAATTTCTCTCATTTAATATTGACAATTCATACTGGGACCAGGAAAAAAGACCTGCTAGGTCGGGATCATCATATATGCATACACGGGCAGAGTCACTGGATGGGACAAGGTCCTGGAGGCAGGAGGCACAACTCTAACCAAAGCAGAGCACCCAGATATCTTCCCCATTCCTCATCTCTGTGAATGTTTCACAGCCAGAGAAAAAACTCAGTGCTGAGCATATGCAAGAGCAATAAAAAACAGAGGTAGGGAAGGCAGAGATGGTGGCAAATCTCACATCCAGAGTGCAAGACGTGACTGTTTCCCTCCCCAGCCCATCCCCATCTTCAGATCATCAGATGCTCACCAGCATTTTATTACATCATTTGTACTTTGCTTCTAATCACATGGATTTAATTCTCTCATTAGCACTACTTCGATGAGGGCTGCTATGAAGCATTGGAAGTGCCAGATTCACAGTTACGGAGCAATGCACAAAGATGTGTTTGCCATTTACTGACTGCTTACAGTGCAGGCCTTTGATCCTAACCAAAGACAAATCCATCACTTCTGTAAATGTAAGGATGTCTAGTTTTTCCTTTTCATGGATTTACTGAGGATCCTTAGGAAGGCAAGAGATCGGTCTCATACTATACTGCTTTGGTCTCCTAAGGACACCAGTAGGCTAAATTCAGTTCCAAAGAGAAAGAAGGTCATGAAATATTAACTTATTTTTCAAAACCAGAAAGAAAATATTGTCTTTTTAAGATTTTCTTCACCTGCATCAGAATTGAGTACTAAAGGGTAAACTGTTTTGCTTTGCCATTAACTTTAAAAGCATGCAATTTTAGTACTGCACCACAGCAGAGAGGCTATAAATTAACCTGTGCTCAGAAGAGGAGTGATGGCCTCATCTGAAGTTCTCCTGGCTCCTGCATTCATTAGCAATCTCTCTGCAGGTGCTCCTTGGATCGGTACAGGACAAACCCTATCAACGCCATCTAATTTCCCTCTCAGACAGGGTAACAAGCCTTGGGACTAGAGAAAAGTAAATTAAACTTTTTATCTTGGTGTTAGTAAGACATGGTGGTGTCAGTAAGGCATGGTGGTGTCCTGAGTCACATTCTTTCTAGGAAGGAGGGCTATGTGGCAGGTTCAAAATTGTGTATTAAACAAAAAACAAACAAACCAACCAACACCAACCAACCAAAACCCACACCCAACCAAATAAAAACCCAATAACTTAGAAAACAAATCACTGATACTCCTCAAAATGGAAGGGAAAGGGGGAGAGTTGTGCAGGGAACCGTTTTGGATTTGGTAATGTTACAAGTTTTCTACAGAGACCTGAATGAGGTGGGACAGTGTCCTTAGTTTGGAAAGGGGACCA
The DNA here is from genome assembly GCA_034782735.1 of Sagittarius serpentarius. Classification (NCBI taxonomy): domain Eukaryota; kingdom Metazoa; phylum Chordata; class Aves; order Accipitriformes; family Sagittariidae; genus Sagittarius; species Sagittarius serpentarius. Next base: position 17,286,605 of record JAVKLA010000030.1, on the reverse strand, counting down.
CCCTAGGGAGGACTTCAAATGCAAAAAGATACAAGTAACACTAAGAAGCAGGTCTGGAAAAAGAAAAAAAAGTCTTCAAGGTATAGTGCAAAAATTCCTTCAAATGACAAGGTCAGGGGTTTGTGTTTAGGCAAGGATAAGCAATTGCACAGAACAGGATGAGAAACTGGTCAGGAAGCAACTTTGCTGAAGATGACCTGGGATTAGAGTAGATTACCTAATAAAACAAAACAACCCCAAAACCAAAATAAAACAAACCAACCCTGGGACATGTAAACAGGAAGCCTAACAGTCTCATACAGTAATTCTTCCATTTTATTCTGAACTGCTAAAGCCTGTGTTGGAATATGTAGTGTCCAGCATCACACTTAAAAAAGAACTAAAGAGTCATAAAGAAGAGGTCTGACAATTATTACAGGTAAAGAATACGTGATTTATGAAGAAAGATTGTCACCTTTCCTTACTTTTCCCCTTATGAGCAACTAATTAAGTCTTCAGATACAGAATGATTTTAGCAATGTCATTTTGCCACAGTGAGGCATTCTGGGAACAAGGAATCAGAAAAGTATGGATCCCTTATGCTAGGTCAGAAATGTGTTAGACGTCTAAGACAATATAGGTAAGGATCTGTTACAAAAGTCCTCCATAATTAGAGATGAACTTCAGAGACTATAACTGAAATTCTTCTGTTAAAAGACTTTAGCTTCCTTTATGTAGAATGGAGAGGAAATGTAAGTAATAAAATGCTCAGAAGCACTTGAGAGTAATAGAAAGTTATCTTTGGACATTCACTAAGGCAACAATGTTTTAGGTTAAGATAATGATGGTTTAGGCACAATTTTGAAAGGTAGCATGAACCTTAGAAAAAAACTGAACATAAAAATGGTCCTGAATAGAGCCACCACAAGATTATAACTTAAGAGATGTACAAATCAAGCTTATGATTTCAAAAAGGCAAATCTAGAAAGTCAGGGAATTCACCTGGACTAAAAGCTCAAACATCTGAATTGGAATTTAACCAAGTACGCCTTGAGGTACGGAACCAGTGGTCTTGCTACATCCTTATATGAACATAGTACAGGACCAAACATACTTACCTTCAAAAAGAGAAAAAGATTAAGATAGAAGAAATAAGGATATAGTTACAAAGATTAGCAAAGGAACTAATCACTAGGAAGAGCTTCATGTTATTGGTCTTCAAGCGTGGGAACAACACAAGCATTGCTAGAAGTAGAGTCAGAACTTATGAAGCAAATTAATAGAAATAACATGGTTCAGTAGGCATATACGGGGGGGAAAAAAGTAAAAGAATAGAAATTAGTTTACCATGTAGTAGAAGGGGTGAATTTAAGATAAAAATTAATCCACTCAAATTCTAAGGCTAGATGAACAATCTGCTTCCATTTTCAAGAAAGTAATTTTGAATGCAGAATGGAGGGTAAGTAGCTAGCAAGACGAGTCATTACATGCAATATAGAAGCACATTGCCAAAAATTTACACCAAATACATTAAAATCAGAAGAGCTGGGTCTGTTCTTGCCTAAAACGCTAACAGGTTTTATACTAGAAGTCATAGGTCCTGTAAGAATTGTAGGGGAGGGGGGTGTTGCTTTAAAAGATGTCAAACTAAGGTAGCTGAAGAATAGCACGGACCTGTAATACTTGTGCATAAAAAGGAGAGAAGAGATACCCGTTAATCTGCATTCAGTAATATCCAAGAGCTATGAACAAGTTTTGGAGAAGGTAATTAGAAACAGACATAAACAGGAAAAAGGGAGAAAATGCAGCATGCATTCATTGAAGATACCTTGGATAAGTAACTTCTTTTTTATTGAGACATTAGTTTTACCAGCAAAGGACTTGCTTTAATCCAGAATATGCTTAGCCCATTTGATCTGGTCTAGCATGCACAAAACGTATGATAAATACATTTTTCCTACCATTTATTATAAGCAGAAAATTGTAAAGCAGGTTAAGAACTGGCTAAGGGAAAAATGAAAGTAGAGTTTGCTGACAGGGACACTACTGATGTGGAGGAAAGTTATGAGTTAGGCTCCACAAACATGGGTGCTAAATATTAAATTAAAGGTGGTGGCACAAAAATGCAAATATACTGAATAAGTAGTATGGGTGAAATGGTTATTCACTGGCAAATTGAAAGGGATTGAAACATCAGGCAAAAAGGTCTGGAGAAACTTGAGGACTGAAGTAAGTGAAATGAAACAATACAAATTCAAAGATCATTCACTGAGCACGTGGTAAGAATATTTCCTACAAATACATGCTCGTGAATCAAAATACATAGAGAAGGAGGAAGATACAGTTGCCTTACAGAATGGTGAATCTACCAGTGATGTATGACTGTGAAAGACAAATGTGACATATCAGGCTACACTTTCCGCAGAAATAGGAAAGTACAAAATAATGGTAAGCTCTTCACTGGAGATACAAGACTCCTGAACCATGAGTTAATTAATTCAAAACAAAACACAGCTGTAAACCACTCAGACCACTAGCATTATAATCAGAAAATCTGTAGAAGAGAGTGATTCACTAGGCCTACTAAGATAATATGGTTGCTGTCTATCCTGATGAAGCAAAACCACCAGGGAAGTAGAAGACTCATTTAAGCTAAGGGACAACATTATCCAGCGAGCTTTAGTAGATCATCAATTAATTTTGAGCAGAAATTTGAAAAAGATTAAACACAAGGAAAGTGATATTCTGGAGCAGGTACCTATCAAAAGCAGCCAGGACAAGAAAACACAGTAGTATAGTTCAGAAAACAGATAAATGACATGAATGCTTGCAGCAAAAACTGGACCTCTTTAGGTGGTCATTTAGGGTACACGCTCCAGATTGGAGTAAGAACCTGCGCACTTTTGTACTAAGAGCAGCCAGCATAGTTGTGAAAGGTTGTCTGAAAGAATCCAGGTTTTATAGGCTAATTTTGATTTGGGAGTTGGGTCAATCTTCTGGTCAGAGTTGTTTTTCTTCTTTTCTCCATCTTAAATATGATTCACTTATTGCTAACATGTGCTGTGTCTGAGTAGCAGGAGGAAACAGTTCTGCCTCTGAAGCACAAAATAAAAAAAAAAATACAGATGGCTTATGTATACACTTGAAAAAAAATGGTCTTGCCATTTTTACTCCTTTAGAAGTGTTGGGCAGCTTGTACTATTAATGCCATATCATTCTTTGAAGGCAGATTCTGCTGTCTGTGCCAGGAGAAGAAATAACTTTCATCTTTTAAAAAAATTAGTTGCTGGTGCAAGAGGTCATTACAACATTTTCCTGTGAATCATAGGCTGGATAATAAAGCCAATAGTCTAACAAGACTTTGCATCCCACTATTGCCCTGGGACTCTGAAGAATGCACGTTGAAAAACTCGAATGCAAATTGTCTGTGACCGCAGTCCACACAATTGCTGTTGTTAAAAGAAAACAATCAGTAAAATTCCAGAGATAGATAGAAATGCTTATCACGTTAGTGAGAGTGATGCACAAAAAGAAACTAGCAGGATAGTGCAACTATGGTTTTTTAAATTCAGGGTTTTTTATATAACTAGATGTGATCAAAGGTATTTATGTCGCATTATCTTGATAGCCTGCAAAGTCACAATGGAGCTGTCTTGGATCCTAGGAAGTGTATGTTAGAAGTCTTACCTATTCATGCAAACATTCACCTACACGTCATCATATTCACTATAAGGTCTGCCCTCTAGTCAAAAATTCTGAGATATCACCACATGATTCAAATGATAGGCCCAGGCAGATATGACAGTCCAGTCCAGGGCTGAAGCTGTAGTAAAATGTATTTGTGAGACACAAGGTCTATTGTTAACTACTTCATATTTGGGAGGTGGCATAACCAAGATGTAAGAATCAAGAAAATATCAAAATCATCAAAATAGTAAGTACTGAACCTGAATTTTTTTAAAAAACAAACATACAAACAACACTCACCCCCTCACACCCCCACCTTCATGTTTTCTTTGTGTTCTGCACGTACAGACTTAGACACTGGTTGACGTCAACAAGGTTGTTTAAACACAGGAACAGGCTGCCCAGAAATATGGAGAGATTTCCAACATTGAAGATATTCACAACCCACCTGGTGAAGACCCTGAGTGATCTGAGCTCACCTCAATGTTAGATCCAGTCAAGTCAGCAGGAAGCCTGGACCCATGCCCAGGGTTTTACCAGCACCACTCAGAACTGCCATTTGGGGAACATCCCTGCTATGGGGCATAGCCAGGGACACACCCTGCTCTGCTGCATAGTCGGACACAACCACCTCTCTCAGTAAGTGCACGGATCATTTGCTTTTCCTTTCCCCCTTGTTTGTGACTTTAGCACAGGTGCCTACAATCCCTTAATCCACAGTGTTAAGCAGGTGACTAAAACCATCAAGTCTGCCTTGCAAAACAGCTCAGAAACGTGGTCACATATATGCTGTAGGAGAATCCTGGATAGGAGTCAGAGGCGAGGTCAGTCCCTCCTTTTCTCTTCTGATTATGACCAGTTGTGTCAAGAGTCAACCTACACTATATCACTCAGCATTTTTTCTAAGAGTAAAAATACTTGGAAAAATGCTTTGCATGTGAGCCATTAGAAACTGGATCACCACAGAGGAAAATAGGAGCATCAGTTGATCTTCCTCTGTGGTTAAAAACAATGATTTTTTAATTTAAATTCAACCTCTGCTTCTCCTTTCTGAATGACTTTTTAATGTTGAAAATATTTCCATCATTTCAGCCATTTTTTTTCAGTCATTTTCTTTGCTTACAGGAAAAGTTATCAAATTACTAAATATCCTACCATATTGTGGCAAACCTTTTAAAAAATTCTTAGCAATTAATTGGGAATTTTTAAAAAGCCTACGTCTCAGGCAGCAGCAATTTCTGCAGTCAAGGCCCAAGCTAGTTTATTTGGAGTTTCCATACACCAGAGAACTCTATTACTAAAGTCTTACACAAAGGTTACTAGTTTAATAATGCATCTACTGTATCACAAGTAAAGAGATATTTCCATACTGTATTTGAACATAGCTATCAAAAACAATTTTCAGTTAAATAGGGCCTGATATACCTAAATGGGCCAAAGTCAGTTTAGAGAGGTCTCACAGTAAAATCAAGATTTACTTATAGAGAGAGAGATATATGTAAATATATACATTTAAAAAGCCACACATACATAAAACAGGATACCTCCTCATACTTGTGAGACTCCAATCTGTCACCAGTGAGTGAGATTTTTCTCATGGTGCAGTTCTGGAGGTTAAACAAAGATTTGCAATATCATCTTCATTTGTCATAGGCTGTTTGAGTCCTTGTAGAAAATGCCAGCAGAGCTTTCTCCCTATACAAAACTGTAATTTTAGCCATCTTTTTTTTTGCAGTTATTCCATTTCCTAAATTCTGTCTTTCCCCTCTTAGTTCACAAGTGCCTTGTGCACTCTGCCTCACTATTGCTTCAAAGCCACGGGGATAGTAAAAAAAGGCCATCTCTTCTCAAACCAAAGAGAGAGAACAAGAGTGCACATTTCTCTTAACTCAGAGAAACCAGCCTGAAGGATAAAGGAGTCCTTTCCTGTTCAAGATCAGAAGATAAGCCAGCACATCTGGCTCTCAGGGCATTTTCCTACTATTAAAGTCCAAATGAGTACTGAGCACTGAGGTACACTGTCACCCCAGAGAAGACAGTGTCCCAGATTTGCAAGCTTTTTTTTCCCCCCCTCCTAACAGTAAACTTTGGTTTAGTGGATCTGATAAGATCTCAAAAGAAATAATTATTTGAAGGCTAATGCGTGAATTATGAAGCACTGATCTTTCTTCCCTTATGTTTCTGCTCAGGTAGCCAAGTAGATGAGAAAACAGTGAGCCTAGCCCAAGGCACGCTTTATTTTGAGGAAAACGAAATCTGAAAAATGGAATTCTTCCTTATATGGAATTATAAATCCAAGGCCAGCTCTCACAGTTTCATCCTCTTTGCAAGCACCATTCTTGCAATGGTGCAAAGTACTGAGACGTAGCTCCTCCTAGGCAGAACATCACAAGTTTTGCTGACTGATATTTCCATCGCTTCTCCCTTTGATGCAGATGCCTCGCTGAATAACATTTTCATTTTGTCTAGAACTATGGCAACCTGGGCAGCTGCCAGAAGGCAGCTTTGGTTGACAACTCAAAAGAGTGATTCTCAGGCAAAACAATTAGTGGTAACTGTTCTTTTCCAGGGAGGCAGACTTTTTGGCAAATTGCACAACTAAGTCAGAGAATTCAGACAAGGAGAAATCCGGCCTGCTTTGCCCAAAGGAAGGAATGCAGGTTTTTATAGTGTGGAAGGAGGAATTCTTTTGGTCTCTCACTGCAGCTCCAAATACCAAAGCTGTCTGTTGCAAGGGTCTGCCCTGAAGGGTGCTCCATGGTGAAGGGTGCTCCATGGTGGCACGGTAGGCACCATCAGGGCTGTTCAGGGTGCCGCAGCATCACAAGCTACCCACAGAAGAAGCAGCACTGAAGCTTTCCCGTGGGTACATTAGCCTTGCAGTGACAGACTTGTCGCTTCTCAGGCCCAGTGCTGCCCACCCAAGCACAGCCGCTCGCTCGGTCGGGTGAGGCACCCCTGCGCTACGCTGCAGAGAAACATCCGCAGTACCCTGCAGGTTCCTGCAGCGTGTCGCCTGCCAAAAAGGTCAAGTTCATCCTTCAGGGCTCTGTTTTTGAGGCGGAGCCTAGCAAAACCCATCACAATTCCCACCCAGCAGGGACCTCAGAGCAAGTACTGCTACAACAAGCTCTAAACTCCCTTAGACTCCTACAGAGTCTTTCCAACAACCCCACTCTTTCCCCTCAGTCATCCTAAACTCTTCCCCTCCCTGAACAGCCTTTCTAGGCACCAGCCTCTCATTCCCCCAGTGCTGCCAGGCAGCACCGGCCACACCTAGGAAAACTGCTTTACTCATTAGTAGCACAGTAGCAATTGCAAGGTGAAATCCTTCCAAAGAATTTGCTTAAATCATGCCTGGAGAGTGGCTGAAATTGGTCGTGAATTGCTGAGCTTAAGCCCAGGCTTTCCTTACTTCCCTGTGCTGGATTTGCAACCTGCTTTTTGGTCTTACTTTCTCCTCCTCACATGTCCCCTGTACATACATTAGCAATTTGCAACTTTTGCCATTAACAGGCACTGAGAGTCAGTGTAAGCGCCCCTCTGCTCCATATGTAATCCAATAGACTTGCTGAAGATAGTTATGTGTTAAATTCATTTTAATCTGATTGTTGCCTTTTGAAATATTTCAAACCTATAGTCTTTTTATTGGTGTGTTTTATTAGACACCTATTAGATAGATGTTCTGTATCTACTCTCTCTACCAACAGTTTACAAGTACAGCCCAAACTTACAGGCCAGTTTAAACAAGCTGTAAGGCAAAACAACTAAGAAGATTCCGTCCCCAGGGAGTTTGCAGTCTAATTCATATACAAACAGCATTGGTTTATTTCTAGCTAAGAGTCAGAAATCTAATGCTGTTCAACGAGACATGCACACACAGAGAAACCTTTTGCTGACAAAATGTTCATTCAAAATACCTTTTTTAAACAAGGGGGAATTTTATTTCCCTTCCTATATTTTTAATTTAATGGTTTGCATAATTTTGCTTCCATAACACCCAGTAACAGCTAATACTATTATTTGCTTTCCATTTGTTTTTGCTTCCTGCTGTTGAATGAACAATCAGTGTTTACAGATTAGCAGCAGTTGTAAAGTGCCCTGACTTTCTCTTCCATTTCAAAGTTATGAGTGAGAAGCACATTATATTGGTTGCTCTGGCATTTTTGGAGTAGCTTAGGCATTCACAGTGCAAACCACTGTTATTCATACTGTTATAATTCCTCTGCAGTTAAGTCATTACTAGCAATCAGAGCAGGCTTGTAGTACAATTCCTTATTTGGGAATGTCATGTGAGATGCCCAGAGCAATATGAAAAAATAAAGGCCAGCTTGTCTGGCTGTGGAGGGATTTATAGCAGGCCCACTGGCAGAGATCTGCTGGGAAGTATTAGGAGCTCCTGCTTAGCTGATCATATAAACACCCAAGCCAGCAGGTGCATTACATTTGTACACTATCTTTTTCCTTCAGGTGCAGTATTAAAAATCCTGTCATCACAGCATGTTTATAGAAACTTGAATTATAATGGCCTTTTCCTGCATATGGTTGAGCTGAAGTTTTTCTTTAGGTAAACGGGAGATTCATTTAAAATCGCTTAAATATTTTCATTCTGCTTTTTAACAAATGGCAATATTGCTAAGAAAAATTCTACTTCAGACAACATTTTTCTTTTAGTAAGAAAGAAGCCTCTCTTACAGTAGAAATACCTGATTATTAGTTACTAAAGACAACATCTGTGGGTGTTTATTTCCAAACAGCTGGACTCAAACCAGACCCCTTCCTTCCCAAAATATGGATATCTCACCCAAATGTGAAACTTCGGATAAGTAGCTTTGAACTTGACTCAAACCCATAACTTTTATTATTTGTAAATCTCCATTTTTTTAATGTACAGAACATTGGATTAGATTAAAATGTGATCTGCTTAGTAATAATCACACCCTAGGGATAGCCAAGACTGAAGTTAATGAATGAGATGATATCTGGTTAAGGGTACAGTAATAATTAAATCATTAGGAACAACTTGCAACTTGCTATTTTACATGAGAAAACCCCACCCACCCTGTGTCAGTGCAACTGTCAAAGAATTACAGTCAGGAAATGGATAAATTAATGTTTTGTATTTAATTTTAGCTTAGCTTTCCACCTCAAGTGCTTTAATACACAGACTTTAATTGCACAATCACATTCTTTCCTGCTTTCCATAGCAGCCCTATGTGATACATAACTATTTTCTACTGTAACGCTTGATGAGTCATTACTGTAGAAGACACGGAGCATGTTTGTGAGTATGTGTATTTAATGGCACTATAATCAAGTTGAGAAAATTCTCTTTTCCTGTAGTCTCCTTTTATGGAAATCAGGACAACTAAACAGAACAAAAGTTTAGGAGATGGAGGAAGGAAGGATGATCCCACAGGTACAGTGCCATACTCACCTTTGAGGGCTTGAATTCAGTCTAAAATTCAGTCTGTTCAGCCACTGGTGCCCTGCTGTAACCTGAGTTAAGGCACTTAAGGTGAACGTTTACAACATGGATGCTTTCTTTTTGCTTTTCTACAAGTGGCAGCATTACTAAGAAAAGGTCAGCTTCAGAAAATAATTTTCTCTCATTAAGAGCCTCCTTCTGTGATAGAAATAGCCCCACTTCATGCATGTTTTTTGGTTCAAGTTGCCACCATCTCTCTTGACCTCATCCTGTCTATTTTTTGAACCCTCTACATTGGCAGAAAATTAATCAGCAAGCAAGAAGAATAGGTTTCTATCAGATTAGAGAGCAGAACCACGTGCACTAATCAGGGTGCGAGATGAATGCCAGTGCCAGCCCCAGCCCAAGGGAAGTGGGGAGATGATCTTTTGGCAGCAGCAAGCTAACAGATGACCAACTTTTGGTAGCCCATTTTGATTGTCTAAGCCTCATATCACTCAATGTCAACCTAAGTATGACAGCATTCATTACTTCATGGGGATGTTCTGAGGGTAAACACTCCAAGGGTTACAAGGCACTCATTACAAATACAATGGCCTTATATAAGCAGTGGGCAAATCTGTTTACTGCAGTGATAATACATCTTATTCTACAGAGGGAGAGTTTGAACATAAGTGTCTTAAAATTAAAACCTCTTTGGTTAAATACCTTACTGTGACATAGCCGGTGTTCTATCTCCACATAGTTTTGCTAGGAATTATAGAATAATTTGGGTTGGAAGGGACCTTTAACTGTCATTTAGTCCAACCCCCACTGGACTAAATGGAAGATCCAGAAGAGTTAGCATTCATAACAAGGGAGAGGCTTACATGTGTAGCACTGCTCAGGGTTTAATTTTCAGAGATGATGAGCACCTCTGACTAAAGAACTTGGTGCAAGGGAAGTCTGTGTCAAATCATACCCATTGTGCTGGAGACCTCCTCAGCTAGCGCCACCTTAAGTATATCTTCCCTCCTCCCCACAAAAGTCATCCTGGCATTTAGCATTTGCGGTGCAGCAAAGCAGATACTCTCCTGCTCTGTAATCTCATATGCTGTGCTGATTGCTCTCATCCGTGATCTGCTCACCAGCTGCTCCTGGTGCAGGAGAGCCCTAGGGAAGAGGCACAGGGCTCTGCAGCATGTCCGTGGCAAGGGCTGCACCAAGGCCTGGCCTTCCTCACGTCAAGTGAGATCCCCCACTCCAGTGCAGCTGGAAGTGTCCCCAGAGTGCTCTAATACCTGGGGTATCAGTTGCAAAGAGGCAAAAGCTCTGCAAAGACTATAGCAAACCAGGCAGAAATAGCTCAATACATGCCAGAGTGAGTCCCAGTGTCAGTGCCAGGCTGAGCAGTGATGTTGATGACAGTAGAAGCCCTACACATGGTGATTACCAGCTGCCAACAGGACCCTGTGACTGCAAATGCTCGAATACGCTAACCTGAGGCATTTGAAATGTATGGAGGAATTTAGTGGGAGTACAGGACTGGTGAGTGTTTGTGAGTTTGAGAAGCCTCTCTGTAAGTGCTGATCCTCCCTTACCCAAACCATTTGCTGGTGTGAGGGTAGTGCTGTGTGATCCCAGCCTGTTCCCCTCTCACAGACCTTGTATGAGAAGTCAGGCCAACAGGGTTTAGTGACCTGGTAGGCATGCTGGGCTTTTAATCAGCTGTCTCTATATCACATCTGCTAGAAATTGTCAGACCTGATCTTTTCCTGGTGGAAAAGGACCTGGGGGTGGTGGTCAACAGCCGGCTGAATATGAGCCAGCAGTGTGCCCAGGTGGCTATGAAGTCTAGTGGCAT
>JAVKLA010000030.1:17259236-17274881 GCA_034782735.1 Sagittarius serpentarius | reverse complement strand
GAACTGGGGTTGTTCAGCCTGGAGAAAAGGAGGCTGAGGGGAGACCTTATCGCTCTCTACAGCTACCTGAAAGGAGGGTCTAGAGAGGTGGGTGTCGGTCTCTTTTCCCAAGTGACAAGTGACAGGATGAGAGTGAACAGCCTCATGTTGCACCAGGGAAGGTTCAGGTTGGATATTAGTAAAAATTTCTTCACTGAAAGGGTTATCAAGCATTGGAACAGGCTGCCCAGGGAAGTAGTTAGTCACCATCCCTGGAGGTATTTAAAAGACCTGTAGATGTGGTGCTTAGGGACATGGTTTAGTGGTGGACTTGGCAGTGTTAGGTTTATGGGTGGACTTGATGATCTTAAAGGTTTTTTCCAACCTGAATGATTCTATGGTTCTATATTATTGGCAAGAGAGGAGAAGATTAAGTATATGGGAGAGAAGAAGGAAGATCTGAGAGATGTAATGGCAGAATCTGCACAGGAAAGGTATATTTTGCAAGGTTAGGAAGAACTGAATTCAGGTTGGCCTAGAAGATAAAGGAGGAATTGAGCACAGCTTTCCTCAAGGCAAAGGGAATGCAGAATAAAGACAGTAAATGTTTCCTTGAGGGTAAAAGAGAAGACCAAAAGTTTTTTCCTCTCAGATAAATTGATGACTGACTCCAGCCTACAGGAGTGATTCTTAGGTCTTGTTGTTGGGAAGGAAGGACTAAGGCTGGATGAATCAGAGACAGTACCTTTTCTACTAGTCAGTGGCTAGAATTGCCATCCTTTTGTGGACTATTTTGCTTATTGTGCTAGTTCAGGTGAGTCTTTCTCCTATTTTCCAATGACTTTAAATCATCATCACCTCACCCTGTGTCTGGAGTATGTACTGTATGTGTCTTAAGTGTTAGATTACAGAAACTTCTCTATTTGAAAGGGATTCAATTTTTTTCCAATATTTGAAATTTATGTCATGAAGTGACAACTGCTAAAATTTTGGCCACATATGATTTTTAAACATTTTAAAATAATTTTTACTCTTCAGCAAATGCCCTGACTGTATGCTGGACAGTTTAAAGTATAGTGATAATGTTAAAATAAAATAATCCCAAAACGTAAAGAATAGGGATATAAAAAATTTCTTTAGTCTGAAGAAACTTGCTTTCTCCCCATAGATAAACGGTGCAAAATTAATTCTGTGAATTGGGATGTTCTGCACTTTACTCCATAGTGCCTTTACTGGCACTTTTGGAGAGCTTTATAAATGCATAGTCTCTCTACTATGCTTGTTGTACTATCATTACCAATTAGCAGTTGTTAGGAGTCCAGCAACCTTCTAGTCACAGAGCCAACGGGTGGTAGGGGAACAGCTATACTGTGCAAGCTTTTCACAGTTCGTTTGGAGTTCAGCCTCCACGAGGCACCGCAGATGTTGCATACTGCATTCTGTTTCACTGAAGCTAAACTGCAGTCTCTAGGATTTCATTAGTTATTTTTCAGTTTAATGGTGAAAATATGGGACTGACGATGGTGGCTGAGTGTGGATGGAGTCTCTATAAACTTCCCTTTGGAGCTCAGCTGAGGTTCCTCTCCCATCCCACATTAGCCTTAGCGTTGCACAACTTGGGGTCTCCTGAGGAGAACTTGCAGATCATGCCAAACTGCAGACAGTATAATGGCAAGGTGGGAAAATACTAATTAGGTGTCAGGTTGAGACCACCAGTCTTTTTTAACTGTGAGGTCAAGCTGACTGAAACCTTGTCTCCAAGCTAGATATGGACAAACTGTCTTGTGAGCAACATTTCCGATAAAGTCTTCTTTTTCTTCTGTTTACACACAGGAAGCAGACTAAAACTCTCAGAAATGTGTTCTTAGTTGTTCGTTGAACCATTTTTGTTTGTGACCACAGAGGCATGAGTAAGGTCTGGACTATTTGTTTTTCTTTGTACTGTCAGGCCCCCAAACGTGATCAGATCCAAAAGTTAATTCATGCTTTCTCTGTCTTTTTAGACTCAGTTAAAAAAAAAAAAAAAAAAAAAAAGGCACATTTGGAGAGCATTTGTAGCCATCCAGACAGTACAGGGCATTTTGATCTTAACTCTTTGGCAGGAGTAGATTGCAGTATGTGCAGGCTGGGCTTGCAAGCACACTCTGCACCAACATTTACGGCCCAGGAAAAAGCCTGTCAAGAGCCTGTCAGTTCCTGGTGGTGTATCTTTTGGCTTCTTGGGCATAACCCTGAAGGGTCTGATACTGTGCTCCTCCACTCCGACTGCAGCCGTTGAAGAATAAAAATTTGTTCTGAGGGAGTTTGTTTCCCTCAGCGACAGAACCTCTCGTGCAGATACTGTGGGGATGGATTTCTCGTTAAACACTACACAACTACCTCATGTAATGTAGCCCATAAGGACTATGCTAGAGACAACATCCAATTAGAAGTCCTGTATGCCCAAACAAAGAAACATACTTCTTTGCATAATGGAAATGATGGGGGACTGCATAGGGCCGTAAATTTGAAAAGTCAAACAAGAAGAATATTGTTTTCTTCTTCTCTCTCTTTTTTAAAGACTTTCTCTCAAGGGGACAGGAAACCAGTTTAATTCCAATGACATAATACTGCCTAAACTGGCCATGGTTCAGCTCCTAGTAGTGACAGCACTCTAATGCTATGCCTTTTTTCTGAGCTAAGCTTGTCTGACTTAAGCTTTCACTTCAAAGATACTGAATGCTTAAAAGGGAAACAATATAGTTTACATTTGACAAGTGTACTAATGTTCTAATTCTAAACTATAATAAATGAAAGAATCAGAGACAGAAGAACTCCCATGTTAACCTCTGAGAACCAGGTAATGGATAACTTCTCTTTCATAATGCATGAAACCTTGATACAAGAAAGAAGAGAGCCTGCACCTATTAGTAACTTGTGACACCACAGGGACCTTGAAAGATTCCTTCCTTCCAGAGAAGTGAAGAAATCCTTAAGCAGTTATTTTTCTGTCTTAAGTCCAAATGCTACTCAATTCAAAATTTAAAAAGATACCAGACAAGCTAACTTAGAGTATGTATGTCTGGCATTTGAGAAATGGGACTATCTCATAACAGAGAGGATTAGTTGTTTTCCTCATGAAATAGCCACAGGAGAAAAACTTAAGGCTATTTTGCACATCTTGCCAACAAATGAATTTTCATTAAAAATAAAAATGTTTTCAGACTCAATTACTGCTATTTCTGAACACATCACAGGGAATAAATAAAGATTGCTTGCTTAGCTTTGTCATATGGAGGTATAAGGGATCTCAAGCTTGATGCATTTTCCTTGACTTTGCTTCTTTTCAATCAATGACTGTCAATTGGATCTAAGAAGTAGAATCAATTTTACTAATGCAACAAATGCCAAGGAAACGTGTTCGTTCTTTTTCATCAAATTATATGTTTACCATATATTTGACAGCACGTATTAGAAAACTGGTAGAGGAAAATTAGTAAAAGCTAGTTGGATGGCTCTCTCCTTAGATTTCCAGGCAGATAAGCTGTTCAAACTTACAAACTAAAATTAATTAAAAAGCCCATGCCCATGGAGAAAGGTAGATTATGCTATGAGGCATCATTTATGTAGAAGTCTACTTACAGTGCACTGTAAGCTTCTATCATCATCATAATTTATATGTCCTTTAGACTAGATTGTCTGCTCCAGTAGTGTAACCACAGGTTTATTGCCATAAAACGATGCTTTGTGTTTTCCTTGTCTCTCTCTTCCAGGCTCTCTCTCGGTTGTGATGTTTCCTGCCTCTATTTGGAAATCCTTGGTCATTACGTGTTTATTTTGGTTTTTTTTTTTTTAATATTTAGCCTTGGTAGGAAAGCCGAATGTTTAAAATGAATGATCTAGCATGTGGTTGTTTGAAAAAGGATAAAAACCACTTTCCAACATACAGAATTTACAGCTTTCATTTTATTCTGTTTTCCACTCTGCTCAATCATCTTTTACTTAGTAGAATGATTCTGTTCCTCAAAAGAGGATGAAAAATTACTCTGTTGACACCTAAACAAAGGTGTGGTATCTATTTGTCATTTTAGAGGTGTAATAAAAAAAATAGTGAAGTTTATGGTTTTAGAATTGCAAACAGATTATGAAATATGCCTTGCCCTCTGCTAAGATAATTCATGTCAAATTCAACACCGAAAAGAACGCATTAAAAAAAGAGACATCTCTAATTTATTCTTGTGTTTGCAGCTTGTAGAGGAGCAACATTATTCCCCAGACGATGTGCCTTGCTTTCTAAAACAGCTGTACTCATGATCACAAAAGAAGAGAAACTAGTTAGGATTTCTTCCCCAGATAAAAAGAAATCTGGGAAAAATCATGTAAATTTCTGCTTTTTTATTTCTTTCACTTTTTGGTTGAAAATTTGAAAAGGTATGGACCTCTAGTTTTTCACTAAATGCTAGTATTTTTCTATGGTGAGCAAGTGGAAGCTTTCTGTGAATGCATGTTGAAGGAAAAATGGAAAAATAATTTTCACTGAAAATCTGAAAATTTATGGCCAGCTATGTAGCAACTTTTACCATGACACATGTATCCTCTTCGATTTAGAAACTCCCTCCTGACAGAATGGTTACTCAGCATCTTTCTAGCTATGCTGCATCCTGGCTACTGGCTACTGTACACCGTATTTTACATTGCCTAGGTTCAGCAGGTCTCCATACACCATTACCCTCAGTCAATGCAGAAGGATTCTTGGGACTGGTCTTAGGACAGTGGCATTTGGGGGAATCTCAGTTATGCAGGGCATTCACAAATGTATGTAGTGCCACTCACTGACTGCTACAAAGGGCCTATTTTTCAAACTGTCAAAGAAACACTTGTGGCATTGCGGAAACCAGAGAAAAGCTGTCAATTCTATTATCAAATTGACATTCCACACATGCTATTTTCTGATGACAGTCCATAATAAAGTTGCCCTATTTCTTTGCCCTCTATTCATGTCACTACCTAAAGTTTTCTCTTGCGTCTCCCTCAGACACTGACAGATAGAGCATCAGACATGTAAGCTCAACAAGAGGTCGTCATTGTGGTGCAGTGACAGACATTTATAACACCTGAAAAATAAAGAGGGCATGAAGGTCCTAAAGCACCCTTGGTACACTAGGCTATTACAATGCATGGAGCAAGGACAGTGACATCTCCCAGGGTATTGTCAATCAAGGAGTACCGAGACAAAGACAGACAACAGGGACCATTGTAATCCCATTGGAGGGAAAAGGGAAAAAAAAAAAAGGCATAACAAGGCTTTGTCTTGGTCTTCAGAACACAGACACATCTGTGTGTTTCTCTAACTGCTGCAAGCTAATAGGATAACATGGGTTGATCTGACCCTAATGGGAATTGATACAAATTGGATGCTAATTCCATTGTGTCTCGTTCTCCAGTGAGGTCATCCGTGCCAAGTGGCCTTCCCAAGAAAAGGAGCTCCCGCTTTCCATGCCTGTTTGTTTTTAGACTTGTCTAGAAGATACAGGTTGCAGAAGCGTGGGTTTCCCAGGTAAGCTGTGCCACCATGCTTCCTGCTGGGAAGCTTCTGTGAAGATAACAAGACAAAAAAGTAGCTAGCTCTCACCCTCAGGGGTGTCTTGTTTAGTAAGAGATTGTGATTGACAGCTGTTAAGAAGAATGACAAGATATTTTACATCTGTTTAGTGTCTTGACTGTCACCCATTCCTTCCCACACTGGCTATTGTCATTCTTCCTATATCCAGGAATCCTACTGCTGCCAATGCAAATGTCAGACCACTGTGGAGCTATAGTGCCATGCAGCATACATTATAGAAGAAATGAAAAGTGGATCAGGGTCATTGCATAGGGGAATGCAATGATTCCAAACTATGTTCGTTATTCCAGACCTAAGGTTTTGGACCAATAATTGGACCACCAGCTATACTCTTGCACATATCAAATTTGAGAGTAAATGGAACACACAAGGAGTTTTTTCACATTTTTGTCTTTTCCTTGCAATTTACTTATTATTTACCTTGCAGCAAACCTTAAGCCTTCCTCCAGTGATGGTGCATGAATAATGCAGCACATCTACAGCACTTATTATGCACAGAAAACTCATATTTCTCCATTCTTATGGCATTCACAGAAGAAGCACTAGGGGCTTTGGATTTTCATGATCTCTTTATTCACATCAATTTTTCTAACTATTAAACAGTGCTTTTTGTAGCCTGAGAGAAACAGTATATAAAATAGGGTATAAAGAAAACCATACACTCATTCTGGAGAAACCAGATAATTTTATCTTATGACTTCAAATACCAGTTACACCGGATGAAAATGAAGTACATACTGCAAGGAGAATGTTTTGTCCAATTAATAATGGCAATGTTTTTCGCTCTAAATCTGGCCCAACAACTGCAAATAAAGAAAAGGAATAAAGTTCACAATGCAAAACCGTAAGTGACCTGCCCAATGAAGACTATCCAAACTAGAAGAGATGTATAACTGCTTAAAATAAACAACAATTATAATGAACCCATTCAATCTTCATCACTCTTCAACCCACTCCAAGTCAAAAGACTGTGTAAATCATGAGCTCTGCAGCATGTCTGGAATGTTAACAAATCTGGGCTCTGGAGCAGCAGTGGCAAGTGAACTTCAGAGTGAAGGATCCTTCACAGGATTTTAGTCAGCTTCAGAAGTATCATCATCCTTCAGCTAAAAACATCTCAAGCCTTTTTAAGCAAATCTAAATTCAGCTCACCATTTTTCCACAGACAGAGCAAAGTACAGAGCACCAGTGTGCTACATTCTTGGTGCAAAATTCTAATGCATAAGAGAAGCACAGCACTTCCAAATTGCCCTTGGGTCACATGCATCCTCTAAGCTCAAGCTAGAAATGGTCTGGATAACACCCCCCAAGATCTTCCTGGTATCTTTTTCAATCCAGGAAAAAGTGTCAATATTGTTTACTTCAGGAGCTAATAACAGAATTACATGTGACAAAGCCACTGGGATTCTACACCCATGTTAGTCTCCCACGGTAGACTAACATGGACTAATCACATGAGACACAGTCTAGTTTCCCAGTCTGAAGAACTGAAGTATGTACCTAGCAATAAAAAGGGATGTAAAAGTCTTATAAGAGTAGCTGAAATACAGCGTCTTCAAAGAAGAAATTCAACTCAGGTGATGAATCTTGTGTATCAGATGTTACATACCCACTACTCCGCAGAGAAAGGGTCTTTTCTACTTATCTCTCTCTCATTCTTTATGAGTGACATTCTCTGTTAAGGGAAGAAAAATATGGAAATTTGTACTCTTCCTTTTTCCTGTGGTTTGTAATATTTGCTCTCTCATGTTTTCACTTACCTAGTGCCACCGGGCCTGCTGGTGAAAACAAAGTCCTTGAGAACATGTGCAGTGGGCACTCAATAGGTCACTTGGTCCACATATCATTGATAGAACTGCTACTGGAGATCCATTTCATGTAAGCCACTAAAAATCAATCATCCAGGCCCCAATTGCCAGTTGGAACGTGATTCAATAATTAAAATCTGCAATAACCAAATCTACTGATTTCATACCAAAAATTCAATGTAACTGCTACCAGACCTGTAGCCTAGTCAGTTCTCAGTATAAATGATACCATACAGTCTAACAGTCCCAATATACTGTCATTGCTTCACCCCCTAATTAAGTGGAAGGAGAAGATGAGTTCTTCCAAATACACTTTTAAAACATAATGAGGGAAAAGTAGTGAAAGGAGGCAGGTTTTGCATTTTGCTCTCTAACCCCTGAGGTCCACAGAGAAAACTTTGGCTCTGGTTTTATTTCTCCGGCAGACAGCTTTATTTTTCCTGTAGAACATAGCTGTTGGCATAACAGAGGAACACGAGGCTGGCAAAATGGCATGAAACAAATCATCTAGATCTTTTCCAAGCTATTCCTGCTGCCGCTACATAACTAAGAGTTTAATAAAATGTGCTACCAAGATGCAAACATCTTGCACGCATTCAAGCATTTTCTTTATTAACTTAAGTGATAAACCTGCCCATTCAATGCACATGTTCAAATATTAGCAATCTTGACCATCTGAGCCAAAATCTAATATAAAAAAACAAAGTGATTTTCAGATGATGATGATAACATCCAACATACACTTTCCTCAGCTCAAAAATGAGAAGATGGAACAAGATTCCTACAATCTGCTGTTCACAAGAGAGAAGAAACTATTGTGTGGGTTTGAACTCTGGTGTGTTGCCTTTAAGCATTTGGTGGTACTCACTACTGCTTAAGAAGATATTTAGAATTCCAACATGAAAGGTCTGTTTCATATTTTAAGCCCAATAAATCTCAATCACAGCTCTCAATTGAGACAGCAGTCTGGCAAACTACATGGACAGCAGACACTTTACTGTGGCTCTTTCTCCCCACTCAGCCTCTCCCTCCCCCACCTCCCCCAAACTGAAGTTTATTGTTGCCAGAAAAAACAAGAAACAGCATATCTGAAATTTAATCTTCCTTAAATTTGCAGAGCAAGCCTACAGAGAAGATTAACCATATAAACTGGGCATATTTTATTATTCCTCTCAGGATATGCGTCATGCTTTTCCCCCACCCAGTGTTTTCTAGTTGTTATTGATTACTGAGTTTCACCCCTCAGCAAATCCAGTCTTAGGAAAGCTAGGACTGTTTTTTAGTGGTTTGGTCTATTTTCTTCTCCTTTTCAATATACCTTTGCCATGAAAATAAAGTCAGCTTGATGCAGCTGCTGCTATGGAGATCTTGCTGACAGATGAATACACTGGGTGAAAACAGCAACCTATTTGATGCCTAATTAAAACATATTAGTTACAGTGCAGTCAGCAAGTGTGTTAAGAACATCTTTTCAGTATATTTCAGAAAATTATCTTACTATGGCTTTCAACTGGCCCAAGAAGCAGACAGCTATAATGTCCCTCTCCTTGCCCACCAATACTCATCTGACAAGGATATTGCTATACTTAGCTGAAGAATAGCTGGTTGGTACAGTACAGTTTTTACTGATACTAATCTTTTTTGAGATCAAAGCCTACTTAGGCATGATCTAGAACCTGATGAAGCCTGTGGAAACCCTCTGGTAGTCTCAGAGGGTTTTGGGTAATGGGCAGATCTATGGGCTTGGTTTAATGTCATTACTTATCAGTACCTGCTGCTCTTCCTGGCAATTCTCTCTCTCTTAGGAATTCAACAGAGAGGATGTGAATATACTGTGTGAGGTATTGATGTTCGCTTGTTCTAACTGGAGGGGTCTTCCCCAGAAGAGCTATCAGTGTGATTACAAGCAAAATGTGACAGCAGAGTATGTCAGTAGACTGATGAAGATGTTTCATTTCTAGCAACAGAATGTTAGTATTTAGTTATGCAGATGTCTGCAACTCTTAGGCAGGGAAAATGCAAAGACTGACACATCTAAAGCGTAAGTGTAAATGAGTTTGCTTGAAGACAAAGTTGGAAACACAACTGAAGCCAGACTGAATACTTAATATTATTACTGTTCATAGATTCACTGCTGTTTAAGTGAGAATGGACAACTAACTAGTCATATGCTTTGAATAACGGAGTGTATA
The DNA here is from genome assembly GCA_034782735.1 of Sagittarius serpentarius. NCBI lineage: Eukaryota > Metazoa > Chordata > Aves > Accipitriformes > Sagittariidae > Sagittarius > Sagittarius serpentarius. Next base: position 17,265,300 of record JAVKLA010000030.1, on the reverse strand, counting down.
GGTTTGCATGACCTAATTCCTAAATCAACCCTATAACATTTCATTGACTGAGACCATCTCTGGTCTAACTAAGGCAAGCCTTAGTTTCAGTACCCTCAAGGATGAATTATCTATCGGAGATAAGGTATTACTACAACGGGGGCCTAAAGTAAAAGCAGTAGCATCTTGTGTAAGCATATGTATGACTGAACAGTTTTAATTTTGGCAGAAAAAAATAGCAGAAAAACTACCACTTTAATTTTTGGCTCTGCTTTACCATATTCATATGGCATATGTGAGAACATGTGTGACTCCAAAAGAATAGGAAGAAAAGAAAACCTAAATCCAAATAAGTAACCTTGATCCAGTTTGTACTACAAACTTCCTACAGATCTGGGTCCAGAACTGCATTTTTATTTGTATGGCCGATTTAACAGTACAGTATGTGACAAAAACTCATCATATCCATGATTTTGGCTATTTTATGAGGCAATCTATTTGTGCTTAGAGAAAAATTACAGAAGCCAGTTTAGAAAGGCTGTTCTGAATGTTAATGCAAGGCCCTTAATCTGGAAAAGGGCCCTCTACATAGCAGCTCTTTAGTTCATGCTTATGTCACACTGAAACTAATGCACTGAGGAGCTGTTCTCATAGTAGAAGACAACAGAGCACTAGATTTCACCCAGAAATTATACCTGGGCCATTAATATGGATGTAGAAACAGGAATGCTGGAAGTATTTTGAAGAGGAACTAGTTGATACCAAGATCTTGGCCCCTACTCAGCTCCATCTGGACAATTCCAGTGCCACAAAGAGATTATACAGATAGCTCAGCTCACCACCTGAAGGTTAATTTTGTAACACACAAAGGAGTTACACAAAGGAGTAACTCTGTATGCAGAGTGTGAAGAAGTGGTTTGCCTTCCACCTCACCTGATTCTTCATGTTCTTCAAGTATCCTGGGAAGAGAGACTTGGGGGGAGGGACAGAGGGGAGAAATTACACATAAATAAGGTAGAATCTACAAACAGATTATGGTGCTTAGCTTTCTTCCATCAATGACTAGAAGAACCCTTTTGGTTTGTTCTGGGGTTTGAGTTTTGGTTCTAATTTGTTTTTACTTGAACATGTTGTTCTCAGCTTTGTAGTACCACACACAAGAACTTCCAGCCCTTTTACTTTATGGCAAATGTCGCCGCAGGCCAATGCAAGGGTAAAATATGCTGAAATCAGTCTCTCCTCCACTCCTGCCATCACTCCATGCAAATTCATATTAAAAGCAATGCAAGGCCACATTTCATACAGAATCTTTTTTCTTCCTGGAGAATTGCTTTAGTCATGTCGTGTTAGGGGGATTTTCTTTCTCTTTTGAAGGCAGAAGAGAATGGAAGATGACTATGGAAATGGTAGTCTTTCAGTGATAATTTTAAAGGAAACAGTCTACTCCTACATACTTTGGTTTGCAACACGAGTTTTCTTTTAAACCATCTGATAAAAAGAAGGGGGGCACTCTTCTCAGAACGAAAAAGAAACCCCAAAGAGCTTTATTTTCTGAGCAGCAGCATTCAGAAGTCCCTCAAATGACATTCTTTATAAAGCTGTTACTGTATCACAGGCCAGACTAAAGTGAATTTACTGAGTTCTAGTTCTCCTTAGATCTAAATCTGTCTTTAGATGACCTTCCTGATTTAATCCAGATCATGAGCATGCTCAACATCATTTCCCATATATTTGGTAGAAGTGACTGAAATGGAATGCAGTATCAGAGCCACCCTTATTTGTAATTTATCTAGGAGGTGTTCCCATAAATGATAAGCACATCTCTCCTTTTATTTGTTATGCTTTTATGAAAGGCTCATCTAACTCATTGATATCCTGAATAGGTGTTCCATTATAAAGGACATGGTGTTTTTGCTGTTGTAATACTGTGAGGCTTTTCTGCAAAAGGTATTAAGTTTTTGAACTTAAAACTACTAAGGGGAAAAAAGAGAAAACTCAAAGAACTAAAAATAAAGAGAAACAGCTCTTTTCTCTGGGTTTGTTTTTCTTTTTTAATGGAATCATCTGTATTTAGATGTCATTGGTCAAAACACACTCTTTATTTCTAGACCTCGCCTAGCTTAAATTTTACCACCATTAAGTGCCTTGTCCTCCAAATTTGAGGATCAAGTAAGCAAGACCTAGTAAAATACAGTGTTAAGACATGACAAACAGTACTGTTACGCTACTGCACTATTTCCACTACCTAGAAGAGATTTGGTAGGTCTACTTCTAGTGTCCAGTCCTTGCAGGCTGAAAATCCTTCAGAAAAAAAATGTTTCTTTTATCCTTTAATTCACTATTCCATCACATTTGTGACCCTATGGCAACAAAGCGGGGATTTCAAAAGATGTGGAAGCAACAAGACTTAAAAAGAACGGGATCAACTCAAAGCAGACATTGCTAAAGCAAAATCCTGCACGTGATATCTTTAAGTTCAGCTTTTAAGAAATATACTGTTTACAGATTAGCTACCAGTACTATTGTACTGACATCATAGAATTAAGCTGAAAAGTTTTGTGCTGAGTACAACCCAAATTAGAGATGTCCTATAGCAAGAGAGAGAAGGATATGACTTAGCAGACCATTTTGAATGCTCAATGTTCACTAATGCATTTAAACACGTATTCTAATCAAGGACCATCATAACAATTTTTCCCAGACGACACATCGTTTTCCATCATTTTGATAATGGTCTGAGTGTCTTAGTATTGGACTAAAAGAATATCTCTGAGCTTGTGTTTAAATGACTGTTGGAAGTGTAATTCTCAGTCGGCAGGCTACAGCAGCAAAGCTAATATTTGTTGAGCACTGTATTTGAACTCTGCTATGAACTATTTGAGCAAGAGTTTCTAACACACAGTTTAGCTTGGGTAGTTTTCAAAAAGGCAGTCCTTGTCCTTACTGAATATGAAAGCCAAAGCAGAACTTTTCTACCAAGACCCACTCTGCTACCAGAGAGCTCCAGCACCCTCCTGATTCTGAGTGCCCAGGAACCCCTGCGTATGGCTTATAGAAAAAGATCTACTGCTTCCAGCTAGGAAACCCAGGAAAAGAGTTATTCCTAATATAATTTTCTATATTGTGTGCAGCTCAGATGTTAAGTATATTCATGACAGACAGACAAGACCAAATATAAGAATAAATGTCCCCACTTACAGTGAGACGCAATATTTCCACTTACACCCAATGCCGACATAAATTAAAAGAAGGGTATAGCTTCAATTCATTGTTCATGAAGAAGAATGAGGTGCACAGTGTACAAGAGAAAAACAAGTGTATTACTGATGGCAGGAGCTCTGTGACCCGACCTTCAGATTTGAACATACAGCCTACCTTGACACCATAAGCATGCTTGGAGCAGGCAGCAGCTGTGCCTAAATAACTGCAATTTGTTACAACATTGTAAGATAGAAAACATGAAAGGCTCTTCAGAAAACATCCCTAGTACCATGTCATTAAAATTGTTTATCAGTTAGTGAGTCAAGAAATTAGGGCACTAAAAAGATGGCTGTGGTGGAGGACCAGAGAACACAAGTCTATTAGTGAAGCTCAGGAATCAGCAAGCATACATTTTCCTCTAAGCATGTGACCTTTTTTTCTCTCTCTCCTTTCTACCTGTAATTTATTTCCTAGCTGAAGAATAATCTTCTTTCTCAGCAGATCTAACCTTGTCCCAGTGTCTGCCCTCATTCTTCTTTCTTCTGCTCCTTATAGACCGTTTTCATTTCTTTTTCTTCAGCTTGTATCTCCTTCTGGCTGTGAGGCGCACCGAAAAGCTATGTTCACTTGGTGGTTTTGTTCCCAAGTCAGGGACAGAGCAGCCCATTCATCAGGAGGGCTCATGGCAGAACCAAGGTGTCCTGCATGAAATTTCTGTACTTAGTGCGATAAATGTAGATGATCGCATTTTTTCAATCAAAACATTTGTCAGCAAAAGAAGGAAAAGGCCTCTCCTGAAATGGATACTTGCGGAGACATTGCGTTTTGTTCAGGTTTTTCTTTTTTGTCTATAGCTATGTAAGCCCAAAATATTTCATCTGTGCTTCTAAAAGCCAAGATTTTATCAAAACATTTCAAAAAACTGGAAAATAAAGCTGGACTTCTCGGTGCTCAGCTGTTTTACTTGAAACTTTCTGTTAATATTTTTAAACAAAACATCTCTTGAGTTTTTCTTTTACATGGAAAACGCCTACCATTTTCTAATCAACCCCAGCTATAATAGCTATGGCTTTGGGCTGAGGAGTTGAGGTACCTTCTGGAGGCAGAGAGCTACAAAAGGCCTAGTTGTCTCAGAGGCTGGTCAAAGACCTTTGCTTTCTCACAGATCCCTCACTACCTCAGCATACTGTTCCTCCAAACACAGCGTTTGCTACTTCTGCTTCACAGCAAGCATGCAGACAACATACAAACAGAGGCTTTCAGCAGGCTGGTTTTAAACTTGTTTTCCACATAGACGGGAAGAAGACATACAGCTCTTTATTTCACACCATTGAGAGTTTTGAAGTGGATTTTCCTAAAGAACCACTTCAAGTACTGAGAGTTGTTGAAATTATCCAAGGCTTTCTAGTTGCTAAAATATTCCCCCCCCATATGCTCAGTGTCCCCTTTGAAAACCTTGCTCATTCTTTCCTGCATCTGGCATAAATTTCCAGGGGGTGGGGCGGGCTCTGCGGTCGGCATGAGAGAAGCCCGACTTCGCAGCTGCTGTTTCCTTCCTCTGACAACGCAAAAAATATCTTCAAGGAGGGAATCCCATTTAACACGCAAGTGGTAATACCGAAGATGCTTTAGCATCTTATCCTTTTTGTGACAATGTCCTGAAACAAAACAGTGCAGTGAACATTAGCCCATAGGCTCCCCCCTGCCTCAAGTCTTCATCCCTTTTCTTAGCTCCTGTCGTGACTGAGCTCAACATAAATACCACAAAATTAAAATATTGTTTAGTTATTTACAGTGAACAATTTCTTTGATGAGCTTCATCCCCTTTCAGATATTCTTTTCCAGCCAGCTTTGATTTTCACACATCAGTTTACATTCAGTTGTTGTGTTCCAAGTAGAATACCAGTCACAGAGTATTTTTTCCCTGTTTTTAATAGTATTTCTGCATCCTGGCAAAATTGGGTACATAGGTGGGTTTTGAGACAGGATAAAGAAATCATACCATGGTCAGGGTATTGTCCATACGTATAATGGAAACACTGAATGTTGTGATCTAAACAGAAAAGGCAGAGGCACCACAGATGTTAAAGCTTAATCAGAATCCCATAGCGAGCTTATGCAGCCAAAACTTAAACACAGTTTGAGGACAATTAGCTGTAGCTGTTGGAACCAGCAGAGACCTCAGCCTTGTCTTGTTCTATATGGACAGGGATTTGCTTATTTAATTAAAATATAAACAACATACAGCTTGCATTTAGCTGCAGGTAGGCAAGCGTTTTGATGAACTTCAACCATAACCATATCGTGCCCAAAGAGGGATTTTTCCTACACCTTAGCCTAACTCTTGCTGCCACACTCACATTATTGGGTCGTAACAAGTCAGCACTCTCCAGCGCATCTGTGGAAACCGCTGGTGTGGGCTCTCTCACTCTGTACGTAGAGATAGCTTTAGGTAGCCATGGATCAACAACACGGTTACTAGCCCCCCATGTGTATCGGGGTGCCCTGTTGCTAGAGCCAACTCCACGTGGGGGCTGTGTGGGGGCTGTGCAGCCCGAAGCCCCTGCTACAGCACTGATTACCACCAGAAGTGCTATAATCACATCCCGGAGCAGGGTAAAGACAACACCTCTTTGATCCTCTTAAAAGTTTCACTGAGATGTTGCTGAGCTTAGCTGGAATATGCTAGTGAGCCAAAAGGAGGGGGAGTGGGGAAGGAGGGAGGGGGAAGATAAAGGAGGGGTGGCAGAGGGGTTAAAAAAAGGCGGGGGGGAAAGGAGGGGGGGAAGGAGAGGAGGGAAAAAGGAGGGGGGGGGGAAGGAGAGGAGGGAAAAAGGGGGGGGGAAGGAGGGGAGGGAAACAGGGGGGGGGACGGCGGGGCGGG
>JAVKLA010000030.1:17235521-17259136 GCA_034782735.1 Sagittarius serpentarius | reverse complement strand
GGGGGGGAAGGAGAGGAGGGAAAAAGGGGGGGGAAGAAGAGGAGGGAAAAAGGAGGGTAAGGGGTGGGAAGAAAGGGGAGAAAGGGGGAGGGAAGGGAGGAAAGGAGACAGGGGAAAGGTGGGGGAAGAGAGGGAAAAAAAGAGAGAAAAAAAAACAGAGAGGGGAAAAAAAGAAAAATAAGCGTATTACAGACATGGGTGAAGAGGTGGCAGTTCAGTTTCTCCAATCCACACACAGCATGGCTTATCCTGAGCTTAATGGAGAAAACTGCTGAAACCGGTCAGGTTTAGGTAGTGGGTGTGAACTCTGCTCAGCCTAACTTAAGCTAGCTCTCCCTGTCAAGATTAGTCCTCGAGCCGAGACACTTCTCTGGGCCTGTGCACACAGCCACGAAGCGGCCGCCGCAGCCGATCTGGGCACTTCAGGAGGGGGCGCGGGGTGTGCTCAGGGAGCAGCGAGCAGCGGTGGGCACTGCGGCTCAGTGGGTACGCAGGGGCCGCACAGCAGTGTCCTTGGCTCCTGCTGGACCCGCTTTCTTCCCTGCCCATTCCGCTGCGCTGCCCTGGGCAGCGGGGAAAGCATATGCAGCAGCCAGGTTGGACATCTGTCCCAGGACACAGGAGGGAGCGGTGTAGCTTTTCCCTCCTCGCACACCCACAGCCCAGCTGGGCCCAGCTGGCCCTATACACTCACAGGACTGGGAAAACATATGAATTACAGTCACTTAGACTACCTGAATTAAGCACTGAGGGTCTAAGTGCTTTAGAAGAGTTTTGCCTTTAGAGGGGTTTTCTCTGCATGCTGCATTTCTCAGCTAAAATACAGATCCAACTGCTAGTCCAGCTTATTTTACGTGAGGCTGTAATTTTCAGTGCCTTTCCATCAGTGCCATGCTTGTTATCTATTTAGATGGGAATGTCCATTCCTCTTTTTCAAACAATGTGAACTATACAACCGAGTGGATTTTAGTCCAAAACCAAGAAGCTAGTACAAAAGACACATAAAAACTTAAGCTGCCCCTATGCCTCAAGCAGTCGATGTTCACCACATAAATTGCTTTTGTGTTCTCTGCATCTGAATTTTGGCCAGTGGAAGTGTTACCGTGGCTGACCGTTGTTTAAGTGGTGAGTGACTGTGTCCAGAAAAAAAAGAAATCTTTATACGGCAATGATCAAACCCATTCAGTGCAAGGAATTATTATCTGCTCGTGAATTGTTCAACCTGGAGGGATCTCAATGAGTCCCGGGTGACTCAAGATAAAAGTATTAATTTCTCTGTTTGTCTCCACTGCAATAGATTATCCATGGATCATTTCTACAAAGGTATTCCCTCTTTGCCCCTTCCAAAGTTTTTTTTGTTCTTAGTTCTGTGGAACTCCTGCTATTATGAACCTGGAGCACGTTGATTTAAAATCTGCTAATTAGTGTATGCAATTTCCGTATGGCTGTGCATAAGGAAAATTAAAATACTATTATCTCCCTTAATCTCTGTGATAGGGTTCACATGGTCAGCCCTTGTTTAATAGCAGAGTTTCACTCAAAACTCATGCAGCTGAAGCAAAAACCAGTCTTCACACAGTGAAAGAAATACATTAGGAGGAGGATTAAGGATGACTGAAGTTTTGTGGCTTTGTTTTGTTACTTTGGGGTTTTTTTGGTTGCTTTTTTGTTTAGTTGGGGTTTTTTTTTCGTTAAATTATCAGGTATTTAAATCCAAAGTGAAAAACATATATTCCTCCCTTGTACGCTCTTCTTCCTAACAACAACCAGACCATTTCAAGAGGGAGAAGAAGTAGTAAACAAAGAATATTTCTTGTTGATGGGTCAGTTGCAGTTTTATGTAGGCTGAAAAGTAGATTGTAATCCTGTGAAACGGCAGCATACTTTTGTTCCTCCCTCCCTGCCCCCATCCTGAAAACACACATGGCTTGACAAAATGCCACTAGAACGTGCTTGAAAACAGTGATCTCATTGTGAAGGCTGAAAACTTAGGGCTCAGTATAGTTGGATGATTGAGAAGCACAACATGCTCAACAGATGTAAAAACTGTATAATTCATGACTTTCTCAAGTGGGGAATGAGCTTCCACAGCCAGTTACTAAACCGCTGCAAGAGGTGTAAAATATCCAGCGATTTCCTATGTGAGTGCACCAAATATTTCAGATATGCACATACTACTTGTGAGTTTTGGCTAGTGGTCACTGGGGTTATTTCTCTCCGCTCTGTTCTGTACTTGTTTTGGGGTATTTTAATAAGAGAGGAGAGACTTAACGTTTTATCCTTGGTTTTCCTATTAAATGGTGGGGAGGTGGGGGGAAGGGAACAAGCAAACAAACTCTAAGCAACTTAAGTCCAGAGAAAACTTAAAAGGAGATTACAAACCTCGGACTTCCCACTTGTCTTAGTAAGCTGGCAGGAAAAGCCAGTTTAAGCCAACTGGGTTTGTTGTTCCCTTGGGTCTGCAAGCCAGCATAGACCTCCCTGGCAGACACTGAAATTCTGGAAAGCTAAACTGAGGCTTGCATGATCCCCCCCTTTTTTTTTTTTTCCCCAAGAGTTTCCATCTCTTGCTTTCTTCTGAACCTCAAAACCCAAAGCAATTCATTTCTGAAACTTTTCTAAAAATTCCCAGATTTTGTTCCTTTAAAATTAAGCAGCTGTCTCTGCTACTGCACATATTTTCTGCAGGGCCTCACAGGGGAAGGCTGCTGATATTTCTTGCTTCCAGATCCAGCAGGCAGCTGGAATACATTTCACCTTCCCATACTACAGGTTAGAATAGTGTCAAGGCTGCTCTGAATTGTGCCCAGAGGACTTCTTGCTCACTGAGGACTGTCATTCCCATCCTGGCTGCACCTTCTCTAGCTCCAGACATATTCTCCAAAATGAGAGCAGCTATCCCTACCTTTGTAAAACTACTTCATACCAATAATGTCAATAGAATCATGTGCCAGAAAAATAAATAAAATAAGTCAGTGCATGGGTACAATCCTGGGTTCCATATTGCCAGCATCTGATCAGAGATTAGAGTGAACCTGTAGAACAAAAAAATCAACCTTGGCCCATCAGATGTGTCTCTATATACGTATGTTTTGAAAGAGGATGTCTTCACAAGAAGAGCATGAATGAAGCAGAATTATGGCATATCCATCATGTACTAGAGGTTTGAAGAAATCTTCCCAAATTAACACGCCTCTAATTTAGACTTCTAGGCTTTAGACTTCTAGGCAACTTGCCAGCCTTCACAGCTGTTGGCAGGTAGAAGAGGATGGAGCAGGAGATAAGAGTGGAAGAGGGAATATTCCTTTTGGGAATATGCAGCCTCTGAAGACAGATGTTGATTTAGAGATTTCATTTGGCACCTGCCAGAGGTTACTGTGATATTCACAATCACTGTCCCCTGGCATTAGTTTATCACTGCTGCCATACAGTAGTTATTTGTGACAGCATTTTCATATGAAATCTCATTTTAAAAGACTTGTAGCTTCCCCACCCTCTTTACTGTTTTGGGTAAAAATTTCTCATACTCATTGAATGCCCAAGCTGCATTATTATTTCTGGACACTTCTGAAGCTGTCCACGTGTAAAAAGTAATAGGTTGTCCAGCTGCTACATATGGTCAAACTCTTTACAGAGCTGGAATAAACCAGCTCCCCTTCTCTCCCTCTCTCTCTCTTTAAAGGCTTCAAATTTGGCAGGTACCTACTCCTGAATGCTGAACTCATGCCTTGCTCCAGTTGAAAACTTTTGATTTCACAGAACACAGGAACACTGTGTCAGGAATAGTTAAAATTAAGTATGCAGTTAGTTTTTCTTTTTTCCTGGACCTTATAGAAACAGAGTAAGGTGCACGTCTCTAAGTAGATACAGGCTCACAAGAGACAAATGATCTCACTGGCGGGCAAAGCAAATCTGTCTATCCCTGTCCCAGGAGAGTGAGGTTTTTTTCCCCCTCCTCCAACTCATCTTCCTAATGCAGTTAAAAACACTCTTGCCTTTCCCCTGTTTTGATCTCCTTCCTCCACTTCAAGAGATAGTCCCACATTCATGCACAGAATGAACCAAGAAAAAAAAAAAAACCTTAGATGAAGATGCTTATGTCTAGGTTAATATTACATAACTATAAAAACAGACAACTTCCCCCCACCAACTTTGCAGGCATGAACATGACACATTGCTATAGGTGATGGGAGGTTGAAAAAGTTGTAGTACTATGTAATAAGGTTGCAGAGCCTTGGCTTTCCTCCAGACTTCACAAGTCAAACTGGCTGGTATGTCATTTGGAGACATTTTGGCAAAAACTAAGTGCATATTTTCTTCCAAATTTGCTTTATTTGTACTTTAGTTTATAAAAAAAGAAATTCATTTTGCATTAGCTTTTTACCTGAATTCAGCCTGTTAATCCATTTTCTGCATATCTAATTCTTGTATTCCAAGACCAGGAACATGCATCAGAAACCCACTTTTTTTAACAAAGCTTCTCAACTTTGTCAGGGTACTGAGAAAAGCCAGGAGCATGTACGCTTCCACTTCTGCAAAATCCAGTAGACTTGTGGTAACTGAGTACCAGATTTTAGAGAAACAGGAAAACAATCAAAAAAAAATATATCCCAAAAATCTGAGCTTAATAAACCCATTTTGTTTGTCACAAGTGACACAAAAGACTAAGGCTATCTTACTGGCAATGGTATGAGATGACTTATATTATGCACCCTTTGCTGTCCAAAATAATGCCCACTCCAAATTCAGTGACTTATCTGGTTCAGAAAGGTAGAGGACACTTACCGAGAAGGAACAAGAAACCCAGAATCAAAAGACTAACTATATTGCACAACTTCATTTCATTCAGCTGACAATCAAAGGATATTTTTGCTGCGCATTATTACTGAATAGCAACAATATGTGCACTAATAGGTAGCAAGTGAACAGCTGAGGAAGTGAGCGAGAGACTTCGTAATTTCAGTGCTTCTACAACTGAGAGGGCTTTCACAGTCTGGTCACAGCTTATCCAACTTAACTCAAATAGGTTTTCTTATTGTTTGCTTGAGGTCTAAGACACACACGTTTATTTTCATCCTCCAGTTCATTGTAAGAAATCCCCTCCAACGCCGTTTGGGCAAAACCTGACTGCTCTGATACCAGTGGAGTCTGCCCACTCCACTGTGAGCAATGCCATTGACTTTAACAGAGCCAAACATAATTTGTAACTTTACTTCATGAAAAGAAAGACACACAAAGTTGGCCCTCTGCTGCAACTTCAGAATTACGGAAAACAAACATTGCCAGAACTAGCTTATCATCAATGTGATCTCTTGACTTCGTCTGAAGAACAGGGCATATCTCTTTTCTTAAGTAAAAAATTGTATTGATCAAAGTTATTGTGCATTTTCATTTGTGTTCCTCCCTCTCCAGAAGAGTTGTAGTTAAAAATGAGAAGCCAGATCATCCATCTCCATGGAAACTGGGAAAAAAAAGTCAGTGCTGAAGGATATATTTCATATGGCTTGCATCAAGTAGTTCACACTGGGGTTGGTGTTTCATTCTGAAGGCTGTTGTTGCACCTTCTAGCTTTGTTACCCGAGCATTGGCTCTCTACTATGACAATAGCGAGAGGTAACCTCCCAGTATAGATGCTTCAAGTGACATCTGGAGGACTCCCTTCTCTCTTAAACACACAGGAAGGCAGGGTTGACACAGGCAGAAATTCTAGCGGGCAAAAGCATACTCTGAACATGCCATTTGCCAGTTCTGCTTTCCGTGACTTGTGTGGTCTGAAACTTAGCAGCCTGTGAAACTATCTTTGAGTTACTGCTACGGTTCAAACTGGCAGGACTACTAATGTTATCAGGTTCCCAGTTGCAGAGGGGGGACTGGTGGGAGTGATGTTTCCATTCAGGGTCACCCACTACTCATCCCCTCCTCAGCCATCTCAGGCCCACACCAAAATCTGTTAACTTTCAAGGAACCCTGTAAAACAGCTTTACCTGCTGAAATTCTCAACACGGAGAATACTGTAGGGAAAAAAGGCAAATCATACAACTACTGGTTACTTATGTTTTGGAATCTGGCTTAATCTGAAAGGCTTTGTCATTATTTATATTTTTCCTGTATTTATAATCATCTGTGTAAGTATTTGGTGTTTGAGGACAGGCACTCTTGAAGTAGAAAGTAAACATTGGCTCAACCCATATTCCAAAATATTCTAAATAGCAAAGTCCTTCTGAAAGCATATTGGTGACCTTGGTTGACATTGCTGCAGCATGATTACCCACCGTTCTCTCCCAAGGAGAGGGGAAAGTTGGATACTTCAGTCAAAATAAGCAGACAGGCTTGCTTACAAGCCTACTTACTTAATAAAGTAAACCCAAAATAATGAACTAACTTTGATTCTTAAATAAACATCTTTGGGACTGTTATTTTAACACATCTGGTACCATGAAATGACCTATTCCAAGTTGTGCAAGCATCCATGTATACGAGTCCCAAATCCTCATAGGCACAAAAGAAGCCACTCCAAATTCTTATTTTCCTATTTATCTTCTGGTTTGATTTATTTTAATCAAAAGTGTCACTGAACCTACCATACTTTTTAAGCAGGTGATCAAAGATGCAAGAAGCATAAAGCAGAAATGAAAAATAAATCCTTGTAGATTATGAATGAGAGAATAATTGCCGGAGTCTGCAAGATACTTCTATTGTATGGGCAAAACCAACAATAAATCAATTATTTTTATTTCGAGAGCCATCCCAATCCACAGCACCTATTTGCTACACTGGGCTACTGGGGAGTTTCACTACTGGTGTCCAGATCTGGCAAGCAGATAAGGGCTGTTATCAATGAACTCTTGCACTCAGGCAAACTCTTGCAAGTACTGAAGAAGTTGTCCAAGAGCAATATTACTGCATAATGTGGGCCTACTGGTTGAAGAAAAAAGAAAAAACCTCTCAAACACTGTAAGGGTACCTATTAAAATTTCTTAAAATGCTTCAATTCACTGAATATATATGGTATTTTAATAGTTCTTCTGATCTGAGAGTAACTTAGATACATGAATGTTTAAGTTTATCTTAAAACATTCTAAAGGTTAAACTTGTTGAAAGTAAGACAATTAAAGAATAGTGTGTGTGTATAGTTTGGGTGAATAAAAACTACAGAGTTCCCATTTGTCAAGAAACAATTATGGGGAATTAGATTCTTGTAAGAAGGTCCTTGTATGGAGTAATACTATACACTATACTATTGTTCTAACTTTAAGCTTCCTGTATATGTAATTTGGTGGCATTACAGAACTATGAATTCCTCATATGTCTTCAGCTGTCTTTCAGAGAATTTTCCACAATTTCTGGCTTCTGTAACTCTCGGCAATGATGTAAGCTAAACTAATCCTGAAGTTAGAAAATCAGTTGTTAATATATCAATGTTATTAAAAAATGCCTTTCAGGATAATATTTTTTTAAACATATATATAAAAAAATATATATATACTCACATATGTACCCATCTCACATTAATCCTAAACATGCATTCATTGACTAAAAAACTCCAAACATCAGTTTCTCCATTTTCTTTATATATATCTGCAGGCATTTTATAAAAAAAAAGCAATATTTAACTTTTAGTCTGCTGTAAACCTTGATGTTACTTTTGAAGAATATTAAAGTGATAGTAAATTCTTTACTTTATAATTCCGTAAAGTAAGCCTTTTTTTCTGAAAAAAAAAAAACCAAACCAAAAAAACCCAACCTGAATTTCACATGACTTTATAAATTCTATATTAATTTGATAGATTTGTGGTCTGGAATAGCATGAATTTTTTACCAGGTAAACCCTTTGTTTTGTTGAACTGGTATAATGAGCTTTACTAGCCTCAAAACTCAGCATCACTTTTTTTTGGTCAATACTATTTCTATGCAGCTGAGGAAGAACCTGTTATCAAAGTGCAAGTGTATACTATATTCTGAAGACTTTCAGACACTCTTTCCAACATTAATAAATATTTCCCAGAGAGTATTTATCTTAGTCATCTTAAGCCACTCAAAAAAGGAAAAGTCATTGCAAAAGTCTTTTTCACTTATCCAGTGGAGATGATACACAGATAAATTCTGCAGTTCATTCAGACACGTCTGGTTTGCCAAAACGTCTCAAACTTTAGATCTAGTCAAAGCAGGTTTTGGTCCATGTGGTGTGTCACGAATACCACTTTTCTTATGGAGTAGGGAAAGATGGGTAATTTGTTCAAGATGACACTATCAGAACTTCGAACCATCTTTCTGCCTGTGTGGTTACAGTGAATCAGAGAAGAAAAAAGAAGTTATTCTTTGATGAACCTACCAAGGACCGGCTGCTAGTAAGACAAGTTGTTTCTATTAAGCAGGATTTGTGAGTTGTACTAGGTGCTTCAGCCTAGAAATCTCAAGATTTACAGGGGATTCATTATCATTTAAATAAGAGTATTTTACTGTATTTTATGAATATTTTACACATTCCTGAATAAGAAGCTATGCCTTCCAAGAATATCAGTATAAAAATCAGCATCCAGGAGCTAATCCAGTAAAGGCAGAACCACCTCCTGTATTTTGTTCCCTGCTCTGTGGATAGGATTTTCCTAATTCCCGTCAAACCAGCCCAGGGAAAGCTGCTAGTCCTCTGTGATCCCAGGGAAAGTTAATGACTCACTTTAAATTGCAGTAATCTGATAAACATGCTTTTCGTTTTAATGAAAGCAAGTATTTTCTTTACTTTTCTGAGATACATAGAACACCAGAAGCCAAATCTCTTGTGTAGATTACTGTGAATATACAGCCAGGCCTGGTTTTGATGCGTTTCCTCGTCCTGATAGTTCCTATGTATTACAAAGTATGAGTCAACATGAGCGAAGGTGGCAGAGACTGGCTCCTACGGCTGGCTTAATCTCTGCAGCAGCAGGGTTGCCATCTAAATTTAGACTAGCATTTGGGCAGCCAGCAGAGTAATTAATCACTGGAACAAACTGCCAAGGGCAGTAATAGTGACTTCCACCAAAACTTTTAAACCAAGTGGCAGTGTTGGGCTACTCTGGTATCCCTGCACTACACCACAACTGCACCCCTGAGGAGGGCTGGGTATTGCATAGACGATGTTGCTCCCTCGACAGGAGGAGGACAGTTGGTTGCATGCCCACCTTACTCTGGTTCAGCTTCAAAAAAGAGTGATGGAATGAAACCTCAAGCCCTTCTTGGTTTCCTCAACTACTTTACTGCTCTCTCGGGGGAAATGGGAGAAGAGGTTGAATGGTGATTCAAGGATATTACTGGAATTCTTCAGTAACTTGGGTCAGAATTGAATCACCATTACCCACGGGTGCCAGGTTGAGCTCATCACATGGCACAGAAACTGTTGGCCAGAATGAAACCCACAGAAGAAGAGTTACATTTACAAGTAAAAGAAAATATAATTTCTGGGAGGCAATTGCCACAGAGCTGTCTCCAATGGTTAAGGGCATTCACCAAGAGATCCTCAAGGAGAGACCACAAGTTCGAGACCTGCATTCCTCACTGACTTGCAGGCGGCACCGCCTGTAATAGACCATGGCAGGTCAAAGACTCCATCAGCTCCTCACAGCCAATGATCTGACTCCAATTGCACCGGTTCTTCTCCTTTCCATACAAGATCACGGATCTGGAATTAATCTGAGTTAGAAATAGACAATCTCAACAAAAAATGCAGTTCTCTTAATTTGCTCCTCCAGGAATCCTGAGGTTTAAGTCTGCCCCTTGGTAAAAGCCTTCAAGGTTAGGCTTGGGTTTAACTATGCATTTAGATCTTGCGCTATGTTCTCACTTGTTATCGTTAATTCTATTGGGCACTGATACCTCTTGAATATAGGTGCTTCTCTTTCTCAGGTTCAGGCCAAAACCCATTCAATTCAGTATCAGCTGAGCCCAGACTGACAACAGCCTTTAGGCATTCAAACTTCTGGTGTTTTGTACAGATGCTCACTCTGATCTTAAAAAACAAGCAACCAGGTAAATAACTATCTCAGTAACTTTTCTCTGGAAAGAGATGGTAACAAAACTTTATTGACTATATTGACTTCATATTGACTAACAGAAGTCTTCTGGTTAATTTCTAGCTGTGGAGAGCACTCAGATGCTACCGCAATAAAGACAAGACACTGCACAGAACAGGGTTTTTAAACAACTTCAGGTGCTTGGCTGTCAGATTGAATTATATTTTTTGTTAAACACCAAGTAGTTGTTCTGAGGAAGTCAAATCCCGTAAGAAGTGGAGGAAGGAACCCAAGACTCCCATGCTTAACTTGATGCATACTCTCTGAGGTTTAAGAGCACAAAGGAACCACTAAGGAAAGCCAGACTTGCCAGACAATGCAATGAATGTTGTCTACAATAAAAGTGCATGTATACTTTCATAATGTGTGTGAAATAAGAAAATAATACATAGCCTTAACACAGGTTTATCTGCCACCCTAAAGCATGGGCCTCAGGAAGATAAGAATATATGTTAACCACATATTCTGGATGCTTCCAGGAAAGAGTTTCCTTGTGATCCCAAGAGTTTCTAAGTTTGAAAGATGAATAACCCATTCCCAATGGACTGCTTTAATAAATATGATTGCTAAGGAAACAACAGAGAGCAATGAGCTCCAAGCCTACACTTCAAGAAACTTAACTGGGAACTGGTAAATTCAGTATGAAAATTATATAAAAATTAATTGGAAATAATGAATTACACGCTACTTTTTCCTGTAAAAGCTGAGCTAATGAGAAAGCATATAGATAGACCAAGTGAGGGACTGCCTGATCTAAAAATAAGCCACTCCTGCTATAACCAAATAACATTTTGAGGTGCCTGTGTAGTTGTATTATAGCACAGCTCATTTCTGAGCTGTCACTTCAGAGGGGGCATTTTCTTAAGTGACAGCTCATTTCTGAGCTGTCACTTCAGAGGGGGCATTTTCTTAAGTGTTTTTTTTCATGTTGCTCTCTGGAAGCAGTGGGACAGCAGAAGGGCCTTTCTGTTTGTGCGGTTTCTGGGTGAATGTGGAACCTGCCACAGAGCAAGTAGTACGGTGGGTTCCTGGTAGGGTGCAGATGAACTCCTACTCCAAAAAAATCTCAGCGTGGTACCTTTCTTCAATACGTGACCCCTCAGAGGAAGAAGCATTTTGGACATTTAGTTCTTGCTTCTGTTCCCTGCGATCCTCCTGTGTTTGCACGGCAAGGACAGGAGGATGAGATGAGCTGCGGAGCTTGTTTCTAATTGACAGGGCAGCATGAGGGCCTGTGAGTTGTTTACACTGTTAGTGATAACCCTCACTTCAAATGTGATTTTAAAGTGCACGGGAAAGGGCATGGTTACTTTTAAACCCTTTTCTTGGCCAAAGGCCACTGCCACCATGTATGCCCTTCCCCAGGGGGCTATGTCTGGAGTCAGTTTAAAGCAGGGATAAATTTGCCTTCTTTCCTCATTTTTGGGCCTCATCGTACTTCTCAAACAGAGATGTGCAAGGTAAAACACAGAGGGAGTAATGGAAGCAGACCCAGGGTCAAACCAGAAATGCTGGTACTCGGACATCATGCAGGAGCCAGGGCCACAGTCAACTGGGGTACAGCCCAGGACAGGACAGTTCCACTTTTTGCTCTAATCTGCCATTGCTCAGCAGGAAACTGTGTCCTAGTTATAGCTTTACCACAGGACACCACATGGTTTCTGCAGCTGGGTCTTGCACTCCCTTGACAGTGCAGTTTTGCAGCATCGCCTTCCCAACAAGCAAGATGCAGATGATCAGAAAGTGGTATAGCAGTTGTAGGATGGCCGGAGGCATCACCTTTCCAGGACCATGGTCATCCCTAAGCTCACCAGTGCTCCAGGCTGGACAGGAGCGCATCTTTTGAGTACTCCTTGTCAAAGTTGCAGGAGCCAACTACTGTCATGGCAACACCTTCATGTGGAGGGTACCATTTACCTCGAACGTTGGGCTCTCCATAATGTCCGCTAGACTGTTGCCTTAGTTAAAGTTAGATCACCATGGCACCAGACAAATGACTTTCAGAGAAAAGTGTCTAGAACTGGCATGCGTGTCAATTCAACCATTTTGACATTGGTCATTTGTGTGGATTTAGACTGAAAGAAATCTGATTTCTATAAAAGGAAATTCTGAAAATAATTCCTCTGGCTTCAACTTAAATATCTGGATGGACAAAACAAGGTCCACTTTTGCCTGAATTGTGACTATTTTTTGAAGTAGAGACAGATTTATAAAAGGTAGAAGCAAAGAAGAATCCATGAAAATGTATTTTGGGCAAACAAATAACAAATGCTATAAATAACAATCACTCCTCAAACTCATCTCTGCTAAATGCTTTTATTTTGACAAATGACTATTTTCTAGGGGAAGGTCAGCCACCATCTGTGCCAGCATAAGGCAGAACCATGTTCGTGGGACCCACTGCTCAAAAATAATAGCTACAATGGTAGCTAACACTGAAATGGGCAAAAAGCAGGAAATCAAGGTGGCAAATAACTAAAGAGGAAACACTAGGTCAAGTAAAACTGCTACAAACACACAGGTTCAAGTAGTCTCTGTCTTGGATCAGGCAAATAGTAGTTTAAGTTTCTAACTCACAAAAGTTCAGAGAGATTCACACAAGTAAGCCTTTATGCCTATGCAAAATGCCATTGATTTCCCCTGGGGCAATGATTTCTTTTGCACTGGAAGGGTCTAAAATGGAAAACCAGATTATGGAAGGAAAATAGTGCACCAGCAACAGTATCGGATACTTGTTTCTACTGGGACACAAGAAGGCAGGATATTTCTAAAGTCGCACGCAAGCAACACAAAACATTGCATATAGAAAAGCTCCACAAATGCCTTTCAAAAATCTACAAGATCTGCAGGGAAAAGGATGGTTTTACTTCTCAAGGTGAGCCAGAAGTTGTGCCTGTCTTCATTATTCAGTCTCACAAAATTGCTGCCATCTCCATACGCTATACATCCAACAGTCGGGCACACTCTTGGCAACACATAGGTGGGCCTAGACCTACTGACTCTAGAATTTAATGAAAAGCATTCTTTCAGCAGCAAGAGGCACATTTTTGTGATCTTGAAGAAAAGTTGCCTTCCTTCTGTTCTTAAAACAAATGGGATTGTTCCATATTTCCAGAATATCAGATATTTATTTCATAACAATGGTGTATTACAGTGATATATGTTTACAATAAAAAAAATGCTAAAGTGATGTATTTCCTAATTACATTCTCAAAGAATTCACATCCAATACCAGAGTCTGAACCACCTCCCAAAAGCAATAATAGGAGTCCTCTGCACTAGCCTGGGAGGGAAAATAAGCCCACGAGTCATAGAAAATTATATTTCAAATTCTTTCTAGAGGGTAAAGTGCCCTCTTAGGTGGCTCTTGAATAAATGGAAAGCAGCGCACAGGAATCCTGCCATTAATTTTGACAGTCTTTGGATCTGTCCCTATTGTTTCATTAAAAACTGGAAATAAGTCTTGTCTACTCACATAATTTGAACCATACTGTAGCTATGCAAGTAGAATTCACTGCAGTCCAATCCTCCTATGGGGATAGAGGCATAAATTCATATTATGTGAAAGGGACATAATCCATAACTGCATCCACAAGATGGCTCTGACCAGTATAACATTATTGATCAGAAAACCACCTGCCTTCCCCCTCCCCAACACGGTCATGCACATGGCACAACAGCTGTTCGTCAGGGGGCTTCTTTCCCACAGCCCTTCTAATTTGTGCCTATCACCCATGAGCATGCACACAGAGCTCCTTGGCTTCCATTTGCTAGGTCTCTCTGCTAATCCAGAAAGCCAGGACATTAAGAAAGCTATTAAATACATGAATAAAAAAATGGCACGTAGCCAAAATATTTCGCAGAGACTTGAACTGCTGAGGTTGCTTCTGGATATGCGCTGCTTGCTTTGCAATGGGCGTCTCAGATTCCCTAAAATTAAGAAAGTGTTTGAGTGCATAACAGAAGGACACATTTTAAAAACCCAAAAACAACCAACCAAAAAAACCTTGGCCAACTGACTTCTGATCAAAGCTTGATTTCCAGCTGCTTGCTGCCTCCAGCCCCATTCTGACACTAAGAGCATTTCACTCTTTTTAGTTGCACAGAGGCTTAAAGCTGGTATAAATGTAAAGTTACCCACTCTTACAGGTGTTCCCCTTGTTTTGCAACAGTGGACATTTTTTAGTCAGGTTTAAGCCCTCCGTCTAACTACTTACGCCTGTGAAAATCGAGTATAAATCACTCCCTGCCCACCGCCCCCGCTTCTGCGCAGAGAGAAATGAATGCACTGAGTAGAAGGAGGAGAGACACTCATTACCTCTGCTCCCTACCTGTCAAGGCAGTCACACACACCCACACACACACACACACACCCCCCATTCCTCTCACGTCACGTGATTTATGTCAAATTTGTTTTCAGACTAAAGGAAGTTTTGGAAATGGGTAATAACCACTGGATGGACACACACAATGATTAGGCGAGGTGGATAATCATATCCACATGCAGAAGTGTCAGCACTGTTTCCTGGTAAGAGGAGAGGAAGAGAGTTGGGGAAAGAGCAGGGAGCCAGGATTGCTGGGACAACCTTGCTCATCGAGGAGGTCGCTGCTGGCTCTCAGTCCGTGCAGCAGCCTAAGGAAAAGGGTAAGCAATTCAAGGTGTTGAGCACTCACCCTCAGCAACCTTGGGCTGCAAGGGCTTGACTACCTCCCTCCTACTGTCCATCCAATAGATGCCACTAAAGTCAATCAAAATATTCACTGGTGCCTCATGGAATAATTACAAGCCAAAAAGGATATGACTCAGGAAACTGTTTTACTGTGAGGGTGGCTGAGCCACTTGCACAGGTTACCCAGAGAGGTTGCTGAGTCTCCCACCTTGGAGATGTTCAAAAGCTGTCTGGACGTAGTCCTGGGCAACCAAGTCTAGGTGACACTGTTTGAGCAGGAGGGTTGGACCAGATGACCTCCAAAGGTTCCTTCCAACCTCAACCTTTCTGTGAAAAAGTGAAGTAGCAATGGTCCACACACACACCAAGTCTATATGGATCTTCAGAGCTGAACTTAGCCATCCCTAATATTTTGAACAGAAACATTAACTGGGCATGTACCGTGATTATTTTCAAGTAAAGTCATTGAATTTTAGTGGGGGAGAGAGAAGGAAACAAAGTTGCCTTCTATAAGCTTTAAAGATTGTTTTGAAAGAACTAACCAAAAATATACACGTTATGCATAGTCCGACAGAGCCTGCAGCAAAGCAAATTATAGTCTGGGGTGGACAAAGGAAGCTGAATTAAGACATATCTCTGTACAAAATGCTTGTGGCTTAGCAGAAGCGGTCTGTTTCTTTCCCCATGGTTAAAATATACTGTGTTATGAACCAGTCTCATGCTAAGAAGCACAAAGAAACCATACTGGTCTTTTAAATAGACAGTTGTGGGACCAAAGCTAATCCACAGAAAATTCCAAGTACCTTTGAAACGGAAGAGTTACATTGCTGCCACTCTTCAGAAGTCTGACGATGGCCCCATACTAGATGTTATCATGAAGATCATAACAGCATTTTGACAGCATTCAGAGACAGGGAGATGAGAAAAAAAAACATCTCTGAATTCTGACCAGAGCACATTCCAAGCAAAATCAAAAGTTCAGGTTTTACTCTTAAACCAACAGTTACCCACCAATAAACAGGTGCAACTGCAGGTTGCATTGGTACTGAACCCAGCCAGATTATTTCAGGTACAGATATTTAAACAGCACAGAGCTCAACACAGGGCAAAACCCACTGGTATTTTCATAGAATGGTTAGGGTTGGAAGGGACCTTAAAGATCATCTAGTTCCAACCCCCCTGCTGTGGGGCAGGGACACCTTCCCCTAGACCAGGTTGCTCAAAGTCCAATGTGGCTTGGAACACTTCCAGGGAGATGGCATTAACAACTTCCTTGGGCAAACTGTTCCAGTGTCTCACCACCCTCATGGTGAAGACTTTCTTCTTAGTATTTAGCCTAAATCTACCCTCTTCCAGTTTAAAGTCATTTCCACATGGCCCCAGTAATGCTAGCCTGTGCTGGGTCCTCCAGTGCCCTGGCTATGTTGTGATTGGCCTCCAGACAGGGACATTTTAAAGCCTTAGGTACATCTTTCTGATCTAAACTCAATCTGTCCGGTTTATCATCCGGACATAAAAGCAGCTTTCTTCCAGTATGAGAAATGCTAAGCAATTCATATTGGTAAATAGCAACTTCTGTTCTGAAAGTAGCCTGCATACTATTAAGTTTCCAGGTATCTTCCATAAGGTAATCTGTGCCATCTAAACACAGCTAAGTGCTCAGCAAGTGTGAATAACTTTTGTATCACACACCAAGCTGGAAACAATTTGTTTCCCCAGAGGATCAGGTGCTCCACAAGCCACTTGCTCTATCACTCTCATATGGACAGGTTCTATTTTGTAAGCTTCCTCACAAGGAGTAATTGGGCAGCTTAATTAATGTAGTTGCACAAATCACATGGCCTTATGCTTCTGTCTTGGCATCCCACCTCCTTGCATTCGTAGTGCTGAATAGCTGGTTATGATTTTCACTCCAGTTCGCACTAAAAGGTGCCAGAATACAACTCTAGAAGGAAGCACAAGGGAGAACAGACTGCTTGCTTATTTTTAATAGGCAGATATTATGCCCTCCAAGTACTGTCCTTCATGGACTTGTGTAGTACTGTAGTTGCATATTCTCAGAAGGTGTTTTGGGTTTTTTTAAGAAAGTAAATAAAGCCTTGAATATCAAATCTTGTACTTCTCTGGTACCGTCATCCCCCTAGTCTACTTGGAGCAAAACCCACCCTCTCCCAGCAATCTACCTGTTTTGCTTTAGATTTTTAATCCTTAATAACAAAACTCCATGCACAGTGTATTTCTTAGTGCAATTAAAAGAAGCCAAGCCAAAATGACCACAGCTCAGCTTTAAGACTGGTGTCAAAATAATTCAAGTGCTTCAATATTCAATACGGCTTTCTCAAGATAAACACAGCTGGGGAGAGGAAGCTACATTTCTTTCTTCTTTTTTTTTTTTTTGCTTGCTTTTTGATTGGTGCAGTAGTAGATAGATGAGAAAAAGCTTTCTCAGAGCACCTCATGTCTTGTGCTATACTATATAGTGTGCTCACTTCAGAGTCAGGCAACTGGTTTTAATCATACCAGTAGGAGATTGTCTTATTCCTAGCAGGGAAGCTTCAGGGTTAAAAAAAAAAAAAAAAAAGAAGGAACACTGGAACACTGAGCTGGCAAAGGCACCATTATTCAAATAAAATTTTACACTGAAGTCCATCTATTCATCTATTGCTGAACACTGTCTTGTGGGAGTCAGAGTTTATGCAGAGAGAGAACAAAGGTCACCTCAGCATCCTTCCCAGCATCTCAAGAGAATGTTTTTGCTTGCTTAGGGCTGTGCATGAGCAACTGTTAAGCGTAAAGTGACAGCTGTGCTTGTCTATATGGTCTCACTGCAGTACCACTATTAAAGAGACTGCTTTGGGCCAAACTACAGGTTAAAGGCATTCAGTTCACAACTAAAATCCAACAGCATATATATAGAATAAATATATATTTTCAGGGAGTTCTTAATCTCACAGGGCTCACATGTCCAGTGTACTGGGAGACTCTGTACTGCCCTGGCTCTGGCCTTGTCTTCTGTCACTTCTGTCTCAGTGGAGCAAGAGTTGGACTTTTCATCCTGAAATGGGACTAAGACGACTGCATCACCCTCTTCTGGGTGTGAGGGAGGGTCAGGCCAGAGCAAAGGACTGCCGTCAGGACGGTGGCGACCCACAGCACTAACTCAAGTACTCTTTAAGCTCCTCTGATTTGTGCCAGAGGCTTGGTTGGCCTTGCAAAAGGAAGAGGATAACTTTAAAGTTCCCTTCAGCCTTCCCTTCAGCAATTAAACCACATCTTCTGTTCTCTCATTCTGTTGGGGTTTTTTTAAGCTGATTTATTTCTCCAACACTGTTCACTGAAGGCGATTTCCCATCCTCGAAAGTATTATCTCCCTAGCATACCTAAATGAGCTTCAGTGTAAATTTCTGCACCCTGTGCCTGCAGTAATCTTGTCTCTCTTGAAACATCTGAGGCCCAAGTTTAGGCTTGAACATGTGCAATAGGAGACAAAATTTGGCTCCCCAAGTGTGAAATAGCTGTTGTCCACTGACTCAACATCAAAAAAAAGATCAGCCTGTTGGAAAGGATTCATTTTCAAATCTTAAAGTAGTAAGGAGGTGAGGAGAGGAGAAAAAAGGAAGGAAAAAAAAAGCAAGCACTTCATCTTTTATGCAGCCGAGTATCCATTCATAATGCTCTGTTGAAAACAGACACACATGATAAACTTTTTTTTTCCCTCAGAATTAACCAGAACATTTTTCTGCTATCTTTCCTTTCAGGTTTGTTACTAATGTTTATAGAGCACATGTTGATACAATCATCCTTAATTAGAATTCACAGGAAGTCATCCCCATCGTACAATCTGAATTCGGGTACCTCTGAGAACAAGCGGGCGCTACTTGGCTAGGGTAGCGGAAGTATTTATGCTTATTTTCATTCCATATTTAAAAGACGACCAGCCGCAGCCTCATCATCCTTTAAAAGAAACCAAAAGGCAGAGCTCATTCAACGAGACTTTAATCTCCAGTTCAAGCAAAACCATGAAGCGCTTCGGAGACGCCGTGGGACGCCCGGCTGACCGGGAGCGGCCGCACCTGCTCCGCGCTCCCGGCACGGGCAGCCCTGGCGAGCCGGGCCACCGGCCGCCCCGCGCCCGGGAAGTGGGGGGCAGCTTTCCTGGGGGCCCAGCCAAGCCTGCACCGCAAAACCTCCGCTGACAACCCCGCACATTTGGTTCCGGGTGCAGAGACAGCTTGTGGATGCGCGTACGCAAACGTACGCGGTACTTGAAGAGAATAAATCACCGAGGCCCACAATCATCTTGGGCAACAGGAAAAGCCTTGCTGTGAATGATGGGAATAATAGGCCTCGCACCCGACAGGCACTAAGCACACCCCTTTGTTACGCTACCGTGAGACACCGAGACGCCCCAGTGACGGGCACAGCATAGGAACCCGGTTATACACTGCAATATCAAGTCCGCTGTTATCCCAGGCTTCACTCTTCCTTCAAGCCTCCCTTTGCACGTTCCTCCCACCCATCATAAACACGGAAAGCAAAGCCCAGGGATTTCATGGAACAGAGCTCTGAGTGGAGGGGATAAAGCTATAGGACCTGATTCCCAGTTACATGAAAGCAAAAGATGCCAAGGTCTTAAAGTACTTTGGCAGAAAGCTAGCTCTGCCTAACCAAGAATGCAAGCTCTGTGGTTGGTTTAATCCCTGGAATAGCTCTGCAGATTTCTGAGTAATATTGCACGGGGTGAATTTGATGGTAATTTTTTTGATATCTTTAAATTATTTACTGCTGTATTTTCCTTTCTTGTCTTTTTGGTCTTTTATATAAGCTTTCCTTTTAAAACATACAGGAGAGGTGAGAAAAATAAGTATCTGTCTGAAAACAGACAGCAACTTCCACTGTAGAAAATTTGAATCCTGGGAGAGAAATTTGTTCCAGTAGCCGCTCAAGCAGCGATGTAGCCCCATCCAGAAAGGATACATCTGCTGCCTCAAGGAGTTTTTCAAGGAAAAGAGCATTCCAAAAATCTTTATTACTGTTATTATTCTTTTTATTGCCGTTAATTGAGTCGTAGTCTGCTAAAGCTGCACCAGCCTGTTTCTGTATTACTGTCACTCTTCTGTGCCCAGAGAAATAATGTCAGTAAAGAGATGGAGTAGAAAGGGGAATTGGAGTTGCATGAATGAGACAGAGTGGTTGGAGTTATTACAGAGTATTTCAGAAATATTATTTCTTTTCCCCCTTTCTTCAAATACAGGCTTAGCATCTGAATGCAAAAGTCTAGCTTAGCAGAGAAAGGAGAGAGAGAGAAATGGCTTATGATTCCCATATGTTTCGGTACCTTTAAAATAAAGGCATGGTAATACTTAAATAGTATTACGCTTCAAACAGCTGGTGCTGTGTTTGTTACTATAATCATCTGTCTAATTATATTGGAATGTGACAAAAAAGTAAAAAAGGGGGTTGCTTTGACAGCTCTGTGCTCAGGGCTCCCAACAGGCCACCAATTAGAACCTGGAAAAAGGAAGGAACTTGTAAAAACTAATGACTACTCAGCAATGGGATATAGTCCTATTTTTGTCGTAAAAGTACTTTTTTTTTTCTGCAAGAAATCTAGCCTCCTTTAGCTAAAGCAACTTTCTTTAGGTCACATTCATGATATATAAACAAAATTAAAGAACTTTTTGTCAGTCAGCACGTCTTTTCTGTTTTTTCAATTATATCCCTTGGTTTCTATAAACATGCAAAACCTGTCATGAATCGTAACGTGAATTCCTGACAATGAATGAAGATATTCTGATATCCAGAAGTTCGTGATCAGTCTGAAGGGTTTAAGTCAGTGGCTCTATGTACATTTGCACAAAAAGATCTAATTCCCACAGCATTCAGAGAACAGGGTTTCAATGCACTGATCCAAGCTCTATCTGCTGGTGACAGACTTTTTCAGACTCAGTGACATATCCCATGCTTAAGAAAAAAAAATTAGACAAAATGCTGAGCACTACCAGTGTTATTTAAAGCAGTATGCAGCTGAAAAAGCTTAACAACATACAGGGGGAGATGTAGAATATGATCCACTACGGAGGTCAGTTATACCAGTTGAAGGCTTAATCCAGCTGCACAGAGGTTAATGGGGATCTTTTCCCTCGCTCCAGTGCAGTTGGATTTGGCCTAAACTATTTTCACTGTAATGAAAAGAAATGAGCTTTTTCCCTTTGCTACATTTCTTTTACCACTTCACTGTAGTATTCATACCTTGTCTTTTCCACCACTCTTGTTCACATTTTAAAATAGAACTAAGTTTCCACTGCATGAGCATAATAGTATGTGAATTCAAATCTCATTTAGGTGAAGGTAAATAAAGCTTTTCAAATGTTTTCGGTTCTCAGTTTTGGTGCTTGTCTGAGTCTGTTCCACAGTACTTGGCAAATTTTCTGGTTGGAAATTGCACAGATTGTTTTTCCACAGACAAGACTTGCCGAGGTAGTTCAGTTCAAAGTCAGAGAAAGCCGAGTTTGCACAGGTTTTTTTTAATTTTTAAATCCCTTCATTGAGGTTATTTGTACTCAGAAGCTCTGCTCAATGACAACTGCACAATTGGAGCCTCAGCTGGAAGAAAGGTTGTGCTTGGTATTACAAGCCTGTCATTTCAAAGTGAGATGGTTCAAGCAAGAACCATTTATCTATGTTCACACATGGCATACAAGTCATTTTGGCTCCATATCCAAAGGACTCATTTTAATTTAGCATTTACAAACATGAGTGTTGATGGGGGAGGTTACTTTTTTTGGTTGGCTGGTGGTTGTTCAGTAGCTTAACCCTACCTTAGTCAAGAGCAAAGATCCCGATTCAGCCAAGAACTTGTGCCTAAATACAACCACTTAAATTAGCCCTACACTTACGCCAAGTTTAGATGATGGGCTGAAAAGATCTGAATGTGAAAAATAAGAATACACTTATAGTTTATACCCAAATACTTTTCGAAAATTATGGCTTATAGGAGAAACTGATCTTTCAACAATATTTTTCTATTAACATTTTCCGTCCACTCATTCTTTAGTGCTCTCACATTCCACAGAATTTTCTTCTCCATTTTGGCTAGATATGATAACAATTACACATCTTCAAATGCCTTGTAATGAAAATTGAAAGTAATGTCCTTTTAAAGGTATACAAAGCTGTTGTCAGTACTTCCAATACATATATTAAAAGAGATAACGTATACAAGAGATGAGAATGTCACCTTAAGTACCTGCTACAGTTTATAATATGCTATAAAAGTTACATAGGTTGTATTATCAGTTAGATTGTCTCATTGGCCCATGGGTTATTAACATGAAACAGATGTTCAGTTGCTCCATTTCTCTTCATGGCATTCCTTTCGCCACCAAAATTCTCATATGTTTTTCTGCAACTATAGTGATGGAAGACATTTACCAAGAAGAGTCACAGAAATTTAAAACAGGTATATGATATTCATTTTTAATGATTCAGAGTATTTTCTTAACACCCTAGTAATAGGCATTTGGAGGATGCACCCTTCAAATTGCTGTAATTGGTATTTCCTATTTTTTCTAATTTTGTGACAGGAATTCAGAAGTCTTCAAGAATCTTAAAGCTTGTCAAGATGCGTTCCTATACATTCTTTCCAGTTTCTGATGTGAAGTCTAAGTCTATCTTGTTTCACAAGCTTAGTTTGTGAATGTAGTTGATTAGTTATTGTAGTTTTTCCATTAATGATTTAACTGGAACAGACTGAAATTGCTCTCAGAAACTAACATCATATTCTTCCTTACTCTTCAGCTTCTTGTCTGCTCTCGGGTAGCACTGTGGCAGTGGTTCACATGATATGGCTTGCAGGGCACAAGTGCAAAACCCTTTTCTTTACCAAAAGATATCTTGGTCTTATTAAGGCCTTGATTGCAAAGGAAGTTGCACTGGGCTGCCTTCTGAAGCTGATATTCACAATACATATCATTTCAATTTAAAAGCGACAGAGTGAAAAAGGTAAATCCACAAGAGCTACAAGGCAAACTTCTAAAAGCCACTGGGAGCCGTAGGGCAGAGCCCCGCGGCCACCCAGATCCTTCAGCTTTACAAGCTGCCGCTTGCCACAGCCTACCTGTCACCAGGGGCGCGCTGTGCGCCTCAGCCTGGCGTACCCACCGAACCATGCACGCCAGTTTAACTGTGCTCATTTACTAACCCATATTAATCTAGAGCAGCAGACCTTTTTAATAACATACAACCTTTTTTAAGCTTCGGATCCAACCCTTGTGTAAGAGGTTCCTCTCCAACATGAACAAAATACAAGGCACAAAGAGAGACAAATATGCAAAAGGTACTTTTTCCTTGCTTCATACACATATGTAGGACTGTATCATTCCACTACACCTCCTGGAGATGGACTGATGCGTCAGATTTCCACACAACTAGTTAAATTACGTTTTCTACCTGTTTCACACAGATGGAGCTACACCACAAAAAAAAAAAAACAACAAAACAAAAGCCAACAAAAACAGTGTCAGAGAGTGAATCTGGTCTGCCAGCTTTCTCTAATAATGCTGCAGCCATTCAAAAGAGGATCAAATAGGATCTTCCATCACAAAAAAAAAAAATTATACAGAAAAACCCAAGTGATGAACAATGCTGCTGACAGAAATGACAGTTTAGGGAGGTGTCCTGGCTTCGGTTGGGATAGAGTTAATTGTCTTCCTAGTAGCTGGTACAGCGCTGTGGTCTGGGTTTAGGATGAGGAGAATGTTGGTAACACCCTGATGTTTTCGGCTGTTGCTCAGTCGTGTTTAGACTCAGTCAAGGATTTTTCAGCTTCTCCTGCCCAGCCAGCAAGAAGGCTGGAGGGGCACAGGAAAGGTGGGAGGGGACACAGCTGGGACAG
>JAVKLA010000030.1:17213487-17235421 GCA_034782735.1 Sagittarius serpentarius | reverse complement strand
CAAACTGGCCAAAGGGGTATTCCATACCATGGGACGTCATGCCCAGTATATAAACTGGGGGGAGTTGGCTGGGGGAGCAGCGCTGCTCAGGCATTCGTTGGCAAGTCGTGAGCAACTGCCTTGTGACAATAACAGCAAAAGGATTGGAATATACAAAACAAGCGATGCACTTTACTGTTGTTATTAGCATCATTGTTAGTTTCTTCCTTTCTGTTCTATTAAACTGTTCTTATCTCAACCCATGAGCTTCACCTTTTCCCCAATTCTTTCCCCCATCCCACTGGGTGAGTGGGGAGGTGAGTGAGTGGCCACATGGTGCTGAGTTGCTGGCTGGGGTTAAGCCACAACAGGAGGGTTCAAATGCGTTCAGTGAAACCATCACCAGAAAAGGCTGACATCTCAGTGAACACTAGCAGGAGGAAGTGTTGTCTGTGATCCACTGCCCCAAAACGACGGTATCGATGGCAACATCAGGCTTTTCTTTAGCCTTTGTCTTCAGCTCTGTCTGTGCTGGGAACCTTCCCCCAACTGCAGAGCTGGGAGGTTTTCGGCAGCCAGCTGTGGACGGGCTGCTTACAGACATAACCCTCCTGGTGCTACAGGTCTAGCTTAGAGAAGCTCTCCCATATAGCAAGCTCTTTCCTTGCTTCAAAAGCTATACAGTTTACATTCTTTTTCTTGTTGCATTCCCCTTCCTGCACGTGCATTCAGTTTGTAACCAATGTAAAACTTTCCTTTTTAAGGCCACATCTGAGACCACGCTGTGTGCCTCGACCGGCATATCAAGGTGGTCACAATAACACAGATTTATTCTACAGGGGTAAAATTACCATGTTAAAAAAACAAAACCAAAAAGCAAAGCAAACTACTGTAAAAGCAGGTACAGGTAAAGCACGCAGCTTTCTTGACTGACTGGTTTCATAAGAAGTTACATCATTACCCATTTCACCTCCAACTCAACAGCTTTTTTTCCCCCCTTGTTTCCCAGCTTGACTTCTTTAGATGAGATCAGCTGTTCATACCCAGTCCATAAACAGCTGGAGAAATTTACCCTGCTGTGAATGAGACTTTGTTTGTATAACTGGGGAAAAAAAATCAGCTCAATCTTAACTTCTCTGTTAAGGAGAGAAAAGCAGCCTGCTGTAAGACTGCACCATGAAAGCTCAATACATATGCAGGTGTCTTCAAAGTAGTTTATAAATATGAGAGCCTGTACGTAGCCTTTAAGGGTAGATTTACAGTTTAAATCTCCATCTCTTAAAAAAAATGAAGACAATACCCCTATAGGTATATTCGGCCCAAAGCCATTTGTTTTCCATGTGTTTCATATACCTACTTTTCATGTTAACAGTTCAGTGCCACTGAAAATGCTACTGCCTCCAATACTAATTAGAGAGGTGCCAGTGATGGTTTTCTAATTAAAGCTGATTTAACTTTTGTATGTTAATTAGTCAGTTAATATCAATTAAATAAAGGAATAATGGGGTCATTTCACATTTAAATCACAGAAGCTTCAAGCATAAGCCGCCTCGAGGAAATTAGCTTGCAATTTAACAGTGTTATTAATAATTGCTTGTAAATGGTAACAGCCAAGCTGTTGCACAGGCCATGCCTGGTGGTTACAGTTATAACCATCCACACAAAAATTGAGAGAGGTAAATTCTAAATAATCCTTTCTCAGGATTTCAATCTGCTTGCTGTGTTTAAATCTCCTGCCTTCGTAATTAATGTTATCCATCACTGTCTGTCGACAAGACTTTTGTTTCACAGGGTACTATAATGTGCTGTTCCACACCACCGTCCCTGTCTGCATTCACCTGCCTCCTGACAGCAGGGGGACCTCCCTGTTCTCCGAGCTCCACTCAGATACACTTAGAAGCAGAAGACAATTTTTCCGATGTAAAGAAATATATTTACATGCAGCAGTTAACACAGAACGAGCCTCTGGTCATACTAGAACCCTTAATGTAAAACTACAATGCAAGAACTAATATTAATAATATTATCCACTGACACGCCTTTTGCCTGCACAATCTCTCTATTAACAGTCTAAATACACAACCAAGCAACTAATACATGCTGTCCTCAGAAAATAAATATTTATCCTCATAACAAGCTTAAAGTCTTAAGTTACATGTGTTTTTTCCTGAAGGAGTGGACAGAATGCCCATGTTTCCCCCAATTAGACATAAGCAGTTTGGGAAAGCAGGTAAGGGGGGGAGGGACCTTATCAAAGTCAATATCAAAACACCATCTACCTTCAGCTGGGCTATAGTTTTACTCAAGAGCTCTGACAGCAGGAGATTTTGTGCTGTCACACCCATTCCCAGAAGCACACCTATTATTGTGCATCCAGCACAATAAACGACTGCACCCCTTAAAGAGTTGCATTCAAATGCAAGCTTCTGTAAAAATTCCCCAGGGTGGGGTGGGGGAATAAAAATAAAAAAGAAAGAGGAGGAGAGAACGTCAAATCTAGAAGATTACATGATTCCCTCAGTACAGAAAGTAAATACATAAGTAATAACCATACCTCAAAACACAGGAAACGCGCTGACAGTAGTACCATGCTACGCCTTTAAGCTTCCTCCTACTTAAAAATCTCAGCCAGCTTTTGTAAGTTCCACTAAGCGAACAGTTGTAGGGTAGTTATTGAGAAATCAAGTAACTTCCTTGACTTCAAGAACAGAATCACAGAAAATACAAAATCCACTCAGATCAATATCATTTGCTTAGCTGATTTCAGTGCTCCTGATCAGTCCCTACAAAAAACAGAGAAGGCAATTTTACTGATGAAAAATAGATGATAGCCTACCTGAGTTTTCATCTTTGTCAGCAATGGTCTGATGAAATACAACAAAACCTCTTCTCTCTTCCTTCAGCTTAGTCAGCAGTGTGCTCAGCTCAGCTGTGAATTTCTACACTATTACCCTGACCGTTAATTAGTTAATCAAGCTACTTTGCTCTGTATTGGAATATACTGATCACAAAGTATAATGTTCATCACCATCCTGGAAGTGAAATCTTCCTTAATGATGCCCACTCAGTGAACCAACACCTACAAAAGCAAAGCAGCATCCATCACAGTGTTTGTCCCCTCCAGGCATTATATCACTGCTGCTAAGAAGCCAGACCAGATTCAGCTGCGTACTGACCAAGAAAGGCAACACCTGTTATAGGACTCTCCTGTGCACAAACCAGCCAGAATCAATGGTGGTACTGCTTTTGGATGATGTCTTGGTACTAAAACTCCTCCATAATAGGACAGAAAGAACAAAGTGGAGGAATTGTTATGCTGAACTTGTGGGAAATTGTCGTAGACTGCTTCCCCCTAGTAAGTTAGCTTGTAGGCAGACATAATCTGAAAAATGTTTTCTTATTCCCACCTGAACTTTTAGAGACCGTGGCTAGGGTAGCAGTATGGAGGTAAACGTATATCGCTAAGGAGGAGAGCTGTACCACTGACAGAACTGCACACCTCTACATCTGGCTGTTTGCAGGGGCTGTGTAAATCTGCGTCTTTTTCCTGAGAGGCAGATGCTGAGCACTGTTTGTAGCAGCTACAAGTTACATTTGCATCCCACAATGCTTTCTTTACTAACTGCTTTTGGATGGCCTCACGTTTTTCTCCCCATAAATGTCCCGCAGACCAGTTCAGAGCTCAGTAAGTTAGCGTCTCTTATGCCACTTTCTTAGTTTATTTTGGGTTCTCTTGTTATTTGAGCCTGTTATCCTCCTTCTCTCACGGAGGGGCAGGAATTGCTACAGAGGCACCTGCTCAGAGATCACAGTGAGGCACTCGCAACTGGATCTGCCATGTGGGAATTAATCTCTTAAACGTACAGACAGCAGAAAACCGCATGAAAATGAATGGGTCTGAGAGACCAGGAGACCCTCAGCTCCTCAAGAGCCTTTTGTATCCCCTCTCTTTTCCATTTACAAAGATAGCAATGGGCAGCAAAGGAATAAACGTACAAGTGAATATTGGCTTCTCTTTCCAGACCTTCAAAGAAAACAACATAGAAACCAGATCTCCTGCGGCAGCACGGCTGGCAGGGGAGCAGAGGTGGGTTGGCTGGATGCGGCTCCTTCGCCTCGCTCTTACGCCGCTCGCTGTGGGAGGTGGCAGCGATCCCACCCGCAGCAATGGCACGGCTTGTCCTGAGACGGCTGGTGGTGCCAGGGGCAGCAGGACGCTGCGCATGGTTTTCCGCTGTGCGGCCACTTCTGTGCTCCTTGACACCAGTGTTAAGTGGGTGCGAATGAGCATAACCAGTGCTGAGGGGGAACATTTCACACCCACTTTGTGCAGGTGTAAATAACTATGGAAAGTACATAGTCCGGAACTCGGCCCCTTACATCCTCCTGCTAAGGCTGTAAATAGTACATCTCCAAGCACTGTATACCAAGCACAGAGGTAGAAGAACATAATCCCTTTCTGAAAGTCAGTTCTGATGCACTTAATGCTAAATCTCATTACTCTTTCCAACAGGTTTATACTCTCTGGATTAATGAGAGTGACATGAATAGGATTTGGCCTCCAGTCTACGTGATCTACCTTTTCTGGCCTCCCTGTGATGATATTGCCAATAGATCTCTGATTTCTTGGTTTTCTCGTTGAAGTTAGGATTCCGGCTCCCTGAACGGGTGAAATAAAAGAACTGAAACATCTTCAGGGCTTTCTCTTCCTCACAGACTGGCCAAATTACAACTGGAGCAGCATGGTCCCATCTTACCTTGATCCAAGATTGGCGTGAAGCTGGGTCTTCTGAGCTATTTAAGAAGACCAGCTATCTGATGAATTATTTCCAAAATTGCTCTCACTTAACAAGAGTGCAACTGAAACTAGTACACTGCAAGGGTTCACATGACTTAATGATAGATAATAGCTCACAGTTCATGAATGTCTTAGTCTCTTAGTTTTAGCTTAGCTCAAGCACATTCTGTCTACAGATGTATATGGGCAAATTATTTGGGGGAAAAAAACACAACAAGAATAAATACCAACATGACAGTGTCAGCCCTGGGAGATTGAAACAATACATGGTTGTCACTTCAGAGAAGAAAAGTACACCTCCCAATGACTTCATAGGATTATCACTCTCAAAACTCATTATGAAAAGGACAAAAATTTTATTGTTATCTGTCTTAGCCCACATTGCTGATGTTAATACTGAAGTCATTAAAAAAAAAAAACAAAACAGACAAAACCCTGCCATTAAATGGGGTAAAAAATGTATCAGGAAGGCCTTGCAGTTATAACCTTCACATTGCCAATGAAAAATCGTACTTCTACAGGCAAAGCCACCTACAAGTGCATAAGAAGATTTGAGTTTTAGTCCATTTTGGAAAGTCATTTGTGTTTCCTGAAGATGCCTAGCTTGGTGCAAGCAGAAGGAACAGTTACTCTTACGAACCTTAACAAGAAGAACTCCAGCAGCAAGATGCACAAACTCCCAGTGGTGGATGTGGTTTTCACACAGACTAAGCTCCTGCAGAAAGGCCTGCTTTGGAAAGAAGTAGTGCTGGTATCACCAAGGAGCCACTAGTGTTTAGACACGAAGCGGTGAAGTAACCTTCTAGTCCCCACTGGGAGGGTTTGAGTCATAGCTCCCGGTGTCCCTCCTCGAAAGCTCAGCTTTAAGCCCTTTTTCGTTGGCTGCAGTTGTTAATGATGGGGCCATAAATTAAACTGAATTATAAAAGCAATACGTCATGACAGGTACTGGAAGCGATGGCTGCAGCCTCTGCCATGTGGTTAAGTCAGTCACGAAGCAGTGGTCTATATGATGTGACTATCACTTCAAGAGTCACCCCCCTCGTGCCAATACCCACAGGGTCTCACTGAGGCCCAGGAAAAGCAGTACATAATTGAGTGAAGAATTCTCTCTGAAAAGCCCTTGAGTATGGCTAACTAATGATCTTGTTTACCTCATTTAGCCCCAAGTTCTCCAAGTAAGAGCTGGCCATGAAGAGTTCTTACGCTCTCTGATATCCAGCCGGAACAATGTGTCCTGTCTTTGTTTTCAGCCATCAGGCTTGTGTCAAACACACCCTGACAGCTGCAAAATTTTTTGGTGAAAACAATAATTCCACTTTTCCTTTCCATCTGCTTGCAGATGGTTTAAATCTGACCCATCAAAAGGAGAAGAAAAAAAAAAAGGGAAAAATAATATTCCAGCTGAGATGAAATTATAATGATTGCTGATTTCATATAAAGAAAATAACAGGTTTGAGATTTGCAGAAGAGTCCTTGCAATGATGAATTAGACTGTGCATGGGAGAACTGGAGGTTTTACTGGTTAATCTGGGTTCCCTATACTTCCTCTCAGATGTCTTCAAATCAGCCAACAGCCACATGAAAAATGATCAGTAATATGTCTGTCATGGATGACAGCTACTTTTTCTCCTTTACTAAGGAGAACCTTTGTTAAGAATCACTGAAATACAGTCCAAAATATTAGAAGGGAATAATTTCTGAAAGGGCAGATTTGAAGCTTGGGGATCCTACTTAGTTTCAGTGTTCCTCTAAGCTTCTCTATGTTTCAAATCGAAAAAAAAAAATTGATGTCATTCCCTGTTTGTTACCAACCCCCTCCATTGCAAATGCTGCTTTGCAAGTGCACATTGTGTATGATGAGTTTGTTCATGGAGAACATCAGCTATTGCAGGTAAATCACCAGCCAACTGGTTTCAGTGCTTGCCGTCCACGTTTGACGAGACCAGCACACCCTGCAAAGTGTCATAAATGCTAAGCAACAAAAATAAATTACTTTCTGCTTAGGGATATGGGAGTGAAGAAAGAAATGGCATCTCTTGTGCTGGTCTCTTCAGGACAACATGCAGACATTGCAGTGAGGGGGAAAGCGAGAAGTTCAGCGCCCTGTTCTTGAGTGGTTTCTGCCTCTGAGTCTCCGCTTGTCTCACCCACGTCTGGGGCTCTCTCCACAAGTAGGGTGTTCTGGTCTTTTGGTACCTACTTTCATTCAAAAAGCAACTATTTCTCCATCACAGAAAACAACAGAAAATTAACCAGGCCACAGATGAGCCACAAACCAGTAAATTTTTTTCAAGTCATAGGCTTTAACAGTGGCCCCAAATACTTTACTGCATCATCCAGGCTGATAGCAATTTCCAGTCACTGCAAGGGGAAACTAGTGGTAGACTATGCGCCATCACTGGAAGATGTCATGTGGGATAAGAGCTGGTGAAAGAAGAGTTAAGAAACCTGTCACTTTTTAAACTAGGAGAATATAGCATTAAGGCATCGTAAAATGCTATAGATTGCCAGAATGTCCTGTCCCCATGGTGCAGGTTTTTTACATTAGGACACAGGTAAGGTGGAGATGAAGATTCTGACAGTACTAGATCTCATAATTATCCCCTCAAGCCTATTCACACAGAAATGTCATTGACAGCACAGCAAAAAGGCCAGCTAGGCTAATAGGGAGCAAGGAGAGTAAGTAGCAGCAGGTCTCTATAGGATGCACTTAAGCTATTTCCCTTGCCAGAGTAAATGTGGCTTTTTCTGAAGGAGCCAGAATGTCTCCTGGGATCCTGCTGAACAATGCTCCACGTCCCCTTTGCCCTTTACCCAGGGCTGCTGTTCGCGCCAAGCACTTCCATTTGCCGTGACTGAAACCGCCAAACAAACAAATGGAGCTTGTATTTGTACTGCACCTCCTGACATCCACGGGTCCAAGCACCACGGCTTATGGACAGGTTGAACTCGCCGTGCACACAGATGCTGACTGTGTGACACAGAGTCGCTATGTCATGTGCCTGGACATCCGCATTGCCACACAGCCAGGAGTTTGGAAGACTGCCTTTAAAGCAGTGGATCTGGAAAACAAAAGCAAGGATAAGGGTGGAAAAAATCATTAAAAACAACAGGTGGCTAAGTCACGCAAAATATCCTGGAGAATTCAGAAGTGGTGCAGAGACTTATTGTGCATAGAGGATGAATTACCCTCTCTGAAAGGATGTCTGACAAGCAGCACACTGTTTAAGTAAAAAAAAAATAGTGTGAAGACCCTAGGAGTGCTACGGACTGAGCTTGTTCTGGGTGACTTTCTTTTCTTCTTAGTGCAGTTCTACCAAAGTCTTAGAATCATAGAATGGCTTGGGTTGGAAGGGACCTTAAAGGTCACTTAGTCCAACCCCCCTGCCGTGGGCCACCCACTAGATCAGGCTGCCAGGGGCTCATCCAACCTGGCCTTGAACACCTTCAGGGATGGAGCATCCACAACCTCTCTGGCCAACCTGATCCAGTGCCTCACCACCCTCAGAGTAAAGAAATTCCTCCTAACGTCTAGCCTAAATCTCCCCTCTTTTAGTTTAAAACCATTCCCCCTTGTCCTATCACTATCTGCCCGTGTAAAAAGTCGCTCGCCCTCCTGTTTACAGGCTCCCTTTAAGTACTGGAAGTCTTCAACAGGGTCACATGCATAGGTAGGCTCCAGCTCTCCCTGGCTAAATAAAGGACTTGAGGCTGCAAAACCGTCGCCCTTTCCTAAGCAACAGATTCAGTTCAGGAAATTAAGACTCATACACCGGTGACTAATGCTTTTGTCAGGCTAGTTACGAAGCACCCGAGGATGGCCGCGAACACTGTGCGCTCCG
This sequence comes from Sagittarius serpentarius, assembly GCA_034782735.1. NCBI lineage: Eukaryota > Metazoa > Chordata > Aves > Accipitriformes > Sagittariidae > Sagittarius > Sagittarius serpentarius. Next base: position 17,226,799 of record JAVKLA010000030.1, on the reverse strand, counting down.
TGTTGTGTCTTACATTACCGTTCTTGAAAGGCCAAGTTCAGTCAGACCCAGGCGCCATCCCAGCTCTGATGGAAAGTGATTGCTGCGTGCTGCCCTCAGGGCGTGTGCTGCTGCGCTCTGTGGAAAGCAGGCTTCACCGTACAGCAGCAGGTTCTTCACAGAGGTTCAGGCAGACGTTAAGGCATCACATGGGCCCCGTTCAGCCTCCTCCCTCTTTGTCCGGTGGGAATCACAGAGAAGTGATTATCTTGGAACAGACACAGATGCTTAAAAAAAGAGGGGATGATGGAAAAAAAAACATTATGCAAAGCCTCCTCACGTGAGCAACGAGTACACCCCACAGCTGTTAGATTTGTTTTACATATTTTACATATTTACATACACAAAATATTTCCAAACATCCCTGTGTTTATTTAAAACTCCATCAGTAACATGTCTGGCAGAACAGATCCAGTGCAAATATATTCACTGGATGACACTTGCCTGCATTGGTTTTAAAATGCATCGGGGGTCCAAGGCTGCTTCTACGGAGGTCAACAAAAAAAATCCCAGGTTTCCAAAGGAGGAAGAGCTAACTCTGTAGTCCTGAAGTATTCACCTTACAGCAAAGGCCTTCAGCCAAAGGGTCTGAAAATGAATGAGGCAACATTTTTGAAACAAGGACAGCCGGTACATTAGAGAAAGGGATTTTTTTCTCACGTCACAGATACCAGTTGCTTATGGGTGGGTGGTGGGGGTGGGCTGGAATTCCCATTAAATCCTTCGAAGGGAAGCCTGAATAGCTTTCCTCAGATGGCATAGAGAAGTCAAAGAAACTGCTCAAGATCTGCAAGAGGTGGAGAGGTGTGGGGTGTTGCCTCCTCCTGAAAGCATATTCTGGCTTAAAAACAGGTAGGGTGACACCCATGTACACGCTCATCTTCAAGTGGCATTAGCTCCAGTTCAGAAAAGGTCAAATGATTACCTGAAGAAGCATTTGGCCATGAACATTTCTGGTTTTTATTTGTAAGACATCCCTTCTGTTCCAGCCCAACCAGCCAGGCAGGGAACTGGGCAGCCCCGCTGTCCCTCGTCATCCTCCGTGGGCATCGCACAACTTGAAAGTCTGGCCATGGGAAAGAGCATAGGGCTGGCTTCCTGCATATTCCCCTCATGAGGAAGCCAAGGAGGAAGAGAGCGTGGGGCGATGCTGCTGCTCCACGCTGCCTCGTCGACCTTACTTGCCAGGTGGAGCAGGGTTCTGTTCCTCAGAGCCGAGGAATTAACTTCTCCACAAAAGCAAACCGGAAAGAAAAGGGTGAAGAAAAAGCAGGGGTAGTTGTGTAGCTCACGGAGTTCCCATTCAGCATTGGCTCTGTTGCTCAGAAGACAGTCAAAGCAGGGCAGAAAAAGCACACCAGCGAGTGGGGAAGATTTATCCAGACTGCCGCCCCAAAAGTGCTTTACTGATGAGGCTCCACAGAAGTCTCCCCATTGGCTTCTACACAGACACCAAAAAATAAGTTTGTACCTATTACACTGGGCATTTGAGAGAGCCTAGGGAGTTTCCCACTGAGAAGCTGGCTTCCTTAAAGTTGAATTTTCTCTTTATCCATCTCCATCAGAAAAGAATAGAGTGTTATTCTTAAAAGGGAACAGATTTTTTGGTTTTGGGCAGATACACAAATCTTTGTTGCTATATTTGGCTTCCAATGTAGGATTCTCTGCTTGCTGGTGGGAGGAGGAAATTAGAGCTGGTGTTATTCATAAGTAAATGGGCATGAAAAACAAACCACCTCCCTTTGAACCTTGGTGCTACTATGGGCATTCACATAACAAATCATTTTCAAAGCCTGTGATACCTCTGTACATGCAACGGCCAACATCTAAACTTTATTACCCGCTCATTTTCTCATAGTGATAAACAGTTGCAGATGTACTTTTATTGTCAAGGCAAAGACACTGGTGTAGTTCCCGGTGTTGGTTTGTTGTTTCGTTCGGTTTTTTTTTTTTAAATATCATTTCTCACTTGTCTTCAAAGAAAGCAAAAGTGATATTCTGAAGGAGAGAGTTACTGGAAGGCTGCGGCATCCAGCCCCCCTCCTCCTCCCAACAACCCCAAAAAAAGAAATCAGCTAAATTAATCAGCATCCCAGCCCAACGCACAGCTCAGCCATGAGGAATTCTCACCAGATGTCTTGGTCCCCACCCGGCCTCCCACGTCATGCAGGCAACATAACCCCTCGGAGTCCGAGGTCCTGCTGGTACAGCCAGCCCCACCACGCCTGGGGTCTCCATGGAGGGCTGATGGCACCCCTCTCCCACCGGGACCAGCCAGCCCCAGCCCCAGCAGCTGGCTCCCGGCCACGCTCGCCTCCCCCGCCAGCACGGAGGATGCCAGCCCCGCTCCTCACATTTTCCGTGGCATTTCCCCCGCGCCAGGCAGGCTGAGCACCGCTGAGGTCACCCGGCTCAAGCCTGGCTCCGAGGGAAGCGCCTCCCCCAGGCACCAGGCTGGGACCCAGTTTCCAGCTGATAACACCTGAAACGAGGTTTATCCGGATGTAACCCATGAGATTCTCCATGGGCATTAAGGTCACTAAAGCCAGCTGAGTGACACCGATTTACATTAACAGAGGACGTGGATCATCATGAATAAAATCAGTCACAAATAATGCTTACTTCTGAGTACCGCTCCCCCTGCTCTCATTTCTTGATGTAATGAAAGCATGTAGAAATAACCCCCATGAGCACCTGGAAACCCAGGTGGGGGGCAAGACAGCTGGAGCCCTGCTCTGGTGAGAGCAGTAGAAGTTACAGGGAGAAGAAAAAGCACTTCAACTAGTGGTGAACACACTCTTGCTTCCTAAAGTACCTTTGCTTTGCTGAGGATAATTGTGATTGTCTTAAAGCAACAGGGCTCCCACATCTTTTCTCACAGACTAAACTGCAGTGTACACAGCTCACTTCAAAGAAAGAAATTTCCTGCAATGTTTATCCTAAGTTTTCCTTGACACTTATTTTATACCAAATTTCTCACTCCTCACATTATTCTGGCATTTTTTGATGGCCGTCATATCCCACTCTATGTCTTTCATATATTAACCAAGCGATTGTTGGGCATCAGTTGCTTATTTTTCAGTGGTCTGCCTCCCATCTTCATCCTCCACCAACCATGGAGACTGTTTCTCTCCTGGTAGCTCCCAACCCCATTCTCTCCTACAGGAACCTTTCGAACCCAGTCTCTTCCTGGCCTTCCTTTCCTTGAGTTTCTGTCTGGCAGCTCTCCCCATCTCTTCCTCGCAGCCTAAGAAAGAAGAACACGGTGACTCTGCGCAGAGAAAAAGTGCCCTGCCTGCTGCCTGGTCCTGGAAACAGGGCCTGGAGCACGATGTATGGGGAAAATCCTGCTCATCTCCTGATGCTCTGAAACAGAGTACATCCCATATGGTCAGGATCTTCAGAGGATTTTGCAACTAAGCTCTTAACAGCTCCCTGTTGATTGCGTGCAAGTGGCAATTTTTCAAAAGCTGAGTGCTTGGCCAAAGTTTGGAGGGTTTTTTTTTTTTCCCCTCTGTTGGAACAGTAAATGATGTATCTGTGACCAAAACACCAAACCTTCAGTCCTTGAGCCAGAACATAGACATGCAAGCATTTCTTAATTAAACAGTTGTAAAATAATTTTAGCAAGGGAAAAGTTACCTCCTTAGTGGAAATCACTGAACTTTGCCAAAAAAAGTCAATTTGAGATAAATAACTTGCATAGAAAGTCTCTACTTGACGACTGTCAAAACTGCCAGAAAATGACAGAGTCTTACACTAAGAAGTGTCAGGTTGTGATTCTACTAGGTCTGATTGTAAAGTGTCAGGTTGTGGTTCTACTAGGCCTGATTGTAAAATAGTCTGTAGTGTTAATGCAGCTTAAAAAGATATTTAAAAAAAAAGATGTAGCAGAAGCAATTGACAGTATCTGAAATGGAAAGCTAACGCCTTCATGAGAGCCCTGCTTGAAATCCCTTTGATGCTAGGCTTTTACTCCATCCAATTTTAGTAGAGAACTAGTTTAGAACACTTGTTTTATAACATTTTCAACACAAGACAAACCCTTGGCTCTAAAAATTAATCTCATGAAAAAAATAGAAACTCAGGATGCTGTAATTTACAAAGAGATTTATGAGTTCTTCAGTTGCGTAAGAATAGAAAGAAAGCATTAGCTAATTGTTGAGAAATACAGACCAAACTGAAAATGCTACATAAAAAATATAACAATAAAATTCACATTAAATTATTTATTCAGTAATTAAAACAGTGACACTTTTCTTTATACAACCCCCCCCCAATCAGTTTTGATGAGAGGGGCAAAAACGTTCAATGGAGTTTTGAGGGAAGCAGGGTTGGAAAACAGGTGGGGGAAGGAGAGGACCCTGATTTGACTGATGGTTTTAAACAACAGCTACAAACAGCTAGCAGGGAAAGTGCAGAATAGTTCTGCAGATACTTTACTAGATTACTGTAAACCTCAACTGCTATAAATATCAGTTGTCAATAGGTACCAGTTACCTGAGCCCAAGCTCACTGGAATCAATGCTGATTCCAATTGATGTCCACCAATGTTGGACCAGACCCCAGGCCACCATGCTATGCCAGCCAACACCAGACTGCCATTTAGGCATTCAAGGGTGGTCCCAATGATCTCAATGCCATCGAAGATTTCCAAAGACACCAAGGAGAGGAAGCAGTATTCAGGCTCCTGTACTCAAATGGCCATCATCAATGATGCGCAGCTGATCCGTCTTGAAGGCTTGAGCCTTTGAGCAGGTGCATGAGATAACTGTGATGTTCTAATTACCCTATCCCTAAACTCGCTTTATTGGGAGCTAAAAACATCCTACATTTCACAGGGAACTCCAGCTCAGTTTTCACAGGTCCCACTATGGTGTCATGGAGACCACAGAGCAAGAACAGGGAGAGGGTCATGGGCACTGCGCAGACCAAGGGCAGGTAAAACACAGGTTTCCAGGGACATCTCTAATTCCCCTTGGCAACCAGGTCATCCCATAAGACGGGGCAAGTATAAATCTGCCAACACAACATAATTTGAATATGTTGAGCAGTGGCTGCCCAGCCATCTACATACAATGCTGGAGATGATCATCTCTGCTCACAGCTCTTTCAGCTCAGCCTTTGCAAGAAGATTGCTCGTGCCTCTCCTGTCACAGGGACTGGATTTTGACCTTGCTCAGGCAAGAGTCCCTTATTCATTCCTGCTCACAACTGTCAGATTGCGCCCATAGGGCTAACATGTAAAACAGTATTTATTTTTAAATACTTTCCTGCTTTACATGAGATTTCTGTTCAAAACAACATGCATCAACTTTTTTTAAAAATCCACACACAAACAATATTTATCATCCAAATACCCTTTAAAAGCTCAAAGGTTGACATATTAAAGCCAAGAAGTCAATTTTAAAAATATATATATTTCTAAATTTTTTATAAGAAATATATGTTGCTGGTCCATTGATATGGAGAAAAAGCTTGTACCTGAAACTAAATAAAAGAATTGTATTCGAAAAGATATGCTTGTCTGCTGAAAGGCAATATATTGCACCTCTCTGCATAACTCTGCTGACTCCATGGTTATCTTTACAGATACAATAAATCAGGGGGTTTGAAAGAGGGGTTTTCATTGGTTTTTTGTTGTTGTTTTTGTTTTTTTACAAGCATTGAGAAATTCCATTCAATCCTGAGGTTACAGAGAATGCAATAAAATGCCTACATTTTCTTAGTCTAAGATGAGATTTAGTGATGTCATTCACTTCATCTCCGAAGGACGTGCATTTGAAGCATGAGGGTGGAATGGAAGGAACCAGGTATAGCTACACATGTATGTGTATATATATGTATATAAATATATACATACACATAAAGAATCGTGAGAGGAGAGTAAGACATACACAATAGCCTGGAAGCAGAAAGGCTGGGTACAGGCAAGTTGATCCTACGTGCAGGTGGGGGGAAACGTGACACTCCCCTCCCGCAACTTCAGCTCTCTCTGAAAGCTGTGATGAGAGATTCACCCTCGAAAGCATATTTTGAGGCAGAAGTACACGACTGAGAGAAAACTGCCATTCACTGAAGACCTTCATACTATGAAAGAGGTAGCAGATAAACTGATAACTGAATTTGTGTGTCTGGTGAGGAGAGGAATCAGAACAAATTGCATTTTACTATGGCCAAGCTATGCTTGGCCAGCTCTCCAGAAATCAAATCTGCTGGGCAGTCAGTAGCTGCACTATTCCATCATCTTGTTGGGATGGAAATGCCCAGCTGAAACAAACTGGTATCTGCTTTTCAAAAACTGGTGGACAGCTTGAACTTTCCGGTCTTCAAATGAAGACACAAAAATTGACAGCAGATTTCTCAAGATGAATAGGAATAAAATTAAATCCTGGACAACTTTAAGGAGCGTAGCGTGTGGATTTTCTTGAAATAAAAAAATAATTTCCCTATGTTCTCCCAGAAATACTGACAAGAGTACATCATGTTTTGCAAGTCCTCGCAAAATGAATCATCCACTTTCTTGGGACAGCATCAGCACCCACCACACACAAAAAGAATGAAACAACTCTTTCAGTAATACGTTAAGACGCATAACTTGTCTGTGACCTGATTTTAAGGTCCTTTTTTTCCTATCTGTGGAAACATGAGCAGTCTTAACATTTCTGTTTCTTTCTCATTGCCATCAATTCTCTGTAACTGCAACATTGCGAGCAAGCACTCCCCTCCTCTTTCAAGAACAAAACCATCACAGCATCTGCTTCTCATAAGCACATTTGTGCGTGTGTATAAGTGTGCGTGTGAGAGAGAGGGGCAGGGGGGGCGTAAATCTGCTGAATTTAACTTAGAAGTTTGTCACAGGGAAGGATTTTTTTCTTTCCCATCCTTCAAATTGCAGAACATAGAAGTAGGGCTACTGCTATGCACTTGTGCTTTTACTTTCAACTTGCTTGTTAGTACAGAGGATGGTTAGTGACTGAGGGAAAAAAAAAAGAATTTATTTGACTTTCAGAGTCAATTGACTGGTACACGAATGGCTACAGATGATAGCAGGGTTTTATTGGCACTTGTCTCCCAGAGCCTGCAGAACAACAGAAGCCCCTCCAGCACGCTCACAGGTTCAGCAGTGGAAACTGGGCACATAACAGTAGTCCTTGACGTGAAGAGGCAATAGCTTCACCACATATTCATCCCCACCACCCATCAACTCAACAAAACAATCTAGAAAGGGATTCCAGTGCAAACTGTGGGCCTGTTTTTTCCTGTCCCATTCTGCTTTGACATCTATAGGGAACAGGAGGAGGTCCCTCGTCATCTGAACTTGCAAAGAGGAAGGCAATGAACTGACTGCTCTTGCTCGACTTTAAGCTATTTCAGGAAGTCAAACATACTACTCCTTAAAAAGAAATGTTGCCTTTTCTTTTGCTCCCCCCCCCAAACTCTCCAGCCCTGAAGTTCAAAGAGGATACATTGCCTCTTTGTCTTCCAGCTTTGCCAAGTCCAGAAAAAATAAAATAAAATAAAAAATCTTGGGAATTTTTTTTCCTCCCAGTACTTCTAATACTGTCAGAATTCCTAAGTCAAAACTTCAGAACTCTTATTCTTGAGATACTTTCTGAACCATATTGTCCTGATGAGAATGTGAAACATGGCAGCTATTGCTATGTTCCCTCCCATACAGTTTTCCCATTGCATTACAAATTCATTGACAAATTGAGGAGCTAGCTCTACCAGAGCGACAATACTATATAGAACTGTCATAGGAGTGAAATTTATTAAAAGAAAGAAATGCTATGGACTAAAAAGATGAGGAAAAAGACCCCATAACATTTAATTCAGCATCCCAACACAGAAACTACAACCCTACCATTTTACAGTCACAGTTAAGCATAATCCATTCAGCACTTTTACGCTGTCTCAAACTTCAGATCAGCAAGGTACACACTTAGGGGTCTTGCCAAATGGTGACATAATCCTAATGCCTCCAGTGCCAGCATGTCAAGCCCTCTCACGTGGCAAGGGAGAACGCTCAACACCTCATAGGATCAAGTTCAAAAGGCCTGGAGAGAAGCAGCAGCACAGGGAGGGAGGCCTGAACCTCGGAGTGCACGCACATCCCAACACTCCCCCTCCCCTTTCACACGCGGATCCATGTGGTCTCCACCTGACAAACCTACATTTACATTGCTCGTTGCCTTAAAATTAAAATGTTTCTTATCTTAGCCATGTGTTTATGTCTTGGTTTCCATTTAGCTGGTTTGTCCTTCAGACATGGATGTCTGAAAACACTGGCAACAGAAACATAATGGGTTATAAGAGCCTTCAGAAATATTACAGAGGGACCTTGGACGCACAGGGCAGAAAGGCAACATCTCCAAGCAACAGCTAGGATCTGGCAACCCAGGCCCCAGTCCTGTGCTCAGTCCCACCCAAGTACACGCTGACACTCTCTGGAGTCGCCAAGGGCTGGGCACGGAGGCTGACCCAGCTCCAGCCCAGCGCAGGACTGTGGCTGTCAAGGGTAATCTCGCAGCCCTTATTCAGGATTGGATTGTGCTCACTTTGGCTTCAACTAAAGTCCTTATTATGCAAGTCAGACCCAAGGCCCAGGCCAGAAATGGGGTTTCCCAAACACCTTGCAGAGTATTGTGGCTAGACGCGGCCATGTTGTTTCCACGTTCAGATTCTTACCCGGACAGCAGCCAAGCCTGAATTTGTGCACGCTGCGTGTGTGCAACTTCTTACAAAATTCAAGAGCTGCAGCTGGAGTCTCGTAAGGCCCCCAGCAAATCTTACGTTAGACAAACAGATTTTGAAGTCAACAGGAGTCGAAAATTTCAGAGCTTTCCTTGAGGTGCTCAGCAGAAAGAGCAGGCCAGTTGAGAACATTCTCTTTCCACAAGTCACGTTTTTGTAAAACTGACATTTCTTTCTTGAACATTGACATTGTAAGTTACCACCTTTGAAATGGCTTAGCTGAAAGCCCTGCCTCATGAGTTAAAATAAGAATATACTGATATTTATGACCATTATGAGGGCCTGAAACATAACCCATAAGAGACTCTGTTCAACAGCTTTAATGGATCATAGATGAGGCCCAAACTCATGTCTGATTTAAATCCGTAAGAGTATTTGGTCCATTTTGGAAGAATGGATGGGTTGGAAATGCAGTTCCTGTAACCCCAAGCTTTGCTCCACGCTAAAGGTGTTTGCAAGTTTCCGACAATCCGCACAGCACAAAGTCACCTTTAGAAGCAAGAAAATAAAATCACCCTTACTACAATCTAACACCAGGAAAAATATTTGGCTGAAACTTCAGGTGCGAATTATACTTGCTTAAGCTAGAGCAAAAGGACAAAAACATCAAAATCTAGTAACGTGGAAACAAGGGAGGTTTAGCTCTTTAAAAAGAAAGGAAAGAGACATTTGAGGTAACAAACAAAAAAACCAAAATGCACAAACACATCACAGACATCTAAAAATAGCATTTTATACATTTTTTTGCCAGTGCTTCTCTGAGAGCAAGTTCTTGAAACAGAACTTAACAATTTTACAATTTTTTTAAAAAAAATATGTCATCCTAAAATAGCCCATCAATCCTTACCCAAACTTTCTGTATTTCTACAAAAATAGATGCACGAAGAGCTACAAAATACTGTATTCCTGAAAGGAGGCGCACTGTAGTCAAGGGAGAGTCTTTTTCCTGACAATTGAGACTGTTCATAGAAATATCAAGCTGAACAAAACAAAACACTGTTAAAGGAGCAGAAAAGAGTTAGGTTGCCCAGCTGCAGCAGGCTCAGATGAGGAAAGCAAGAAAAGTTAGGTTTTTGTTTTTTTCCAACACTGTGGGACCCATAAACGGCCTTACAAACAAAAGGCTCAATAGCAAAACCAGAATGGTTGGCTCTTCATCCTCATGTGTGTCCTTTGCCCCATGCAGAAGGAGTCAACGACTGTTATAGCGCCCGCCCAGCTGTGCTGACTCCAGCTCTAGCTGGTCTTATTTTATCTGAACTTCAGAACCAAGAAGTTTCCTTGCTCTTGTCCTGATGCTGTAGACCTACATTTCAGGAAAGAAAAAAAAGAGAATTCAAAATTTGATACAGCTTTTTCCTCCCCCTCCCCAAGCAACTGAAGTAAGGATAAACAGGTTTTGATTAAAAAAAAAACAAGAAGAAAAAAACCCCACAACTTACCAGCCTAGTGGACTTTTTAGTAACATTGCTATTGCTCCCAGTTTTTTAGTTTATGTGAGATAAGCTTAAACCACGCTTAAGTTTTAGACCAGCTCAAGCGGTTCAGGAATGCTGATAAAATCCTGCGTGTGATTCCTTGTTTTGATCTCATTTGGAGCATGGCATGGCATGATAAAATCCTCCAGCAAGGTCTGCATAGATAATCCGGTACGCAACAGAAAAATTTTTCCTGATAGGGGCCAGCCATAGACCCTACCTCTTTTAGAAAAGGTTTGTGAGACTTTAGGATCTCACAGTTTCTGTAGCATTTCACCTTACAGAAGAGAGGGAAAATGTTCCTGCAGCATGTAAAAAAAACCCAAATAATTTCACCTCCAGAGTGTCAGATTTTTAGCCAAGAATGGCTAGTGCTTCCACATGGGAAAAATTAATGATTTTCAGCTTGCATTTGTTATGAGTTCCTCTAACATTTTCCTTTATAAAAAGTGAGGACTATCTAATAAATGTGGTGCTATGTTGTGGCTTTAGCATTATAGACTTGGAACCTGTGTTATAAACTGGGATTTCTCTGCTCCAGAGGGATTCAATCTTTGCTAGATTTACACCCAACAGGGCGTATACGTAAAATCCAGACAATAGAGGGGGAGGTGCGGATGAAACTTCCCAAAGAAGATACATTCTTGCTTATTTATAGGGAAAGTAAAAAGGAGAGAGGTACAGGCACATATTTTCAGAGGTAGTAAGGCACTTAGGACTCATCAACTTAAAACCTGCCCCTTGATGTTTTGAGCCAGGTAAGTCTCATTTCATATAAGGAAGGTATAACTATAAAACATCATTGCTATATAGACAGCAATGCTCCACTCTGTGTCATACTATGTATTACCCTGCTACATAGTGTACCAAGACCAATGCATCAGCTACCTGATCTGCTAAGAATTTAGGGCCAATTTCACCACTAACGTAAGCAGATGCAACTCCAGACTTCAATGATGTTGTAACCATTGAAGCTCCATGTTCATTTGAGCTGTGAAAATTGGCAGATCCATGTGCTAAGCATGGATCTCTCATTTCCATATCCAATCACACAATGAAACAGAAGGGAAGACCCATATGTTTTCAGAAAGCCTAATAGGCGTGATGGGTTCAGACCTGACCACGACCTCCTTGTTTTAAGAGTACAAACAGTATAAACATTTAATGATGATCAACATTACTTCAGAGTTGAGCTACAAAGCAATTAACAGTCACTTAAAAGACGACAGCATATGGCTCTATCCATGTGAGCATCCCTAAGCAGTGTCCAAACACTCGTGTGTCCAGCATGAACAGACAGGGAAGGCAGAGCATACAAGTATAGCGTGCCAAACCCTGTTCAGTGGCTTTCTGCTCCATTCCACATGCACTTGCACCTATTTCTTCAGATTGGAAAAACTGGGATATCCCTCCACTAAAGCACGCCTACAAAAACATGTTCAGAGGCTCTTTACTCAATGAAGATGTCTCCTTGTTGCTTAAGAGTTACTTGTTTTCCTGGCAGCATCATTCACAAGCAGACTCATCATACACTGCTGTTAGTTTCCTCCAAAGCTCCCTCAAAGTTAGTGATGATGATTTTGTGTTATTTTTCCCCTGCTGTTTACAATCCTTTTAAAACAAAGATAAAGTCAGACAGCAGAAACCTTTCAGAGTGTAAGGAAGTCATTTAAGTTCACCAGTGGGGCAGTAAAGGCCACCAGAGGCAGTGGAAGCCTATGAGAAGAGAGACAGGTTATACAGCTCCTAGCAGCTTCAAAAAAAACGGCAAACACACTGGTTTCAGAGGATGTCCATCTGATAGTAGCAACTGGTAGAAGGGGAATAACCAGCTGAATGGACACCTTCCTAGTTAGGACTCTCTGCAACAAACAGCAATAACTGTAACAAGGAGGTTTAAAGTATAGATATTAAGTCTAAACAGCCAGATAGAACAATCCAAAAAACCAAAGTTGCCTTAGTTACAGAACTGAATGTGGAACACTTTCCGAGCCTTTTCCTCATTATATTCCCATCTCCTTCACGGCAAGGCTATCCGCAGTCCTAATACATCATCCAAGTGCAACCCTGCTACTAACCGAGAGCTTTCACTTGCAGCCTGCTGCAAGAACATTTTCCTCTTACCCAGGACATCCTCGCTTGCGTTGCAGGAGTCAGTATTGCCACACCAGCACAACTCCCCATCTCTGGGATACCAACACTATAGCTAATTGCCACACTAGCAGAATGCAGGTTCTGTGGGAACGTCTAAACAAACTTAATGAGTTGTGACAAACTTGTGGAGGGCATGTGAACAGAGAAAATTCTACAGAAGGCAGCAGACTGACTACTCAAGTTCTGTATTCAGTGTGAAACACCGACGTGCAGGCATTTCCAAAACTGGACTTTCAATAGTTAGCCAGGACTAGAGGATGTCAATTAATTCACCTGAATTTAAAGCTATGCACCTCAACGTGCATAACTTTGCATGGTAAAGGATGTGCACCTCAATTTTAAGACAGACTTAGAGCCCTCAGATATGCCAAAATCCTGCTCTGCTTTTAGTGTGCTGGGCCTAGAGGAAGCCTCCTCCAGCACATCTGTCCAACAGCAGGACAGGATATCCTCCCAGGCTCTGCAGTAGCAGGGCAAGTTGCTCTGCTCGCCTCCCCACGGGGCTGCCTGCAGAGCTGGCAGCTGCCAGCACAGCCAGATCCCACTGATCACCTGAAGCGCCCGGTGTGCTGGGCAGCCTCCCGCCCTGCTCCTGAGGAAAACACTGATGGACATGACCATCAGCTCCACTGCAAGACAGCAGTTCCCCTCCCCACTCCTCTGGTCTTCAGTGCTCAACTCGGCTTGCGCGCCCTTAGCATAAACACAAGGATTTAGCCTTGACACTGTGGCATTATGGCTGCAGCAATGCTCTCTGTACGTATGCAATGAACAGCAGTCAGTGCTGTTAGAGGCTGACCTTGTGTGCTGGTTTTGGCTGGGATAGAGTTAATTGTCTTCCTAGTAGCTGGTACAGCGCTGTGTTTTGGGTTTAGTAGGAGAAG
>JAVKLA010000030.1:17194617-17213387 GCA_034782735.1 Sagittarius serpentarius | reverse complement strand
CCATCCCACTGGGTGGGGGGGAAGTGAGTGAGCGGCTGCGTGGTGCTGAGTTGCTGGCTGGGGTTAAACCACGACACCGTGCTTTGCTTGACATTGGCGGGGCAGGGAATTGTGGCCTAAAGCACAAAGGTGCTGTGCTTGTATCAATGTGTTTATATCAATGCTTGATATAAACCATACTTTTATATTGAGTATTATAGCTTGGGCACTTCAGCTTTGGAAAGATGTTGCATAAACCTGCAGCCACAAACAACAGGTTTTAATAGCTTTTGATGAAGACTAACGTTTTCTTTAATCCCACTTGTACCAATAAAGAAGCTTCCAAAAGGGTTAATTTGCAGCACACAATGTGAGGATTAAGCCACATCTAATGGGAATCGGGTAGCTAAATCCCTCTTCATCCTCTAAAATGGGACCATGTAAGTTCAAACAGATGTGCAAGACAGATCAATACTTTGTTAGCTCTACAAATGGTGACACGCTGATGTCCCACACAATCTGTTCTGAAACATAAATTCCCCAACTATACAGTGCATGCGAGGGGAAGCCCCCCTTAACCTTTGAAGTGATTCAGCATCATCCATTCATGAGATCCAATACTTGGCTTAGTATGGCAGAGATGCAACAATGTAGCTGGAAGAGGGTAAAATTACAGCTAGCCTGCCCTGATCCCAACACTATCATTCCATATAATTCAGCGTGAGGAATTTTGCAAATGTTTCTATAATCGCATGTGACAGTAGCACAAGAAACATGACCCACAGTAAGGTGGGGGAGGAATAACTTCTGTATCTGAAGGGCTCTGAAAAGCAATGTCTAGGTATATACCGAATGAGCTTTTTTATATAAATCATCGGAAGCTCATGGAGTCTGATATATTGACGGCTCCACAGGTTGATGTCTTTTATTCTCCAGGGACATATGAGGAAAGACTTCCAGAACTGAAGTTTTCTTGCCGCTATGGCCTCCTCACCCTACTCTGGAGAAACCACTTGACACCGCAGAAAGCCAGTACACACTTCCAGGCCCTTCAGTTTTTAGCCTCTCTGTTGAGATTGCTATCTCACATTAGATTTAAATTTAATGAAATTCTGTGTGATGTGGAGATTTATCCAGTGTAATCCTCCCGTAGAGTGGACACAGAGCAAGGAAAGCTTCACCTGTGCTGCTGAGTGCTGGATGCAACTCAGTGTGGTGCTTCAGCAGCCCCCTCCTCTCCCCGGCAGCACAACACACCTTCCCTGGGATGACACTATTTGACAAGTGCACAAAACACTGGGGCATTTAAGCTCCCTCTTTTCACCATGATCACGCCTTGAATGCCTGTCACCAAAGCATTTGCTTCAAATGTACAAGCTGCAGGCAAGGCTGAAAAGGGAGCTCAGAGCCTTCTTGCCCTTCCCAGCAAGCCTCTGCTTGGAAAGCACAGGAGAGTGAGTGTGCAGGGTAAGAGGACAATTAATTGTCATGTCACAGGCTAACACTACCTGCTGTGTTTTGTTGCTTGCTACCTTATTTCCAAAGCCTTACGTGCCAAACTGGGGCTGCCTGATAAGGTTTTGCTGTTGCATTTCAGCGCATGGCCATTTTGAATAGTCACAAACAAGTGAGACGGTGGTGTGCTGAGATCCTCTGTTCCTGCAAAACAGTCACACATTTCCCCTCTTTCTTTTCCCCCACTGGAACTCATGGACTAAAACCCACACATCAGGCATGGGCCAGAAATTAACAGGTTCAGGCCTTTTCCACTGCCTCCCATGCTGAGTAGACAACTACAAGACATGCAAGCCACTGTTAAGCACTGCCAAATCAGGATCCTGGCAAAATTAGCATCCAACTGTACCCCTCCATAGGGATTTTCACAGGGAGCAGGCAGCACCAAGCAAAGGTTATATTAGTCCTGTAAGGCAGTGCTAGGATCCATAGTCCTTTTTCAGGTACTGTGCTCTTACAGAAAAGGGAAAAAGCACCTGGTTTATTAGACGTACTACTACCAACACAGTAGCAGTAAGCAAGCCAACTTGCCCAGCACTGAAACAACTCACGCTCTGGGCCAGACTTATACCTAAGCCAGGTAGTGGTTTTTCCTGACTAACAATCCTTTACACAGTTCTCAGCTCCCCAGAAGGCAAGTCAAATACCAGAGCTCTGGAGCTGGACTTCTGGGGCTACTGTCAGACCAGGGGCTCATGTCAGACCAGGGGCTCATCCCTTCTAACAGCGGCAGTGACAATTTGCTCATGCTTCGGAGAAGGCAGCTTGCTCCCATTATAGAATTTGTCAGAAGGGCAAAACTTGAGATCCTAGTCTTGTGATTATCATTTTATACCCAAAAGCATAAAATGTAATTCCTTCTGTATCATTGGCATGGCTGGAAATGTTATTAATAGATATAAAATTGTCCAGTGTTAAGAATCCTATTACGCTTTTTCTTAATTTCTTGAGGCAGCAAGTGGCATGGTATTTAGAAGAGATTATTGGTTCCCAGTTGCTATTAAAGGAAGACAGAGAGATTTTTATTAGGTTAGCTCAGTTATAATTGGGTTTGGGGTTCATAGCATTTCATATTTAAGAAACAACATTTTTTTCCTCCACCAATTCTTTGTGTACCTGCACACTAATCAAAGTAGGGAAGTGCTTCTCACACATTGAATCAGGTGGCTAGAGCTATCAGGAAGAGAGACAAACAGATACTTTAAGGAAAAGAGAACAGACATGCAAACCTAGGATATTTCCTTGATACATAATGTGTTTAAGAAGTACTAATCTGCAAGGATCGGTGGTGGTGAGATAAATGCCAAGCAGAAAAAGGAGACCTCAATAGTGCGTATGAGCTCCAGGATGGATGTACTGGAAACTGTTAGTCACGCATCACCTGGTCGCAAGCAACTATGAACAGTGAGGCTGCTAGACTGCTCCTAATACTGAGATGAGAGCCTGCCAGTCAAAGCTCGCAGACGCAGTTCATCGGGGCTGTCCTATGGCTACAGACCCTACAGAAAAATTCATCCAATTCACAGACCTCTGCCTAGACCCTACAGAAAGAAGTTCAGTTTGATGGACAGCACAGCTCAAACAGCATCTCTACGCTCTATGTGACACCTGGATACTACACAGGAAGGAGATGCTGATCTGTTCCAATTCAGATGAGCAAGATGCAATCTTCATGTACTGACAAGTTATTAGTTCAGTCCTCATTGGAGCTGTATTTTGGTGAATGCACGTATGAACTAGCTGAACAAGCTGGAAGCTTCCACATGGAAGTTTAATTAACCATTTCCCACAAGATTTAAACTAAAAAAATGCATATCATGTTACAACTCATTTGGCTTGAATGGGACCAAGGCAGACAAAGGTCTCTCGGCAAAAGGCAGCAAGAGCTGGACATTTCACAGCTCATCTGCCCTGACAGCAATTGCAGGAGAGATTCCCACCTGAAAATATATTTGGAGAAGGCTCTGAGAACAAGCCTTGCTTCAGCTGCAGGGAGTCCACTTCTTTGCTCAAATTCTTCCTGCTAAAACAAGTCACAGACACAATCGAACCATCTTACCTGTGTCAAACCCAAAACTTGGCACAATGTCCACCGTTCCATGAAAGGCTCCAGCCCATGCTGAGGTAGCGCTGGTGACAGCAGTGGGATCTGTCTTTGTCACGTCACACTGGGGAGCAGGAATCCTGGCTGTGCGGACTGAAGGCATCAGCAGGGACCCGTACCGGGGGTCACGGTGCGAGCTGGGATGGTGATGGTGCATGTGTGGATGAGGGTGATGGCGATGCATGTACATGTCATGCATGTGTGCATACGAAGGGCTCACCTGAGATGCTGCTAAAGGATAATGCCAGGATTCAGATGCAGCAGGGGGAGGAGGTGGGGCAGTCTGATGAAGGCCGTGTCCTGGCCAGCTGGTGGGATCTGGTGTTGGGAAGGTGCCTGGTGCAGTAACGGGGAAATCGGGGTGTACTCCACTTAAGCATGGTGGAGGGGGAGGCTGATAAGAGCTGGTCCAAAATGAAGTTGGGAAACTGCTCCTTTGGCTTGAAATTGTTGAGCTTTCTGGTAGAGAAGAAAGAAATGAAGTATGACTGAAGCCGAACAACAAATTTAACAACAAAAACCCCACAATAATTTTCTACTCTGAGGTATGTAACACTGAACCCAAGCTTCCTCAGCAGTTACAGAATCACAGGACAGTTGAGGTAGGAGGGGACCTCCTGAGATCATCTAGTCCGACCCCCCTGCTCAAGTAGGGTCACCTGGAGCAGGTTGTCCAGGACCATGTCCAGCCAGATTTTGATTGAGATCCAAACTTCGCAACATCTCTGGGCAACTTGTTCCAGTGTTTACCCACCCCCAAGTCAAAAAAAAAAAAAAAAAAAAAAAAAGGCATTTTCTTGTGTTCAGATGGAATTTCCTGATTTCTAATTTGTGCCTATTGCCTCTTGTCAGCAAGTATTGCTGAGGAGAGTCTGGCTCCCCCATCTTCATTCCCTTCCACCAGGTATTTATACATATTGATAAGATCCTCCCCAAGAAGACTTTTCTTCTTCAGGCTGAGGAGTCTCAGCTCTCTCAGGATCTTGGTACAGAAATTACAAGGAGAAACTAACTCCTGACCAGACCAGAACACATCATTTAGAAAGGCAGCTGTTGTGGCTATAAATGCTTCTGAGAACCAGGTCACACTGCAGAACAGGAGATATTTGGCTAAAGGAAGAATACCAGATCTTCTCAAACTAATTGCATGCTTTGATGGGATAAAGATTGTATCTAACCCATCTTATGTTAGTCCCTTACAGAATATATCATGTTGCCCTATACCCAGTAGGATCAGACAAGCAGAAACACCTACATAACTGAAAGAAGATTTTGTCAGATATAGAAGACTCACTGCTTCTTACAGCTAGGGCTCAACTTATATTTAAATAAATTCCAATACCTCTACATTATGAAATCACATTCTAAAAATTCCTCTTTTGAAGGAGCAGTTAATGGTTTTGATGTGTAGGAAAGTATTGGCATCTCCATTCTCACAATCCTCTTGCCAGCTCATGTTTGAAAGTACTGCTTCACGCAATATGTCTCAACTCAAATAAGGGGGCTTTTGGTCAAAGATGGAAACATAAAAATACAGAACTTCACCTCTGATGAAAGAACAGCAATAAAAATAGCCTACGGAGGAAGAAAGCCAGGGAAGTTTAATATTTGATGAGGCGAGGAATCCTCTGTTCCTCATATAACAGTTACAAAAATATTTACATTTTTTTTTTAAATGACCTTTTGTTTTGCTTTGTTTAATAAGCAACTGGAATGAGACTTGGGTGAAGACACCATTGAGAATGAACAGATTCTCCAAACTCTCCTGCCTCTGAACTTTGCTTACACAAAAGTATTTTGGAAACAAAAACTGTAAAAGTGTTTTCTGACTGCATTACTAGGACACTCATGTATCTGTTTTAAAACCCATTAAAATCACCGAATTTTTTCCACATGTCAATTTGCTTTGGTTTAGGCAGTTTATTGAGCCTGATTAACTTCCAATATTGGAAATAAACTTTGCAAATGCACTATGGACAAATGTAGAGGACGTCTCTTTGTGCCAAACTGCTTCAGAGGCTGCAAGCTTATCTAGCAAACTGTACTCGAACATGGCTTTCTTCAAAAGGTTGCTTTTTAGCAATGTGTTTATATTGTAATTCATGCTAGAAGACTGCAGAGAGCTTCAAGCATATTACAGAAGCCTCGGCACTCCTCCGAAATTGGTAGTGTTCCTTGTTTGTAAATTGGTCCTTGTAACAAGGGATTAGGCTGAGATGGAGAGTGCACGTGGCTTACAGTGTTGGCAGCAGGGCTGACAAAAAAAGCAAAACCAAGCTTCTTCATGTCCAGTCTGTTTTTTTCCAAACTGCTTAACAGAGGAGCACAGCTTGACAATGCATTGCCAGTATTTTGGAAAATTAACCACTGTAATCGAGCGTTTTTGGAAACTATCTGGCTGTTATCTGCATGGAAAAGCCCTAAATCCAAACCATCTCACTTCAAAAAAAGCACAGAAAACCACAAAGTATCTGCAGGACAACCTTAATAGTAGGAGAGAGCACTTTAAACCACTGGATTTGCCAATACGAATTCATCCCAGATTGCGTACCAGCTTGGCTTTGCCAATCATGCAGAAGGTCTAGGCCACAGAAAACATGTTTGGTCATCTCCATTTTTCAAACCTCTGCGCCATTCACAAAGCCATTAGCACTGTCAGAAACTGTCATGGACCAGCCTCCGCCAAGACACCACTGAGTGTAACTGCAGAGGCCAACCTCACCGGTCAAGGTCAAGTCATGTCCATCCAGGTATATGAGAATGCAAGAAAACTTCATCCACCATGACTGCTCACAGAGGATGCTACTAAGCATTAAGTGTGCAGCAACCCCGTCAACAAGAACCATCCCTGTGTTGAAACACAACCCCCAACCACCACACATTCCCACGGTGTTTGAAGGGTCTCCTTTCCTTCCCACCTTTAAAACAGCGAGCACAAACAATTATCTTTACAGATACCAGCATGTTAGATACCTGGCCTCTATGAGACATGGCAATGGAGAAACAGCCTTTTCAGCACTGTCCTTGAGAAAGAAAAAAAAAAAAAAATCCGAGTAGCTTTCGTGGGCTTTCAGGAGGGGGGGAAGGAGACATTTAACAAAAATTGTCTGCCAGGGAAGATACTACAGTTACCACAATTTCCTATTTGAAGTACAGGGAGGCAGGGCGATGGCAACATCTCAGATACCACAAAGTGGTGACTAATGCAAATGTTCATGGTTGCTGGCCAACACGCACTGAAAACATGCCAAAGCGCACATGCTGTAAAGAAGACAACGTATGGAATTTTCTGTAGTACAACATTAGTTCTCAGTTAAGGCAGAAGGAAAAAAAAAACACCAAAGACCAACCTAAAAGAAAAATAAACCCAACACTTTCAGCTAGGAGAAACATGCTGATAAAAATAAACATTAAGGTAACATTAGTTTCAAGGTATCATTAGTTTCATTAGCCCCTGCAAAAGATTTCAGGTTGCTACACCTACAATTGAATATTCAAAGTACATGTTAACAGAGCCTGTTGTAGGGAACTATATTTTGTAAAAAGTCCATTTTGAAGTTAATTTCAGCCACTATATTTTATAAAAAAATCCATTTTGAAGTTAATTTTAGCCTAAATTGATCAGTATTTTCAACAGACAAAAGATGAAAACTTGCTCTTTTCAGGACAACACATTCTATTTTCTATACGTAAGCAAAATCCTTCCTCGAAACAAAACCCCCACAATATCACCTTAATGATGAAATTACAATTTGCTCTTCCACCAGGACACTAAGAAAAACCCGCAAGATGAAAAAAAAAGCAGAAAACATTACTAATCCCTCCTTTCAGGTAAAGGAGAAATAACACAGTGAGCTGAGCAGCCAGTTCATGCCCACACTTTCCATTTAAATCTGTACCTTCCAAAATGCAAAAGCTTTTTTTTTTTTTTTTTTTAGTTTATCTTTGAGTAATTTATTGACAAAAATTCTGACTACTCATGAAGGTTATTTATAAAAGATCTTCAAGCTAATATTTTAACTTCTTTAGGTAATGGGATACAAATTCACATCCATTTGCTGTAACAACATTTTTGACAACGGTACATGAACCAGAAGACCAAGGTGTTAGTATCGTTCCTTCCCCACTTTTGTCAAGCAGCCATGTTTCAGAAACTCATTTGGGCCTGATAAAACTCTTGTCAGCTTCTCTTCTGCGGAGAAGCAAATACCCTCCGCTTTCTCAGTGTCCACAGCACAGGAGCAAGCAGCCCTGCCCAGCCGCCTCCCTGGGGATTTTCATGCCGCTTCAGCAGGTGCGGCGACGGCAGAGGCCATATCCCCTTACTTTATTCCCAGAAGACTTTCAGGACATGCAGACCTCCGTTCCCTGCCGACGGCACGGGGCACGCAGGGTCAGGAGGCAGCATGGCTGAAGAACCCGTACGCCCGGCCACCCTGTCCCCTGGCGAGCCCTCTGGGGAGGGCTGTGCAACCATGGGGGGAGCCAGGGCAAAACAGCAGGGTATGTCTGGGGCCAAAGAGAAGACACACAGCCCCACCCATGGGGTCTCTGGGGACTGCCTTGATCCCATCTCCAAAACATTTATAGCCTGTCTGAGCCATTTATAAAGGCTCCAGTCTCCTTTTTAGTAAGCACAGATTCAATCCTGCTCTCCGTCGAGTCAACGGAAAATTTCCCATTAACGTTAATGGTCCCGGCTCAAGCCATAAATTCCTCTAGCTCCCTAGCCACTTGTGCTGACCTTTGCTTAAACTTCCTCGGATTTGTCATCATCCTTCTGGAAAGCAAGTCCTTCTGTGCTATTTTTCTCTTCACAGTGGTTTCCAAAAATCCCATCTCTATTATCTGTGACTTTCGTCAATACATTCTCACCTCAACATCGCTGATTGTGAACGCCACCACTCCTACAAGCATCCTCACGGTATCTCTCACTCAACTCGATGCAAGGCCGTTGCTCGCAATACTTAGTTTGTGTCCCTTTGCCAGTCCACATAAGGACAAGATCAGAAATAATGCAGCTGTGGATCAGAAAAACTACGCAGACTGCCACATTCAACAAAACGGAAATAGCGTCTCACCGGCGCGCTTTCTCCAGTCACCAATTTTGAAATCTTATCTGTAAGGTCTACCTAGTATATCTGGCAAGATCTGCTCTTTCTTACACTGATCATGCCCATATGCATAACCAGACATAAGTGTTATGGCAGTATGCAAATGCCTCGCAGTACCTACCAGGTTTCTACTCCCTGCTCGGAAGCAGAGTAACGTCATCCCCATTTTACAGATGGGAAGCCAGTAACGATGGCCGTCTCTCTCCCGTGAGCTCTGCCCGTGGGCAGGCTGCAATGCACCACACCACACAGCTGCAGCCACGTGGGCCAGGGCTTGCACCCGAGCCTGTTCCAGCCTGTGCTGGCTCCTCCCTACCTGGAAAGCAGCCACAGACGGATCTTAATTGCCTGGCAAAGCTACCCGAGAAGGCTGCATGGGTCTCCTCACGTCCAAGGCCAGCATCCCAAACAGCTTTGCTCTTGCCTCACAGGCCAAGTTTCACACTTGGAGCTTAAAAATAACCCCCCAGCCTTGCAGCAGACGTTCGTGAAGCCACGTGAGCTCTGCCCCGTTCCTTCCAAGCCTCAGTGGAGCCACGGGCTATGGCACGAGAGGGAGACGCCTGCTTCTTCCGTGCCTTTGGCACCTCCTTCCCCCTTTCGCACTTCAGATCACTTGACCCCAGGAAGCTCCTCGGTTCTTCCAAGTCTGAGGGGGATTTTTCCACCTCCACGGAGAAGCAAAATTTCAGCTGCAATGCAATATGCGTTACCGCGACACAGACCGAGTAAGCCACGCCACAGACAGCAAGTTACTGCTCCTCTTACCTCTCCACAGAGGACTTAGCCCTGCTTTGCTCTTGGTAAGGGCAGTTTCTGGATTGAAGCTGCTGGCTTGGCTCAAAGCTCTTGAGAAGTGTTCATCCACTACTGAACCAATGTCTCCCTGGAAGTAAGTGAAAAGGACGCAGCGAGAGTTAAGGTACTCCATCTCGGCAGGCTGGTCTTTCTCATCCTCCTCTTGCTTGCTGGGAAGGGTCACTTCCAGAGACTCCTGCATCTTGTTGTATACAGCTAACTTCTTCTGGGATTCAAAACAAAACAAACGAGATGTATCACTGATGGCATTCAGTGCAAGCTCAACATCTGGTTTCCTTAAAGAAAAATAACTGAATACATTGAATATTCATTTCATAATTGGAGTTGGAATACAGGGATATTTTGCACCAACGTTTCACAAAGAAGAGATTACCAGCGCCACTTAGAGTTTTTACTCCTCACGTACAGATGGACCTGCTTCTTAGGCATGTTTCACAACCACAATTTATTAGCAACGGCTTTCACCCAATACCTTCAAAAGCAAACAGATAGGCTCTAACAAGTCATGCCTGACTCCCACCTGGAAAGGATATTCTCATCAGGAAAGGCTACAGAGGTCGACTCCAGCCCTGTGGAAGGGTGGCCAGACACACGTCTGCATTTCACCCGTCTAGCTGAACACGCACCAGGTTTTGCCAGCCACGCTCCCCCAGTTGAGAGTACATTGCCCTCTGGGCTACCCACGTCTACTTGTTGCCAAAGGCGTGAAGATGGGACAATTTGGTGCTTCCTGAAAAATTTTCCACTATATTATCAAAGTCCAAAAAGTACATAATTTCTCACTCAACTGCCAAGAAAATTTTTATCATAGGAAGCTATACCTTAGGGTGGTGATTGGGGGGGGGGCGGGTTTTGAGGTTTTTTTGTTGTTGTTTTTTGGTGGGTTTGGGCTGTTTTGTTGTTGTTTTGGGGTTGAGATGGGGTTGTTTTTTCCTTTTTCCTTTTTTCTTTTTATTTTTTAAACAACAGCTTCTGGAAAAAAGGACAAAAATTCAAGTCATAAAAAATTAAACATGTGATCTGGGGGAAGAGAGGGATTGACAAGTCTGCAAACATGCAAAAAAATCCACCCCAAACCAAAAACACAGAGAAGCATATAAAAAAAATAAAACCAGCGCAAGCCATCTGTGAATGGCTATTTCAGAATCTTCTCTCTCTCAAATCAAACCTAAATGTCAAAATAAATGTGTGTGAAGATCCATTTTGCATGGAACATATTTTTCAGATGTTCCACTTTACAACTGTTTTCACAGAAAAAAAATCTCCCCACAACAGTCAAGCTGCAGGAATCACAGCCTTTAGCTAGCTAGCCATTTCCACAGCTGATTTTACACACAAGCAGCTTCAGGAACCCAAAAACAACTACAGCACGTATGGAGAAGTATTTCGTAGCTTTTCTATAGAATTACAGTTTGACTTATCTTTTATGGTTTGCTTGGCAACACTTCAGGGCCATCAGAATCTCTTTAAGTTCACGGCTTTTTTCCCTTTTTTTCTAAAGTTGTTCTATAGAAAAAGTTAAACAACTGCACAGTCTATAAAGTTCCATTTATACAAGAAATACACTTGTCCGATTTAGAAATAATTGAATGTCATTTTCCAATCCTGTGTACCATCAATATATTTACATTCCGTGCTTTCTAAAATCATCTAAGCTGATACAAATTCTCTCATTGTAATACAAAACAGATACTCTGGGGCTAAGCCTTAACTATGAAAGGTTATTAAAAAAAAATAACTGTAAGAAGGAGCTATTGACAAGTGTAATTAAAACTTATGATAATAAAAGCTCATAGCAAGCAAGCGATGTAGCTGACATTACAGTAGGTTAACTGACAAACATAAAACAGCTCAGTAATACCTTTAATTCCGATGCTGTTGCACGAACTGAAATGAGGGATGCAAGTAATTTTATTTTACAGTTTGGGATATCCAGACAATGGTCTGGAATTCAACTAAATCTGTGCTTCACAAAGCAAGTTACACTGTGGCTCTGCTTAACACAGTATTACTTATTTAGACTTACGGTTTTATCCCAAGATCCTATAGTATATAAAGAAAACCTGTGGGATTCACTAAAAAAAAAAAAAAAAAAACAAAAACCAAAGGTGGAAACAGCAAATTAAAACAGTTTTACTAGAAACTAAAATTGCTCAAATGAAACACAGTCTAAAGCTCTGAAACATATTTTTGCAAATGCAGAATTTGGGGTGACCTATACTTTTTTTTGTAAACGCTTTGTGCCTTCTGTCAACAAACAAACAAAAAGCCTCCTAATATTTGTTCCTGAAATGCTTACTAAGGTATCACTCATAGTGAGCTTCATGGCTTTGCCCAAGTAATCACGGAACAATGAGACCTTAGTAAGACAAAAATGGTTATAACTATATTGCATATACAGGAGATACATGCATTAGAAATCTGTAACACATCTACCTCAGTGACTTGATCATTCCTAAAGATGCACCATAACCCTGATCCTCTTAAAAATGCAAGACAAGTGGCTGGGGAAGGTGTTTTTTCATTTTTGTTTTTGGTAGGGTTTTGTTTTCTAAGTAGAGACAAAGTATAAAAGAGATCCTTTTTACAGAAGTCTAAATAGATATTAATCTATTACAACATCTCAGGTGCAGTCTATGTGCCAGACCTTGAATACATGCAACACACTTTAAAAGCTGACTTCTGTCATTATAGGTACAGTATTTGTATTTATACTGCAAGTATGCAAATACATATACAGGCACGCAATTATATACAGAAACACATAATTTAGTATAGCCCCTGGCTTGACTTGGTTATCAGGAAGGAAGTCTTTCAATGTTCCTATATAGAGACTGGAGCTCAGGAAATTAAAACTTATCTCCAGAGTCGCTTCTCTGTGCAGGAATGTTCCCCCTTCCACAGCCTAAGAATCTAATTCATTTTCCATTTCAAGTCTCTTCCCTCCCCTCCAGTCCATGGGCAGTCATTACAAGGTATTCTCAGCACTTGCTGCTTTTGAAAACAGCAAATCTGACCTTTTTTTTTTTTTTTCATGTAAAAAAAAAAGATGGTAGTACTGATGGACAAGTACAAGGCCTTGTGTACAGAGTGAAGTTATTTACAGTGAAAAGTTATGTTTTGTGGTGATTTTTTTGCAAAAGGATAAGATTTCCAAATGCAATGATTTTTCAAAACAGCATCAAGCCTGTGATCAGACACAGATCTAATAAATTTGTATTTCAGGAAGAAATTATCAGCCTATAATACAGAACTCTTTAAATAAGAGACTACAGTGAGATAAAGTGACTCAACAAGTTTTCCTTGTGTGCAACGTATATACATCCTTTCTGCTGTACACATCCTTTAATGATGGGGTTTTTTTCTCCTCCTAACTCCCTTAAAATACCCTGTCTGTACACAAATTCCATATCACTTATTCTGAGTAATCTTCTCCTAGCATTTCGGACTGCACTTGTGTGAGTGGAAAAGCACGCAAGATCATCAACTGCTAAATGAATTTGTCCCACCATCATGGGGGGGCAGGAGGGGGAACTATGGTCAGATCACCAGTACTTTAATATATTCATGAAACCACCTCTCTCTTCCTTACAAACCGGAGACTGACGTTAAGCAGCCTCTGAAAAACAAAACAAAACAAACACACAAAATCTCATCTTGGCTAAGACCCAGAATACAGAATTAAAAGTCAGCTTAGCTTACTGGGAAACAGGGAAATTCAGTGTTTATAGCACCTGATGCCAGCTTAGATAATAGGCCCCCGTTCGTGGCTGAAGGATGAGTGGTACATCCTCTGGGTAAATAGTGCCATACAGCATGGGCTGAATTCAGCTTAAAACAACATTATTTTTGTTATTTCATATATTCACAAACAGGCTCTTCCAAAGAGAATTTAAACTCTTAACTGCAAGTTGTCTAACAAAAGGAAACTGAAGGTCAATAGCAAATCACCACTAATAGGGGAATATTAAAGAGAAGGTTTATGCTGGATAAGCATCATCCTGTCTTCTGGAGGAAAACTGACCACTTTGAGACCAAAAAAGCATGTGGTGCAAAATCTCACACAAAACCCCCATCTTGAAGATTCCTGTTATTTTCTGACATACCCTATCCAGAACCAAGAAAAATGGTTCTCATGCAGTGAAATTCTGGCCACACTAAAGCCAGTGGCAAAAGTCCAACTGACTTCAAGGGTCCCGGATCTCACCCAGGGTGTCTGGTAAAAATGTCAGAACATTCCTCTTTGCAAATTGAAAAAAATTCGCTTCCAGCCGAAACCAGCTAGTAGGCAGCAAAACAGAAAAAACAACCAGGCACAGTTGAGAACAGAGGAAGTTTCAGTTTAACCAAGTTTGAATCGAAAATTCAGGCCAGCTCTTATTTTTCATATAAGCTGGTTGCCTACTACTACAGCTTATTATCTCCATACATGCCGTCATACAGCATATGGTCCTTTATGCTCCCAAGCATGAAAGTCTGGTGTGCCTGTGGCCACCTGTTACAGATTTTTCCGTTATGAGAGAAAGAACAGGAACCAAAAATAAAGAATAACTACACTGAGGAAACACTATATGACCCTATCCTGAGAAAAAGGCTGTCATTTGACATAAGCTTCTGAGAAGGAATTTCAGCAACAAACTTGAGGCAAATCACGGACAGTCCTCCATTTGTGGCGCTGCCTGCCAAGCAGGCTCCTGTTGATAACACAGAAAGTATTCAAGGAAGAAGACAATTCCAAGCAATCAGGGCATCGAATGCTGGGCCTGAAAGGGGTATTTATGGCATGCCCTGAAAACATATGCTAACCTCTACCCTCGCAAATGAGCAAGCCAAGAGCAAAGCCACATGCTTGCGTTCAGGTGAGCCACTGGATTTGTAGCAGTAGAGCCTGGAGCTCCTGCTATGTTCTGCTGATGGAGGGAAGCGGTGGAAAAAGAATGAATTTAGACATCTTTTGCTGTACATCTAAATAGAGGTGTACCGTTAAAGTCTAAATCTCTATTTTTATGTAGATAGAGGAAGACCAAATAGAATTTGGTCCTATTCAGAATGGCAAAGTAAAGCAAGCCGAATTTTTTAATTCAGCAGTGTCTCGTGGGATTAAACAAAACAAACCAACAAAAGCCCCCATACGGGGCAAGACTTAATCCAGGTTTTACATCCTGTAATTCTGAAAGTAGCCTTTAAAGGTGAGTAACCTAGGTCTGATTCAGCTTCCACTGAAGTCAGTAGGAGGGCAAACACCATGCTTCAGACCAAGCCCTGAGAAAGCATCTGAACTACAAAAACTGAATGTGAAGCCATCTTCTGCTGTTATCTGCTGCGTTAGATACTGCAGACTGCCACGCAGTATAAGCAGTATAATAAGCCCATCCTCAAAGTTGTGAGCACGTGATACAAAGAACTTTACTGAAAAACTCAGCTACAGTACGTGAATTAGGGTTTAGCTACAGCCAGCTGACACAATGGTAAACGCAACATGTCCTTCTCTGCAATGTTGTTAGTTTGGAAGGAAGAGTTGAGTTAGTGACCTAATTTGCTAATGAAGACAAGCCCTTATCTGGAAAAAGTCTGTCTACAACACTGCCAGCAGAAAGTCTGACTTGAACATATCACAACTCTTTATGCAAGACTTGATTTAACAACGATGGTGTTGGCTTAGTTGTCTACATCTGCATACCATGGACAAATTCCAAAACTACCATTTACTGTAACTTCCCATTTCAGAGGTCTTAAGCTCAGCTGTTAGTGAGCCAGGGTGAATCCTACCTTAACCTCAGCTCTGCAGCTTTCTATACCTAGACTGACAGAGCATGACAAGCCATCATGGTGTTTCGTGTGCGCTAAGAATACAACAGGATTCTTCACTGATTATATGTTTCCAGAGTCTCTTCGAATGAGCAGCTCTTACACCCATTCCTCACCCAACCCATAGGAAAACCAAAACTTACTACTACAGCTGCGCAGCCCCTCAGGAAAGCGTACGATGACGAGTGTTTTAATTTCGCCATTCTGCTGGGCTTTACCCCCACGCAGGCGCGGTTCCTTACCATGCACAGGAACACCTTCGTTTTGTAACACGGACACACACTCACTCTGCCTTTTGGCAAAGGAATATGGAAACCCCGACTTATCTGTAAAATTAGGGCCACACCCCATTTTCATCAATTCCTTATGGCATCGCATGAGCATGTGCATATCCATATTCCATTTATTTCCCTCCAGCAAACACCCTGGACTTCAGCAATCTCAAAGATCTAAGGTGCTAAGCCTCCACTCCCATTAACATTCAATAGGAATTCAGGCTTCAGTCCATTAAATGCTTTCAAAAAAAAAAAATCCCATCTAAATTAATTTGCCAGCAAGTCCTTTCTTGGCTAAGGATTGGTGAAAGCTAAGCTTCCAGAAACTCTGCATTTCTGTGCAAGGCAAAAATCAGTTCCACGCTGATTTTAAGAAAGCGAAAACTACAGATAAGGAAATGTGGGAAAAAATTCAGAGTGGGGTAACTTTAAAAAGGCATGATGGACCATCCCCTGGCAGGGGGAAGGGGGGAAGGTCACTCCTGCACAACCTGGGTGCATGCTAGTCCATCATTTAAAAGCAATCCAAGATCTGTTATTTAAAAAAAAAAAAAAAAAAAAAAAAAGACCATTCAAACCCCTTTCACTGCAGAGCAGTAGAGCAGTGACACAATGCCGGCCACTTGCTCAAGACGCTTCTCCTGACCCACATATGCAGCACACAACCTATAGAAACACCACGAAATTACCCCTCCAGGTAGACACTGCAATCCAGAACCGGAGCCTATACATCTGCAATGGCAGCCCCACATCCAAGGAGCTCGCTTTGCACTTCGAAGGATACATAACTGATATCAAAAGCTGACATAACCAATTACACATTTGTGACGGATTTATTACAAGTACCTATGAAGATACACAGGCTTTATTTAGAATAACACACCTACATATCCTTGTACTGATAAGGAAAGGAAAGCCAACAGGAGTACAGCACGGAGGAGCTTTCTCTCTCGGAAAACAAACCATTTTACTGGGTACCGAAAGACACCAGAGCAGTACAACAACACTGAAAAACGCTTCGATGGAGTCCTCGGATATTCTAAGGGTGAGCTCCACTTTATCAGCACCAATGCAGAGCTTTATTTTTAAGATATCCCACTAATCCATCTTCCCTCACTGTTATTTTGAAACTATAGTTTTAATTCCGGCAAAGAAGAACATTCTTTAAAATGGTCATCATCCTCATGAAGAGCGCAGGAGCGTTTTAGATGTTGAACACATGTGTAAGAAGAAACAAAAACCTGGCAACAGATTCTTCACCCTTCTTGCTTATGTTCTTTACCAGTTGATTAAATGTCCCTGACAGGACAATTCTGAAGAAACAGAGACTTGCAAAATGTCATACGTTACCTAAACAATAAATCTTTCCACTACGACTACAGATGCATAAGGAGTTCCTTCTATGTTTACTTTTTTTTATTTAAAAAACATTGGATTCAGATAAAATACATAAACTGCTCTAAAGTTCGCAGCTGTTAGAATTAGAGGGTGCAACATTCTTAGTTCAGCAACAACAGCTTGGTTTTTCAGTCTGACTTTTGACTAGTTTGTGAAGTCCCTCCAGCTCCAAATATTTCAGGAAAACTGGCGCAAGCAGGATTAACTAAAACAAATTGTCAACAACGTGTAGGGTAGCAAGGTTTAGAAGGTTTTATGGTGGAAATGGGATATATGGTGCTGGCCACGACTCATGAGCTGTATTGGCTCAACAGAGCTATCTATGTTTCTTGCCTTGCATATCTACCTCCGCTTTTCTTAAACAGCGTAACCCACAAGAACTCAGTTTATTTAAAATGAAATTTCAAGAAACTTTAGCGTTCATTAGGGTGCCTCTGGGACATTTCGTATACTGTGCTGCTTTCAGCTGATGGAGAAATTTCATTATTCTGTTTAAAAACAAAAAGCAATTACACTTGATCGTGACACAGCTGCTAACGATCATTTAATAGATTTTCACGTACTACGTGTTCTACGCTCCAGATCTGGGAGAGAAATACAGCCGATCACCTACAGAGTTAAATGCCAAAAAAGCTCACTAAAGTTTCAATTGCAGTTTTCTAATTCTAGGTCTCTTAGTCAAAGAGCCAAGTTATTCGAGATTATTTATTTATTTTCCCTCCAAATCACACAGGCTAAAAACCAGAGCTCCAGATAATCAAATACAAAGTTCGTAACTACAATTACTGAATAAATGGAAGGTTCTGCAAGCTGTGACCTAGATTAGGGAAGAAATAATAATGAAGGCACCCTGCAACAGGCAACACTCACAAGTTTTCCAGAGCTCACGTTTGCAGTGAACAACGTGAGCTACCTGGAAAAGTTCGCTGGGGTATCGTTTCTGCAAACGGGCTCTCTCTCCCAACGATAAAGAAAAAAAAACAATAACACGCTGTAGGAATTTTAATGTTTTAGCCCATATTCGTGTCTCCCAGGCAAGTTGATATTAGGGGTCACTTCCCATGTACGGAGAAAACAATCTTCATGGATAATAATGATAAAACCTTATGGAATGCAGCAACAACCAAAAAATGTATTCTCAGATGACTACATTAGGGCCAAGTCAATATTAGTCCCACTTCACCCACGCACTGCATAGTCTAAAAATGCTGTCAGCCTGATAAGAATTTCCTGATTCACTTTAAAAAAAAAAAAAAATAAAAAATACATCTGATCACCAAATTCAGCTGGAAACTCGCGGGAGCCGATCTTCCAGGAGAGCCGGGCTGAGCGGCGCGGCGCGGCGCGCCCCGTCCCGTCCGCGGGGAGCGGCGCGGGCCCCCTCCCGCCGGCGGGCGCAGGTTCCGCCCGTCTGCGCGCCCGCGGACCGCGCCGCGCCGCACCGGCGGAGGGCAAAGGCGCAGCTCTGCGCCGGTAAAGGGGACGAGGGGGCAGATTCGTCAAGTGAGGAGCGACGGCGGAGGGGAGGAGGGGGAAAAAAGGCGAGAAATAAGTTTCTCCCCCTTCTCCTCTCCGGCCGAGCAAGCCAACACCCACCCCCCAAACACAAGAGTTTGGGGAAAAACTATTTTTCTTTTTAAAAAGGGTCTTACCAGGCTGCGCTGCGCTGGGGCACCCTCACCAGCTCCCCGCATCTCCAAATCAGGCCGGGGGCTGCATAGCGCATCGCGGGCTGGCCGGGGCGGAGACCTCCGCCCC
>JAVKLA010000030.1:17128555-17175715 GCA_034782735.1 Sagittarius serpentarius | reverse complement strand
CCCACTGGGTGGGGGGGGAGCGAGTGAGCGGCTGCGTGGTGCTGTGTTGCTGGCTGGGGTTAAACCACGACAGTCATTTAATGAAATGTTTCCTCATGCTTGTGGAAACAGAACTTGTATTCCTGTTACACTTTTCATGTTCTCTGGCCAAGTAAGGTAAGATTATATGACTACTGATCGCTGATTTATAATAAATTCAAATCAGCATCTGATGTGTCCTCTCATTTTTTAGAATATTACACCGTTCAGTGAACGGTACAACGTGAAAAACAAACAGTCTGTGGAACAATCAGACACTTCATTAATAAAAATATTGTGTCAAGCTTTACTGACCCAGCCTTGATAGGAAAAAAGCCCTATTAAAATCCTCTTATAGTGCTCCAGTGGAGACCAGTCAGCAATTACAAGACGGTGCTTGGCAGAATTTTTTACTGTTGGATAGGTTTTTTAGAGGTTGGCCTTAGTATTTATTTTAGTGAGGCAGAGGTAAGGTAAGGGAAATATTGCAGTGTGAGAAGGAGAGATGCAACACCCCCACTAACTTCTGTCTTTTTGCCATAGTCACATGAAAACACTGGGGTAAAGTCATTAGCACACATGGGTACAGATCAGCGTACTGATGATAAATGACAGAAAGAGTCAAAGAAAGGGAGGGAAAAGACAGTGAAATGTACAAAGGAAAAGATGTCAGACAGTGCTCTGCTAAGTCCTGACTGTACCAAAACCTTCCAGGCAGTCTGAAGGTGGTCTAAGCAGGTGGGAAGCATCAAAGCTGAAGGGTCCTGTGCATGATAATGAGAGATTTGAGGCACATTGAGCCTTGCAATGAATATCAGGTGATCTTTGTCCTACAGCATTCAGAACCAGAAGTACTCCACTTTTAAGTAAGTCCAGCACTGAGATTTGAGGAGATGGCAGCTTGGATTTGAAGGGGTGCCAGAGCTACAGCCTTCTTTTTACCTTGTATGAAGAGGCTGCATTAAAATAAAACTAGTTAACTAAACTGATGACAGAGACTATGTGAGTCCATGTTAACGATAGTTCACTGTGGTTTAGATTCTTAACCAAACCAAAGCACTAGTCTTAACCAAAATAAGAACACACAGATCAGTGTTGGTCCTTTTAAATCATTCTTCAGGATCAAAACCACCTTCTACTTGAAAAGACTGGAGGTTTTAAATTCAGTCATTGCAAGATAGTAAAACAAGTAGCAGTGCTGTTATACCCCCCGTAACACGGTAGAAAAGAAGAATACCCTGCCAAATACAAGGCCCATGTGGAAGAATCCTGACCTCACAGTCCACTAGAAACCCTAAATTTGCAGAACTTCATAGGAAGATTTTAGAAATGTTGAAAAATTAAAACCAGGTTAGCTGGTGTGAGATTCTTTAAACAGCTTGAGTACAAGAGGTGATGTTTGAGCTCACAGTCTTGACTCCAGAGGAGGGGAGAAATGGGTGCTTATAGGATGCAGCTTATCACGTCCCATGGTAGGTGGCCGAAATAGATCAGACGCAATTGAACACTGCTGGGATACAAAGCTACAGGTATGAATAGAAAATACCAAACTTCTGTTAGTTTCAAAATAAACCCTCCTTTCATTCAAAGTCCTTAACCTTAGCCCAGGTGGAAAAAAGGCTCAAACTTTGCACTCAATATAGCATTTCTTTAAGAACAAAAAAAAGGCACTAAATTGATGCAGGTCTACAAATTGCTGCATTAAGTCTGCTATACCCAACCCACACACAATAACACAAGGGTAATGTGAAAACATGCATTAGGGATGAAGAAGAATATTAGATCCATCTCTCCCCCTGTGAAAAGATGAGCTAAGAGCTGATGGTGGGTGAGTACTGTGAGCAAAGCAAACACTTCACTATCTGTGGGTGAACATTTCATGCATGCTCTTTATTATAAAGCCCACTGAGAACTTAAAGCTGCTTTTCTGAAGGAGCTGTTGTGTAACTCTGACATCTGGGGTTTTCAGTCGCTGCCCCGTTTGAACTGGTTATGGAACACATTAAACCCAGAAGGCTCCACTTCAGCTGTTTACAAACCTTCCCCACACTCCTCCACCATCCCAGCTTTGTTGACAGGTTCCACTTCAGCACTGGGGCTGAAGGCTCAAGCCTGCCTTTCTTGGATAAGCACTACCATGGGCTGCAGCAGGAAGGAACCCTTGTTTAAAACACAGCATATTCTCAAGGGTCTGGCCAAATCAGGACTATTGTTTTCGGAAGTTTAATCCGCTACTCTACCTTTGGGTCCACCCAAACAAGCTGCTATGCCTATAAAAAGGACCTTTGATTCCACACATATGTAAAGCTATATATGTCTATAGCTGTGTAACTGACATAACTTGCATATATGCTTGGAACCATGCACCATACTTTCTTCTGTCGGTGTTTCATTATTATTATATTCAGGAATCAGGCAGTAGGTTCATGCATGTCATGTCAATAGCATTACTAAAAAATTCAAATGAATAAACCAAAACAAATCACTCTCTCTTTCTGTTCACAGCTTGTAAACATATTTTGAATTTGTTATTCAAAATAGTCATGGGTTTATCTATACAATTCCACACACACACAAAAGGTGCTCACAACAACTCAAAGCAAATACTAGAGCTTCAGAATTCCTGTGGAGGGAACAGACTGTCACAAAGTGGTTTGGATGCCCAGACTGTAGGGATTAAAAAAGCAACTATAGAATTTCAAGAAAGAAAAATCCAGCAAGCTGCTACTAAACCCAAAGATCACCACTTTCGGATCAGGATGTCTTTGAGCTGCAAATCACTGGAAGCATGGGAAAAATGCTGGGAAAGTAATAAGTATTCCCTCTGCTTGTGATCTACCCCAAGCATCAAGGCCAGTGTTGGAAGGAGGAGACTGGATGAAACCCACAACTGGCCATACCTTTATCTGACCCACCCCTGCCTTTCTTGTGTTTGTATCTTGCTACATAGATGGAAGTATGACTCTGCTTTGCTGATTTTCATGGTTTGTGCAGCTATCTGCTGCAGCAAAAAGTCGAAGTATTGACAGATTATATAGTAGAAATTACTTTTCATAAAACACTCAAAAAGCTCACTTATCTTTGTGTAACCATGGTATTTTAAGCTGAATTTTTCCCTTCCAGACTTGCCATGGGACTTTGGGGAAGCAGAGAGTAACAGGTTCAAAAAGCAGCTGCACACATTTGTGGACAACAGGTCCATAAATGGATACTGAGAGGAACAGACAGGTATGTTCCCTTGATATTCCTAATCCAAATATTTTGACTCCAGGGCAGCAGGAAGGGAATGAACAGCAGGATGTGGACAGGCTCATGTGTTCTCCCCAAACAGCCGCTCCGATTGCCCCAGCCACAGCCACAATGCATGGCTAGTCCGAGCCAGCAGGCAATTTCTTAAATTCTTATCACCACAACAACTACAAGAAGAGGACCTGGCTGCCTAAGCTATTACTGCTTTCTCTAATATGCCTTGAATGCTGAGTAAAGTGAACATGATCAAAGAGATGATTGTGGAAGCAAGCAAGCGATCTCAGCCACACGCATCGTGCTGTGGGTACCGCTGTGCTAGTTCAGTCGAGGGTCTGCTACTACTCGTACTGGCAGAGGAGAGGCGAGCTTCTCCAACACTTCAAAACCCTTACAGCTGCCTTATTTGTTCATTCTGCTGAGGACAGAGCCATGAGCAGTTGAGCTGCAAGGAGGAGGGTAGATTGGTAGGCTAATATAGCCAGCAGGAAACTCATTAAACTGGCAGTGCTTCCAATTAAGGATAATCATGGAAGTCATTATCAGGACATCCAGTGCAGAAAGAACAGTTGAAATACAGCACAGCACAAATACAGTACCACAGTTCCATGGTATGGGCCAGCAAAGATTTCCAACTGTCGAAAAAGGGAAAAAAAAAAGATCTAAAGCTGAGTGTGCAGAGTAGTTCCCGGGAAATACTTTCAGATGCATCTTTTTTACTCTAACTTTCTGAGAATGATCTGTATATTGTAATTTTGGTTGGCTATAAGACTCTACAAAGTGTAAAATGAGCACCCATATTGGATAATACAGTCCTAGCCACCACAAAGGAGGAAGAGCATATAAAACTTCTTACACTAGACTTCACTAATCTTTACACAATAAAAAACTTTGTTTAGGGAAACAAACTTTTATATTACTAAAAGATTAATACCTGTGAACAGCTGACAACATATAATCATCTCATTAACCAAGACTTACACTAGTGGCAATACAGACAGGAAGTAATGCAAATAATTGCATAGAAATGTGTGAGCATATGGATAATATTGTGCTTTGCATGGCAACGACAGACACTTGGACCTGAGACTTCATCTACCCTGAACAAAAAGGGTTGACTGCAGCTTGAGTAACTCTGCTCAAACTGACTTTAATTAGAGTAGGTCAGGTGCCAACAGTTGTGTACCTACAGCAACATGGATCTCGGCACATCTCTGATGGGCTGGATAGGTACCAGGCACTGTATCCTGTGCAGTTGCAGCTATTTTCTTAGAGGGACCCAAGCAGCTAGTTTAAAGATAATTTGGGAAAAGCTTTGTGTGCAGCAGTAACATCATGAAAGGAGTCCCACTATGAGTGATGCTTGGTGCTACTCTACTCATTACTCTCCTGGTGCTGGGTAAGAGGACACTTGGAAGCAAATAAAACTGCCAGACAAAAAATTTGGGGCCTGCAAGCAGCAAAAACGCAATACATTTTTGAACAAGCCCAGGAAGACTAATTGAAATTTACCTGTAGAATTAAGAACGTTTATAGCTCCCAACAAAGTCCAAAAGTTTCTGCTTAGCTCACCAGTTCATCTGTGCAACTGGACCTGACTGATTTCACTTCTGTCCTTTTGAAGCAACGGAGTTATGCTAGCACAAAGTCAGAGCAAAGTCAGAATCAGGTGCTTTTTACTGCAGTATCTACATGCTGATAGCATGTTACAAAACCACAATACTGTTCCAAAATGGTACACAGCACATTTGTCAGTATATAAAATACGTTCTACAATAGGCTAATTGTTGATAAAAACCCCTAAGATGCTGCTGGTTTTACCTGTAGAGAAGCTACTAAGAAGAATAACAACCCTGACAGCTAGATTCTTGAGTGATGTGAAGTATGAACAAGCTGCTGTGCTTTTATTACCTAAGCACTAATGGCAATTTCAGAAAAGGAATTCAGGCAAAGTGGCACATAATAGGAGATCAGTTATAAGAGTAATAAGTCATGTTAAAAGTCAGGCAAGTGACTAACATCGACAGGAATATAGCCAGTCAGCTGGCTGTGGTTTTAAAGAAATTAGCTAATACATTTACTGCATGAAAGCAAAGAAGATAACAAAGGATTTGGGGGAACAAATAGCATTTAAAACCTCAAGATCAAAGTCTTTCACATATTACCACTCTCAGTTTTACAGAAACCAAGAAATGCAAAGCAGCTTCTGAAAAAGTCAACCAGAATATCAATTGCAGATTCAAGACTAACTCAGGAATCTTGCCTCACTGTGGTGTGCGTGTGCCTTACTTGCCCAAGGACAGTGACATGGGTTGCCTGTTTGTGAGGAAGAGAGTGCAAGAGTCTACCTTGCTTAACTTATGCCATACAGCAAGTTGTATATTGATACAGCTAATCATAACCTAATCAATGATAACCTAATCATAAGAAAATATTCCTTTAAAGAAATGAAGGGTTCCCCACAATGGGACGTTGAAGTCAGACAACAGAACTCCTCATCAAAATGCAACTCTGCCGCTAGTTACCGGCAGCAGAAACAAGCGCTGGATTCAGTCTATCTTTACTATATAGGCATGCTTCTATTTCTGGCATTGGGAAATTCAACTAAATTTTCCTTAGTCATTTCACAGCTGATTTTTCCAATCCCTAAGAACTCGGCTGTCCTTTGGGAACACAACAACACAGCTGCCTTTTTATATGGGAAGTAGTATAAAGTAACCAATACCTCTCACATACAGCCCTCTATGGACTGGCTTTTGCAAACACAGGGCCACTTAGGGCCTTAAGTGGCTTCTTTCATGAAATATGTCCGCGCCTACCATGCAGACATTGCAAATCCTGATTTACGGTGGATATAATCAGTGCATGTAATACTTCCATGGGTCTACTGGAATATGCCTGGCTTATGACTGAAGCAATGATTTGCTTCATACACACAGGAGTCTGCTGCTAGCTCGCTCCCTGCCTGCGTGAAGAGCACCTGAAAAGAAGCTGGGAAGGGCCTACTTTCACCAGACGTTCTTCCAGCCTGAGGCCTCCTAGAGCATAGGTCCTATACATATTTGTGTGTTTAATGATCTCTAGTGATAACACATTTAATGCTGACCTGCCAGGCGTTAGCAGTTTGGCCATCAGCCCATTTCCAGTTACTGCCTAGCTAACTGTGAGTTGGGGCTCGTGATCACCCTCCCTGTAGATTCCAGGATGTAATGACAAAACATTCATGCTCTGTCCACTGTTCTCTACTCTCTGCTGTACTTGCTAAGCATCAGTCTTACTACCAAATTGAAATTATCCAAGCATAAAATAAAGATGACACACTTTAAACAATGTGTAGCAGTTTCCTATTCACTTTCACAAATCCAAGAATCATAATTGTTTATACAGCTAAAACAAACTCCAACAAAAGCAATAGATTTCAGTCAATCCAAACCCAGAATGTTTACTAATGAGGTTATAATTCACAGAGGTTACCTAGCAGGATTTTTTTTTCCTCCTCCTTACCCCTGCCCCTGCTCAGGTTGGGAAGCAGGGAATTCCATTGCTGTAGGTAGTCTGGCTTCCAGATTTCAAAGGGAAACCTGCAAGAAAAGGGGTCTGTAAAGGAGGGGTACAAGATCAAGAAGATGCAGGAGCATAACAAATGCACATTTCTAGAAACATGCTGAAAGCTGAGGTTTTTTTCCCTGAGTTTATTTTAGGACAAACAGCGAAAGCCTCTGAGCAAACAGAAACCTTCTTCACTGAAGCTAAAGATGCTATTTCGCACATAGATTACATATAAATCATGACAGAAGTTTCGAGCCATTCAAATCATTGTTTGTCACATTATTTCAAGTTTTCATTTACAATACTGTTTATTTAGCAAGTCAGTCTTCATACTTTGCAAATAAAAAGCTTCTATTTAGCTCAAATGAAGATGGATGGGTAGGAATTACTTGAGAAATATAAGAGAGCCAAAACCTGCATGGTGACCACTAAAAAGGAGTTTGCAGAGTGTGACTGGTGATATGAGCCCTCAGTCGGGGGCACAAGCAATCATGATGGAAGAGGCAGCTCTCAGAGCTCCGTGAGAGTGTGAAGACCTGCAGGATGCCAGGCTACGTTACAGGGGACAAGATGATTTTGGCAGGTGTCATCTAGTGTGTAGTATCTACTGTGATAGTTGTACAGATATTAATGAGAAAGTCTGTAAGTACTTAAAGGAAACTATAGTTATGAATATTAACCAGCTAATAAATCATGCCAGAGACCCTGACTAGGTACTTGATCAAATCATAAAAACTTCTGAAATGGAAGTATAGCACATATTACATGTTTATTTCATTAAAGTACCTGGTACACAGATTCATACCTTTTATATATAAAAATTTATTTTTCAGTTAATGACAAAGGCTAACATGGGGGAGCTTTATGGGTACAATTATTAGTGGTAGATTGATCATTTTCAACAATAAATTGATTGCCCATAGCAGACAGGCCCTCTGGCAGAAAAATGAAAGGCATGCTAAGCTAGAAGATACAATTTCACTAGCAGGGATATAAAGCTCTAGTTTGCCTGGATAAAACTGTAAAATGTACATCTGGACAGCACCACTGATAGCTCTTCTCTTTCATAACTGTTGTGACGGGAAGAGATGTTGCCCTCTTGAAAAGCACAGCCTCATGAGGTGGGATGACAGTGAAAGATCTGGTCCATCATTTTTTTAAGGTCGCAGTACATTAATTGAGAGATGAGTAATTCAGTTATGATGCAGAAAGAAATGAAAACTGATGATCCTTTCAAGGCCAGGCCATGCAAGTAATGACTGAGAGCGATTTTCATCTGTAAGCTCTTTACGTTTACATGAAACAAATTGTTCTCTTTCCAACGATGGGACGTTGCCATTCCAGAAATCCTCACAGCTGGCAACTTCAGTGGAGTTCAAGAATGAAGTGTACACTGACCCCACATTTATCTGCATAGAGATACTTGTTTGGGGTCAGGTCCCATACACATCAGAAAGGTAGCATGTGGAAATGTCCTTCAGTTGTGTATTCTGTGCTTCTATGGATATAGAGAAAGTCATGGTTCGAAAATGGTGTTTATTAACGCTTCTATAATTAGAAAGTGCAGATGTTTTCTTTATGTGCATAATGTAAACTCTGCATAGTGTAAATGCAGGAACAGTGAAGTGAAAGTTTCCAGCACATAATTTTTGTATGTGAATTTTAAGTGTCTGGATACCATTCTGAACATTTAAATATTGTTTTCAAAAATCATTTATGAAGATAGCTCAGCAAAGCGTCTACAAGTAAAGTTGTTTCACTACAATTCAGTGTATCTCATCCTTTTAACACTGAAAAGATGAAAACTTCATTATCTCTATAGGTTTACTGTAAAAGTAATGTATAAATGCTAAGAAGCAGCCTGTATAACGTGTTTTCATAACTCAGCATGTTGACAGAGAATTCTTGATCTCAAAGGATACGGCTAATTGTGAGTTGGGGGAATGTTTCCTTGGTTTTATTGGTCCTGCAGAACATACGAGGGCAGGTTTGGCCCCATAATAACCACAGCGTCATTGACTTCCCAAACAGAGGGGGCTTGCATCCAAGCTGCTCAAAGTGCACGCGTCCATACAGGTGTGCTGTAAGGACCCAGCCACGGGGCCAGCAGGAGTCATTAGTGGAACAGGACACTCAATCTTTTACAGCTGAGTTCGAAGCTGGTAACATAAACATCTGGATTGTGTTGTACTATTCCTGCCTTGATACGATTTGCACTCACAAAAGAAGGACCATTGCTGCCTGTAGCCACTGAAGTGTAGCACAGAGATGCCCAAATTAGCTTTAAGCATAGCAGCTCAGGCACTGTACTGTAGCCAATTCAATGCAGAGATCCCAGCTTCTCAGCAGGGTGATTTAATCTGCAGGGGCTCTGTGCTGCTGTCTCTGTCAAGTAGACATACCCTAACTATTTCTCTTGAACTTAGCCTCTTTTATATTAATGGATTTCACTGCTTGAGGTATTTTAATTGTGTTCTATTGCCAAAGGCTTTCTAATACCTTGATGATGTTTTATGTAGAAACAGAAGTTTCTGGTTGCTTGAAGACTGAGATGACATCCTGAGTAATTGCACAGCTTAGGAAGATGATATCTGAGCATATGTCTGACAATTTCACATTTGCATTTGATAACCCCATAATTTATGTGAATAATCTAAAAACACCACAGAAATGCCCCAGTGGCTCTGATGCATTTATTTTTAAAGGCAATTAGCATACATGCTTCCTGACATCCCCAGCTATCTGGCCAGCTTTTAATACAAATGAATTAGACACTGATAAAGAATAAAACAGCTCGATGTGGCTGGTCTCACACGAATTGTCCTTAGTAGGACTATTTTGCTAAGTGAGATTCCCGTATCAGTTGAAGCATGGTCAGTCTGCGGCACTAGTAGTATTTGGTGAGGTGACAATTTCAAATCATACCTTTTAATGCAGACAGCACCCCAATCTAGTTCATAGGATTGTCCCACAAACAGTTGTGCCAGCACAACCTGGAAGACAGGGACAAGGTCTGTGCCACAGCAGTGGAAACGAGCTGGGGAAGCCAGCTGCCTAACATTGACTAATGCTGCCTAGCACTTTGTACTGAAAAATTATGGCTACATGAGCATATAATTAGCACAATTTCTAAGGAAGGAATACATTCAAAAGGAAGATTTTGGGGAGAATATCTTTTGCTGCTTTTTTTTTTCCAGTTTTGGGAGAAAGCTTGGTCTGCAATGCTGCCATCTTAAAGTCTGAAATAGAAGATAAACCATAAATAAAGTTATGTGGAAAATATTACTTACAGATGAATGAAGATGCTTTATTTCTCCCTTCCAGCTTTACTAGCACTGTTGAGTACAATGCACTTTCCCCTCACACATGATGTGGTCACAACTGTGCAGCTGAGCAGCATTTCCATTTAGATCAAGACTTCATCCAGCCCTGATACAACTACTGTTAATTCATGCAATACAGATATTGCTCTCATTGAAACCCATCTCATATGCTCATTATATTTGTATTATATGTACAAAGTCAACCACAAAAGCCAAAGGAATGCTGTATGGCAGGCTTGAAATTTTATTATTTACAGAGGTTCTGCCACTATGTAATTTCATTTTTCACCTCTCTTGATGGTTATTGAAGATATTTACACGAGGATATCCTTACAGATAAGATCCTCAGATAGCAGAAAACTGAAAGTCTAGCTCAAGTCAGAACTATATCAGTTTTGCCCCACCTCAAGATCTGATGCAGTCTTTGTGTTGCTCAAAAGCTTGCTTGTTTATCACTTGAAGTCAGTGTTCACTGTTTGCAATGTTACCATGTGCTGCTTTAAAGATAATCTGGTTGCCAGAAACAGCGAAGTATGTCTGCATGAAAGAAATAAGCAGCAGGAGCAGAGGAACCCTTAACCCACAAAAGATTGTAATTTTCAGGAAATCGTACTTAGAAATTAAAAACAAATGGAAAGATATGATGAAAACAATATATTCACAGAATTGGCTGTTCAGAAATAAAATGTTTTCCTGATTTTTTGCCACTATTTACCAGCAATTTTAAACGAAAATGATTTAATTTTAAAATTATTTAGATGACTGTGAATTAATGGACATGAAAATAGATAACATACTTGAGGTGAAAACGTATGATTTGCTTAGTGGAGAGTAAGTGCCAAAAGAATGGAACAAACTACAACATAAAAACTGACATGATATTGTCAGTTAGCATTTGTAGAATCTATTATTCTATATTCAGCTAAATACAACTTGATTTTTCTATTTCATCCAACATTCAAACACCATATTACACTAGCGTGCATTTCTCTTTTTTTGGCAAAAAAAATAACAAACACCATTAAAATGCACACACAAATGAGTCAAAGCTCCCATAGAGATTTACTTCATCCGTACATTTTAAAGAATTCTCTTTAGTCTTGCATTTTAAAGTTGCTGGTTTGCTCTGCTTAGAGATTGGGATGACTTTTCACATTACAGAACTTCTTAACTCTGTTTGAACTATTCCACCGATACTAATCCTTCCTCTGTGGTTTTTAAATATTTCAGTATCTCATTAGCAGATTAAAAACTCTGATGATTTTTAAGCAGCTGTGAAAACTATGGCATACATTTTCCTTCATCATTTCTAATTTGATATGGAAGTTACTCTTTTTGAAAAAAAACCTGTGAAACCAGTAAATTATCCTGTACTCAATCACACAGCCATCCTGCTAAAGAGGGATTACTTATAAAAATCTGAGGCAGTAAAAAGCATGTGACAAATATTTTTCACATGATTTCAGTCTACCAAATTATTTTTACAACTAAATTTATAAATGGAAGTACTAACACTTTTAAAAATAAGAATTTCTGTAAATTATAGGCTAACTTCTCTGCTGATCCAAAGGAGAAAAATTCACTG
Organism: Sagittarius serpentarius; assembly: GCA_034782735.1. Taxonomy (NCBI): domain Eukaryota; kingdom Metazoa; phylum Chordata; class Aves; order Accipitriformes; family Sagittariidae; genus Sagittarius; species Sagittarius serpentarius. The sequence goes on along the minus strand of JAVKLA010000030.1, from coordinate 17,163,994 downwards.
AAGCTCCTGTAGATGTATTCAGCTGTACCAAAAGCCATTTACTGTTGTCAAAACCTGTCAATTTTTTGTCATTTGGTGGACTACATTCTATTTAAAACTGGGAGTGCAATCAAGTGCAAAGTACCAGAGGACTTTCCTGCTTTGTCTTCTATGAAGTGGTCACCAAATGGTCTGTTGGTAACAAAAACCTTGTTATTCCAGAAGAGGGCTGGAGGGGGCGAGCCAATATAGACCCATCTCTGCCCGCCTCTTCTGAAACAAATTCAACTTCTAAAGAGTTATTCCAGTCATTTAATAAACATTTATTTTTCTAAAGGATAGCAGGGGAACAAAAGGTAATCAGTAAATTAAAAAAAAATCTGAATTAGTAAAAAAAAAAAAAAAAAAAAAAATCAGTTCTCCTTGATCTAAAGTGGTCATAATCCAGCACAGCTACCAATAAACTTCAGGGTTTATAAATGCAAATATACTAACTGACCAGTATTTAATTGTTAAGGTCTGTCTATAGCAAGGAAGTGGACTATATTATAAAAGGCATATGCATCAGACATATATATCCTCATGCCAAATGTTTTACTGTACTATAGAACTAGAGAAGGGGAAAAAAAAGGTTCATTTGAAAAGAAACAGTTAATGCTGAATACATGCAACAGACTGTACATACTACTAGTTAATTACCATAAAAATATGTAATTAAGAACAACTTTCATAACACATTGAGATGCTTAAATGTACAGAATTTTCCTAACAAAAAAATATTTTTCCATATGTGACCAGCCCTTTGAATTTCAGTAGTCTACAAACCACTCCTTACCCTACCAAAGTATCAAAAAAGGAGAGACAACTGTATCCTATCTCCTGTTTTGATGTATTACTGGTTTATTTTACATTTCTTGTCAGAGTTAATGGCCTTCAGCAATATACATAGCAGTTAAACAAATGCTAAGTAAAATCAGATAATTTTGTCACAGGTCCTTAGCTTTGAGTTGTGTCCTTGGCTGAAAAGTTCTTCCATGTAACTTGGAAAGCAATAGTGTGGTTTTATTAACCCCACTGAAAACCTGAAAATATTTTCCTCCTATTAACAAGGACTTTCTTTGTATTTAAATAGATACAATTAATACAATATTCACTGAAAAGTCCGGTTTAGAAAATACACAAGGCTCAGTTTAGTGCTAGTTGAAATCTGTGGACATAATGAAGTGCAAAACCAGATAAATCAGCATTCCAAAAGGTGTATAAATTAGTTTTAAAAAACCCTATGTTCTTTTATACGTCCCATAAAACAAGCCTATTTCAAATTAAATTTAAAGCAAGATAATGTACATTAAACTCTAAATTTACTACAACTCATTAAAATTCTCAAAATGTAATATAACTTTTAATGTTTTAAGCAGTTCATGTTTGTGCTGAAGTTTTAAAGTAGGCCAAACCACAGGATCAATGGGAGAAGTCATTAAGCAGACTGAAAGTTTATTGAAGTGATATTTCAGGTTTTGGCAGCAGTAGCTCCACTTGCAGGTGTAAAGAATAATCATTTGATGAAATTATTTCAATACCTAGCTCATACAACGTTATGAACTAATTGGTAAATTAGTTCAGCAAAACTTACTTTTCTTTTTTACTCTAAAAAACTGCAAGGTCTTATAATTCTGAAAAATGGACAAATACGGTAACCACAATATGTGTGTTTAGTAATCATATGTAACGTTTCCTTCGGTTTAGAAGCATAGCCAAAAAGCTGCAATTCAAGAACACTTTTTAAAGTTTTATTGACTTGATATTATTTTTAAAATGTTTTTGTACTTTTTAATTAAATCTTATTTTGCATCAAGATCTAACTGGGTGGAAATTCTTTCAATGATAAATGCTCTTTTTGGTGATTCTGTGATTCACTATTGTCTAATAAAATAAAAAGAAAAAGGCGACATGCATTTACTGTATTACATAATTTCTTAAATAAATGTTCATGATATTTCCTGTAGCATATTCCTAATGGAAATATCAGCTTTGTACTCACTTGCAATCACACCTTTAATGGCTGCCGAAGAGAGGAAATCAACTCCCCTTTAGAGAACTGACTAAATCACTGGAAATGCAAGGCAAGTTTAGAACTGTTATTTGATTCTAGTCTTCCTGATTGTTGATTAGAACCATAAATAATATTGATGACTTAATCACTTGAGTTGTTTAATCTTTGCAGGTTTCATTGCAACGAAAGCATTTTTGATTGAGTCACAACTGAGATACTGCACTGTGAAGATTTCATACTTATAACTTACCTATCCTAAATCTCTATGCTTGAGAAAATGAAAGGGTCATAAGACAGACAGACAGAAGGGCATTTTGGTTTTGGAGCTACACAGATGACACAAGCAAGGCCTGGGGATGCCAGAGAGGCTCAGCCTTTGATGTGATCTTAATTTTCACGAGAACCAAAACCATTTGCTTGCTTTTCCAGGCAGGATTCACACAATGAAATGACCAATGGAGGAAACTGCTGTCAGTTATAAGAACATATATCCACAGGGTCACCAATTTTAATACACTGGTGCATCAGAGTAAAACATTTTGGCCAGCAACTTTATGCGGGTAATCCCGGCAGGTGCAGAGCTGCACACTTGAAACCAAGGTCACTGCTAGTCCTCTCCAAGTTAGAGTCTGCATCGGTGACATTTCCATGCCACAGACAAATTTAAAAATACATACAGCTACACAATAAAGTGTCTCTTCTGTGCCCCCTCCCCAGCTCACCCAATCTGTTCCCCTCCCTGCACGTGGTCTGTTCCCATGGCAATGAACCCACCTTCATCTGCTCTTTTGTAGTGCCCCCCCACCTTGTGCCCCCCCCTACTTGTCATACCCCAAACATGCTGAATGTGGAAACGCTGGCAAGTTTACTCATATTGTTAAAATTAACAGCCTGGGGGCTAGAGGGATGTAAACTCAAACCTCCTCTTTCAGATGTATATCACTGATAGCCCTCCCGGAGCTTGAACAAACAAACAAATGCAAGAAATGCCAACCATGTGTCATGAAGTTACTTCTTCACGTAACCATGGCAAAGTGTAGGCAGCTAAGCAAAACTGTGATCCTTTTGAATGGTTTAAAATATATTTATTGTCATTAGAGAGGCTAACTGGTGGCCAAATAGGGTTTAGACCAACTATGTGATTCAGGATTAGAGACCAAACTGGGGCTGGCATTTCTGTTTGCACAGGACCTTGTCAGAAAATTTCAATCTACTGACGAAATTCAAAACTATATTTAATTTTTAGGCATGACTCCTTTCCCTTTATCCCCCAGGGTCTAAAACTCTAGGCAGCCAGGACCATGAAATGAAAGTAAAAGGGACACAGTACAGGTCCCTTTGCCCCCTCTTTAAATGTGCTGCAGTAGATACCTGGCATTGGCAACCTGTTGGCTTTCTGGGCGTTTCTGCGTAACTAAGCCAATGATATGACACATTTGGGAAAATGTTCCTAGGAAGAGTTTGCTGGTTAGCAGCTGTTACTGTTACGAAGTGTAATGGTAAACTCACAGTTAGTGTAAAATAAGTGTAAATTTTTATGGCTGCTTGGAAATCTCTTATTAGCTCGGCTGTGCCATGATTTCTCTATAGCGTTACTATTTTAATAACAGTGTCTCCACACCAGTTGACAACTCTGACATGGTTTTTTCCCTTTTCTGTTGCAACCTGACAGAAGTTACTGCAAACTGCTATAGTCTCATTTTTTTAAAAAAAAATCCACCTTACCTGACATTGCTCGTATGTTACAGCTGCAAAGCAACATCAGTAAAGCAGATAGCTATGCAACTTTGCAGCCCAGTAGACACAACTTAAATTGATGTACATAAGGGTTGTTTGGTTTTTTTGACAGGAAGATGACTGAAGCAAAGACACAGGTGCCTGATGCCACTTGAGAAAATTGTGGTCTTTCATCTTGATTGAGTCACACTGAATTGCAGAATGCACGGACATTTGGTTGTGTGGGCCCTGTTCAACGATATTCTGAGAAGCAGAAATGGCTGAATGGCATCCATATGGTTGACAGCTTGATATGCCAAGTAACAAGGTAAATGTTTTGGCAGCAGCAGAGGGCAAGAAACATATTTTGAATATAATTCTTTCAACTTATTCCTTTAGCAGGACTAGGTAGCTATCGGCATGCTGTCTGTTCATCTGGGAGAGAATGACTATCAATACAGCCCATTGTTTTCAGTATGTGCAATACCTGAATAGCTTGAGACAATTGTCATCATGATAAGACCTACAGCTGGAAACTGGAAATAGTGATGTGACTTACAGTGTGTTAAGATGTTAGCAAAAAAAACATTAGATTGGACTTAGTGAATTATGTCACTGGATCAAAGGTACTAAGCACAAACAAGGGTCCCAACATGGTTCACATTTTATTTCTATCAAGAGACTGTTTCCATAATATATAGTGGACTCCTTGTACATGCAGCATGTTTATACAGCTCAGTATCAGCCTTGATGCCTCAAATTTCTTCATTCATGAAAAATCTTACATACTCTTAAAATCAACCCTGCCCTGCCTTCTCTCTCATAAATACACACACTTCATCTGAAAATTTGATCTGTATTATTTCTCTCTCGATCATTTCTTCTCTCATCTTTTCCTCTCATTTAACTCTGAGGAAACTGGATGTATACAAAATACTTTAACAAAATTGAGGTAACATTTTACTCCCAAGAGGCTATAAAGCATAAAGCAATGGAATACCATACCATGTTACAGTTTTCAGGTTACATAAGAACAAAAAAAAAAAATATTATGAGTTTGCACATACACAGTTTGCCAAGATCCAAAAGCCAATGAAACCTGACCAGAGGATCCTCGCTTATTTTAGATCGAAACCGGTTTTGGCTGACTATATTGCTTTCTACCTTATGCCAAAATAGCACAAGTATAAAGACATTTGCAGAAAGTGTATACTTTACTCTTGTTACCTGGAGGATTTACAAACTGTTTATACTTCTCAATAGATGCAGCAAATCTTATTACAGAGTTTGTGCCCCTTCGTTCAATACAGTGTTCCGAAAAGGGGCAAATAATTGTGACTGGGAAATGAATCCTCAACCCAAAACTGAAGCCAGAATCTAACATTCGTTGCAAGCGCCCATAGTTTCTTCAATTGTATCTAAAACTTGTAAACCAGAAAGTATTTTACAGATGTACTAAATGGCTAATTTTTAAATTATTGGCCAATGTCTCCCTCCCATATCTCTTTTCTCCCTCCCCTCCAAAATCTCTGTGACTTAACCATGATTTATGAAAAAAAAGTGGCGGAATTCTTCGGTGATGTCTGTGATATAGAAATAGTAATAGCACCTATGGGAACAATATTATTTTTATTATTTTATCAGCTCTGGGCTGGAGGGCGATCAACACTAACAATCACTCAAAAAAGATGACATGGAAATAAATTGAGGAGAAGTTACAGAAGAAGTAAAAGCAATATATTCATTCTTGCATCTTATTTGCTTCATGGAATGCTATCTTTCCATTTATTACTCCTATCCCTAAATTATAATAAAACAGTAATCTGCAAATTAGAATACTTGACGGAGTGAGTTATGCTTCCTCTTCCCCATACAATACTCTGCATTAAGGACCTCTCATTTCTAGTGTAACAGTCTTCCAATTCAAAGTATTTTTTTTAAAAGGTCTGACTTTCAGCATGGATATTTTCTAATACACAGTTTTACATGTGCAAGTAATTGCAGGCATAGTTTTGCTCTGCTCGACAACCATTTTTAGGCCCATTTTAGAATAATCAGTTGTCCTATTACTCATTGCATGCGCAATCTAGTACCGACATCTAGGTGACAAAGTTTCAGAGATCTGTCCCAAAACCTGTTATTTCCTAGCTTATTAGTATCTTCAAGGGTATGCCACACATGTCCAAGAGAAATCACAAAGAAAATTAGAAGTTTTTGCTGTCAACATGCTTGTCTCTGTGCAGGAAGTCAAGGGAATTGCATAACTGGCACTGCTTAAATGTGACTTTGTGCAGGACTGGCTTTTAATTCAAAGCATAGCTAGGGCATAAAAATACAGGTACAGAAGTATCACAGAATGGTCAAGGTTGGAAGGGACCTCTGGAGTTCATCTGGTCCAAGCCCCCAGCTCAAGCAGGGCCACCTAAACCCAGTTGCCCAGGACTGTGTCCATACAGCTTTTGAATATCACTGAGAATGGAGACTCTACAACCTCTCCAGGCAACCTGTGCCAGTGCTCCGTCACCCTCATAGTAACTAAATGTCTCCAGATGTTCAGAAGGAATCTCCTGTGTTTCAGTTTGTGCCCATTGCCTCTTGTTCTGTCACTGGGAAACACTGAAAAGAGCCTGGCCCCACCTTCTTTGTACCCTCTGTTCAGACAGTATCAGCATATAAAACATGAATGAGATCCCCCCACACCTTCTCTTCTCCAGGCTGAATAGCCCCAGCTCTCTCAGCTTTTCCTCATACAAGAGGTGCTCCAGTCCCTTAATCATTTTAGTGACCTTTTACTGGTCTCTCTCCAGTAGCTCCATCTCTTTTGTACTAGGAAAAAGTACAGGAACATGAAACTTGATGCAAAAAGTTATTTTGGTTTTTTTTTAAAAAAAAAGGCAATTTCTAATTCTACTTTTGGATGAACAGCTTTAGAGGAAGAATTAGGCTTTTAAATCAGCCTCTGAATAACAGATGCTGAAATAAAGTGAGTGACCTAGTTACTTCCATTATCGTATCTGCTTCCCTTTTATTTGATTGGGTTCATAGTTTACAGCCTTCAGCGGACCATCATAACACCAACTTGTGATTCAGAGCCTAAAAATCCTACACGCATCCTTCAGGTACCTCACATTTTACCACAGAACACCCTGCCTTCTCTGTGCCCTTGTTACAGAGAAGTTCATGATGGTGACAGTCTTAATTTTCTAGTCCCTGCTGCGAGGAACTCAAAGTCGGGAAGGCAAGAGACCCCAGATTCTTAAGCTTTGGCAAACCAATCCTGCCTCCTAGTAGGATCTGAGCACAGCCTGTTCTTTCAGACAAGGTTATCCAAAGTCAAATGAGAAGAACATTTACTGTAACAGATGCCCCTTAAAAATGTCTCTTCGGTAGTAATGGATAAGCCTTAGAAGCAGTGGAAGAGTGGTTTAGGCATATATTTGCAATTATGAAGAATAATTTTTTTACTTCTTGAGACATTTGTCATGTTCTTATTCTCTTAAGACTTCATTCTGTGTCTCATACAGCTTATTAAAGACAAAATCAGTTACTTCTGAACCTTCACAAACCAAAATCCAAATCCAGTAAAATGCATAGGCGCATGTCTAGACCAAATGAAAAGGCTCTCTGTAACTTTGCACGTGCACACTTCCATGTTTTATGCAAGGACCCAACTCAGTCTGTTGTTTTCAGACATTAGGTATGGAAGAAGTCTCAATAAATTACTTGATGCAGGATCTAATTGTTACTAAATGTCCAAGCTGTATACAGACATTATTTCACCTCTTTGCATGTTCCCTCAGCACTTGGGTTTGCACTGATTTGTGCCGAGTGTTCTGCTTATTCATTAAATCAAAGCACGTGACTTTTAGAAGACAGGGATCTCTTATTTTTCTGAAGTGCTGGGGTTAGAAAACACAGAACATGTGTTACTCATCTGCAGTAGTAGAAAAGAATTTTTGAAATTCTCTTTTATTTGTCTTTTAGACAACACATGTAAACTTCTTCTCATTTGCTTTGCAACACTTAGATGTGCAACAGTAAAAATGTTTTTGGAGGTAGTCAGTATTTAAAAAACAGCAGATATTAATTCCAAATACTTTAAGAGCATCACATATCCATAAATAGATTTTAAAGTTATACACAAATATCCACGAGACCAAGAAATTCCCTAGGAAAGTTTTGAAGCAGCATTAAGCACTGTGGAAACAAGAGAGTACAGGTGATTCTGACCGAGATTACAAGAAATAGAAGGAGCTGTATGTGGCACTTGTTAACAGCAATCAGTGTCCAAACATACAGAAATATTTGTCTTCAATGGAGCAGTTTAGTGCGGATACTTACCAGCAGTGCGTAAGCAAAGAAGTCTGCTTGCTAAGCTGAATTTATCAAGCTCATCTTCAACTATGACAAATCAATAGAATTGAAATAATCTTGGTCTTTGCAGGACATGCCCTGGGCATTTGCCTGGGGACCTTCATGAAAACACATAGAAATTTCCCACGATAGTATAAAACCATCGAATTCAAAATGCCACAGATATCAATGACTTAGCAGGATTCCTTCAGTGACCTACATGAATGCTAACACTTCAATTACTGGGATTTTTTTTGTTTGTTTTGCTTTTAAAAAAGAAAAAAATCTGAAGGAATATAAAGCATTATAAAAAAGCCAGCCTGCCCCTGAAGAGATATGTTCTTCTTCTAGGCTGGAAGTTTCCACAATGGATCAGTTTGGACTTGTTTTTATCCTGAGAAGCATCTGGTAATGCTCCGAGATGGATTCTGGGTGCCTAAACATAATCAACAATTGTGTAATAGGAAACCTTTTTTTTTTTTTTACCCCCTTAAGTCTCCCTTCACAGGAATACTCAGTCAGTGGAAGTACACATTCATTCCTATGGAGGCTGCAGATCTGGAAGTCTTTATAGGACAAGGAAATTTAAATAACTGAAAATGTCCCTATATAAGGCAAGTCAGGACTACTTATACTTTGTTATCAGTGAAGGGCATTTTGTAAGGCTAGCCTTCTGCTGCTCTACTGCTATTGTATTGCTGAAAGATTTATTAAAACAAAATTGAATTAGAAGAATCTCTAAAATCTGTGAGACTACAGAGACTGCTCCATTTCCACAAGTGCTCCAAGAGTCTTCTGGAAAATTGAGCTAAAAGCTGAAATCAAGTGTTAGTCTGAATTAATTTGTTAACCTGTTTAATTAAATCAGGCTGCTTTTGTGCCCTTAGTTAAATACTGAGCAACAGGGAAATGTTTCTCTTCTGCCTACAGCATGCTTAAAGGAAAATTCAGATAAGGCAGAGACATAAGTTTCTTTACCGCTTTTCCCTCCTCATCCCTCCTCCATCCTACCCCTCCTTCTTGAAGCACAACAGGCCACCAGTTCAGAGCAATTTATTCTTTTGCTACAGGAGCCTCACTGAGCTGGTCCCATGTGAGACTGTGAAGACAACTGAAAAAAAGAACAAAAAAAATTAATCTCCTCGTTATAGTCCACTGGGGGAAGTTTGCACTTGGAGACACTTCCCCAGCCTTCTCTTAATCTTTGTTCCTACTATGGTGCATAAAGCTCTGGAAAACATGGTTAAATCTGTGTATAAATCAGAACCAGAAAGGCCTGACTCTCTAAAGATAGAAAAGTCTCAATTTGGAATACTATCAGTTGCTTGACAGATAAAGGAAAAATACACATTCATTAAGACTGAAAGCAAAGGCATGGAATTGCACAGAAAACGGGAAAGAAATTGATTCTTTGGTCAACAAGTGTTTCTAAACTAGCTGAAGCAGTTTCTGGAGCAGTTTTCTTGCTCGCTGTAATCATAACACATTTTTATTTTCAGCAGATGTTGTTTAGTTGTTCCAAATCTCACTATTTTGAAATTCAAGGAAAAACAGCAACCTGGCTTCCAAAACTCTTAGACAACTTTCAGTGTCATGAAATTTGTGATTATTTAGCTTTGGCTTTTCACTTTTGAATCAACAGCCTACAATCAGTTCAATATTTAAAGAATTCCTCTGCAAAGGCAGACTGCAGATTTTCTTACGGTATTTAATTTTAATGAAAGCCAATGTTCTCAGTGCAATTTATTGATTCCAGTAGTTGAGCCTTTTGGGAAAACATCCAAATCATAAAACTAATGCAAGTTGTCATCAAAGCTGAAAAGAATGTTTATAGGGTTTTTTAAATACTTGGTTTTACAAATGCTTCCACAAAGAAAGAGCAAGTACAAGGTAATACTATCAAAGTTTTAACAGCATCACAATCAGATCACAAGTAGCAGACTGAATTGATTACAAAGGCTACCTATCCCAAAAGCTGGACAGTGCTGGATATTGTGTTTATATCACTTATTAGAGAAAACCGATCCTTGAAACTGCTTCCAAAACACCTGTATTTGCATATGAAATTAAGGCTTCTTTTGAAGTAGCTTGAACATCCTTGAAAGTATCGCTCCTATATGAGCTCTCTGAGCTGTTACACTTTCTTTTTAAAAGTTACACCTCATAAAGCTAGTATATTAATTACCTTGTATCCAACTGTTTGGAATGGGGAAAGGAAAACGCTATTGCCACTTCAAAAGACTGAAAAATCTCGTTGCAAGCCCTATATATTGCTAAATGCCCAGTCACTGTTGCAGGCAGCTAGTTGGTAAAAATGACTTGCCTGGCAGGGAACCCCAACTCCAAAGCTCTCTAATCCAGAGATAATGTTAAGTGCCCTTATTGCTGAAATCTGGGTGTTGGGGTTTTTTTCTTCTAGAAACAATATTTTTTTTCCCCATCACAAGATGTGATAAAAGATATTCTAATTAAAAAGATATACAGCCTCTTCTCCCTTTCTTTCACAACATAACATAAACATAGTGCTCCCTTTTTGCTGAGAGATGATAAAATGTACATAATAAATACATCTATAGGCTGGGCAAGATGGTCTTTGAATTTAGCACATCCTACAGCTTTCCTAAACATCAGCAGCATTAGCAACCTCTGCCAAGAGATGGCCAAACTAATTTTTCAGGGGTCAAAGTTCGTGTTTGAGATGTGTGGGTAAATTTATTTAAAAGTTTGTGCATCCTTGACAAACCACTTCTATTAGTACCCACTAATCACTCTTTGCTGAATGTAAATTGACAAACGTTGCTGCATTTCCAACAGCACTTGAGCCAACACTTTGTCTTGCCAGTGTTTTATCCACCAGACCACAGAGAGACCAGCTTTTAGAAATGTCAAAGATGCTAAGTGATAAATCAGCCACCAGAGGGAGCATCTCCAGCCTCATAAAAATAATCCAACCCAACAAAGACGGACGGAGAGAAATACACTTGAACATTAACATATTTTAATGCAGACAGCTGCAGGGTTCAAAGTGCAATCCAGGTTGCACTGACCTTTGTACACACCATCTAAGGCATGTGGGGGAAATCAGATTTCGTCTCCTTTTTTCTTTCCTCTAAAAGCAGAAAGATAGCACATTGCATCGTGTTTATCTATTACTAACGCAGCTCTTAAAATTTTTAGAGGCAGCGCTACAATGAATGGTGCTTATATATCAAAAACCTATAAAGCAAACAACTGAGGTTGCTGTGGTAACATCTTGGCTCCCCAATTAACATAAATCCTTGGTAAAATTCTGACAAATCCGAAAAGGGGAGAAGAGACATGCAAAGGTAGCAAAGAGCATCCTCTTTGCCAAGAGAGACCTCGAGACAGCTGTTTACAAAAAGCAACTGGAATGATTACTACACATGCCCATCCCGCTCGTGAAGCGAGGCAGTTTAGTCTCTGCTGAAGGCATTATTGGCTGATGTTTATAACATTACGGCATAAATGTTAAATGCTGCAATTACATTTTACACTGTTTATAATTCTTGTGTGTTGCTTTAGTTTTCTGTTCTAATTCTCGTATCTGGAGCTTCATTTCATTTTTTCAGACAAGGCTATCAGTTACATTTTCAAAAATGTTTCAGCCATTCAAGCACTTCTCTAGAAAAGCCCTATACAAAATAGCAGTTATGAGTTTATTGTTGTTCTCTCTGCCTTCCAAGAAAACCCCCTACGTACCAGAGAGTAATTCCAAAAGGGGCTTTCTGGGTTTGCTGCTATAACTGAACACAAGCTTGATCATCTGCTTTCCAGAATTTTTGGTTATAAGAGGTTACACAAATTCCTTTAATAGTACTAACAGTTATGCATGCTGCCTGAGGACAGCATGATAGATGTCCTAAAGAACAGAAAGCAACGAGGTTGAAATTCTATAGGAAATTGGAACATACCTGCACATAAGCTGAAGAGAACATAACAGTGTGGGGCAATATGTAAAAAGCTTATTAATACAAGGTTTTTCCAGTCAATGAATAAATTAGAAGGTACAGACCAATATGTTAAGTTTCTGTCAAGACCAACAGGAAGATAGTAAAAAATAATCCCTTACCTGTAATAAAAAGGTAAGCAATAGAGACATAGAGCGTGAAAGCTCTCAGATCAAAGATTTATCCCTGAGAACAGCAATAAAACTAGCTACTGCAATTTAATTATGAAAGGGAAACATCTTGGACAACAAATTTACAGTGAGGTTCCAGCACACAAATTAAGATACAGTACTTTGTATCTTATAGAATTTTCCCTACTCACCATAAATCAACAGAAGATGAAGCTCACGCGAGGCCCAGCAAAGCTAAACAGAAAGCTACCGCTGCCTTCCTGAGGTTACAAAGCAAGTCCTTAACTCAGAAACTTTTCTTTAGATTTAGAGGAAAAGGAACAGTTGCACTTTTTTTCTCCTACTGTATTCTCAGACAATAAAGGAGTGCGTACGAGAGAACTTCTGGCTTCTTCCCTTTTTGAAAAAGAAGGACACCTCAAAAATCTAAAAACTGTGCTGGAAGCTGCATAGGGTGGGGGGGGTGTTTAGGATTTAGAAATGGTGTTTCTTTTTCTGAAGGTTTCATTCTAGCCCTTAGGTTTTTATTCCATGAATAGCATAATTAAGAAGCATTGGATTTCAGAATTCTGCATAAAAATTTGGATTCACATTCACTCCTTCTGGACTTCTTCACAGGTGTTCTCAGGGACTGTAAAATATAAAGATATGTGCGCTGAAGGAAACTTAAGGCTTTCTGGAAAACTTTTAAGAATGCAAAGGCCTGATGCTTCTCCCTGTTGACTGTAAGGAAAAATTCCATTAACTTCCTTTGTGTCTTTGAAAGCAGACCTAAAATGAAGAATAATTTGTTCATATATTGCTGCTGGTTCCAGCAGCTTAAAGCCAATCAAAAAGAGGAAAAAAAAGAAATCTATACTTATAAATTAAACCCTACCTAAGCAAAGCACTGGTGGAAAAGGGTTAACAAATCGCAGCTTAATAAAGCAGATATTTACTAACAGGGTCCAATTTTGCAACCTTGCCTTGCACATAACCCAGCCTGACTAAGAGCTTAAGTACTTCATGAAATCTGACTGGATTTGAGCATGTGCTTAAGTAGCATGCTGACACGTGCCTTGGGGATGTCTAAACAGGATTTATTGTGGAATGATACATTTATTTAACACCTGCTGAAGAAGGATTTCTGTCTGTCATGGAACACACTGTATTATGATATAGGAGAGGCTTTGGATGGTGTGTTGGTTGCTTTCCCTCCATTTGCATCCCTGCTGGATTCCCATCTTATTAAGTTTTCACATTAAACAGTTCCCTAATCCAGTTTAAAGCGATGTAGTGTGAGCGGACAGAAAGCCAGCGACTTAAGCACCCAGTGAGGTGGGACAAGGAAAGCAGAGTGGCTGTGCAGGATTTAATTGCACTGCAACAGACTCATTTTTAGTTACTTTTTGTATTCTATAATTATCCCTTACGCTATCATTCTAATTACCCAGATAGATGTCCTCTGTTGACAAGCACCTATAATCATACAGCTTAATTAAAACATAACTGAAATACCTGTGGTGATAAAAATACCTCTAGGAAAAAAAAAGCCTTGAGTATAAAGGAAGCTCACTTTACATTTGCTACTAGATCCTACCGCTGCCTTCTTGCACCCTCACAGCAGAGTTTGTCTTGGTACTCTGCAAGTTAAGCGTGTATTTGTACTCCGTCACCACAAGGAATTTGGAATAATGCTGCTATTCTCTTATTAGAAAATAAAACCTGGTCCCAAACCTTACTCACATTTTATTTAGTCACATACACTTGTGCAAAAACAGACAACAACTGGTGAAACCAAGCAATTCAGAGCAGCAGTATTTTAGAGGTGCTTTGCACAAGTTACATACTGACCATCCAGGGAGGGCAACTGTGGAGAAGTTGGCCTAGGGCTGACCAAAGTATTCAGACTGATAAATATCTTTACATCATGGCTGGCCTTTCAGAAAACAGGCTATATACCAAGAGCGGGTAACACTTTTCTGGATAAAACAATAAATACTAAACCACAAAAGCAAACTTCATATCTTCCTAAAGTGACATCATCTTGCCAAGGTAGCTGGGGCTACTGTGAAAGACAAGTGGTGTGCTATTTGTGAACACAGGGAGGTGACACTTCCCCTTGGCCCTGGTGAGGGCACACCAGGAGCGCGGTGTCCAGCTCTGTGCTCCCCACATACTGCAGCGAGTCCAGCAAAGGGCCACAAAGACGACCAAGGGACTGGACAATCTCTCATACGAGAGTGGGACTGTTCAGCCAGGAGAAAGCTCAAGGGGGAACTTACCAATATGTATGAATGAAGGGTGGGGAGGGGACTGAGGTGATGGAGGCAGACACTTCTCAGTGGTGCCTGGTGAAAGGACAAGGAACAATTGGCACAAATTGAAATACAGGAAATTCCGTTTAAACATAAGAAACCCCCCCCCTTCTTTATTGCGAGGGTGGTAGCACACACAGTGTAGCCTCAGCAGTCTCTCTCTTCCACGGTAGCTAATCAAAGCTAGAGGTCTACACTGCACAGCAGCTACCCCTTCAAAATTATATAATGGTTCCTTTAAACTCTACATTGCTCTCCCTTTCCTTGTGATGTTATTTTTCTTCTCTCTGTGTCCAGGCAGGTCTTATTCCTGACGCTTTCTCAGTAATGTCTCGCTCTGAAAATCTCATTAACAATTCAGATAATATAGGAGAACGCAGCTGCTCTAAGTCATTATTTTTATCAGTTGATGATATTTTCTATGGATCCTGAAGACGCATCTTAAAGTTACAGAACACAATCAAAACTTACGATAAATTTGAGAAAAGAGAAAGGCAGAGTTTCCAGAAATTAGTGCATTATACTTTTCATGCAATTTAGGTTGTTCCATCAATTTTCAAACTGCCTTTTAGCTCTCCGCTACTGTATGCCTCTGTTAAACTGAGAGGATCACATGCAGTGCCTTTTCGACTTAAATTATTCAAATTCAGGATTGAATTATAAACCCCTTGAAAAATCAAGAGTCATTTAATACACTAGCAGGAACATTATAGGTTAAATTTATGAATATGTATCCTTATAATTTGTTTCATTGCACATGTAGGCGTGCTCAGATTTTAAGCGCTATTATAAGACATTAGGAATTTAAATGAAATATTAATTAGAAAGAAATTACTGAAGTTAGCAGCAGAGAGATCCAGACAACAATTTGCTTAGGATTTGTTTCCAAGCCAGAAGAGAAAAGGAGACTCACAGTGCCATCTGTTGGTCAATTCAAAACGGACACCACTTAATGGAGGTTTGTGGTCTCAGGCCTTAGCTCACGCTTCGTGTGACACCAGCGAGGTTAACCCCCCTGAAGAGTCCTAATAGTGAACGGCACTGTCCTCGCTTCACAGCAGTGTGTGCAGAGGACAGTGGGGCCACCTCTCCCCAACGCACAGCCGGGGAGGCGAAGTTCTGCTCAAACACGCGCAGCTGACCTTAAGAGACTTTTAACTGGATTTTCTCTTTCTTTTTTTTTTTTGATTGGTGCACACCATGTATAGCACATAGCAGAAGACAGCGTTTCAGAGTCGGGCTTTGTTGCTGTTTAACTGCGGAGGAGAAGGGCGCTTGAAGCAAATCCTCTGATCTTCCCTGCTAACTGCACCCAGGGTCCGACGGTTGAGTGGTGCCCAAGAACTAGGTGGCTGTTGGCCGGGTGCTCCAGGTGCACACTCAGCACACTCCAGTGGCTAATGGGGCAAAAAAAGAGTCTGAACTAATGAGCAGTTCGTACAGCCATGAAGTTCTCCAGCATGTTCCCAGCTTGCATGATGCAACAGACGGCTCTCTAACTACTGAGAGCTCATATGACATCCCAAAGTACTTCTTATGCTGTCTAAGAAGTCAGATGGCACCTAGGTCTTTACAGTTTGCCTGTGATGGGCCATGGGAACACACACGGAAATGTTTGTGTTCTGGTTGTTTGCTTCACACACCAATTTTTTGTCTCTCTCTCTTCCATGAGTCCCATTACCTCCTGTGCCCCGTCTCTGTTCATTGCCACACGCGTTATGAATCATGTTGGCTCTTGCAGGAAATAAAGTTTTATTTTCCTTTGAACAGTTTTGCTGCCCAGTTTCTCCCAGTCATATTTTGGCCTTTGCTCCTTAGCAAGCAGGTGTTTTCTTTCTGATGAAGTAGTGGGGATTTGGGGTGATGGAATGGGCTGTCATGAGGCTGGCAAGGCACATTCACTTTCCAAATAGATGGGTTTAATTTTTGCACAGGAAAAAAGGTGTGAAGAGCTTGGACAGTAAAGGAACATTCACAACCAGCCATCCGTACAGGCTGTTGGGACATTG
Organism: Sagittarius serpentarius; assembly: GCA_034782735.1. NCBI lineage: Eukaryota > Metazoa > Chordata > Aves > Accipitriformes > Sagittariidae > Sagittarius > Sagittarius serpentarius. Next base: position 17,147,488 of record JAVKLA010000030.1, on the reverse strand, counting down.
TCATAGACATTATGTCTCACAGACAGGCAACCGCAATCTGATTGCATTTCAGAATGACATACAAGAAAGCCCATTTAATTGGCCATAAGAGCGTAAGTCACTCTCTATGCACAGACTCATAAACCCAGTGGGCTAGGAGGTATGTAGCATCTCTGACAACTCTCCAAGCAACTAAATGATGCATGTGACCCTGTCCCTACTTGAAACAGAGATGCAGGAGGCCCTTTTCAGTCCAAAGACTAAAACACAACCATTAGAGAATTTTCGTATCTACCCGAGACACCCATGACCTTGCCTTATTGGTATACCATGGCCTTCAGGACAATCTCGCATGGTAGCCCTTGATGCTTACATCATCATAGGTGCCCTGAGCTAGCTGTAAAACAGAACTGTCGACAATTTCAGAAAATCCTACACAACTCGGGAAACCATGAGGAGTAAAGGTCTAGTCAGCACTTCCCCCATACACTAGCTGAACACAATGGACTTGGGCATGCCTTCGGAGATTTCGATCAAACTTCTCCCACAATACACTTGCCCACCACAAACTGGTTAGCTGCTGACCACTGGGAGTGGTGGCTCACAATACTCCATAGGACCAGTCTTACAGAAACAGATTCCTGAAACTGCATCTGATGATGCTCCAGTTCTGGTGCCAGCTCACAGGAGACAGCACTGACTGTGCCCTTCTGCCTTGAAGTTCTGCACACACTGCTGTTTCCCCCCACTACCCCAGGACCGAGTACACTGCCTGGGCCCACAGCTTCCTGCTAGCTGAGGACATCATAGTATCTTGACAAGGACTTCCAGACTGTCAGTGTCCATCAGACAGCAGGACATCTAGGATGGAGAGAATAATTTCTTGGGGAGGGAGGCATTCCCAGAATAGCTGAAAAGCCTCAGAAGGAAGAAACTTTTCTCCAGACAGCACATCTGTTTGCCTAGTGACAAGACTCAGCATCAGAAGGTGGCTGGGTAGTAGGCACCAGGGTGCCATTTGTAAAGATGCAGGGATAGAAGTACAGCAAGGACACAAGGAGGAACGGAAACAAAACTTGTTTTGCATGGGCACTCAACCCACATGCACATATACACTTACAGGCAAACATTTCTCTATGAATCCTCACATAGGAATTAAAAGATTAAATAGCTAATGAATATGCTGGCAGCAAGTAGAAGCAGTAATAGGCTTACACAGGATGCTGGGCAACAGCATGATATGAAGACACAGTGAGGTTCTTTTAAAGATTTAATGCCAAGGACATCACTTTTGAAATACATTTACATATTTAGATTTACCTTTGGTTCACAGCTAATTTTTGCAGCTAAGCCACTGACTGGGGGGGTGGGGGTGGGATGGGATAGTAGGGGAACAAAACAGACATTAACAGATGATTAATTTCATATCCACTCACAAAAAAAGCAGATTTCTGCTTTAGAACAATAGTGTTCCAGTGACTCTTAGCAGACTTGTCTATATATAATGGAGTCCTTGCAGGGAGAGGGGGAAGAAACCACTCTATAAAACTTCCCCTTCACTGCATATGTTTTGAGTTGAGAATTAAAAATACTGTCATATCTCTGGATTATTTATTCCATATATATATATATATATATATATATGATCTCTTGCACATGAAATGGTCAATGCACTCTACTGTGATAAAGTATTTACTCCACACAGTGCAAGAGAGTACAGCAGCACGTTACACTCAGGAACAGCTTTTGGTCAGATCGTCAAAGACATAAATGACTGTAAAACTATTTCTATAAGTTTCACCAAATTCAGTTTGCTCTCAATAAGGATCTGAGCTTTTACATTTGCCATAGCAAAGACATATTCTGTTACTAAACATTTTCTTTCCTTTTTTTTTTTTAACTGATTAAAATAAGGAGTAGCAGAACTGGGGGGGGGGGGGGGTGGGCGGGGGGGAAGGAGCTTTAGGCAATTGACTTTTCCAAAGTGTTTGCAGAGATAATTGGAAAACATATTGAAAATGCTGCCAATCACCTTAATAGATGCAAAAATCTCATATACTTCCAGAGAGATGGAGATGCTCCTGAGGGATACCAGGAGACAGCTTCACTGTATTTGATAAGAAGTTTCCATTGGAAAGAAATTTCAGGCTACACCATAATTTCATTAAACTCCATTAGACTCCATGTCTGCTCCCAATCATTCTACTATAGCTGCTAATTACTACGAACAAATGTTTTTTTCTTTTATTACTCAGGAAAACATTAAAAAATAAATGCAAACCCCCTCTGAATGAAAGCACTTTAAGAATTTTGTAGTGTGAAAACACCCCTGAGGTGGAGACAACCAACCACAGCAGCCAAAAAAAATCAGTAGTAAAAGAGATGCCTGTATTATTTCACTATTCTTTTACAAATTTTCTCTCAGATGGTGGTGTAAGACTGTTTCAAATCTTTGTTCAATATTCACTTTTCCAGTCCCTACAGGACACTTTGTCACCAGCTACAGAAACAGTCTATCTTCTTGCATCTCTGCATATACTGAAACCAGGGAGAGAGCGCGAAATGTTGTTACAGATATTATTGCAGTATTTTGTATTAAGAATCCTGGAGATTTTAAGAGGCATTCTTTTCTCCTTGGAAACTTCACACATATATAAATTTTTGAATTTAAAAAAAAAAAAACCAACCCTGTGTTACACACCTACATAAAATGATCGAGCAATCAATCTTTTACAGATTCATTGCTTTTGCCACACAGTTTGCCTTCGCTTACCATTTGGAATTCACCAGCTGATATATTTGGATTAGTCTTCTCTGGCTAAGTACCAAAGAGAAGGAACAAATATCACAAAGTAACACATCTTCCACCATCACTGGTATGTTTTCCAAAACAAATATTATAGAAAACAGGGAAGGAAATGGACAATTTGCTGATGGCATCCAGCTCAAACAGTAGGAGTTGAATCCAGTAAAATGGCAACGTAGAAACTCACTTGGAGTAACTTAATTTTCAGAAGAGCAAGTGGCTCACTAGGTATGTAGCACAGTCCTGACTTAAAAGACAGTTTTCTCTAAGCCCTACTGACAGTTAGCCCAGGCTGCATTCATCAGGAAAAGCAAGACATGGCACATACTGCTCTTTATTCAGCTTCTGTAATCCTATCTCAAGCCTTTGGTGCACATAAGAAAAGAAGTGCATTTATATGCCAGATTGTACTGAGATGTCATTCTTCATACAAAAAAAAAAAAAAAAAAAAAAAAGACAAGATTTACTACAGCCATCCTCAGTGAACTAGAAAAGCAATCGCGACAATGGGTGGTTATCTTGACTTAGCCATTATCTAATAAACTCATATAAACCCCATTTTGCATACCTAAATCTTCATTACAATGGCACTGAGTAAAATTTCAGACCAAAACAGGGCTCCAGTGTTTGACAGCGGAAAATACCTGGCCAGACAAGTTATTAAGGATCACACAAAACTGTGGCAAATAACAGGCTATGTATTTGCTTTCTGACAACAGCACACAAAACGACTGCAGACTAACACGTTTTTGAGCTCAGACAGAAGCCGCTCGGCTACAACTGAACAAAATGGCAAATGCACACATAGATAAAAAGAGACCCTCCCTCTCCAATGGCAGTTCAAATGCCATCAGCTTAGTTTAAATTTTAATTAGATTTTAGTGTAGCAAATACCATAGACTGTGTATGCATACATGAGTACTGCTGCCAAGACTGCTAATAAAATATTATGTCTCTTCACAATTTAGATAATCACAAATCTGCCCTTTCAGCCAAAAAACATTCTTAAAATTCAGAATGATAGGTTGGTTTAGGTTGATGAAATAGTCAAGGTAATTGCAGAAACAGCTTGTTTCTCTCACAGATTAAAAAAAAAAAAAAAAAAGATACAACAACCATCCCTCAACCACAAAATCCTATTTATTATTTCTTAGGACATTTGCACAAATTCTGGAACGCAGCTTTATGATGCTATTTTTTTTTGACCATGCCATTATATCCTCTTTCACACAGTGTTTTGAAACACAAGCATGTTAGACACTTTTGTGGTCTACATAGAATATTTATAGACAATTTTAACTGCAAGTCATAAATGAATTAATAATGGTAGACTGTAACACCAAAAGCCAAAAAACTACCCCCACAAAATACTGTCTTCTAAAAGAAGTTAATGACACCCATTTATACAAGACAGCAGCCTATCAGAGATTACATTTTTATCCTGAAAAAGATTGCTTAGAATACCCTATGGGTTTTTTAATACATTCAGCTTCCTCAATGTGATGATACACTCTGTACAGGATATCTGAATAAAATAAGGAATTCATTTGGATGTGTTACCCAGTCATAAAACTGGACTTCGTGCCTTTCTTTATGTCAAGGAGAAACTTTGTTTCAGATTCATATATCTGCCTTGAAATAGCTTTATTTTGCAAATTTTTTGAAGTTCTTGTTCTTCAAATGCCATACAGATCCTTTATATAAGGGCAATACTTTCTAGATAGTATTGGCTACTTCTATGTTTCTACTTCAAAGTACGCATTTCTGTTCTCTACTAAATGCTGAAATGATATACTCTTCTTTCAGATAATTGTTTAAGAAAATTTACATCTAGTTGCAAACAGTCATACAACAATTATTTGATGCAACTTATATCAGCATCAAGGATATTTTATATCCTAATGAGAAGGGGGGGGGCGTTGGTAATATAATCAGTTGTAAATGGAAGATGACATCACAATACAAAAGACTGGTTAAATTTGAACTATTTAAGTATAAAGACTAATATTTGTTCAAATACAAATGTTTTATTGAATGAATACAGCAAAAGAGGAGTTGGTTTTGGTTTGTTTGGGGTTTGGGGTTTTTTTGTTTGGAGTTTCTGGCGGGGGTTGTTGTTTTTGGTTTTTTTTTTTTTTTTTTATTCATCATATTAAAACTTTTCTGGAGTTGAGTTAATGTCTCAGGTGAGGTAAAACTCTAAAGATGTTCTTCTTACATCTTCCTGACCAAAGAACAAAAGCAAAGGAACTAGAAAGTTGAAGCACTGTGACCTTCCTACAAGTTCTTGAGCTGGAGTCACCAGTAAAACCATCCTATGACACCTCTGAGCCAAAGAAAAGGTGACAGCGGTTCTTGAACTGAAGCAGTATGGAAAGAACTGGTCTTCTACCTCCTAAGAGATCTTGAATGAGAAGAATATATATTCGTCTGAACATGGACATTTCTGCAATATAACTAGTAATTCAGGGACAATTGTGAGATGGGGTTTCTAAAAGCATAAGAGATTTATTTATCAGTAATTTTTATTTATTTTAAGCAAATTGAAGTTCTGTTAAAACTTAAAATGCTGACACATTGTCCTGGCACAGATGAGATTGATTGGGCTACGTTTCCCAAACGAGAGATGTGAACTGACCTTGTTTAAAGGCAAAAAATAATGGAATTTGATTTAAATGCGAGCGTGTTAATACTAGCTGTTTGGTTGTTTCAATATGAGATTCTGAGGAGCTGTTTTTAAGAAACAAAGTTTGAATACCTTTGTTAGGTTTGCAGGCTGTAATTAAGATCACTACCTTTTCCCACTGTTGCAATCTGTTACTGACAGATGTGGATTCACTAACACTGAAATAGAATTTCCTTTGCCAACTCATAAGCTGATTTAGTTACCTATACCTGGTATACTGCTAGAGAGTAGAGTACAGCTTGGTCTTATTTTACTTTAGTCAGACTATTCCTTCAGATACACACTTTTTGCACTAATATGAATGGGAACATTTTAGCATTTGACAGCCATGCTTTGCTGAGATAATTAATAACTTTTATAACCACACTTGGGGCTGGTGTCTACACAGATCTGCTTTTCTTTAGTGGGATGGAAAACATGAAGAATTACCCACTAAAAACCTTTGAAGCAGATGACCGTGAGCAAGTAAGAATAAGCAGACAAGAATATAATGAAACTCAAATGTCACACAAATAGTTTTTATGACTATATTTAGCAAAAGAGTGCCGAGAATCTGCCATTTTTTCCTGCAAGAGTTCCCATTATTCCCGTCCCAATGTTAACACTGTTTTAGGGGTACTGATAACTGATATGAAAACCTGGATCCAAAAAGCTAAGTTCAAAAATTCATGAGATTCACTGTTTTGCAATTAGCTGTGGAACTTCAAGACAAATGAAATTTAGGATTTTTTTTCATTTACAGAAGAATTTTTAAATATAAAATATTCATAAAACAAACTCTCACAATTTTCCAAATGTACTCATTTATAGGGGATTCACCAAGTAACCAGAGGACAAGATTCTCTTCCAACTTCCACCAATCTAAATTGGGACAACTGAAATTAAACTGAATGATGGCATTGTAACAATGGCATAAATGACAAAAGGGTGTTAATTTTATTGCCTACAGCTTTCAGAACACTGTAGAGAATACAAGAAAAAACAGAATGTGTGAAAAGCCTTGCATAATACTTCATCTTCCCACCAGCCAAAGGTGCAATCTCATCAGGGTTCTGAGGAATGAGTTGTGCATCATCTATTACTCCAGCTCTTTAGAAAATCCATACATCTTGAAACATGCAATATCTCAGTGATTAAAACAGGTAACTGTTTTGTCCAGATCTCTGCGGGCATTAAAACATGCATTTGTCTAGGAAGGCTAACTCTAGGCAAATAACTCCCTTTCAAGCTGGGTGAAGGTCGCACAAGGGTTAAGAAAAAGTTTAACAGCCATGTTATATTGGAGTAATCATTGTAATGCCAGTGCTCTGGGCAATGACAATCTGTTAGCTCTTTTCTAAACCCAGTACAAGCATTTGTAATGCAAATGTTAGCGCACTGAATATGTCGCACTGTTCCTACACTCATTCATACCAGGGAGGGGAAGAATCATGTGGCCCCATCTTCCCTCCGCAGCAGATTTCTCCTTTTAGCTCTTGTTTACTTCCCTGTGTTTTCTCTAATCTAGTTTTAAACATCATTAAGCACAGAGATCATTGTTCAGGACTGGTTATAGTATTTGCTAGCCTTGTCTCTCCTTCCCAGCATATAGCAGATTGGTGTATACAGTGAATAAGCTTGATTCCCATTTCACACTATTTTTAATGTGGTTTTGTTGAGCTGCATATCGGTGGCACCCTGAGTTTAGAGCTCTAAAAACAATTTGCCTTTTTAGGAAATGGGAACAGGAATAATGGCCAAGTGTTTTGAGAGATTTACAGCTTGATTTCCTTGAAATCTGTACACTTAGTAAAGCACTTAGAAAAACTGGGAAACTGAGTCTCCAACTGAGAAAGGTTCAAGGTTGAAGAATGGTATGAAGGAAAATGATTCCTGTTTGATGTTGCCATTCGGTTAGCTGCAGAAAATATACAGATAAATAATATGCATAGAGCCTTTTGTGTGCATCACTACCCTACAGCACTGGCTTACAACCATTTTTTGTTTGAAAGTCACCTTAAGAATTTTACCATGGAAGTGTGGAATATATGCAAAACCAATTCAAGCCCACTGCAGAGCTTATTCTTCTGACTGACTTTTTGTGGACCTGCTAGAAACAGGCCTTAAGTTTGTTGAGGGGTCTGTAGAACAAATTGGAACCTGTTACATGTGAATACCTAGCTTTTCTGACAAAATCACTCCAGTGACAACTCACCCTGCAAGTGAACAGAAAGATTTTTTTCCAGCTTCCCATTGCCCTTGATTAAAATAAACAAACCTGCCAGGAATAAAAGAAGTGAATCTGGTTACTTATCTTGGAAGAAATTAGTAGAGAGAAGTGTATGACAAAGTACATTAGCCACATTCAACAGTTTAAGCAAGATCTGATGGCCAAAAACACAAGTGGAAAACTGAATTTTCAACTAATTTTTCCTTCCCTTCAAATGCATATGTGAAAACTAGGAACCCACCAAGGTTCAAGGAGACAGCCAAGTTCTGCCAAGGTAGACAGGTCTGTCGGAGCAGTAGGTATGAAATGGAATTTCAAGGGGTTTTTGCACAAATGCTAAGATACAGTACAGTTCACGGCTTCTCACCTCTAGATCTACAGAGACAAAAAGGTAGTGATAACTGATGTGACTTAAAAATTACACTGGAGCAGCTGCCACGACACACATGCTAGCTGAGGGACACACGAGAAGACGACAGCAAATGGTCTGCACAGAGGGTGAACTTCCATATGGTTAAGATGCCTACAAAAGACACGCAGGGAGGAGCAGGCAATACAGTACAGGCAAGAGAGGTGGAGAACTGCTCTTGCCAGATCCCAGTGTTCAGTAGCAGAAGAAATTTCCATGCCAATTTGCGTATTTCTTTATTTGTAAAGCAGTAGGACCCTGCCACCCCATTGAATTAGTACAGATTAATTGGACTGAGCACTGCATAAATAAAAAGCAAACAGTTTTACCTAATACATTAACGTAGTAAGTTTTACTACTATCCCCATGTATTTACTTAGTGAAGGAATCACTGCTTCTAGACATGAAGACAGAAAGTATGAAGACGTATGAAAACATTTTCAACAGTATCTAGCACCAGAGCTATTAACAAAATCTGAAGTATTTAACGATGAAGGCTAAAGTTAAACTGATATAATCTTCTAACATGGACATAATTAAAGCAGCAAAAAGTGCCTGTTTTCTCTTCAAAACAGGAATAAGCAAATACGTACCATTACACCATAGGACTGAACAGCTATTTGTGTTGATACAGTAAATGAACAACTTGAACATAGACCAGTCTTGTGTGACTGAACATCACCTATCCCCCCAATAGACTCATGCCCCTAAATGAAGGTGATTATTTTGAAAACCCAACACTTTATATAAAGGGCTTCAATGATTAAATGAAGCACTATTTCTCAAATTCTCTTATTTACAATCAATGACCCACAGAAACCATCTTGGTTTTGTTCAAACTGACCCCCAAGCATGCAAGTATCTAAGAATCTGTACCCTTCACGCACCTGGCTATATATCCTGAAAATAAAACGAAAATAGTGAAGTGCCATTCTAGAATATGCGTCAGGGTGGGGCATTTAACTTTGTACTTTATAGATTAAAATAGTTGAACTAGTCAAAAACTACATCAGAGGAAAAGACATTTTAGGATTAATAGCATATGGCAACTTCCCTTCTTGTATTCCTAAATGTATAAAACAATTCCATTTTGAATGGAAATGAACAAAATTGTCAATACTTAAAAACAACAAGATTCATATTTCTTCTTCAAACTAATTATTTAAAGACATTATCATTATTTATTAGGGGGGGAAAAAAAGAAGATACAATTCTATTTAGCATATCAATGAAATGAGAAGGGAAGCCCGATTGAAGGACTAACTCTCCTTAATGCCCTTATTCTCCCTTCATTATGCCATAGATGTCCCATGACAACAACATTGATTTGACATGGATGAGTTATGACCCACTGTTTCTTGCACAACTCTCAAGAAGCCCAAGGCAGGGTTTTCTGCTTTGGGTATTGGGGCCAGAAAGACCATGCATAAAACCAGTGCAGTAGAAGGAGCAATTAAGCTACAGGTTGTTTTGCTGGAAGCAGTTAACCAGCTGTGCCTAATAAATTATTTGATTATACAACATCCTATAGTTTTGACATCGATTGTAACCATGCATAAAACTAACATTCAGTGACTTTGTATATTTGCTTCTGTGATTATAACATTAATTCCTCCTGGCACTCATTAGTGCACCCTGGCAATCCAGCACTATTGGGTTTTCCATAGAAACAGTCAGCATGCTCACAGCACCTCAAAAACATGGACTAATAAAATACAACAATCCTGAGAAGGAAGTGGGAGATGATTGCTATTCCTCTTTGCTGATGAGAAACAGACCTGTGCAGGGCCACTCGCACACAGAGCGGAAATGAATAAGAGAGTGAAACTGAGGCATGTACACAGCATATGTGTGTATGTATACAACAGACATACACACGTGTAAGTACACATACACAAAACACAATTCAGTAGAGATATCCAAGAAATTCCTGAACTAGAAGCCTGATTATATATATTTTTTTAAAAAAAAAATAAGTAGAATACCATGCTAATGTACCCACTCTGTTTCTGGCACTTGCACTACTTTACTCAGCAGCTCTCCATCATCTCTATATGCATTGCTTCATGCTTGGGTGCTGTAGCTATGGACATCACATTTCCCATTCCCACACTGACTCTGTACTACCCTGCCTTCTCACGAAAGGGGAATTTCCTCTGATAAGAAAGCCAGATTACAAGGTCTTGCACAAACTTGAATTAAAAAAATCACCGCAAAACAGACTCCACAACCTCTGCAAGTCTGAGCAGCTGCCCACCTTGATCTCATTGATTTCCTAAAAAAATGCTGGCGCCTGAGTCCTCTTCATAGAGGAGAGCCATCTTCTCATGTGACCACAAAGAACCATGGACGGCTGTAATGGTTCTCTAGCTAGAAGTTTCAGTCCTCCAGTGAGGACCCAGAAACTGCCAAGATGACACGGAAGACCATCACACATCACATGTAACAAAGTAGTGAATTAAGCACATCTCAAAAAAAATTCAGACAGCAATTCATAAACTATTAAATGGAAGATTATGAATAACAAATAGATGAATGTAAATTCAGTTCTCCATGGATAATGCATGTACAAAAATGCTAATTTTTCAGGCTAAATTATTCACAATGAATGAGTCAATCAGCTCTATTCCCTCACAGACCACTATTTCCGGGAGCTATTTATAAGTGAGACAAAATTGGTGCGCTTGTATCATCTATTTCTGTACAAGAGCAAGCACATGATAATCCTCTTTCTATTCCTTTATTGAGGCATTCTGTGAACACGAATAGCAGCAACGAACACAAGAACAGCTGCAATTGATATTTCAGTGAGAGCTAAATTGTAAATTGGTGGATTGGGCTAACATTACAAATTTCATTAGTTCTGATCAGGCACTTAATAACAAAATACCTCATTTATTAAGTAATGCAGTCAGCAGAACTCTGAACAAAACAGAATTCCATCACCATCATGTAAAATACCTGTTGTACAGGGACTATTCCAAAAACCAAAATATCCGTAATTCCCAGGGGCAGTTACAATCGGAAGTCACTATTGACAAAAAGGCACACACGGAGTTGCTCTTCCCCGCCTTCCCAGCCTGCTGTATTTCCCCCAGCGACAGGATCCCCTCCTACTTGGAGGGACTTAGCTCTCCTGGGCAGCAGAGAGAAAAATGTGGTTGAGTTTCTTTCCCTTCTGCTCCATGAAGCACAACTTCAGCACACTACAGTTTGCTGCGCACTAAACAAAACAGCAAAAACAGAAGCAGTCACCAAGTCTTCCTTCTCAGCAGAACAGCTGTATCTCTGATTCATCCCCCAAACTGGAGCAAGTCCTGATGAAAGGACTTTTCTGCCAAAAGAAGGATCAAGCACTTGCATATAGCCTTGCATGCTGAACTGGGACATCAAAACCACCTGTGGTTCATGCTCTCCCGCTAATCTTGGGCCAAGATCCCTAACTGTCACACACACATTTTTGGCAACTATAGCCATATCAGAATCGAGGAGTAAGTTAACTTAGTGTTTACCATTTTACAAGCAAACAGTTGCTACCTTAGTCACTTCAACAACTTGGTACAAGTTGAGAAAAAAAGAGCCACCAGAGACACATTTTTTCAGATACTATTTAAAGATTAAGCCAGATAAGTCCCCTGAATAGGGATCTAGTTAGGTCCAAAAGCTCAGCTCAGGAGGCTGATGTATGCGCAAAGGTGAGGCTGCTCAACATCACTTCTGTCAGTGACAGCTGAGTCTCCCAGAAGGTTACAGACACTTGCATGTGGATCCTGGCTACCTCGTTTACCAATGAAATATCCCAATTAATTTATAAAGGGATTATCCATATGAATTCTCACTGAAATTAATGTGGCCAAATGTCTTTCCTGGCTTTATAGAATTGAATCCTCATTTACATGTGGCTGAGCTCCCCCCCATCCCGGGAAAGGACACATGTTTTACCCTAGCTGTACAAAGTGACAATGGCCTTAAAGCGTTAAGAAAGAAATTGTTAAGCATGATGTAAAAACAGAGTTTGAACTAATCCAATATAAACAGAATGCCTTCTTAAACAGTGAAAACAATATTGGTCTAATTTTTTCAATACTGAATCACACACAGACAACAAAAAGAACATAGATTCAACTAAAATCAAATAAGATTAAAAATTGCTTCCAGAGTTGGTGCTGAAAACAAAGCATGCACAAGGGTCTACTACACTGCACTCTTGCAAGGCATAAACAGGGTCTGCAATAAACTGCTTGATGCTGTCTTGCTGGTCATAAAGCTACGAAAAAAAGGGATATGCCATTTTTTATAACACTTTAGGGCCCAATGCAACGTAAAATATATCTGGCTTTCTGGCAGTATATGCTTTGGGAGCAGATTCCAGTGATTTTGAGTTTTATGTACACTTTTGCAATACAGGAACTGAACATAATTTTTGTTGGATTGGACCATTAAGTAGCTATAGCTGTTCTCAAAGGACAGCATTCTGAACCCCAGTGAAAATATAAATCATTAACAAAAAGACTAAGATGAGGAGTCCTTGATTTCACATTTCCAGTATTAAGAGATACTTTTATGTTCCTTTTATACTTAAAGGAAATGTTAACTTTTCTAAAAATATTAAAATTACTTTGTCTTCATGTAGGTGCAAGAATACCATCACAACTCCACTAAATAAGTGCTTGCTTCTTCTCACAGCTATCAAAAGACTGAAAAATAAGTGGTTTAAAGTATTGTAAAATCATCATAACTAAAATAAGTCTTATATTCTTAAGGGATGAAGAATATCATGCACTTTATTTAGTATAAAATTAATATTAAAGTGCTTCCACTTCATCAAACTTAAAATAATCCCTTCCATAAAAATAATTACAAAAATTCTTTAAAAAAAAAATTTGCATACATTAAGGATATACCCTTTCATTTTCATAAGGCCCTGTCCTTGGTTTCCTTTTCCTCTACTCTGTTTCTAAACAGTCTCATTCATTAGTACAAAACCTCCACTATCCCACTTATTCTAATACCTTGTAGTTCTGCTTCTCTACTCCAGACTTCATTCTGAATAATCTGAATTGAAACGTCAGTCTCTTTGTCTACCATTAGCTTACAGACATTCGGCTCCACAGGGCAGTCTTTCCAATCTTTCACCTGCCCAGCGTTTCCAACCTTCTCCCTTTCCTAATCAATACGATCACCACCACCTTCACCTCTGTTATTGAGGGTGGTCAGCTGAGCGCCATCTCCAGATCCACATCATGTTAGCTGTATAAAAACGTTACCACTCCTTCTTGCAGAGCAGCTCAGCTAGACCAGCCTTTCCTATCGAGGCACAAAGCTGAAGCTTTAGTCCAGATACTCATTACTGTGGTGGAAGATGACTGCAACACCTTTTGTCACGTCCCTGACGAATCCAACCGAGCTCCTTCAAAATGTTCTGCAAAAGGCCATCTTCTCAGATCATTGCTTTGATCACATTGCCATTTTCATTGCCTCCTTCCAAGTGGTTCCTCTGGTTATCCACCACAGACAGTGCACCTCTATTCAAGGCCCTCCCGGGCCTGTCCCAATCCCCCTACCACCTCCATACCACCACACTTTCACAGTCCACACTGACTCCCTCCTTCAGTTCTCATTAACTCTAGCTTTTAGCAACCTGTTATTGTTTTGCTTCTGACAACCATCTTTTGTCTTCTCCTTGCCTACTCATCACTGTTGGAAGGACTTCTTCACAAACTGATGCAAAGGTCTTTTTTCAAATGCTTATCTTTTTACCTTGACACCCACACACAGACAATATGTGAGGCTACTTAAGGAAATTCTGGTTTCTTTGCACTGTCCAGTCTGTTGATCTCCACATATTATTTCCTACTATATTGGGACAATATGTTCCCTGGGGAATGGAGCGTTTTTTTGTTGTTTGTTTTTTTTTTTTTCTCCACATTTATAGCATTCCTAACCCAAAGCAGTCATGTTCCTAGGTATAATATAAAACAAATAACTTTAAACTGAGTTTACTAGGTTTGTAATGCATTATTTTAGAACAACTAATTGTAGTGTCTTTTACTTGAAAAAAATTGTACACGTTCTCAGATCTGAACCCATTTAACACAGGTCTTGATGTGTTAAATCTTGATGTGTACTGAATTCCAGCTAAGTGAAATATAACAACTTTACCATTAATGCAACATTTTGCCTGGGCAACATATGCTAAATATTATCCAAGATACGCATTGGAAGTACAAACAATAAGAACATTGCCAAAAAGGTCTTCTCAAGGATCAACAGATCTGGGTTAAAGGCAAATCGTTTGAAGACAAGTTGCTGAGGCAATATTCAATCAAAATGACTACTATCAGCCATAAACGTACAGGACCCTCTAACTACCTAGGGTAATAAGTCTTGTATATTATTGCTGGGAATTCCTTCAAAGCCCAAATCATTTTTAGTTTGCAAAGCTCTCTAATTTATTTTCTCTGGTCGGGAGGAATCTGCTGCTAAACTAAAAACACAGTTTTACCCCCCATTATCTCTGCACATAAAGAGTCACTGAGCTTCGGGCTAGAATTAACACGAGATGGGCTATTATGACTGTAAGAACATTTAGCAGTCCCTGTTGACTTTGTGGTTTGTAGTAATACATATCCTCCCCATAATCTCTCGTTCTTTTTTCTAAACTTGATGCCTTGAGGAGTTCTTGAAGCTTGTGATAAAATGCTAACTGTATTTACCTATTTTGTTGCTAGCCTGAATTTCCTTTTCTCCTTGGGCAAAGTCATTTAAAGGTATGGTATTTGCAAGCAAATGCTTTTAAAAGTATAACCCTTGATTTCATGAATGCCCTACAGAAATATGATGTCCTACTGTACTTGATTACTGAAGCAAAACTAAATCTGCTTGTACAAAGTAATGGCACTATTTTATAATAGAGTGTTCTCTCTTTCACCAAGGAAGAACCTTGCAATCAGATGTGAAGGTTATAAAAGACGTAGTCTGCAACTCAGAAGTATCTTATTATCACCAATCAAGGTAATAATTAAAACCAGATTTCTGTAAGGAGGGGTTAGGCATTTAGAGGGTTTCACAAAGCACTGAACTTCATGCACATACTAAATGGTGCAAAGTACTTATACTTTATTAAAAGGATGCTGAAAGTGACTGAAACTAAGGTGTAATCTTGCATACATAAGTATCTTACTTGGATATGCTGTTTCCATGCAACAGAAAAAACTTACTTGCCTAGTCTCTCACACGTAGTAAGGATGGTTGGGTTTTTTGTTTCTTTCCCCCCCCCCCCCCCAGAATTGTTCACAAATACATTCAGGAGTAAGAAAATAAGATGAACACAACATCCTTTAAATGTTCAGAGTTCTAGTTCACTAAAAGCTCTTCAGCAAACTACAGTACGATTTCACATTTAAGATACATCAGGGTTTTTTTAACTTATTCTTGCAATTTTTTATTTACTCAGAAATCTGTCAAGTGAATTCAGTGGATTATCAGGCAAAACATGCACATCACAAAGCCCCTCTCACATAAAAAGACAATTGCAACCTCCATAGATCTCACACAGTCCTCACAAGAACAACTTAATCAAACCATGCTTCCACACCTAAATGTGTATTTCTCTCTATCCTGTACACCTTGTATGCTGCAAGGCATAGATGAGTAGCAGTCGATTGGCAATTGATTCTTTTTAGGCATAGAAAGCAAGAAACAATTAAGTTATGAATAAGACCCACAATACACTCTCTCTGCTTCACATACAAGCCCAATGCAACTTAAACTGTGAATAAATGGGAAGCAAGACATTCACTCATATTTCAGATTCACCACATTCCTCAATATTTTCTTAAATTAATGAAAAATTGTCCTTTTTTTGAAAATGAAAATGTTTAGAATGATAAACTATTTCCATATAGATAATCCACTGATTGTTCTGTAGCTCACCGACTTGATTCCCATTGCAACCTCATTTATTTTGGCATTGTTCTTACTTGACAGCAATTCACTACTGCCATTATTTGTAGACAGTTAAGTAGTTCTCTGTTAGGAAATTTCTCTCATTATTTTACTTTCAGTGTTTCTAAGGGTTTTTTCATACCTGTGTATTTGCTAGATGCGACTCCCTCTTTCTTGCTATGAATGAGGTATTTTTCAGTTCTTGTGAGCTTTCCAAAAAAGTTGCTGGGAAGTTGTCTCATCTGCAAGGTGAGGGAGAGATGCGCTGTATAAAAACATTTTTTATACTTGTACACGTAAATAAGTGATTTCATTTTGAACAAAGCAGAGAAAATTAATCTCAGAACCACAGTACCGGAGGGAACCTCCAGCAGCTTCCAGCTGCACTATTTCCACTGTTTTTCTCCACTTTCTTTATTCTCTCCTCTAGGGCCTTCTTCATTTATTCTTATTGTTTCTAACTCTTGCTGTGGTTTAACCCCAGCCTGCAACTAAGAACCACGCAGCCGCTCACTCACTTCCCCCCCACCCGGTGGGATGGGGGAGAGAATCAGAAAAAAGGTAAAGCTCGTGGGTTGAGACAAGAAGAGTTTAATAGAACACAAAGGAAGAAACTAACAACGACACTAATAACAACAGTAAAGTGACAATAATAATAAAAGTATTGGAATACACAACACAAGTAATTGCTCACGACTTGCCAACTGATGCCCAGTTAGTTCCCAAGCAGCTATCCCCTGCTAGGTCAACTCCCCCAGTTTAAATACTGGGCATGATGTCCCATGGCATGGAATACCCCTGTGGCCAGTCTGGGTCAGCTGTCCTGGCTGGGCAGGAGAAGCTGGAAAAGTCCTTGACTGAGTCTAAACACGACCGAGCAACAACTGAAAACATCAGGGTGTTATCAACATTCTTCTCATTCTGAACCCAAAACACAGCGCTGTACCAGCTACTAGGAAGACAATTAACTCCATCCCAGCCAAAACCAGGACAATCCTTCATTCTTCTTCAAAAATTTCCACACACACCTTTTATGGCCACTGATCCTCCCCTGCCCCTTTCCGCTTCACCTTCTTTCCAGCATCTCACGTTTTGTGCCCACGGAGCACGTTGCCATCACCTCTCCACCCCGGAGAGCACACTCCGATTTCCAAGTACCTTTACTAATGAATGCAAATTAGAGATAACAAGATGACACACACACAGACTTTAGCAGAGCCATACATTTAAACACAGTCATAACATTGAGCCTGTGCCACAGCAGATTCTTACTCAGGAAAGAAATTCAAGTGTTGAGTTGAACCGCAGCCTAAGCCTCTATAGGGTCTGCAATTCTCTCCATGCCTTTTCCGTTCTATCCCCCTCTTAACCCAGCCTGCCTTCGTACGACAAGGTATAAGGTCACATAGCCTTTAGAGCATGATATCAAACTCTTACACAAGTAAGTGCCGTGTCATTTGATTTCAGTGGAGCTCCTCCAGGGTAAAGTAAAGCATTAGCAAGTCCTTGCAGAATTTGGAAGATGGCCAGCTGCTGAGGTCACAGAGATACTTCTCCTCATAACCTTCTTTTACACGTTAAGTGCTGTGCGTTTCATATAACAACATATTTATACCAGTCTTTGATCATTTATCTCGTTCGGGCTCCTATAATTTTCAACTTAGCCACTTCATTCTTCACTACGCACGGCCTCATTTAATTTACTTCTATCTGCAGATGAGAAATTAGACAGGCCCAGAATAGATCAAACAGAGTACTGAATTGGGGTCATTATCCACAACGATCCCAAGACGGTCTGCCTTAGCTTGTCAGCGAAAGTTCACTTGCAATGTTTCCCTCGCCCTAGAAAGGGAGATACGGAAGACTAATAACTTTGATTAGCCCAGCTGACATAGCCAGAAAGCTTGAAAAGATTCAAAGCATAACCTTGAGAGTTTCTTGAAGACTCATATGCCTGAAGGCTCACACCTCTCCTTTTTCTCATGAGAGTGTGTCAGAAAAGTTTTTTTCCAAATCAGCCGCCTTATCTACTATTCTAAAGAACACTACCTGGAAGTGCTGATTTGCCAGGGTCTCTTCATAGCAGCCATTTCATCTAAGCACCTGAACATGTTTAGCTTCAAGCAGACTGATCCCAGTCACCTGGTTTAAATTAACAATATGCTTAAATACTTCAGTGGACCAATGCTAGAGTTGCTTATATATATCTTTACAAACAAACAAACACACACCACCTTTTTCTAAGTACAACTCTAGAACACAGGCCAGCTTTCCTGCTGTTAATCTGCTTTTATTATCCAAATTCATTTTTCATACTTTGATTTGAAGGTGCTCAATTTCAAATTAATACAGGATATCACATCATCTTCCTGAACTAGTTTTTGTGTCTCACTTTACTCAACATCCAACAAACAGAAAATACACAGTCCCTGCTTTTGTTTGCTACTGACATTTGCATACAATCACTAAGGAAAGGCTATATATTCCATCTGGTTGATTTTTAAAGTTTGTCTATAGCATAAAGGACTAAGATATTCTTTTCACATTTTGATTTGCAAATAGATCCCGAAACAGGACGTTGAGAATCTAAGAGAAACACTGAAGTTTAAGCATTATTCTTTTAAAAGATAAATTCAAGGCCTTCTCTTATCCTGTCACTACTACCAAAAAGATTCAAATCGAGTATACAATAGCATCCCAGCATTCAGGCTTATAGCACAAAAAAGTAAGTCTTGGCAAGCAATAGCTCAGACATACTTCATGTATTGCAATCATGAAGCCTATTACAGACATAGAATCACAGAATGGCTTGGGCTGGAAGGGCCCCTCAAAGGACATCAAGTCCAACCCCCCTGCGGTGAGCAGGGACCCCTTCAACTAGATCAGGTTGCTCAGAG
>JAVKLA010000030.1:17105406-17124981 GCA_034782735.1 Sagittarius serpentarius | reverse complement strand
AGCAACTTTTAAAGAAGCCACCCCTGTGGCCCCCCCCACTACCAAAACCTTGCCACGTAAACCCATTACAGTAATATACGTTTGTCTACCTTCAAAATTATTTGCCTGTAGCATTGTTTTCAGAATAATATTCACTGCTGCTTTGCTGGTGTGAAGAATGCAATGTTATATTCTGGGTCATCTTTCAGCTCTTGATTATTGTCCGTTGAAAAGTCTACATCTGAAGATGCCTTTTGTGTAGTTCATGGAGCAGTAGCAGCACTGTAAAAACAGGTCTCTCACAGAATTTGTTTGGAACATGTATTTGTTTGGCCAAAAACAATTGCTGGGAGGAGGTAGCATGTATGCCCTCTTTAGAATGGCGCTGAAGGTTTGGGGTTTTTCTGATTCAAACCTAGTAAGACTGAAGTAAATTCAGCGATGGATGTTTTACAGTATTTCTGATTGTGGGAATAAAGAACGTGAATGCTTCTTTCTGTTTGTAGAAAAATTGTCGCAAGCCTTAATAAAGGAAAAGGGTGGCTGCAGTTTCTAGAATTTATCCTTCATGCCTTTATTTCTGTTAGTAACTCTGCTTGTTCATATTGATTTTCATGTGGTTCAAACTTTGTAAGTACAATAGCAGTGCCCTGCCATGTTACTTCTGTGGATTAGAAGAGCGAGCTCTAAACAAAGTTTATGTGACAGTCTGCTCCTTTTAAACTCCCACTCAAACTTTATCTAATGTTGTGTAGACACGTACATTAGCAGATGAATCTTTTCCTAAAAGTACTAACTTCTTTCCTCTATAAAGGTCAGAGGATGCTGAGTCAGATGCAGACCTCTCTGCCTTTGCCCAGGTGAATCACACCTAAGCACGTGCTGTAAATCCTAGCAAAAGTTAATTACAACTAGCATGATTGATGTCTATATTCTAAATTGCTTTATTAAGTGGATGTTACCAGTAAATAATTTTTAAATAGTACAGTGGACAAAACTCCTGTGAAGGATGGTATGTTTCGCCTGACAGCATTCAAGCTTCTGCTGGCTACATCACTTGTCAGGAAACTTAAATTTGCTATAAAGGCCTCCACTTTCATATCTTAATATTCTTAAACATCTGCTAATTGAAAAAGTGTGAACACTTTCTTTATAGTCTGACTTGAAGTTGGGCTGCACAGATGTGGTACGTTTGTGGAAGAAAGTAATCTCTATTGAACCAGAATAAGACAGAGAAGAGCAGGATCCAAGGCTTGCATCTAGGAGTATCTTCACTGTTTTAATGGACTTGGGAACGCCTTAACTGCTCTGCAATCTCATATACAAGGTTTCTTCAGCTGAGCTGCCTGTTGCAGTTAGGCCTGACTAGTTGAAAAGCAGTGGGCTCACAGTGAACGTTACTACTGAGTTAGGGTTGAACTTGCAGAAAAGTGTGTGTACCTAACTCTTACCGTGTGGTTAAGGCTCTTGCTACGGTGCAAAGAAACATACTAGGTGAAATAGCCTTTTCGTTACGGGATATGGCCTGTGCTGCTGAAACATAATCACATTGTATACATAAAATCGTATTTTGCTAATATTTCATATATTTGAAATGCTGACAATTCTTTGATAGCTGACAGCTCATTCTGAACAAAGGGAGGCTGTCAAACGTACTGCATGTCTGCAGAGTGCTTAGCAGATGTGTATGTACTATTGAAAACTTTTCCCACCTATAAATGTTTTCTTTCCAGATATAATAAAGGAGCAAAATCGAGAGTTAAGAGGTACACAGAGGGCTATAACCAGAGATAGAGCAGCACTTGAAAAACAGGAAAAACAACTGGTAAGTAGAGCAGGGAACTTTATTTTACTCTTTAAAAACAAAGATACACCCCCAATATAACAGAGAACTTGCAAAGCGCTAAGGATACAATTCAGTGTATAATAATTGAACGCTAAAAAAGTTGTCTTTCCCTTTTTGACTTTTCAGTTAGTAAAATTGTGTCAGAAAAAATGTACTATCTAAAAGTGATTCTCAGTCTTTAAATAGGAAAAGCCTGAAACAGTGTGTTTAGATAAAATAACGGCATTCATTTTTCCCTTCCATTCTTAGCATTCTCTATCCTTCAGAATGTTTTTTCTAACAGGCTTGTAAATCAGTGGTCTTGTGGTAGAGAAAGTAAAAGAAATGTCAGCGCTATCATACGTTACCATGACTCTCCAGTGGGACAGAGTACTTGAAAAACCATAGGGTATCATGAATACCCCATAGGGTTGTTATTTTCATTAATATAGAACTTCCCTACACCTAGCTAATAATAGTAAAACTATCTGCCTAAATTAAGATCTATTTAAAACTTAGTGTGTGTGAGCTATCAAGTGTTCAGTGAGCGGATGCTGCACCTGTGTGGCAGTATAATTGGATAAATGGATGTGACAGATGGTGGGGTTTGATGCATGAAGACATGCTCTGACTGTGGGAAAAGCTATGCGAATCCAGCCGCTCTTTCAGTAGCCAGTGAGGAGGTGTTTCATGGCAGCAGGTCGCACGAATACCAAGAGCTGGGAATAATAAACTAAAAGAGGTCAGAGAAATTGTTTCTGGAAGCCTTGAACATGGAAGATATAATAGGTTACTCATAGGTAAGGCATATTTCAGTATGAAATAGTTTGACTCTGTAAATAACTGTAATTTTCGTGAATACTCAGGTTGAAGTTTTGATTACTTACTACAGTAAATTGTTTCAGAAATGCTGGACTTCTGAGGAGAATAAGAAAGGAGAAGTGAAATACATGTTTGTAAGAGTTAAAATTTGCTACTAGGGTGAGAGAATCAGTGGACAATAAATACTAATTTTCAGAGTCAGATCAGGTGAAAAAGGACCAAGGGCTCATTAGTCAATCTCAGAACATTTTGTTAAAGTCAGAAAGACTTTTCTTTTCCTTAACTATGAGGTACTACTCTGAGAAAACCTACTCTTATTAATTCCGTGTACAAAAATACCTTAAAGTATGCAGACAGTTCTGTTTCAGTTCAGTAACCTCATATGACTATATGAATTTTGATTATTTTTTCCAGAACAACATAACTGACTATAATAAGCTTGCCCCAAACCTCTCAAAAGCAAATAATGTATTGCAGCTCTATATCCAAATTCTTCTTAATTAAGAACAAAATCATCTATATATAGGGTTTGATTTCTGCAACCAGATTATCTGCAATGATTTAGCAATGGTTGGTGTAGGCTTGCATTTTGCTTTGAAAATCAGGTTACAAATGCCACTTAGGTATTTCATCTCAGTGAGAAAATTCCTATTTTCAAATGTTTGCTGTTAATACTAGGGCGCAAACTCGTGTTTGCTAGTGTGCAAACTAATCCCTCCTATTGTCGTGGTTTAACCCCAGCCAGCAGCTAAGCACCAGCTGTGTCCCCTCCCAACTCTCTTGTGCCCCTCCAGCCTTCTTGCTGGCTGGGCAGGAGAAGCTGAAAAGTCCTTGACTGAGTCTAAACACAACTTAGCAACAACTGAAAACATCAGGGTGTTATCAACATTCTTCTCATACTAAACCCAAAACACCAGCTACTAGGAAGACAATTAACTCTATCCCAGCCGAAACCAGGGCACCTATCCTTCGCAATACCTGAGGTATGAAAAAAGGAGACACATTCTGGGCATGCTATAGGTATTTATTTTTGTGGTCTCTGTGAGCTACTTACAAAGAGGCAACTTTACATAGATTTCAGGCCTCTAACGTTTGAACAGTCTCATGCTCCCTATTTGCCGATCTGTACCTTCTTGGACTAAAAATAGCATGTATGACACAGCCTTTCAGAAATTATAGATTTAGAGAGAAGATCTTGTGCCAGTGCCATCTCTACAGTGAACTTAATCATGATCTTTCCTAGTAGTAAAGCTAATGCAGTGGGTCAGTTTACACTTGCCTTTAAACGTAACTGTTTTGCATATCCTGGTGACCAGTATTTACCTTTTCAAAGCAACATATCTTCTTTTAAGTGCAGTTTTCTGGACTACCAGTGTATATAAAGTGAAGCAGCTGTATTCGTGTAGCAGGTATATTCTCCTGAAGAATCACAGGAGAAAGCTGGTCCTTAAAGGCTGCTTTTACTTGATGATAAAAATAAAAATGTACAATTGGACATACACAAAGAACTGAGATACTACAGCAAGCTCTCCTTAAAAAGGCTGTAAAGGAAAAATAAGTTGAAAAGTTTACATTACCAAGTCACAAATCAGAAGGCATACTTCGAAAAATTCCAGCTGACAGCATTATTTGTGCCAAACTTCCCTGGTGTCTCTGGGCTAAATAGTTTGCTCTTTCTCCTTGAATTGATAGATAGGGGTTTGGGCTTTTTTTTGTAAGCCAGAAGCGTCTTCAGGGTTAAGCCCATGTTGTTGTAGACAAATTATACCGCTTTTATTATGTGCTAAGTTAAATCCAGCTAAATTATGTGGGCAAACAGCCTATGATTACTGCTCACCTAACTTTATCTACTTCTTCCCCTAAAAGATTATGAGATTCTCTGGAGGCTGAAAAAGTGTTAAAAAGAACCTGTGAACTCCCCAGTTCTTCCATGGGTGTGATGTGGCTTGATTGCCTGTGAATGCAAGAAATCAAAGATGATTAGAGTCATGGCACTAATAGCTGGCTGGCCATAATAATTTCTTCAATTTTAGGTTGGGCATTACTCCCTATCCAGATATGGAATTTAATGTGCACTTATGAGTGAATGTGACATTATGCAGAAGTTGAAGTCTTTTGGGGAACTGTGTGCTACCATACTATAATTCAGTTTTGTTGTGTTTTTTTCTTCCGATCAAATCATAACAGCATTGCATTTATTCTGCTAAATAGCCTGGGCAGAAAAGCAAGGAAGACTATTTGTATAACTTTAAATGTCTTAAAATAAAAATCGAGAGGATATTTAACTTTTGGAATTTAATTATTGGTGTTAAGGCTTAATTATAGTCTTTGTTTGAATGAAAATTCTGTAGAATTAATCTTATACCTTTTTTAACAGGAATTGGAAATAAAGAAAATGGCTAAGACGGGTAACAAAGAAGCCTGTAAAGTGCTAGCAAAACAGCTTGTACAACTGCGGAAGCAGAAAAATCGAACATACGCTGTTAGCTCTAAAGTCACTTCTATGTCGACTCAAACAAAGGTCATGAACTCTCAGATGAAGATGGCAGGAGCTATGTCAACTACAGCAAAAGTAAGGCGTTACAAGCTATTCCTTTAACAATAAAATGCAGCATATGGTTGCAAAAGTTAAGTTGTGTTATTTTGTATAAGATAATTGAAGGGATAAAACTTAATACCCAAAATGGTGTTGAGGATATAGTAGGGAAATGTAATTTGATTCATATGGTGAAATTTTTGTCTAGTCAATCCAGCCAGTTAGCAGCTAACTAAGCATATTTTCTTGGGCTAGTCATCTGTGAAATGTTTGCCTGATAAAAAACCCAAAACTTTAACATCAGTGGAAGAACTCTTTTAGTACATCAAAAAAGCCCAAACCATGCCGCTACAGTGTCTTGCCTGTATATCTTGTCACAAGCAGTTTTTATTGGGAAAAAGTAGGGCATGCTTCATCTGGAAACCAAGGCAGTGTGTCACAGTAGCTTTACGGCTTGTGCAAAAAGTAGGTTATTGCTTTGGATCTTAAGTTCCTAAGGAAATCTAATCTGGAATTCCCTGTCATTCTCACTCTCGGTGCTCTAAGGAAACAGTATTGCATTAAGTTTTCTCACAAATCTCATCTCATTAAGAGAGTTTGAAAAATCTCAGAGCTAGTTGTGAACTTTCCCATATTTCCCTGAATGGATAAATAGGGAGTTTGCTTTTGCAAGGAGGATTGTTGAGCTTGAGGTGTAGGAAACAGAATTAGCGTGCATCATTGTAGACAAGTTGTGCTTTTATCACAGCGCAAGTTACATCCAGTTACGTGCCAGTTAAACACAGTAATGCCGTGCAACTTAGCACAGAAAGTGATGACGGCTAAGGCTTTGCTGTCAGGTGTCTTTTAGAAGTGGTATGTTGGCCGGTATCAGCCGTTCAGTGGTACGAAGTTGTGGCTCTGTAGCAAACTTTCCATGCTCCATGACTAACCCACAAAGGGCGGGGGCTTGTCTGAGTGTACAACCGATCCAGTTAAACAGCTTGCTTAGTATTCCTACAACAGTGTTGCATGTGAACAAGTTGGTCTTGCTTTTTAATTATTACATGGATGACTTGTTTATATCTATGAGACAGCTTAGATTAAATTTCTCAAAACCAAAGGGTCAGTAGACTAATTATTAAGGTAAGTCAGTAGAAAAACCAAAAATATTAAAAAAATAAGTTAACCAGCAGCCGGAAAAGTGCTATTTTTTGAAACACGGCAGGTATGTCTATGGACTAGTTTGTGTAACATTGTTGGAGGGGAAGATGTTAAATTCTTTTGGTCATTTGTAAAGTGAGTATTTTGCCTTATCAACATGGGAAGCTTAAAAAAGAAAAGTACTTAGTCATTCATTTTGAAGCTTATAAACTATTCCTAATCTCATACAACCATCAATGAAAAATGTATGGAATCAGTTGCCTCAACAAGCAAGACAAATACATGAATGCGAAGCTTTCAAAGTGTTTTCTACATGCTTCTTAGCACGTCTGGCACTAATTTTGGATGTAGTTAAGTCCAGTTTATAACTACCTGTTTCTTTTAATCACGCATCTATCTGACCCTTATTTTCTGAAGATATATAAACTCTGTATCAGTTTAGTGCAAGTATTTTTGATGTCTAACTCTTGTAAAAGAATTGTAAAAAACCAACACCCTCTAAGTCCAGAACAACTTTTTAAATTCAAATAATGTGACTGTGAACACAGTCTTTGAAATTCAAGTAACATTAGAAGCATAATACATTATCACTTTAAACAAACTCAGACATGAAGGCAGAGGAGCTTCTATGGAGCCAGTAGCAGCTGTAGTAGCTTGATAGCATCCCTTTTAATTAACCAACTCTTTCATCTTCTCAAAGACAGTTAGACTTTACGTTTCAATTGCTCATGTCTATATTTAGGTTTTGAGGTCCCACGAGAGATACAGTAGCTTGCTTCTTAGGAAAGAATAAAGTATTAAATACTTGTGCCTGCAAAGGCAGTGCTACATACTTGCAGTAAAAGAAGTGAAGTTTATTACACTGTGACAGATCTCTACCCATTACAAAAAGGTTCACCCTAAGCTAATATCTACTTCCTGAATGCTTCGATATTTGCTTTTGAGAGTAAAGTCATTTTTCCATTAAGTTATAACAAACCCAGTTGCAATTTAAGGCCTGTCCTCTAGTGGTGGTTCAAATAAATGTTCCCTACTGAATAAAAAAAACCTGCGGCCGTTTACCTCTTTAAAGTCTAGAGCCTGTAAGTTAGGAAATACTGTCCCATTCTCTTCATTTACATCAGACAGATTTTTCATAATATAAGGCCAGGAGAATGACGTGGTGCAAGAAAGACACGTACATTTAAAAGCATATCTATTAGGGTAGTAGATAGCAATGTTTCTTACTAGGTGCAGACTGTACTATGGATCTGTTGTGTTTCCACAGTTCTCACAGGATGTAAAAGAGACAAGGAAAGTGAAATTTGGACTGAAGAGTTTTTTATTAGAAAAGTCTTATTCCTTCTTAATGTATACATTGCTATTTACTAATGTCTCATTGTATGATGAAGGGTTTTTTCAATATTAATAGACAATGCAAGCAGTTAATAAGAAAATGGATCCACAAAAGACACTACAAACTATGCAGAATTTCCAGAAGGAAAACATGAAGATGGAAATGACTGAAGAAATGAGTAAGTCCTGCACTGCAGGGAACAGCTAGCTGCAGCCCCCAGTGCTCTTGGAAGGGTAGAACCAGTCTAGAAATACTGATGCTTGAAATTTTATTTCTCCAATGAGACTGACAGCAAAAATGAAGAGCAAACAAAACAATGCATGTCTGAGCTGGGGGGGGGGGGGCCTGAGCCTTAGGCTTTTTAGTAGATCTAGATAATAAATCTAAAATCTGTTCCTTCCCATCTGCATGCTAAACACCCATCATACTTCTAGAAAGAACATACTGGAAGGGAAGAGGGTTTGAGACCAGTTCAAAACCTTGTTGGCATAACTGGTAGGGGAACTTGAAAAATTGCCCTTTCTGTAGCTGATAGTCCTGCATGTGCTTTTTCTTCTGGGGCTGGACACTTAATTTAGATACTACTGATAGCCTCAGCTTTATGTACACGGTGGTATGGCATGGTTTTGTCTCCCTTTTTTATTTTAAGCCACAAACATCTTGGGGGGTGGCAAGTTTCTTGTTCCTGATTGCATCTGTCCACTGTCAACTAGGTAATACCAAACTTTTGGTGTTGCTCACACAGTCTCCTTCCTATCCTAATCCCTGCAACTGCGTTGGCCGTAGTAAGTAGAATGGACACAAACCAGTATTGTTGAGCAAGATGTGAACACCTCAACTGCACAGAACTGTATTGCTGCAATTCAGAAATTAGCTGAGTAGTTAACAATTTTGCAGCTTACTTGGAGGAGGAACAGGAAAGGGATTTTTATGAAACTGTAGAGGATGTTTTTAAGAAATGTTGAAACCTAGTAGAGGGGGAGATAGTTCAGTTGCTCTATTTTGGTGAAACTAAATATTTTTATAAAAGCAGTCATGCCTTACCCTGTTGCTGCTCTAGCTGTGCTCACAGGCTTTGCAAGGCAGAGGTAAGAAAGCCTCTCCAATATACAGGTCCTTTCTGTTGGTATCTTACACAGTGGTATTACCACTACATTCTAGGAGGGTAGAAAGGTAGTACTAGGTCATTTTAGTAACCTTTTTTCTTAATGCAGTGTTGATTTTTTTTTTTTCTTCTAAGTTAATGACACACTGGATGATATTTTTGATGCTTCTGATGAAGAGGAAGAAAGCCAAGATATTGTTAACCAAGTGCTTGATGAGATAGGAATTGAAATCTCTGGAAAGGTATGGCTACTTTTACCCAGTTCATGTGCTTCTTCCCCTTAATTGCCTTTTTTAAAATAGTTTATTCTAGCAGCCTTTATTTTGCAGTCTTATTCTAGAAGTCACCTGTCATAACATGTATTATTTTGACTGAAGAAAACTTTTGTCTTCTTCTAGATGGCCAAAGCTCCATCAGCGGCCAGAGGCTTACCATCTGCATCAACATCAAAAGCTGCTACCATATCAGATGAAGAGATTGAACGACAGCTCAAAGCTTTGGGAGTTGATTAGCTCGATGGCAATATACAGTCTGCCTTCTAATTATTCAGCTGCAGACATGCAAGAAGTGCAAATACTCTTTCAATGCAACTGATGTCTAGGAAAACTCTGAAGCTTCAGAAATGACAGCTTGAAGTGATTCTGGGGGAAGGAGAAGGGGAGAATATTTTGAATCAGTTTACGGGGAGAAGTATACTCGGTGTGTCCATTGTGTAGAGTCTTTTTGAGCACTGGACCAATGAGGGCCGTAGTTCTAATGATAAATTAATTTATACCTGATCTGAATCTGTCCTCTGAATTCAAAGTTTTCTTCTATCTCAGTTCCTGATCTATCTTTAGGATTGGCTATTCTGTGGCTGATGGTGATGCCTCCTAGGACAGCACCTATATAATAAATATCATTTTTATAAAACTACCGCTATAGAAAAATTCTTAGTCTGTCATCTTAGCACAAATTAAACTTCACCTTTGCTCTTAGTTGGAAACTATTTTCTTTTGATGAGAAATAGCCTTGAAAGTCTAGCAAATTTAGGCAGAAAGAAAAAGCATTTGATGTACTACTTTCAAATTCCTGTAGTAACTTTGAGTTGATTAAATAATAGCTGTTTATTCTTTTTACCAAAAGGGAAGGATATAGTCCTTGTGCAGTTAATTTTACTGGAAGAGGATTTAAATTTGTTAGTGAACTTTGTTGCATGAAAGGCACTGATTGAACTCTATCGTACTGTAACATAGCTGGTTTCAACAGAATTGCTGTGCCTTTATGTATATAAAACTTGTACCTTTGTGATTTTTTTTCATAATGAGTCTTTGAAAGGTAAGTAAACTTGTAATTAAGATGGTTTCACAAAAATGGCGAGACCTCTGTGTACACTTGATGGGACTCTGCTGAAAATCAGAAATGCACTTGTTCCGAAATGCAACTTGCGCACTTGCAAAAAGGACGTTTGCCTGAAACAACATTTGTATATATTTTACAGTATTTCTTAATAGAAGATAACTGTGCATAATTGTATTGTTTACTAAGATGCAATTGATCACATTGATAAGCTAAATCTAAATTTTAGTTTTGAGAATAATTTTGGGTGATACTTGATAATTACTTGTCTAAACACTATAATAAAAGTGTTCTGGTTCTGTGAAGGTTTTCTATGGTCTCTGAACCGCATCAGCATGATTCTAGCTTTAAGTGGAACACATTGGGCTAACGAAATAAGAACTGTTGATATTTTAAACAGATGACAAACTCTGAGAATGCAGTTCCCAGTTGTGACTTCCCAGATGGTGTGAAGTTCCTCAGCCTGTAACTCTGCTGGAGATTATTTGCCCCTCAGTTGTGCTGACTTAGTGGGGCAGTTCATTGAACAGAAAAAACAAAATCATCTTGGCTTTGACAAGAGAAAAGCAAAATACCTCCCTCCCAAGAGTGAAACCAGGATAACTGTGGGGGGGACAAACTTCATAAAGAGACTTTGCTGCTAGAGAAAATGTAGCAGGCAACCATAACCTCTAT
This sequence comes from Sagittarius serpentarius, assembly GCA_034782735.1. Classification (NCBI taxonomy): domain Eukaryota; kingdom Metazoa; phylum Chordata; class Aves; order Accipitriformes; family Sagittariidae; genus Sagittarius; species Sagittarius serpentarius. Next base: position 17,114,222 of record JAVKLA010000030.1, on the reverse strand, counting down.
GAATCTACTGTTGTCACACCATCGGCTTTTTTAGGATTGAGGTCAGCAGAGAAAAAAACAAACATAGGTGAGCCTTCATCTGGTTTTTGGCATAGAAATGCAGGTGTTCTTTCTCTTTGAAGGAAGTAATGGACAAACTATGAATCTGTGAGGTAGTGGGTAGGAACGTGTAAGTAAGTTTATATATTGCATATATCCGATATGAGGTAAATTTTCTTCCTTTTTTTTTTCTTTTTTTACAAGTTATTTTGTAAAATCTAATAAAAGGCTTTTTATTTCACAATGACTTTGTCCTCTGTAGGGTTAGTCTTATACATCGGTCTCTTAGTGGTCTTTCTTTGGACTCCTGTTAGCTGTGATAACTTTTCCTTTGACCAGAGCTATAAAGCAGCATAATATTTGTTGTAGTTGCTTGTGGGCCTTTGACTTAAACTCAACATTCAGTAGAGACTCAAGTTTGCATTCCCTTCTGTTTGTAGCTGTGCCCAAGTACTGCTCTTAGGCATTGAAAGAGGAACCATAATGTGAAATTATTTAGGTATAAATTGTTACTGATTAATTGTATTTTGGTTGAGCACCGAGGCTTATGTCCTTTCTGAATGAAGTGTGCACTTTATCCATCAAAATCAGGTGTAACTTTATTATGAGTTCTTTCCTCTATTTATGGGGTCTTGGATGAACAGGAATAAAGGCATTGCATTTTGGTGTCAGTAAGACTGCTGAACTAGGGCTACTGTCTATCCAGTGTTTCTGTTAACACTTACCTTTTAAGTCCTGCAGCTCTAATCTGTATAAAAATCTTTCAGTAGTAGAGTGGGAAGTGTTGTAGGTTTGCAGGCTTGCTTATATTTGTTTCAATCACAGTTAATATAGCTGTCTAAAACAAAATTGCATCCCCTACTTAAAAACAAATTCCTTTTAAATCACTCTTAGCAGATTAAAAAAAAACAAAACAAACAACCAAAAACCACTCAATCCTTAAACTCCTTTATCCTTGCTGACACCTTAGTAGCAACTGAATCTGAAATTCCTCGATCCAAGAACAACAATGCAATTGTGCACACACCTTAGAAAGGCTCTACTTGGGCAGACCAAGGTCCATCTCACCCAGAAATCCTACCCCACAAGTGCCCATAAGCAATGCCCAGGAAAACAGTAACAAGATAAATGTAGATGACACTTCCTCCCCTAATACTTTTCCAACCTCTAAATATTTTCAATTTAGAGCACTTCCAGAGCCATATGTTAAGTTCCTCTATATACAACAGCTTTGAGTGGCTTTCTCATCTGTGAACTGTGAACTCATCCATAGAAATAAACTTCTGGCACCCACATTTTTTAGTAGAGGAGTTGCACAGATTTTCCCCCACCACATTAAGAACCACCACTTTTGGTTTTTCCTTAAGTGTTTTTCCAGCTTCACATGTTTGCTCCTAGTTCTCACATTAGGCAAGAAGGTGAACGTCCTGCCTCCATCCAGCCTTCCAATAATTCAGTAGACCTCTATAGCATTCAATGCACACACATTAAATCTAGAAGAGAGACAGTAGCTTAAACAGTTATTTGTCTTACCTTTGATCATCAGCTTTGCCTGTATAGGGGCCTTTTCTAAGTCTGTTGTATCCTTCAGATGAGGGGGACAGAATGCTACACTGTACTTGAGAGACAGGTGAACCACAGATTTATACATCGTCCTAATGTCTTGCTTTGTCCTCTATTCTAGTTTTAACACCCTGCCTAAAGTTACCACAGGAAAAGTAAGAGAAAGAAAAAACCCCACAAACATCTCAAAGAAAAATAGTACAGCCCATGTTAGTCAAACACCCAACTAAACTCTTACTGGCAGATTTATAAAGCTACCCCTCAGAAGTCTTATCCAGCAGGTTTCCCCCAATCAAGAGTGATTGATGGCAATTACCCAGTGAGTAAGTTGTTGGTACAGAAAAAAAAATGAGTTGCCACTTTCTCTTAAGTCTAATTGGCTGCAGTTGCAGCACATTAAATTGATTTCATCCAGCTTTTTTTCTTTAAACAATTCTCTCTAATTTGTATTTCCACAGCTAGATGTGTTTACATGGTAGCTGCTTCCTCCTCTTAGCCTGTTGTCATTCTTTTGCAAGAAAATGGCATTATGTGTCACCTTTCATTTTATTTTGCTATGCTTCTACAATTAGCCTTCGCTTATGAGATTTTTTGTAAGGCTAGAAATGACAATGTTATGGTAAGTCAGCTCTTGAATTAACTATTACAGCATGCTAAAATGAATAAGCGCATCAGCATGATACCCAACTAAAAAAAACAGAAGTGTTTCCAAAACAGAACTACAAACCATTACCTGGAATGCCAAATGAGAATACTTTATTGGATGGGAGGGGGGGGTGGGAAGTACAGGCTTATAGCATTTCTAAGAAGCCTTTTATAATTAAGAAAATAATTTGGAATATAAATAAAATTTATATATATTGGATAGTAGTTTCAACATACATAACATTAGCTCATGTTACACGAAAGGTACGCAAATGCAGGCCACCACCTTCACTGAGTGCTAATCTTCTGGATTGTATTTATCCTGCATCGTCTTGGAAAGTTCATGATCTGTCGACACACATGCGGTGTAAAGGCTACAGCTTGGTCTGTGCTGTAGTGGGTGAGCTATGCTGGTGATGAGAACAGCCTGAAGAGAGTATATAGCACAGCTTCTCCCCTTTGAGTTATTAAATTGAAGTTCTCTTCTAAATCAAGGTTATAGCAATGCATTCATCCATAAAAATGTATTTTTTTTAATCCAGGAGCCTGATTTCCATAGCTGAATATGCCTGTGGTCACTGTAATAGGTACCAGAGATAATTTAACGTACACTAGAGAGAAAGAGCACTTAACTTGTACACACTGCTTCTAAGTGGTCTTGAACATTAAACTCCTCTTCCTTTCTGTGGGCCTATTATCTAGACATTTTCTAAATCATCAGGTCTGTTTTATGGAAAATTAACATGTATCTGGCCATTACTACTTGCATGTACTCAATTTCAGTCCTGGGAAAACAGTCAAAAAAACATATATGGTAATGGACTATTATAATAACAATGAGAAGGGCTGATGAGATGGCTGGATAATCTATCCCTGGTGAGTACTACAGTCATTAATTCAGTTTCTCAGTGCCTCTCTTCCTGATAGGTGGAGCTCTGGCACTGGGTTCTCTCCGCCCCAATTATCTCGCTAGGCTAGAGGATGACAAATAAGGGATTATTTTCAATTAGTGGCGTGTAAGAGTGGGAATGTGCAGTGCAATAAATGCTTTGTGTGGATACTTATTTCAGAGCGCAAGGGCCTTCTTTTTTTAGCTTAACACACCATCTCTGGTGTAAGTATGTCCACACATGGATTTAATCAGAAAAAAATACAATGCAGAGAAAGCCCAAAGCAATAAAATCCCTGATAATTCTCTAGTTTTTTTCCCTGCAGGTCACAAAGTCTTTAGGTAAGGTAAATTGTATCCCAATTTCTATAGCTAAGCCTATCCAAATCAAACTTTAAGGCATATAATAAATTAGCAAGAATTACCTTTGATAACAAGCTTAAAAAAAGTCACTTGTACTTGGCACCCATTTAAGGCACTCAAACGGTACACTGAGACAGAGCACACAGTAGAAACAGTGCTGACACCCCTGTACTGGTAAGGTTACTCTACCGTAAATAATGACAGGAATTATGGCACATTTCTAATGGCTTCACCCTGAACTTACACAAGAAATTTACCTGACATGATTCACTCGGAGGCGTACAGCTGTGGTGAGCGGGTAGCTGAGTTTGAGCCGTTCTTTGGAGAGGCAGGTCTTCAGCTAGCGTTCCTCTACCTGGCTCTCAGATCCTGTGGCAGTCCCACAAGATCCCACAGGTATATCCCACCCCTGGCCATAACTAGATACTCAGCAGTGTCACCGCTGCTTGTTTAAGGTTGCTTATTCACCTTCTCTTCTTTGAAGTGCTCATTTCTCACTGATGCTCAGTGTTCACTGCCGGAGAAGGGAGCCTGCCATGTGCCTAACGGCTTACAATCTCACAGAGGTTAGCACAGTTAGCTAGTTAGCACGGGGTTGGCGGGGTTGTAAAGCACATGCATGGACATGCAGAGGCAAAACACTTCCAATACTATAGCTGCTGATATCAAGCTTTGTAACCTTTCTTCACATACAATGTGAAGGCTTTGTTTCCTGATGCTTAGGGTACCTACCTGGGGTTCTCCATTAATCATTAAATGTGCTACAGATGCAGGAAAGGCACAGCGCAGGGAAACTGCAACTACTTCTGCAACTTGGAAAGCATTTCTAGTTGAATAATGCATAATAGGTTCCTTGCAGTTAAGCAGACACCTCCAACTCTTTAAATATATGCAGTAGCATTTAATTTGTTTCCAACCTTTTACATTAAACCCAGGTCTTCCACAACACGCTACATCTGAAGCTCACTAGCTTGTAAGAGAAACAAGTGGTTTACTGATTTTTCTTTTCTTTTTCTTTTTTTTTAAACAACATAGTATTTACAATATTTACAAAAAACCCAAAACAGAAATCCACATCTATACATGGAAAAACTTTACCGGCATTCGTGATGCTCCTTGATAATAGAACTAAAGGTATTCTGATGTAAACTTGTCTTCACTCTTTTTTCCCTTTGTCTTCTGTTGCAAAACCAAACTCTCACAACTTCTTTCTCAAGATTGAGCCCCTCAGCCATCCTCATAATTTCCTGAGAAGAAGGCTTACTTTGTTCTCCAAAGTGTCTCTCCAGGGCTTCTTTGGCAGCGATACTGGACAAAGGGATAAAATGTCACATTCAAAAACTTTTCTGACACATTCAGGCTTTCACCACTACTTCAGGAGAAGGGTCAAGTAAGAGCACAGAAGGTAGCGACTTGGTTTGTTTCCTCTTTTTCTATGTAAAGGAAACGCACAGAACTTAAAGTACACTGTATTCCTTTGCTGCCATGAGCAGCATAACATCATGCAGAATTTCAGCACAGAGTAATTTAAAGGCAAAACCAGCATCAAGTTCAGTGCAGTTTCAGTGGCAATCATGAAATGTTTGCACTTCTTGATGTTCTTGAGGAGCTACAGCTACTAGTTAGATATGAATGGGATCACAGGAATTGGAACAAGCCTGACCACCCATTCTGCCCGTTACAGCAGTGTCAGGGGGGTTCAGCAAATGCTCATCAGTGGGGTTACCTGGTTGTGTCACACCATTTGGGTTTCCAAAGGGGAAGCGCTCCACCAGTCACAACTGGGGAAATGCAGTATGTTGTTTCAAGTTCTGCATTTCATTTTGTTATGGAGAGGGCACTAGTATTTCTAGAAATCACAGAGATTATGGCAATCATCACATTTTCTAAAAGTCTGCCTTAATCTATTCCTCACAATCAGCAATGACCAAAGTTGAGTGGTTCAATAAACATAATAAGTTGACTCCTATCTTTCCTTATTGTCAGACAAAATTTCCTTCGCGTTTGTGTTACATATTCTCAGAAAACAGAGAGTATCTGCAACATGCTTGTGTGCCAACAGGATGCATCCAAACTGGCTTCAACAGTAGCTGTAATTTCTTTGGACACAAGAGGGCACTTCATGCATTATTCTGGAAAGGTGCAGCTATTTCTCTTATGGAAATATATAAAGTATCTGCTGGAGTTCTAGTCATTTCATTAATTCATCTGTAAAATGTTGTTAGTCTTTCTTTTATAGGTCTGTTTTGCAGTCTTTAGTAACATTACCAAAACTACCTAATTAATAACATGATGTTCTGCACACACAGAAGTATAGAAACATCGTTAATTTTGACTAACAGTTTCTTAGGCTTTCTAACCAAAGTAGAAAATAAAATAGCTTCCACAAAGTCAAATTAAGTAGTTTTTGCTCAGGGTATGACTAACCTAACTGGGTTAGTGGGACTTTTGTTTTACCTCTAGCTTGCCTTCAAACCTCCGTTAAGAATTGCTAAAAGTAAGGCTGCAGTTCAGATAAAGTCCTGATTAGTTTGAGGTCTTCAAACTGAGGTCCTATATGCATTCAAAGGAACAATTCATATTTTCTTACTATATGGGATTTGGTCCCGAATTTCACCTCAGTTATCTGTGCCCTTGACAACCTGCCATATTTGATACTCCCAGTTCAGTGGGGTTAGATGTAAAAGCAGAACTAACTAAAAAATGCTTAATATGAGGACTGATTTCCTCAATAGCTGTTAAAAAACAACACCAAACCCCACAATGTTAGATGAGCAGGCTTCAGTGAGCTCCTCTAGCCGGGAGAAAACACCTAGAACAGAGATGCTCTCAACTCACAGCTCTCACACAGGCCATACCACATAAACTGGGCAAGGTCTTGGCACGGCTGCTCAAGTCCTTACTGACTTGTAGAGAAGCTGAGAGGAGAAACTGGCCTCCCAAGAGTAAAGCTTCATCCCTTATGAAGTGCTGTGATTAGCAAACGAGCTATGAAGCATCTCCTATCCCCAGTTCACTCCTAATTGAGAAGCATCCCCTCAGAGGAATACTTAATTCAAAAGTCCGCGAGAAATCACATCTTCATTTTATTCCTTATATCAAAGGCAATATGGCTCAAAAAACAATCTCAAGTTGAATGTGAGAGGAGAAGGTACATATTGTGGCTGTGGGACTATAAAGCATCTTATGTCTTTGGGAGGTGGCACTGCACACCGGGAAGGATCCCTGTTCAAAGAACAGGCAATTCACTGTAACGGGTAGGGCCTGACAGCACCAGGGTTGTGCCCAGAGACAGCCAAATTCCCTTCCTGCAGAAGAATATTACAGCTCCTTGGAGGTCCCCTTGAGTGAATTCTTCTTCACCAAAGGTTGTGAGAGTCTGGGGCATCTAAAGAAGAAGGAAATACCCCATGTTCTCATTTTGCCTATTTGGTATTTGGTTTTGTAATATGATTTATCAGCCTACTTGATTTCCATGTGGAGTTGAAGCTAGATAGATGGTAGATGTTGGCCACCAGAGGTGTGAGAAACCGGAGAAGGAGGTTCCCAGAACAACTCTTTTTTTTTTCCCCTTTAGCTCATTAAAGTGTTTCTTTGGGAACTCCAAAGAATCCAGTGACAGAGGACAGGGACAGGGATGCAATATTACGTGTAAAATCTTGCCCTCAAACTTCCCAGGCCTCAATTCTCTGGCAAAATAACACAATTTATTTTGGTATAGTATAGAACCTCCCAAAATGAAAACAAGGGTGCTCTGATACCTTATTCACTATATAGATATCACAAAGTTTGGGCAGAATTGGAATAAAATATTTTTTTCATATTAAAGTGTGCTGTTGTATGTTGAAAAAAAGTCTTCAATTGGGAAAAGTATTATATTTGGGGCAGATGGGGGTTTTGGAGGGTTTTGCTGTTATTTTTCACTAGAATGCTTCAAAATAGTGAAAAATTTTGAAATGCTAGCTATAGAGATTCATTAATAGAGAATAACACTTTGATTTTGCACCCAAGAAAAAGAAGCATCTTAGCCAAAGCGGTTTCTAACATGTAACGCCCTAAATATTTAGTACCTTATGGTGGTTCTGCGCTTCCTCTTCCGCTCGTTCACTCCAACTTTTTCGTTGTATAAAGCTGTATTAAAACCAAGACAAAACCTGTCAGTTACCTTCCACAGGGAACAGAAAACAAGCGCAACCATCTCCGGAAAAAAAGTCCCTTACTTTGAAGACAGAAGAAAGCTAACCGATAATGCCGCTGAATAAGAGCAGCACCACACATAGGAGCGCTTCTTTCTTTAAGATGGTTGGCCATTGTTCTACCTCCAGCTATAAACGGTTATAAGCAAAAATGGTGTGCCAGCGGTAAAGCCGCAAACAGCGCTGGCTCTGCGCCTATGTACCTGCGGAGCCGTACTTCAGCCCCCTCCTCTGACAAACCTTGTTCCTCCTACCCTGCAGGGTACAGTCTAGGGAGATGGAGTCCATTTCCACATCCCTTGGCTACCTCACGCTCTTTCTTCAGAAATACAGCCTTGACTCCCAACCCCATTTATTCACCTGCCTCTTCCACCCCGCTTCCTGGTGGCCAAGTCTCCCCTCGCTTCTCAGAGGCTGCTGCCTGCACGCATGGTCGTACCCGGCTGCTCAAGCCTGTAACGCTGCTCAAGGCAGTCAGCAGCTGCTACCCGCCGCAGCCCCCTCGCAAGAGATTCTTGCAATGTGCTGGCCACATTAGGTGAGCCTCTGGTTTCTAGCGCAGTTACCGGGGAAGGAAGCTTTCAACATTTGGTTCGAAGGAAACCAAAGTTTGTGGCAGAAGCAGCTGTTTAACGTTTCCTGCTGTTGAATGCAATGGCAAATCCAAAAAGTAGCATTAAGATCATCTTCTCTTTCTTCCTACACTAGGTGAGTGCTGCACAGTGGTAGTCCTGGCTTTTGCTGTCACCTCCAGACATAGCGCTTCCCAGCATCGCAATTCATCCAGCTGAAAAGGCTGTTCTTTAGGGCAACCCAATTCCTTTAAACCAACCAACCTGTTCTAAAGTACACTTTGCCCAGTCAACCCCATGACTCTTCCTGCAGCTTGAAAGTCACTGGGCAAAAGGAAGGGAATCCTCTGGAAGCTAAAAGGTCCCATCAAAAACCTCTATGCCAGGCTGTTCTTCTTCAGGGTTTAAAAACGTCGTGATTTAACCCCAGCCAGCAACTCAGCACCACGCAGCCGCTCACTCTCTCCCCCCACACCCAGTGGGATGGGGGAGAGAATCGGGAAAAAATAAAGTAAAGCTCGTGGGTTGAGATAAGAACAGTTTAATAGA
>JAVKLA010000030.1:17072472-17101138 GCA_034782735.1 Sagittarius serpentarius | reverse complement strand
GTCTAAACACGACTTAGCAACAACTGAAAACATCAGGGTGTTATCAACATTCTTCTCATACTGAACTGAAAACACAGTCTGTACCAGCTACTAGGAAGACAGTTAACTCTATCCCAATGAAATAGGAGCATTTGGACATTTGCACACCATGAAGGAGTCTATGCTCTGTCCCTAAAAAGTCCCTATGCAGATGTATTTGTCTGTGCTGACTGACTTTAATATTTCCTTCATTCTTAAGTGAAATAAAATCCTGAGTTTGATTTTGGATTCTCTCTGAATCACAATTATTTCCTGGGGGTTGTGTTAATTTGGTTCATGGCATTATCTCATTGACTGCTACTTGAACTTGCATAGACTAACAGTTCCTCTTTCTTGCTCAGCCTGGGACATGGAAAACTGAGCAGGATGCCAGCATACATTCATTAGTGTAAAAATCCATGATCATCTGTATGATCTGCCTATCCTTCCACCATGCCACCATTTTTTTTATAGCTCCAGTCAGGACTCCATCACCCTAGGTACTGGTAATACACCGGTATATTGGGTACATCACTCCTGGTCCCTCAAAAAGTGGTGATCACCAGGGGAAGGGGACATAGGTGAGCAAAAAGGGCAGCACTGTCCCAGTCTTGTAGCGAGAAATAAGATACAGAGTGATTTCTTGAGAGACGCAGAGGTTTGGGGAAACTCTGGGCCCTGACCCCTAATTTCCTAACCCCTTTTCTAGTGCCTTAACCCCAGTTCTGTCTTCTTTAAGCAACTGTCTTGAATTGGTCCCTCTAAAAGAAAACTGACCAAAATCAACATGCTAATAGCTCACCCAGTTGAGGGTATGTCTCTTACCTGCCATCACCCCGTAGGTAGACGGTTGATTTCCATAATGACAGGAAGGCACGGAGTAATGAAGGCCTGCCAAAGCGTTTCCCAGAGTTGTCATGGCAAAGCAGATATGGCAGCATATAGGAGTTTGCATCAAAGACAAAACAGACGGGACTGGTAAGAAAATGCGTGAAGATTCAAGACACAGCCTTTAAATTCAGAGGCAGACACTATCCTTGGATGTAGCTTTTGAGTGCATTCAGTAAGCGTTTAACTCTGGGCCATAACCATCAGGTTAACACTGCTGGAAGTCCGGACACTTGGCCAGGTCACACCAGACAAGACTGCCAGTATAAACAGTGGGATACCCTCTGAGCCAAGACCAGAAATTGTCAAGCTGTGGTCTCGATGCATTATTTTTAGTATAATCTATGGGCATAACCCAGTTTACACGTACCGCTGAGCAAGGGAAGCATGGAACTCTCCAGGAGGAGACCAGTTCCTCTCCCCACCCAGCTCCCACACACCGTTTCATTTAATCTTGCATAAAAACTTGCTCTGTGTCCCCGGAAAGCTGATGGGCTTCGCTGCTGTGCAAACCCCACAGTGCACACAGGCATCAAGGAAGGCAATGTTTTATGCATGTCTAAGACCTGGATTTCCAAAAGCAGCAGTTTGGGACATTTGCTTTGAGACATCCAGAAGTCACATTTTCTTAAGTGCCAAGCCACCAAAAGCGTTTTAGAGTGCTTTGGCAGGGTGGTACGGAAACAGAATGATGGACTCCGGGCTCTTCTAAAAAGTTAGGCCTAAATCCGCATTTTCCATCATCGGCACCAACAAACACACAATTAATTTCTCTCTAGTGTTTTCACAGGGATGTTTCCGGCCTGTGCTCAGTAATCGCCAGAAGAATCAGTCAATTTTTTACTGAATGCAAAATGAGCGATATGGCTGATTCTCATGCATAAGCAGGCACAGAAATGCATATACTGTCCCCTCTAACAACTGCTATAAAGTATAATATTAAAAATTCATGTTCATGAGCATTCAGATATGTAAAACCGCACATTAGAGCACACATTCCAGTTGTTCAAAACAATATAATTAATTAGGGATTAGAATCTCTTTTTTTTACAACTATAATCATAACAGTAAAATGTTCTGTTTAGATACACTTATACAGATATAAAATCTACTAAAACAGGCACGCTTATACTAGTATAAATGCACCCAAAATAAAGATTGCATTAATAATAGTAATGCATTTAGAGCAATGTAACTTTCCTGTTGAGGTAAGACCTAAGTGTTTACTAGTGGTTTTTCTTCCATTATTTCATAATCCATGGACTATAATTTTTATGAATAAAAATAACATTTTCAACTTGCTAATAAAGATTTTAAATTAGATAGCGAGGGTGATACTATTTAAATTGAATAATAACAAATAGTTGAGGATACTGCAGAACATCAGCTGTATGACACAGTATAGTATTTGAACAGAAGTATATTCACCTCTATTTTGTGATGCAGAATTGTTACATGCATTTTAAAAAAATTTGACATTTAACGTAAGTCGTTATTCAAAATTCTTTCACATCTACTTTGTGCACAAAGTCTCCTTCAGTGCTTTCACTAGAATGGCATTGTTCATTACAATTTCCAAATCCGTGTATGAAATTTGTAAACCTTTACTCATTATAGTTAGCATCCTCTGTCACTGCTTCCACTCTCACAGCGTCACCTGCTAGATGTGATCCTGTGAACAAAATTCTCACTGACTACAGCGGCATTTGTCCTTGGGCGGCAACTACAAAATATCAAAACCCAAAGCTGAAGCAGGCGAGCAAATGCTTTTGGCTGGCTGTCACCATATACTTTTTATTATGAATCAGATGAATCTAGAAAATGCTACTATGATACAGATACGTAAATGTGGCCTCATACAAAATTTAAATTCTCCTATTCCCTACTACCACTGTTAACCAACAGCCATGTTAGGATATTTTGAGCCTCCTGCTTAATGTGCAAGATCCTCTTATCTATCACCAATGCTCAATTTTCATTACTTACATGCTTTTCGTTATTATTAAGATGTTTTATTACCAATGCATTTCAGGAGAAGGCTAGTTTCTTGTTAAGATCCAAATAAGATTCTTACCTTAATGCAATTTCAAATAAATCAAAACTATTTCTTTTTCTGTTACTGAAAGCTTTCCATCAACAATTCCTGTATTCCAGAATCCCACTTCTGCAGGTTTAAGGCTGCAAGAAAACTCTTTCTTTCTCTGTCTGTATCTCTCTGATAGTTCAATGATTACATAGTCCCAGTATTTAAATGCAATTAATTGGATTATATACACAAACACACAAAATCCAAAAATATTGATGAGACTTCTGGCACCAATTTTGAAGACCCCACTTAAATCTTAGTCTTGATTCAGTATGCAATATTGTTTTATAAAGCAATGATTTTCTTTCCTGAAAGCTCCCGCAAATGATATTTAGACCTGACCTGTTTTAAATACATCTCCTACTTAAAGTAATTTATATTATTTTAAATTGTGGTTACATAATAAACAAACTTTCAATCAATTTACCTGACACTTGTCATTGAAGGCTGTATAGTCACAACAACAGTGACAGTTTTTGAGCCTGTTGTAAGTTAATGCCCTGGTAGCATACTTGAGCTTAATCTTGAAACAAACTTAGAGAAAGCTACAAATTTAGCTAACACACAAGCATTTGGGGTTTTCCTGATTTCCTCATCATGCAAAGTTCTGTGAAAATGCTTCTACTTTAATGTAGTCCCAATCGCACGTAGCATTAACACCAAACACTTTCAGTATTGTAGAACTCGATGAACACATATCATCCAAAAGCATTAAAAATGAGTTACTAAGCAAGATTATTTTTAAAAAGTACCTGTGGACACAACATTGGTGGCATGGTTAGAAACCGGCAGGCACTCTGCAGCGCTGTGATGCATTATCAGAGGCAAAGAGGGAGAAGAGTCAGAATTCAAGGGTACAAAGGTGTCAGATGAAGCAAACGCTTGGCAAGTCATACCCTCCAACAGGCAGAAGAGCCACTTGCCCCTATTTTCGAACAGAACAGATCCTGTGCGATTAACAGCAGCTCAAACTCTATTCCAGGCTTTTTACCTGCATGTAGGTATAGAGGAGGGCTCCAGAGCACAGGGAGGTCGTGTGCAGGTATTTATACCACTAGGAAATCCCTTTATCCATTTTAATGTTCTTTTCCCAGCAATATTGCTATATTGCTATAGAGCCTCCTTCCTTCCCACACGAACACAATACGTGTCCAATTAATGGGGGGGGGGGAAGAAGAGGGAAACCAGAGACATGATTTGACAGATATTTTCAATTAGGTCTTTTGTGAAGAACAATGACCAGAAAAAAAATATAAAAGTGTCGTCTCCAAAGTCAGTAGCAATGAGACAGGTATGTTTAATACTGAGTAGGTTTCCACAGTTAACACCTGCCCCCAAAATCTCATCCAAGCAATTATCTGGAAGGCAACCTGGCTGAGAGCTCAACTGAAAGTCTGCAAAAGTCAAGTACCTATAGCAAAATAATCTAAATTAACCTAATTCCCAACAGTTGCACAGTGATCATTTGTCTTAACATATACTAGTATAAATCAGAGATGCGCAATACGGAGCAGCTGTATCCAGGAGGAAGTTTCTGAACAGATAGCTTTACATAAGCATGACATGCTAAATGTTTATCAAAGATAAACTCTTGAAAGAGCCCATAGTGTCACATAAAACTCATTCACAGTTCCTGTTATTGATTTATACTACATCAGCATCTACAGTCTCATCCAGAAGGTCCTGGTCTTTATTGTGCTACACACTAAGTAAAAGCAGGATCTTTTCTCAAAGAATTTACTAAGTGATGTGCTGGCATGAGATTGGAATTACTTTGGAGCATTAAAGAACAGACAGGTTACCCTAAAAACTATGAAAATTACTGCAGTCACATATTCTATGTATATGCCATAAATTTTAAAGGAAAAAATGACACAGATGGTCTATTTCATTTATTTTTATTTTTTAGGAGGTAAAATGTATTGATGTGAAGGGGTTTTTTTGTGGTCTGGTTTTTGGGGGGGTTTGGGGTGGTGTTTTTTTGGTATTTTGTGAGCAAAGATGGTTGGGTTGGGCCTTTATTTTATGCAAAGATGAGGATACTTTCTGTGTGTTTGGTATTCTAAACTGGTTCAAATGTCTGAATTACGATTTTGACAGCATAGATTTCAGGTATGCGATATGGGAGCAATCGTACATGTTATTGTGTCCTTTTTCATGGATTGTTGCAGAAAAGTGGTATTGCATTGAGCCATTCTGTAGAATTCTTGATATTATCTTTAAATGTGTTTTGAGGATGGCTGCATCTGAGGTTGTTGAGAAATTTCAGAAGTACTGCATGTGGCAAATGGCACATGTGCTCTAACAGTGGTGAGGTTCTATGCTTGTAACTACTATCCATATATGCACTTCCATATTGCAAAATATACAAAAACTTTAAAATAATCCTTGCAATATTATGGAAGATTCTGTCATCAAATGAACTGCCACCTACATTACTTTGGGCTTGGTCTGATATATATTAAAATCTGTGGACTCCTAAGTACACTGACTAATGAATGAGAATTGAGTCTTAAACTCTAGTATTTCATTCAGCTGAGGGTATATTTGGAACCCACACAATTCTCAGATCAGAGCGTGGCACTGAAGGGAACTAGGACAGAAGTCAACAATGATGGCAGTGCCTTATAACACCTTACAGATTATAAACAGTTCTCAAATGCTATATCCTTCTTACGACACAAAAAAAAATTGTCAGCTCCAATGGCAGATGTGTAGTACAGTTGGCCAGAATGTTATACCTAGTAGAAAGTGCATTAACTGTTACTCAACTGCGTGGAAATTCAACAATTATTTTAAGCATTTTCACCTCTGGTGTCATTTTCTCCCTCGGCAAGGAGCATGATACATCCACGAAGGGCTTCAGTCCACCTACATACTGCGGCCTTGAAGCCACGGGAGAAAAAGAAACACTAAGAATAACTTTACAGCCTTGTCCTTGACAATTCTTTTTTCTCAAATCCCAGCAGGTAATATTTCTACTGCAAATTCATAGCTAGATGCAAAGAGGTTGTAACCCATCCCCAAGTGCAAGACGGAGCTCACTTCCAGATTTCCATTTCTTCCTGAGGTCAGGAGACTTACCTAACTTTGCCCAGGTGCTCAAGCTTTCCAGACCTATACAATTCGTTACAGGAGGTTGCAGTAGGTTCATGAAGGGTGCTCAGCTGCAGAAGCTGCGACCAAGACAGACTGGGAAAGTATGAGCAGCCAGCAATCATGAGGCATTGAACTTTGCCTCAGGGTATGGTAAAAAGCTGTTCTGTGACACCATCTCAGACGCCACCTCAAATGAGTTTTTCATGGTCCTGCTATTCAGTGTTGTGTTCCATACTGCTGAATGACTTGGATTTTTATATTTACGTGTTTTTGCCACGTAGCCTACTTCTCACTACAAGTAACCACTTCACTATTTTTCTTTTCATTTTGATTGTGACCGAGTTTTTAGTTGCACTTGGTTTAAAATAAAGTTATTTGGCTGCATTTTTGAGGATCCTGAATAGTTAGACTCTGTTACCAATACTAGGTATTTGACAAATTTCACATTCATCAGATAGAACAATGGAGGTCATTTCTAAAGAGAATAACACCTCTCCTAAAGCTTTGTTACAGCCCTCTGTGGATGCTAATCTGCTACTACTTCTGTTCTGCCAAGAATCCCTTGGTGTTGAAGCCCTGACACACCTGCCACACTCAGCTAATTTGGCTGGGCTTCAGACTGTGTCTTACCCAAAGTTACCCCACGACTCTGTAGATAATAATTTCACGGTCAATTTTAAACTCACAAGGATTTTGCCAACATTTGCTCTTCTTATCCCTGCTCCTATCTAGATCTGCAGTAATAGATACTCTTCTGCTTGTTTAGGGAGGTCTTGGGGCCACATGGACCTGAGAAGCACCTCCTTTACTCCCATGCTGACATCTCAGGAACCTGTGCCAGGTCTATGTCTAAGGACACTCCATTCTGGCCATGACAATATGCTAATCACAAGTGAAAAGGATGATACAGTGCTCCTCTCCTGTGTCAAGAAGCAATCAGACTTTGGGACTGGAGAAGTCAGACTGAACTAACAGCAGTTTCTCTCTTCTAACTACACTCACCCAAGCTGTTCCAGGCTGGTAGACCAAAAATGGGAGACCTGGAGTGATGGGGGTTTTTTAGGTTTGTTGGTTGTTTTCTTCAAAAAACCTTAATCTGTAAAGGCTACCCAAGGTCCTTTTTTCCTCCTCAGAAATTAACAGGGTGTGCCAGCTTACCTACAGCCTTAGAGCAGAAATACTCCCCCTTACTTTGTTATATGACCTGTATCTGTCCTACCTCCAAACTGCGGTCTTTGGCCAGATCTTAAAAACAAAGGCAGGACTGTACTAAATATGTACTAATAAATCCCAATCTCCATCTGAATCTCAACACTCAGCATCCCAAGTTTGGACAGCTTACGGAAACCAAATGTATGTGTCATTTGCTGGTGAGAGAGTGCCTTATGAATGAGAAAGGCTTCACTGGACATACTCAAGTGGACCAAGAAATATACATGGAAGTTACTATCATCCAGAGAGACCTCTCTTCCTTTATTTCTGAATTGTCTCCTAATAGTTAAAAATGAAAGCGTAACAGTTCAGCTGAGGGTTTCTGCCAGCAATTTCAGACCTGCTGCTGCCGACTGAAAGAGATCATCTTCACTTGCCCACACTTACAAGTGCTCTCAAAAATTCAGTGGGAGTTTTCTGCCCTGAGACACAGATCCCATTCTTCACTTGGATGGTGATATGATGTTGGTATATGTCACAGTAAAGCCCATCTGCACCCTCCTGAATCCTCTGTTGAAATTGGCCTTCCAAGTGGCTATTAATTCTATAAGGAGGACTAGGGAAAATTAGGATTTTTAATGATGGAGCCCCTTTTTACCCTGTCCACTATGGGATAATGTTGAGCTCACTTTAATTTCTTCACTTAAGTTATCTCTAATTTTTACTTCATATCAGGAGACTGATTCTTTTCCCCTAAAACTGTTCTGATTTAATCCCAAAATACTGAAGAGATCTTTCAAAAAACCTTGGAGTTCTTGTTTAGACAGAATTAAGCTATTTTCATGGCAGAAAGATCCCTTCACATGGTTTTCTCAGCTCGGACATAGGCTCTCAGGACTGGCTGTGAGACTGCCAGGGAAAGCACCATCATTTTGCTCACAGGAGCACCTCTGTTCGCAAGAGATGATCCCATGCTGAACGACAACATGGATTTTCAGCCTCCCCTTTGCCAAGCACTACATAACTGTAAAAGAAAGCAGGCACAATGCAGGTCTTGGCAGCATCATTCATTCATTCATTCCTTTTCCTGGGTCTCCAAGATATACACCCCCCCATGTACCCTTCTCTCCCAATAATGCACCTCAGAGAACCTCTGGTTCCTTGGGGAGTAAGCTCCGCTTTCACCTTTACTGCACATGAGGTGGGGTCGGGGATCTTTAACTCTTTCTGATTCTATTACAATTTGCATCCTGTCACCCCTGTACATTTTTGCACAATGTACTTTGTAAAAATTCCTCTGTCACATGTTTCATTTTTAGGCAGAATACCTAACTTCCCAGGTTTTGATTCCATAATTTCAAGGTTAGTTTTTACTGAGTTGGGTAAATACCATAAAATAAATAGAAAGGAAACAGAAAACTATCTTCTGACTTGTTTCTGTTTTGCCAGTAACAGTCTTTTGCAGATACACGATAAAACAACAGGTTGAGCATGCTCCAACTGAATTCCAGACTTCCACAGAGTCCCAGCTCTACTGGGGCTTTCAGTTGTATCATTCCTCTGTGTAGGGTATTTTCTCAATTCATTGTTCTCCTGGCACACTCTGCACTGCTCAGCAATCATGCAAAGCTGAGGAGTCTGTCGTAACTGTTGTGCGTGAAGCACCCAAGCTCTGCCTGCTCAATGCTGTTCAACAAGAGCATCTGCAAAGCATAGTGGAGGCCATTTCACATGCACAGACTCCAAAAGATCCTTATTGGAACAGCAGTTCGTCTTCTCCCCATGTCAATGTGGTAGCATGCTTGGGCCTCGGCTCTCAGGCAGAAATACTCTATCGTTGCTGCACAGGCTACATCGGAAAGCTGCTCTGCGAAGCCCACAATAACGGCGAGGGTAGTCCCTTAAACACAGGTGCCTGGGCTGCTCTTCAGTATCACAAGTGCACTTTGTTTTTCAAGGACTTGTCTTCCCAGAGTGAGTGGTCCCCACAGTGGGTGGTATCAATAGGAGCTGGAAGTACTGAGCATCACAAAAAGGCAAAGCTGAGAGAGATTTTAGCATGTCCTGGAATGTAAGCATTAAATATGCCAGTATTATCACACAAAACCAGTGACTCAGATGGAAATAAGCACTAGTGATATAATTGCAGATGCTGTGTAATTTTTGCAACATTTTAATATTTTCAGTAGTTCACAACTGCTCTAAAGATCTGCATGCTTACAAAATTCTTTCCCTTATTTTTACTATCCACAAAGATCTAAATGAAATTACTATGCTTATGTTATTGAACTACTTAAAAAGACAGAGGTATATCATAGATTTATGGTTTACTTCCCACATTGTAAATGAAAAAGACATTTCTAAGTACATTACACTGTGCACAGGCAAAAAAAAAAAGTCTTTCTTAGGTAAGACATAAGTTGACTGTCAGTGTATGCCATGGACAGTTTCATCCCCAAATGATGGGGAGGGAGGGCAGATTAAACATTTTCAGGGAAGACACTTTCCCAGGGACCAGTACAATGCAACTCGCTTTTAAAAACCTATAGAAGGCTTATCTGGTCCTGCTGCCAAAGTCTGGTTCGCTGGAGTCTGAGTAAAAAACATGTGTAATTGCATTAGAGCAAACAATAGCCTTAAAGCCTGATTTAGACCAAGTGGGACTAGTTGATAAAGACCAAAAAGAACATAAGATTATTTGTTTCTCCAAACCACCTGTCCTTAACTTTAGATCATCTCTGCAGAAAAGAGCCCCTGAACGTACAGCACAGACATGATCTGTTATCCGCAGGGAAAGGTGGTGTTCCCACGGCTCTCAAAGAACAACCTGAGCCTTGTTGTCAGCAGCTCCCCATACAGGGAGCATCATAAAATATGTTTAAACTTATAGATAAGATCTACAAACTTAAATAACACAGATATACAAGTTCCACTGGTTTGCTTCCTGCTCCCAGTCAGGCTGGTGTTTCTCAAAATGTTACACATTGCACGCACACTGCTAGAGAGAGACCCTGACGCTTCATGGCAGTGGTCCAAGCTCATTCCAGTGTAACTCCAGTGAAAAGCAGCGTAGGGTCAGGCTGCAAACAGTTACGGCTGGGCCCAGCCAGTAGACCTATACCAGGTATGAATTTAGCCAAGTATGTGGAAAAAGAAGTTATAGTTAACCTCTTTAAACCATTTACAGAATACTACCAATAATAACAATTTCACAATTGTTAAAAGCCAAGTTTAAAACTCAGATGTGTTATGACTGACTCATTTTCAGTTAATTCAGGACCACATAACATGCTTTTCAGTGGCAAAAGTCTGTTTTTTCTATGTAATTTTTAATTTGGAAAATTGGGCCTTTTCCACACAGAAAAAGATTTCTGTATGCCTGGTTATGTATTTAAACTCACAAAGTGCTATTTCTAACAATCTAACTTTTCAGTGAGCACTCTTATTCCTGTCCAAGTGACTTCTTTCGATTTTTCTGTCATTTCAGAAAGGGTGTCTGTAACACCAGGAAGCTTTTATCATGCAAACATGGGCGCTACAGTAGCCAGACCATTAATTCTTTCCTCGTTTTCCCTTTCGTATTACAAGACAAACATTGCTTTCACAAAGCTTTTGTAAATATTCATGTACACTGAATACAGCGTAAATGGTACTGTGAATCTTGCAAATTCAACATTGCCTCCCAGCTTCAAAAGTACTTGACATCATTATCTAGCTGCGTCTAAGCTGAGTTGTCAATTATGGATCAAACTTCTGCAGTCAGAAGTCATATTTCTTGGTATTTTCAGATTCAAAAGTGTGTCCAACTACAAAAAACTACTTTCAAAAGATCAGATCATTCATCCATACCATAGAGTATATATTTACTAAAACTTAGTTAAAACAAACAACAAGAAAATCAGAGCAGTTTTGCAAGGGTCAAACACTGTAAAACGGTATCGCCTGCTAAGACTGATTTCACAGTACTTTCTTAAAAAGAGAAAAGCTCTCAACATGGTACCTGGGCAAACAAATATTGGTTAGATATGGAGGTTTTTTGCCTGCTGGAGAGCGACATGAAATATTTGGAAAACTCTAACATTTAAAAGTTACTATAGCATAGAAATAAGTTACATTCACTTGTACTTTAAAAGTCCCTTCACATTGCCCAAAATGGTGCAGACGTATACATCCCCTGCTTTTCAGCTTATACTTTCATTAGCAAAACAGTTTCTCCCCAAATGCAGTTAAGAAAAAGTCGTGTTTATTTAAAAAACAAGTAAAAAAAAAATAGAAAGAAGGAGAATTGACCAGCTCCAGGTCTGAAATGTTACAGAAATGCCCCTTTATACCCCAAAGTGACACAAAGATGGAAAGAAACACAATGTAAAGGAATGAGCATAAGCACAGCAGGGCAAAGTACAGCAAATAATCAGACCTAAGGGAGACAGCTTGCCAGGGTAAAGCTGCTAACCCAGATCCCTGAGATCATAAAGCTCTCCCCAGAAAATGCCTTGGAACCACCCAGATCAGCCATCTGAATATCTACTGACCTAATACCGAAATTCAACGTCACATATAGCCAAAGACCACATCACCTAATCTCTGCAGCTTTGCTATGAATTAGTCGATTTACTATTAAAGATGGCAAGATCTGTCAGAAAAGCCAGAATCTAACTGGCAGTACAAGCTTTCCCCTATGCAAACTGCAAAAATCTACCAAACATAACTTTTTCTCAAGACACTGGGCTTATGCAATTAAGCAATTGTATTAAACAATGACAATGAACAAACCCGCAAATGTTTTTCTTTAAAGTGTTTTTCACTTCACATATCTCCAAAACCAAAATTTCTTTTTAATTCCCAGAAAGGGCATTGAATACTAGCCTCACTATAGTTTGAAAGTATTTCAGAAATTTCTTTCTAGAGGTCAAAAATCCTGAAAGGATCACAGTACATTTAAAGGCTCAAAACTTTCTTCCATGGCTGTTTATGAAGGCAAGATGCCTTCGGCGTTACAGCAGGTGCCTCCTTTGAACAACGTACACCTCCTGTATTTTCCTGGGAAGATGAATTTCGTGATCTGGGTTTAGGCCCATCTCCAGTTCTTGGCGGATCACAGCAAAGTTTCTGCTACAGCAAGACAATCCTCATGAGCATCTTCACCCCCTTCATGCCACACAGTGGAAGTGGTTTACCATATATTCTTTATGTGACCTCATCTCCAACTTCTTACAATTATCTTAATTAGAACGAATACCAAAGAAACTTTGGTAGTCTAGACACTTACTATAAGCTGCCAGCAATTTCACATGATTCACAGCCAGACGCAAATACGTGCCTCATGCCCAAGCCTCCCTAGGGAAGTGTGAGAGGCATGTAATAGGTAACAACTGGAATCACATTCTGGGAGGCTGATTAATACTTTTGCCCATTGCTCAACTTTATTGGAAACTTGGGACAAGGGTAAGTTAAAACTCACAGGAATTGTAATGAATAATGAGGATTCTCTTTTTTTTTTTTCCCTTCCTCTCTCTCTGGCATAACAATCACCCTCTGATATGCTCATCTGCTTCCCTCCTCTGTTCCATGCCTCCTGTCCCTGCTCCCCACTCCTCCTCCATCACGTGTCATGGGAAAGAGGAACAGGTTGGTATGTTCCCAATTATATTTGTATATCTGACTAGCAGAACTGATGAACACTTTTCAGCTATAAAATTGTTCCAAAACTAAAAGCAAAATCTTCAGTTTCAACAATTTTGGCATAGAATAAGTGAAATCAACATATCTAAATGGAAATTTTCACCATTAATGAAAAGTCATTCAGAATTTCAGAAACTATATCAAAAGCCTCACCTAATGCTCTGGGCATCTTTGATGAGCTTTCCTAAAGTAAATAGGATAATATTTTTTTTAATTATCTGAGGCTGTTTTAGATAAGATATTAAAAGTTTTTTGATCTGCAGTATTACCAGTGCTGTTTAATGCAGATAGTACAAATAGCTTATATAGAATAAATGGTGGGAGGAAAGCTTTCCATACAAACGGCAACTTCAGACATCCACTTACCTGGGATTAATTCAAAATTGTGATAACTATAGGATTACAATGTTACTTAATAAGATTTACAGTAGTAAAGGAACAAGATAAAGAAATCTGTGGATTTTTCTAAATTTAATTTGAATCTTCTGAGGTTACTGCCTTTTCTTTTTTTAAACAACTCTAACACTTCAGACCACAGCTTATACAGATACCTTTTGCTTGCTCTTACCAAGATAACTCTAAAATTCATTCTTCATACTGAGAAATTACCTATATTCATCTAGTTTCAGTCTAATGAAAATAATAGCAACAATCAAGTACCAAAAAAACAGCCCCAAAACTGGACTCTGAAATACATTCAAAATATTAGGGTCAGACTTTGCTATCCTCACTGAGCTGTAGGTTAAGCAGTAAACAGTCTCAAAATACTTCAAAAACACTACTCAGTACAAGTAAGCTGGCAAGATGTGGGCTAAATGGGACTTTCTAATTTGCTAAAATGATTAGTGATGAGAATTCAATTATTTCTGTATTCATGGAGCTAAGTGATAAAATAATGTTGCTTTCTTTCATTATCAGTGTAAAATAAAGGTCATCAGCTGGCTACAAAGATCAAGACCTAAAAAAGACTACTATATGAGCTCCTAGAAAATCCTAGTCATCTATATTCATACCTGAACTTTGCCTGCACACACGGCATTGATGAATATTAGTGTATTAGACAGACAAACATCATCAGCTCAACACGGTCAGTAGTTTTGAGTTTCATTACCAAACAAAACATCTTGCGAGCAAAGTGATTTCATTAGCATATTCAAACCACTGACTGGCTCAGTCTGAAGGTCATTTAAAATTCTTCGAAATATGAGACAAAATTTTAATCCTTAAATCTCATATAACATTTGAAATGCATTGTTCTTTAGGAAAGTATTTCATAACTCTCACTAAAAATTTAATCCACACAACACGATTAATCATTACCAAGCAGTGTTAAACCTCAAAAGTGCACCCACCTTCTCAGTAAAAGAATAATCATCATGGTATAGCACCATTTCACCCTTCGATAACTCCTTTCACCTAAAGACCTCGTCATTGTCCCCAAGGGTATTGCTTCCATTTTATGGGTGAGGAAACTGATGTGTTAAATAGCTTGCCCAAGAGAATACAAAACCAGTGGCTAACCAATAGATAGCAGCCAGATCTATCAATGACATTTTAATCAATGCTTCACTTATAAAACTATACAGCTTTTAAATGTATTCCTGTGCTATGGAAGAAAGACTGAAATGTCTCACTACGTGGACATAAGAACTCAAAAATTCCACTTGCACTTTCCAGGGTACATCCAAGGGCAAAGGACCATACTTGTCTAGTCTCCAAATTCAGAAGCCACTGTCCAAGATCTGAGCTGATTCAGTCTCAATACAAGTTGACAGCTGAGAGATCATTCTCTCATTTCAAATATAAGCAAGAATGGGGGTTAGGGAGAGGAGACTTTCTGATTTTTTTAAAGGTGAAAAGTAAAATGATCTCATTCATAAATGCACCCCCCTTAAAACATTGCTCAGGTAAAAGTCAGAAAGTGGGAACCTTCTCAAAGCAAAACACAACTAAACTCAAACAATAAGGATGGAGCGATTTTCATAAACAATTTGCATGAGACTATAATACTTACTTATTGTTTGAAAGCATTCGGACGTGTTCCTTGCTCCCCAAGGCAAGTATTTTAATGCTTGTTATTGGAACTGCCTCTACGGCCCCTTCACAATGTCACTGCTCTGCTATCTAGGGCCTTGCTCTCCTTTTAAAGCATCCTACCACACAGGTACCGTGCTTACGGAAACCATGCTGGGAGGCGGGAGCAACAGGGCTTTGAAATTTCCTTTTAAATCACAGCATTGCATTTTAATCCAACAGCATACACATGTAACGCATGGTGAGAAGCTTGTCACCATACCAGCAGGTGTACTGGCCTGAAGGAGCAGATATTTAAATAAAATACCATGCCATTTTCCAGGTGTTAAAACAAACAAGCACAACTCAAACAGGTACCTGAGAGGGGGGAAGCAGAGGAGGGGAGCCCTTCTGCTTCTTTACAGAGAATCACCCTGCAAACGAAATCCTAAGTTTAGCTCAACAGCATTTAGGCCTTTGAAATCCCCTCCTTCTTCCCACGCAAGGAAGCCCGACGGGGAGAAGGGCAGTAGGCTGTGGGTAGGGAGTGTGTTTCTCAGCGTGGCTCAAACGTGGGTGACCTCCTCTTCTTCATACCATACCTGAAGCTGTCGTGCAATGTGGTGGCCTTCCTCCTGCTCCACCACCATCAGGAAGAGGCATTTGGCCAGTCTCCACCTCCCCCTGGGGCTGTCGGCCAGCCTGTGGGCCAGCAGGCAGCCGGGGAGCATCAGCGTGAGACATGGCCACGCAGGAACTCTCACGTTTCACGTGCGAGGTGCAGCAGTCAGGTAACCTTGTAGGAATTCCCTTTTGGAGGGGAGCTTTCTTCTCCTCCAGAGCAGCCAAACACTCCCCAGCTTGTTATTCCTGAGCGCCAGCAAGACCCCACAAGGAACCTAAATGATCCTCCCAGGTGATGCCCTTTTTCTTCACCTGCCAGGCCATGCTCATCTTGGGACTGCACGGCATCTCAGGAGCTGGGCTTTTAAGGAAGTCTCCATTAGGACACTCTTGCAAAAGATGCGTTAAGTCAGGAGGCTCCCATAGTACGGAGCACAATACACACAGCTTAGGGACCTTAAACATGATTTTTCTCCCTGCACTCCTTCCTATGAGGGGAAGGAGTTTACCACAGTGAAATTCTGCTATTCACCGTTGCAGCCTCCCCTGCATCGCAAGGATGGGGTAGGGAAGGAACAGGGTGCACAAGCCGACCACTGTTCTCTACACCTTTTACACCATTTACCACGATACTGCAGTGGATGAGCGGAAGTAAGGAAGTCATTGCAAGGAAGACGTAAGCCAACCCTTGCAGTAACTTAACACCAAGAAACACGAATAACGTTCTTCTTAAGTCACTGTCAGGCTATTGGGTTTCTTTTAAGAGAATAGTAATTATCCATGTGTGATGCTGAATGACAAGCAAGTAATACAGAGGATTCTGTGTAGACTACATACTGCAAAAGGGCTATACACAAGGAAATACTAACCTTTCCTACACACGCTACCTGGATAAAGGATGTGAATATACAGAAAAAAAAGGAATTCCTTATCCACATAACACAGGGTAGGAAGAGCACCAACAGAATTCCCCTCCCTGTTCACCCTCTCTGGGCCAGATCAGTATAAATGAGTATTTTCAGAAGCAAAGGGCAAGCAAGCACAGGGAGATGACTGGCAAACAGCATCTTTGAGTTCAGCATGGCCTCGAGATCTACATTATAATGGTGCCATATCCCCACCACTGCACTATGAAATATATTTACAGCTGTCGACTTCAACTGTTAAAGTAAAGAACATTAAAAAAAAAAAAAAGAAAAGGGAAAGGCCACTTTTACTAGCCTTTCCACAACACAGTCTATTATAAACCACAAGAAAAACCCCAAGCCAAGCATCTATGTGAAACATGTTACTCTGCAAAATGTAACCTAGTTGAGTGCATCTTCACTACTCTGCAAAATGTAACCTAGTTGAGTGCATCTTCCCAATGCCCTTTGGTTGACAAAACAGATAAGGAAATTTTTCCCTTTTCTGCCACCTTGTTACTTCTCCTCGTTGTTTCCTCCTCTTTTCAGACGCTGCTTCCCCCCCATTTTGGAACTGGCTCTGATTCCTTTTCTAAGCTCCCTCCAACTACTCAGTTGACCCAATCACATGGTGCAAAATCACTTGCATTAGAGGACGCCACCTTTTTCTTGTTGTCCAGTAAAACTTAAAACTACAAGTTGAACAAAAATATACAATATATTAAAAAAAGAGCTGGCGTGTCTGAAAGCAAGTCAGTTTTAGCACAATTGTTCAGAGATTAGGTACAATCTCACCTTTTTGTATTTAACTGGAAGTTAATTTGGGACGTATATTACGTATATTTCCTCAATGAAAATAAGAAAGTAACAAAAACCCGAGCACATCCCCTATCACAAAACTACAGTAAAGGTGAAAAACACCACTGTTTCCTCTGCCAGCTGGCATTTACTAGAAGCAGATCATAGCAATACCACCATATTGCAATTACTTTCATTTAACACTAGTTTTATAAACAATAAGTTGATTTTTTCCAGAACTTCCCTTCAGATTGTCTCAGACTGACTGAATAGCTAACTTCCCCACAGCAGAGAGGTTTCATTAGATCTGAATAAACACCAGCTTTTGATTTTCAGTCTTGTTGGAGCTGTTTAAAAAAGCTGGTGAACTACCTGACTGCTCCTTGTCAGAAAGCACACAGGCATCTGCCCCCATTTGCACTGTGCACCCCAACACAGAGCGAAAGGAACACAAAATCAGATTGCTCGTCTCTATTCCAGCGCACTGAGAGCATAATGACTTTTCCAAATGCCTGGGAAAAAACACATTATATTTTTTTAACATCCCCATGCTGATGTGATCCACAGCTATTGTTATTTATTCTGCTATACAGCTTTCATGCAGATCATCAGCCGAGCAATCTGAATGATGAATTAAATCCTTACGATGAAATTCTACCACTCTCAGTGACTGTTCTATACTAGCCTGAAACAAATTACCTTTGAGTTCATAAAAGGTTTAACAGAGAAAGCTAACTACAAAATATGGTATTATAGAAAAAACATATGTTGCTAGTAATGCCTATGATAACCTATCATCTCCACATAGCAAACGCAGTACCTGAGCAGAAGATTTCCACAAAGCCATCTTTTAATCTTTTTCTTAATCCAACACTCAGACTCATCTTCATGTTTGCAAAACATAGCCACTTGTTCTTTTTTCCCCAAACTGTTGAAAGCACGTCCATGTCATCTACAGAATATTCTTCTAAATGAATAGCATGACGTATTCCCAATAGCAAGCCATTTTTCAAGAGGCAACAAACTTTATATAGAGAATAAATAAATTTATAAAATGAATACTTCATATCTAAAGAGAGAACTAATTGATATTACTAAGTGCCTCCACCTGTCAGAGGATTTTATTAATAGCTTAGCTTTAAATAATCATTCTTAGGTAAAGATTGCTTATTTTATTTTCACTATTTGCTCAATGGTTAAGAATGATGTAAACCAGTAAAATATCACATTAGGTGATTTCTGTTTCAAAAGTATCACCTTTGTAGTGAAAGATACTAGAGCGATATTAGAAAGGAGGTATATGCTGACGCAAAACTATTTGCCATGAAAGAGGTAGGCAAGACACCACTTTAGTCTGAGTTCAGATTTAAACACAGAAATAATCCAGTAAGATTTTCCATGTTCTTACGTTAAACTACATGTTAAAAATAAGGCTACTATTCTAACAGTAGTTTTGGCAGCATGCTTGGCTCTCACTGCAGGCCTGTCAACTCTCAGAAGGTAACTTCTGCAAGGTCAGAATTTTCCCATGATCAAGATTCATCCTGTAAGCATAGGAAATCCATGGGCAAAAATGGTAAAAGTTTACAACGTATATTTTTTTATATACAAATACGTACACATACTTCACAGCTTTGCTTTGGAAAGAGAGATAGAGCTGATTGTGTACTTACGTCACAAATATAGCTTGAAAAAAAGCAGCTCTTTAATATCCATACAGCCTCTTTCAAAATGAAGATATTTGTTAATTCCATGAAAGGACACTCTGAACTAATAATTACATAGTTTTCATGAATATTAGCCATTTTGAGAAAAGCTGAAAAAATCAAAATATTAGCAAAAATGGCATAGTAGGAGTAATAAAATAAAATGCTTTGACACATTTTGGTTCTATCATTAAGCACAGGACTGGAAAGAATTGAGAGCACTGAGATACCAGGGCATGTCAGGGCAGTATGGTAACTGGTACAGAATATAAATATCCTTTTCTGCTTAACTGTCACGCAAGTGGGGTTTTTTTTACTGTTCTTACACTGACGCAAATTAAATCTGGAATACTATTTGAAATATAATGTTTTTCACTACTATTTTCAGAGAAAATACTGTTAAAAACTTCCATTTTGTAAGTTTGCCACCCTGTAGCAAGGTGTTTGGGGGATTTTAGAGCTTCTATTCCAGACTATATGCATGCCCAAACACCGTCCTGCATACAGGTCACTTCTGGAAAGATAACACTGAAACTTGTATATAAACAAGTAAAGAATTACCTTCCATTTCCTTAACTGGAAGAAAGTGAATTATGTGAAAGCTGGGCTATGGGTCTGTTCAAACATATCAGCTAGTTCCACTTTGCTCAGCTGCCAACCTGAATTCCTACAGAAAGGAAAAAGTTTAATAAAGGCCAATTTTTTTAAAAGAATCATGCCCATTTTTGAACATTTGTCTGTTTTTATTGACAATGTCTAAATATAACAACATTCTCTTAACTGAAATATGGAAAGTAAAAAGTGATGTAACAGTATGTCATGAATATGGATTTAAGCCAATTTGTGTTCCCTGGTAGTGAGAGGTATTGCATACGTTAAATACAATATCTCAAAATATACTTTAAAAAAATCACCAGGAGTTGAGGTTCAATGTGATCTCCAAGTAAAACCTTTGAATGAAATTCTCTGAGGAATAAAGGTTATTTGTATAACATACAGAATCTCCTTAGCAACTGGTTCAACATAGAATGAACACAAATCTCACAGTTCACTTAGTACCCTTCTACTTTCCAGTTTTCTAACGTAAACCACCTATACATTTAAGCTTCCTTTTAGCTCCTCAAAAACACTCTTCCACGCCTTAAATTGTTCATGTTTTTTGGTTTTTTTTTAATAAACTAGTTACAAACGTGATCACCATTAACAACACCAGTCAGCCACAGTGGTCAATCAAATACAGGAATATGCTCAGATACTGCAGTATCAAGATAACGTCTAGAAAGAGTCGGACGTTTGGACACATGTAACAGATAAACATTCATATCAAATACCTAGGAAGAAGCTTGGGAATTGAGGTTAAATGAAGTAAACTGAAACACTAATAAAAAGGAATTGCTCGGATTTTATTTTAGTAATTGAAAAATAAAGGAGCAATAAAACTGATTTGAGATTTGTCTTTCATAAAAAGAAGTAGCAGGCAGCATTCCGTATGTCTTGAATGCCAGATTTTACAACACACTGCGTCTTTTCTATAGAAAAAATTAGCATAAAAATGAACTGAGTGTCACAAAGAAACCAATTATGAAAAGTTCGTGCTCATGCAGGGATGCACACACACTCATCTCTACATAGTACTCTTTCCATAGCATTAGTTTGAATTTTTGGGACATCAAAAAACAAAAGTAAGGTTTCTTTGTTTCTATCTATATTCAAACTAAAGCACAGTGGATAAATCAACCCCCTCATTGTCAAGCCAATGTTCAACTCTGTGTAGGCTTCATCTAGTTTTTCTATAGAGGGCCAGAAAAATTGCCCCACAGAGATTTGCGGTGTACATTTGCACCATTACTCTTTCCATTTTAGAACAACAGGGGATAAAATAATTTGGCAATGTTTCAGCGCTTAAACTCTATCAGATACCATTAAACTTAATAACAGGTTGGTCTCATTGCTTTCTCTTTTAATTTTATGTCAGCTTAATACTTCAGGCAGAAGCAACAAATTCTTTGTGCTGTGCCAGCACCTACTGACGCCACAATTTGAGGAACTGGTACGCAAGAGTTGTCACAAGCTTCTCTACAGAATTTAGGTCAGGATTCATGAAATAATGAGCGGTTGTCAGAAATGGAAACTCAGATCACCCAACACTTGACCTCTTGCCTTAGCAAGCGTCCCACATCTTTTATTTCCCAACATCACACATACTTAAGCTAGTCTGTCTGAATACTGCTCTCTCATAACATGCAGATCCACTTCTTAGAAAGTAGAGCTACAAACTACGAGCACAAGAGACTTGTTGACATAGCTCAAGTTCACCTGCTTCACCAGGGGCAGCTCCTGATTCGGGCCTCACCACTTAGAGCACTAAGTTACACGTCATGAGTGAGTAAAACTAAACCAGGCCACCGCTGCTCTTGTGCAGTGCCACTCACCACGGTGGGCTTTGCCATCCCAAACAAGTAAAGTATGGTCTCTGTTCATTTTTCTGATCTTAGGGTGAAAAGCTTTGACTTTAAATTCAAGTGACTTGTTATTTAAGAAAGATAAAAACACGTATGCCTTTCCTCCTACCTATCGAGCCTGGAGTGTATGTAATGCCCACATCTGGAGCAATTGATTTCTTCTGAAAGCTGAGAAATTGGTAGCTGTTCCAATGTGCTCCAAGGGCAGTCCCAGAGCCACAAGTGAGCTGCTGAGAGCATCACCTCTCTGGTCTCAGCAGTCTCATTCATTGCACTGTAGCCTTCAAAATTGGGCCATTTATATTCAGAGCTTAGAGGCCTGGGACTGGAGTCTGAGGATGACTGTATTTCACTGGTGAGCTACAGTTCTTAGGGGGCACCAAGGTACAATCTTTGAAAGCTTTAGGCTTTCAGCGGTAGCTATTTAGACTGCTTTCAAAACTTCCACATCTGTATTCAGTGAAGGAGAGAGAGATTTGCCTCACCATGGACCCTTAATATACAGGTGTGAGTGCATAACGTTCTCCTGTGGCCAGCAGCAAGGTCTTCCTTAACCTTTCTTTTCAATTCCCCTCCTCCTTGATCAAATAGCATACCCAGTGTCCATCCAGTGTCAATGCCATGCGTCGGACCTGAAAGATTTTGCAGTTGTATACATTCCTTCGTTGCAAAGCAGCAAGGAGTGTAAAGGGTCTGCAGTCTCTGCTAAAGCACCAGCCACTGTGATAGACGCTACTATAACACGATGCAGTCGTATTAACATACAGCCTCTGACCTCCAGCTCTGCTGGGGCTGTGCACAGTCCTGTGTACAGTTCTTCATATGCATCTGCATTTTCTTCTGGGCAGAATGGTAATCTTTGTGGTATTGATTGTATTGTAAAAGAGTAAAAATATTTAAGAAAAAAGTGTATGTCCTATCTTCAGAGTAACTTTTCTGATATATTAATAGGTCAACTTCTATTGTCTACCATAGATCTACTAGTTACAAGCAAATCAAAACAGTTATCTGCTCTAGCCTAGGCACACACCCTATCTGCAAAGTCAAATACTCAGGAAGAGAATATCTCAAAATTAAGTATGCCTTCAGCTAACCTCTTCAAAAGAAACATATCCTAGAGAAAGCTTTAGTGGCACAAACGTACATGATCTTCACTGCTGATTCTTTATATGTTTGACCCCTTTTTGTTCTGTCTTCTCTAGTCTGCCCCTATCTCATATTTACCCCCATACCTCCTGCTCACCATCACTGCTCATCACCTTCTTCAAGAGGGAAGATTCATAAACATTCATTATTGCATTCTTTTAACCTCCAGAAATTTTTTGCTCTTTTGGAGCAAGTTAGTTTTTCAGTGCTATTTCATTGACGAAGCACAGGCCAATTTTCAAAGAGGTGTTAAAACACAACTCTTCATAGTCCAGATTTTAAGTATGGGGAAGAAATAGACACAATTCCAAGAGAGGGGGTTTTGTTTGTTTTGGGGGTTTTTTAAACATGATTAAAGTAATTTCCCTTGCTCTTCTCTCACAAAAAGTGGAATTGGTGAAACTGTCCATAAAAATTCATCTGAACTCCCACTAAGCATGAAAAATTTCATCCTGATTTGCCAAAGCCTGACAGCTACAAATAACTGCTAGCAATACACAATCAGACAAAGGGCTGGACAGCCTTAACAACAGGCAACCCTAGCTATAACTCAACCCATTTTTCATCAGGGAAGGGAACAGACATTTGTTATAATGCCTTGAAAGAAACAAAGCTGAAGGCCAAGGAGTGACCTGCCCTGCCTCCAGTCCCCCGACACCTCAACAGGGGAGGTGGAGAGAGAAGTAGAAAACCCTTTCACAAACTGGAGAGAGGGGGAAAAAAAAAAAAAAAAAAAAAAGGCAGAGGGAACCCCATACCCCACGTGCACCCTGTCCCTATACCCACGTGGAGAGGAGGGAGAGCAGGTCCCCTTGCAGAACTGCCCCATGAGTCCATATGCAGAGACCCAGCTGAATCCACCTGAAAATTAATTTTGTGCCAGTTAGGGGCAAATGGCAGGCAGGTACAATGGTGTGGAGCAGGACCAGACAGCACAGATTTCGTGGCCTTCGGTAAAACCACCCTGCTATGGCAAGTCCCCTTCAAGCATCTGACCTGCGGGTCCTCACATGGGTCATCTGAAATGTCTCCCCTTCCCTGCGGTTGCCACAGGAGGCCTCGGACCTCGCCCATACCCAGCTCCCGCTTCACAAGTCATCAAATTGCTGCTTAAGCAGCAAATGGCACAAGCTTTACAGGGTTTTAAATTATTAATTACCAGGAGATAGCTGATAATTATTGTACTGTGTGAAAGTACCTGTTATGCAGACGACAATGAGATTAGTTTCTGAAGCGGGCTGGCAACACTAAGCCAGGACTTACAAGTAATCAGCTAGATAGCAATATGATCCTCAAGGCCCCCTCTCCCATGCACACCCCCCTTTGCTGGGGGCTAGCAAAGGGCCCAGCTCCGTCACCACCACTGCCCCCCTGCCCAGGGCTCCCAGTTGCCTGTCTGTCAAAGCTGACCTGCTTCAACCAGCAGGTCCATGTTGACTGGCAGCGGTCAGCAAGAGCTGCAGCACATGCAAACAGCATTTCCTGTGGGGTCCTTACACCTCTCTGAGCAAAGAACATCTCCTCACACCACCACCATCACCCCCACCCCCGGCACATTTGCTAGACATTTCTGAATTCGAACAGCAGAGGTACAAGCTTTTAATGCCACGTGGTGCATAACATCTTCAAGCTAGCAGAGGTTGTGTACGCAAAGGGAGCCGATGGAGCAGGAACACGGGCATGGGCAGTTACCGCAGTAGCACTATTAATGTGACAACTTGCAAATCACCACAGGTTGCATGTTTGAGCTTGAGAAAGAAACAACGCGGGCTGCTAGGCAGTCACACTTAATTCCAGGAGGAAATCCAGAGCACCCACCTCCTCGTGTCACCTCAGTCACGCTCTGGAGGATGTTACACTGAAAAACTGAAAAATGAACAAGAAAGGTATCTTCCTTGGACAAAATAAAGGCTGTGCAATATATGTTATCTTTTCATGCTGACTTCAACTTTGGGCACAAAAATGCTTTTTTCATCCTGACCAGCTTTTGAAATGTTATTTCAGGATGAGGTCTCCAAAGCTGCTATAGGCAACTTTAAACCCTAAAGTTTTAACAGGAGTGCTAAATTCAGATCTTTTAGGTCTTTTTGAAAAAACAACTATTACAGTGGTTAAAAAAACCTGCAACAAATGAGCACTGGGCCTTAGCGATTTACAGAAAATTGTTGCTCTTTGAATATGGCAATTTGCATCATCTGCAAAAAAACAGAGAGCAGTAAAAGAACATAAATTATATTTGAGGAAAAATAATAACGATAGACTCACTCAAAACAAATTCCCAAGAAAACAGGAAATAATTTAATCAGAAAAAAATACTCGTGTAGTTTTGCAGCACATTTGTACTTTTGCCTCCTTCCGGGAAGAGGAAAAAGCAAGCCATGCAGTATTTTTACCAGCAGGTGGCAACCCCAAACAGCCAGCCAACAAAACACTGCAAAATGCTGCAGGGACACACCGCAGTTTCTTCAGAGGGTCACGTTCAGAAAACAGGCACAGCACTATGGCATCGCACCCCCCGTGATTGCATTTACTGCAGTACCGCTTTTACATTTTTTTTTCCCGTTTTCCTCCTAGAAAAACAAACAAACAAACAAACAAACAAACAAAATAGCAAAAGCTAGCAAGCAACTATCTTGGTTTCTCAGTAAGACAACGCTTCTGCAGTCACATTTTGTGTGCATGCATGCACACATGTGTACACATCTTTTTGCACATCAAAAGTTCTCTCTGTGATAAGTATTTTTCCAGGTTCGGCTACAAAATAAAAGCAGCTGAGCACAGAGCTCAGCAGGGGAGAAGGTGCAGTGTGAGCTCAGCCCAGTAGAGACCTGACAATCCACAGGACTTTGGCAGGTTCACTCAGGTCTCGGAGTCTCAAGTGCCAGACACTGATCCTTACTTCAGCACACACCGTTACAGCTGTGCCCAGGACCATTTGATGCTTCCTAGTCCCCAGCCTCCAGGACAGGCGAGGGTTATCCATTCTAAAACATTTCCAGGACTCAAGAGAATTCATTTGTTCTAACAAATCAACCAACCAACCAACCAACCAAAAAAAAAAAAAAAAACAAACCAAAACCCCAAACCCCCACAAAACAAAGAAAAAAAAGACTATAAGAAAGATACAAAGCCAGAGAAGTCAGTAGAAAGACTCATTGTTAGCAGAGCTTGCTCAGTTTTAATCCTCTGGCTAGTGTTGGGTGGATACTTCAGGGAGGAGGGAAGTACACAGAACAGCCTAGACGTTAAAGACCAAAGAGTCAAGGACAGGAAACAAATGATGTTTGTGACCAAAGTGGGATTCATTTTCCATTTATTTCCAAGGCTGATTTATTTCAGTTAACTTTAGAAATATAAAGCGAAGATGTCAGCAGCTGAGCCTGTTACCTTAGACTCTTCATAATCAACAGTGAGAAATAAGTACTTCAGGGCCCAATTATCTGACCTATTTTAGACTTTTTTTTTCCCCAGATGAAATGAATTGCAACAAGAAGTGCCTGTTTCTCTCCAACGGCCATAAAGCAGACCCAGGACAACCAGGTCAGACATAATAGGCCTATATACACATTTTGTCACTGAAACCTTCCCTTCCCTGGAGCTCTGAAGAGCCATTAACACTTCTCTGCAGCATTAACATCCTCAGTTCAGAAGCAACCCAGCCACATACCTATAAAATGTTTCTCCATCTCCCCAGAAAAACAAGCATCTTCAGATAATGTTTTAAGAGGTGCAGTGTTGGAAAGAAAGGCATATGAAAACACCATCTGTATTTTTAAAGCAAGAAAGCATGAACCTAGCACTATTTTTTGGGGCATGAACACAGTGCTTCAGGAAGCTACTTCAGGTATGTATACCAGTGCACTGTTGGTCAACTGTCTCAGGCTACAACATGCCTAAAGTGGCCCAGGCCTATTTTCTATCATTTTTGTTCAGTCAGAGGCACTTCTTGCAGGAGGAGACCTCCCTCCTTTCCCCAGATTACCCGACTTGTCTTGAGAGCTTTGCCATTAAATCTTCACAGTGCACTAAGAGGTTATTTATACAAATACACAGTGCATAGCACAATAGGCACTGATCCTTTCTTTACCAGCTTCCCTCACGGGTACTGTAAATGCAAACAGTCACTCATTGCCGTAACTTTTGAAGGGGTAATAATGCAGGGGAACGTGTAGCATGGCACAATTTTATCTGTGCAATGGAAGCACCGTGTCAGCAGAGGGAAAACGAGTGTGAGGTGACGAAAGAACCAACACTCAGACCTCAGTGTGACAGACTGTTGAAGAACCAGGACCACCCACGTGCAGAGGTCAGATGTTCCAAGGAATAAAACTTCTCTCCACCACTCTTAAGCCATTCTCCACCCCGCCAAATACCTTTACTGCTCTCATACACTGTTTGAAAACATGAATGACTCCTAGCAAACAAGAAAAGCTTGATGCTTTATACGGAGTGCCTAATTGCAATAAAAATCCAGTTTAATTATGTGACCACCTGTTGAGAGAGTAAGTTAACTCGGCTGAGAATTGCTGTCTGTGTAAGTCAAGAACAATAAATCAAGTCGACTACCTCAGTCATGCTGAGAGAATTACCCCCTAAATATTTCATCTAATCCTTTGATAGAAGTGTCTCATGTACATATCTGTGGTAAAAGTAGTAAAAGAACAACAGGACAAACTGATTTTTCTCATAAGCTAAACTCTAAGGCTTCGACTATTTCTGAATACAAAGAGTTCAATCCTCCAAAGTCTTAAACATCACCAGTGGTCTCAAAGCTGTATTTCTTTGGTGTCTTGCAGAACTAAGTCATAATTGCTCTCAGAAGAGCATATTGCTCACTGAGAAGAAAAGTTTCTTCATTCATGATGTTTAGCTAATTATATTCATTTCTAGCTCATTGAGCATAAGCCGATAAACCTATGGGAATAGTTTAATCCATCTCAATTAATCACACCACAATTACAACTCTTTGTCCATCCAGTTTTCAATATAGTATTTATTCTAATCACAGTAGCACCTAGCAACATCATTTTAAGATGAGCTAAGCGCGCTGTTAACACTTGATACAAGTCAGTCCCGGCTTTAATGCAGTCAGGGACATCCAGAGTTATTGTTATTGAAAATCTTGTCCATTGTGCTAGGATCATCACTTCCAGATAGAAGTTTGCAAGAACAACTTGCACATGTGGCTTATGCCTTCCTCCTAAGCAGCGCGTGCCTCTAAGTCCATCCCCAGTGCAGCTAACTTGGCCAAATTTTTGCTAGCTCTACCTTCTCCTTTAGGTTCAGTTGGTGAACAGAAGCTGTTACGAGGTAGTTTCTTCCACATTTTCTGCCTAGAAAGGTATGGGGGAGAGAGCAATAAAAGATACTTCTGCTATGGAGTTGTACATTTTTAGCTTCTCCCTTAGAGAACTTTAGCAAGACTTGTAGCCATAACCAGCGAGACTGCAAACACCAGTTGGCAGATATGGTTCTGGCTCCCCAGCAGATTTCTGCACCCACTGTCATTTCACATGCTGCTGCTGTGAATACTCCTTTTGCAAGGAGAGGGCTTAAGGAATCAAATGTTTTAGGACTAGCCAAGTCATGGAATTGTCAGTGAACCATTTAAAAGACTTCTCATCCTGAAGAGTCAAAGGCAAGGAGAGAAAGTGGTATTTTGCATGGCATACAATTCTTCACTTCTAAAATCAGTGAGATAGCTGTTATGAACATGAACAAGCACCGGTCAGCACTGACTAATTGTTCTGCAGACCCATGGCAGTAAGAGAACTTTAAATACTGAATAAAACTTAACTACAGCCAAAAAGGGGGCACTATATCACTATAGCAGTGCTTCCAAACTTACTGACTGTGCAAGCAACTTGTAGGAAAAAGTGACCCCAACCCAGGTGTCACATAAGAGAGCACGTGTGTGTGTGTTCAATTCAAACTTCAACACTTACAGTGTGCCCTGGTTTTGGCTGAGATAGAGTTGTCTTCCTAGTAGCTGGTACAGCGCTGTGTTCTCGGTTTAGGATGAGAAGAATGTTGGTAACACCCTGATGGTTTCAGTTGTTGCTCAGTCGTGTTTAGACTCAGTCAAGG
>JAVKLA010000030.1:17008888-17072372 GCA_034782735.1 Sagittarius serpentarius | reverse complement strand
TTCTCTCCCCCATCCCACTGGGTGGGGGGGAAGTGAGTGAGCAGCTGCGTGGGGCTGAGTTGCTGGCTGGGGTTAAATCATGACACAGTGCCACATTGCTAAATTCATGCTGGATCAATGACTTAAGTTAAAGGTCAGTACTAATGCTCAAGACAGCTAGATACTGTTCCTGATTCTCTTACCAGACTAAGCTCTCCGTATCTCCTTTTTCCCCTCCCCTGTAAACCTCCTGCGCTTAAAGGGAACAAAGATTAGCGTGTGCTAATTTGAAGGGGGAAAGTTCAAGCATTTCCTTTCTGACCCTCTCTTTAAAGGAATCGACACACTCTCGCGTCAGTCCTGAACCATCCTCTGATCACACAGATCTTCTTGGAATTGCTTCCACCACACGCACAGTTGTTTACCAGGTTAAATTGCAAATGTCCTGTTATCTTTCACGTGGTAAAAAGAGCTGTTTTGATCAATCGTGACTTTCGTGGTACGAAATAAAGAAGGACCTGACAAATAAACGGAAATCTCTGTACTGTTAATAGATCTGTTTTCCAGCTCTTGATACATCTCTGCATTTGGCTGTCTGTGGCAGAGAAGTGGGTGATAGTGACAGAGTATCTGGGCACAGATCTGACACTGGTATAGTAGACTACACAAAGCCCAGTTTCAAAGCAACGAGCTGCAATTTTGCTGCTTGATTCTTATCACAGTGGCTGGAACCCAGAAATCTAAATCCCCACTGTTATGTGTTAGAAATACACTGTCAGAAAAAAAAGATGTTTCATATTCAATGAGGAAGGCAGCTAATCCTTTTGGGAGAATAACAAAGTTATTTTAAGGGGATGTCATCAAACCATGAAACCTGCAGTGGCAGTTAGCTCCCTCCAATTTTGGAGATCCTAGAAATACAGTTCGGAGTTCTCTGACACCTCTAATTTTCCCCTCCTTAAAAAGAGAACTTCAAAAATGTAAGTTAAGGTATAACAGCCACTCAGATTTTGTCACCAATACTTCTCAAAATCCTTTCTCCTAACATTAAGTGCTGCCTGTTGGGGTTTAGAAAATACATTACCCTAGATGTTTCTTTAAAATGAGACCCTTGAGGCACAGGTTACACTGAATGACACAGTGAATACTGAAACTCCCTGCTTGGGGCTGAGCACGGACCTCTTCTGTCCTCTCCCCTCACTCTGCCAGGATGTCCTTGGGAAGGAGCTGCTTCACTGCAGTAGCCCCAACAGTCTCACGGAGTAAATATGGGGGCAGAGCATGGGGCTCATCTCATGCCTGACGAGTTTCCCTCTCATCCAGCACAATCAAGCAATGCACCCTCTAGTTTTTTCAAATACAAGTTTAATAAAGTAAGAAGTCCAGTTCAGGTGGCACCAAACAACTACAGCCTTTCCAGAAAAACAAATAATTTCTTATGCAAGACAACGAATGAAGTCTGGCTTCCCATGCATTACCTGCTCATGTGTGAAGCTTTTCCTGCAATAGTAGTATTCTTTTTTCTTCCCTTGATTTCCCCAATGTCTAACACCAAATAAGTTCATTCTGCAGCTTTATTTTACTCAACTGAATTAATATTTTCCTGAAATCTTATGTTTTCTAAGACTGCCAGCCTCCTGTCAAACTGGACTGAAATTGGCCAATGAGCTCAAAACCTACTGAAACAGCAGGACTGCAAATTCTCCTTTCTTCAGGAAACCTAGCTACCTAGCCACACTTTAAAAAGCACTTTTTACATTCTTTTATGGCAGATTATTAGATGTGAAAGCACCTGAGACTATTCAAACCTGGATTAAACTGACAGATTGCAATTCAGTTCATAGTTTCTTATGCAACCTACAGGTAGTTCTTTAATTCTCCTTACTTCATCAAAATTAATAATCTTTCATTTCTTTCTTGTCCAATAGATTTGTAGACTTTACAAAGTAACTTTTCTACCTTCATAGACCTAATCATTCTAAGGTTTAACAAGCCAGGACCTGTAGTCGAAATATATTTTAGTTAATTCCATCCTGGCTAGGTGATGACACTGAAAGAAGTTACATATAGATTTAAAGTAACCCATAACTTCCTGATTCACTTCCAGAATATAAAACATAGGAGCAACAAGGGTTGACTGTATATAATCAGAAGAGATGACACAGTATGTGAGTGTACATGACAACTTCCTAAGCTTCTGCTCCTTGGACTATTCATGCAGATGGCTATCTTCATGATTTTAAAGGGTACAACTAGCTGAAAGAGCTGTTTTTTCCAAGCAAGGCTGGTCAGTTTTCTTCCTACTGGAGGGCTGCCACATCTAAGGTGGATGGTGATTTCCAGTCATGGAGCAGGGAAGCACTACACACTGCTAGGCACAGAAGAATCACTAGAGCAGAGATGCTAGAAAATTCACAGCTTCCCAGTGTTTTAACAAGACCTTCTGTCCTACTTTTACCATTCTGACCCTTGGATTTCCCTAGACTGGAAAGTTCTCGAACCTTGGCTGTTTTCCCTGACCCTTTCCCTAAGGGATGTGTTTTGCTTTTTCTTTCATTAACAGTGATCTCCTTCCTGCCTGATCTCCCAGCTCCAGTAAGAAACCATCATCCCCCTTTTGAGCATTGAAACTAAATCTTCAACAGAAATTACGATCCTGGAAATTCATCGATGTGCTTATAGTTTCAAAAATAGTACAATGAAGGTGCATATTGTAGTAGCAATACCAGGGACTCTGAGTATCTCAAACCCTAAGAGTATTTTCTGAACCTTAGTGGTTTCGGAAAGTGACCAGCTCATGAAGAAAATAATTAAAATTCCAGAGAGCTGCACCAGTTTCTAGAATGCTTTGAAGAAAGAGAGAAAGAAAATTAATACTCTTAACAAGCAAATAACCAGGTCTGTGAATTGGAAATTTAATTATAAAACAATACTCACTACTTATGGATCAAAGGCTGCCTAAGACATAGGGAAATGGCCACGAAGGCATACCGAACAGTGTGTGTACCTTCCAGTAGGCAACTCAGCCTATGCACAAGACACCACAGCCGCTGCAGCAAATCCTCTAGTTGTGCAGGGAATGAGCTGGCCATCACCCACTAGCCAAGAAAACAGGACTCATGGCACACTAGCAGTTATGGTCAGCCAAATCTCTCTCTCTATTTCTCTCTGGTTTTGAACATCAGGCCAAAATTTTGTCCTGCTGCTTTGCATGGTAAAACAGGGAGAGAGCTTCAGCCCAGTGCATTAAATTGCTTTTCAGCTCATAGTTCACGGACTGCTGGTGGCTCATAAAACAACAGAAGGTGATCTGTGAAATGCTTGCTAAATCAACCCCTACTCCAAATGCACAGTCTTATGCATAAAAGCAAAGAAAAACGTAAAAACAGGAACAAATAAAGATAGAATATTCAAACTTCTGCTTAACATTTTCTTAAAAGCAAACAGTGTGGCAAACCTGCAAAAATGGGTGTTTTCCAGAAGGTAAGCTAGTCTTTAGATTGGAAAAAAAAAAAAACAACAAAAAACCAACACCACAAAACCAAGCATAAAGTAGAAGACACAGTGTTGTCCTTAAAGGATGTCTTGTAGGCCCTCGGACTTCAGGTCTGTCAAGTCTCAGACAAACTGTTTTCTCTCCAGGAAAACAGTAAGGGAACACTAGAAGTAGCCTTCTCTTAAATTTTTCATTACCCTGCACCCACATTTTCCTGTTTGTGATATGCAGAAATACAGCCTTTGCTCTTGCAAAACTGCCATTGAAATCCACAACAGTTATTCTCAGTGAAGTCAGAATCTGGGCTTTAGAAAATTAATTCTTGTACAATGCGAAAATATGAATTAAGCATTGATTGAAACTGACAGATTGTTTTTCTCCCTCAGCTTAGTCCTTAAAAGACCAAGTTGTTCCAATTAATTTCCTAATGGGCAGGTGTCAGATCACAAACAAAAACCCACCACAATTGGTGCTGGCATTCTCACTGATAATCTCAGCAGAGATCCAGAAGAGTAAAGCAAGTTTGCAGGCCACCCTAAAGCCAGTCAGAGATCCTTCCAGAACACGGAAGGAGTGTATCCAAGGGAAAAAGCAGAAGATTTACTATCTATGCTTGAGTGTGCCATACCCCTCCAACAGTTGCAGGTTCCTAAGCACCATCCAGCGCCTTTAGTGGGGGGGCCACATGAATAAGCGACTACTGGTTTTTAGAACTTTTCTTGTACTCTGTGAAGGCATTTTGGCTGTGCATCTGTCTTTCAGTTGCTCCATCTCTGAAAGGAGACATTTGTACTTGATGAGCTTTAAGATCCCTGGATGAAGAGCCATTTGAAGGCAAGGTGTTACTGTTTTCACAAAAGAAAAAGAAGAAAAATGTTTAATTTCTTCATTGATTTCTGGTAGGACACTTGCCTATTCCTAGCTTATTTTCATCATTTATAGTTAATTACTGTTAATAAGCAAACATATGGCAAACACAGGGAAAAAAACCTGAGCTAACGCATGGATGGGACCCCTCAGTGGTACTGAAACCTGCAGGAGCAGGGAAAACTGACATGGGATGAACTCTGAAAGCATTTTTAGGAAAATGCCAAAGTACCCCTCCTCTTCCTCTCCCCCAACACACAGAACTCAAAGCACAAGTCAAAAGGAGCATCTGTTCTTTACACTCTGGAAACTGAAATCTGGTACAGAAGCTAAGGGTACTTTAACTGTCAAAAAGATTTATTTTTATCCCATTACTCACAAAGTAGCACAAGAGAGGATACTGAAAACGGAGGGTGAGCTATATCCTGAACTATATAATTAAATCATATGAGACATAAATTTCAGGTTCTATATTCAAAAACATCAGGAAGATTGAAATAGTAGTTTCAAAAACTCCTGTTCTCACAGAAGCAGCGTTTTCACAGGGCAGCATAACGCTGCCCTTTGAAATGCTGCAAACCCACCAGGTGTATATGAAGAAGATGAAGCTACAAGCCCAGCAACAGGTCCCATGTAAGAAGAGGAGGCCTTCAAAATGCCTCTCCCTGTGCCTCGTAGGAGCTTAGCTGCTGCTGTTTTATTTTTCTAGGCCTCTGCTCATCACCACAGCGAGAAGGCAACACATAGGAGAGATGAAGACGATCCACACTCAGCATTGTATTTCAACATTGCTATAGTTTCACACCACTGGAAGTCAACAGAAATGGTTTTTGTTGGGATTTTTTTTTTCCCAGTTGTATTCTGCCCATACCCTTCCTCCACGGCAACACAGCAGAGCAGCTGACTTTCTGACACAGAAGCCTGCCTGAAAAATCAATCACATGTTCAGAGGATCAGCGTTACTTTAATATTATTTACCTTGACTTCTTTGTTCATTATTTTCATGAAAGCACTCTTCTAGCACTTCACTTGTTCTTAAGCTCCTTTCAAGGGAGCTGTTAACTTCAGTATGACAAATTTCCTTCTCTACAAGCCTACAGGTCTACAAGTCTGTCTACATTTTCTGTTTTCTTCAGATGAAATGCTCTTCCCTGTACCTCAGAACATGGGCAGCGATGGAGAAACAAAGCAAAGCGTTAAACAGATTTACTACCTTCACTGTTATAAAAATTAATTTTCCTAAATATTCAACTTCAATACTGCAATGATTTCCTTTTGAATTAATGCCATTCACCTACATATATACATTTGGGGAAAAGCCATAGAAAACATTAGGTGAATAAGTCTTCTAGGGTTTTTTTTCTTCAGTGGCCACTTACATCTGATGTATTTTTTTTATTTTCCAAGATTCATCATCTTAGTAAAAGAAAAAAATTGGGTGTTTTTTTCTTTTCTTTTCTTTTTTTTTTTCCTTTGTCTTGTTCAAAATTGATATACCAAGATAAAGGACACTGTAATACTGAGCATGCCTGCAGCTTTCAAATGTCAGACTCCAGGTATGCTGATTGCTAAATTTGTTTATCGCTATATTAACACTAATATTAGTTGCTTTCTTTTGCCAGGTCACGTCTTAGCAGGACTTCCTCTATAAGCAGAAATAATCCTGCAGAGAAGTTTGTAACTGTTGGTGCCAGAAAATAAGCCTGCAAAATAGCTCGTCATTCTCTTTAAATAAAGAATATACTATACACAGCCTTAGAATTAATCCTGATTTAATACCTGCAACTGAAATTACGACCAGCTTCAGTGACAGATATCTGCCTACAATCTTCTTCTGTGTGGGATGTAATTAAAAAAAAAAATAATTTATAAATACAATGACTTTCTCCATTTGGGAATCTTGGAACTACAGATTACAAAAAATACAGTTTTTCGTTCTCTTAAAGGAAGAATGCAAGACTTAGTCTTCCACTGCTGTCTTGATGAGCAGATTACCCTTACTGGCTTCCCTCTCCCTTTGAGGGTTTCTGGCCAATGGATCACTAAACCCCATTTAGGCAGGGCAGCCCCTAGCCCTTGGCTCTCTGTGCTCACTCCTCCCACAGTGTCCAGGGAGACAGGAGGTCAGCCCAGGGCTTCCCTTCAGAGGGGTGACCCCAGCAGCCCAGGATGGTTCTTCAGCTATTTTAAAGTAACATTTCAGGAAGAGACCACACTTACCTGCACCAGTTTTGTCACGTCGGCATGATGAAGGAGTAGTGGTGGCAGTTTCAAGGGCTGGATTTCATTTAATTCTCTGCTAAAGCCATTCTCATCACATTGATGGGCATTTCAGGTGAATAAATAGAAAATATTGGTGTGTTATGTTTTGCTTCTACAATTTTGGCTCATGGTGAAGACATCTTCAAATTTGGAACATCTTTTTTCTAGACCTGTCCACTGTCGAGCAGAAGTGCCACACTTCAAGCACAGGTGCAATTCCTCAAGATGAAAACTGTGTTTCCCCGATGCCTAAGTGTGCCTGCCACTCAAGAGGAAGAATACCTGCTATTAATCATAGCCTTTGATTTACAAGTGCAGGCTCCTTCTCTCTAATGGATCAGAATTCACACATTAGTGTTCCACCCCCCCAAAAAAGGTAGCTTAAAATGCCAAAAAAAACCCCAACCCCCAAAACATTGTTCTATTTTTGCTTTATAAAGCTAGTGTACTCTTTTTTTAAAATCACCTATACTGAATCATGAAGCAATACAGAATTCAAAAAGTACGTGAAGTACAACAAATCAAGGTTTCTAGTCTGTGAAGAGTTCTTTACTAGAAACATCAAATGTCTTCGGCAAGATGCTTAGTTCCTTTTTTTTCCCCACATTGTTACCCAGCCTTTCAAGAGACTTATTTGTCAAAGCTTTTTTCAGACAATGTTTTCATGCTGTGATGATGGACAAGGTGC
Source organism: Sagittarius serpentarius (assembly GCA_034782735.1). Taxonomy (NCBI): domain Eukaryota; kingdom Metazoa; phylum Chordata; class Aves; order Accipitriformes; family Sagittariidae; genus Sagittarius; species Sagittarius serpentarius. The sequence continues at coordinate 17,065,080 of JAVKLA010000030.1, read as the reverse complement.
CTACCGGCCTCTAATTCCGGTTGCACTAGTTATTTGGCTTGGTATGCTGCACTCACACACGGAACTTAATTCCAAGCATAAGCAGTACAGTCAGTGATGAAAAACTGTACATCCATGTAGGAAGGAGAAGTCCCTTTCCGAGAAGAGCAGTTTTTCTATCTGGTAGCACACAAGTCAGGTACCTATATTGCTGATGCACACTGTCTTATGATGGCACCTTACTGCCAGCAAGAAAAAGTACGTAAATGTTCCCATAAAAACAAACAAACAAAAAAACCCCACCAAACCACAAACCCAAACACAACATCCACACCAAAATCATATTTCAGTTTGTCCTGTAGCACTAAATAGTACAAGATGACTACGTGTTTTTTCAAAGAGTACTTATTCTTTTGTACTGAAGATTACTGCTTTTCAAACACCATGAAGTCTTATCTCCATGCTAAGCAACAGGAAAAAAAAAATAGGAGTTGAACAACCCTCACAAATTTCAGCTGCTTCAATCAAGTATACCTAACCACTTTCCTTTTCTAGTCCCAAAATCCTGTATCCTATCTTTTGCAAATGCACTTGTCAAAGCCTCTGCTTCTCATTTTTATGCAACAGATAACACACCAAAAAACGTACCATCATGCCCTACTGAAACCTGGAATCCAAACTACAGCAAATATAGTGAAGTGATTGCTTTAGTCAAATATGATGAGTGATACCTACTTTCTAGGCTGTTAACGTTTAGGTACTTGGACAGAGGCAACTTTGTCCAGATTGTGGCTATTACTTTTTGTAGACACATCTCCTACAGTATTTTACTTTGCCTCCCAGAAGCCAAGCATATGGTGAATTTCCATTTCCAGCAGGCTCTTTATATCTAGATAAGCTGAGGCTGTCTTCTGTTCATGGTATAGCACGCACATAAGTGACAAATGCTCGGGACGTGAGGCAAGTCAAACCAGAAATTTTTCCTTTACCTGCCTTTAATTGTCTGTGGTCTCAGAACCTGCGCTGAAGCAGGTTTGCTACCTATCTTGAAATGGCAGCACATGTTCTTCTTAACCCAGTCATCAACAGAAAGTACCCCCCCTCACACCTTCCTAGTCCTCTGAAGACATTTTTAATGAGGCTGGACAAAGCTTTTCACTTGAGAGCTGTCTGTGACTAATAGGCTGCAGCAGTGACACGACAGAACTGTTGTGGACTTTAACATCAGAGCTCTTAAGACAAACAGCTACTAATCGCTGCCTTTTGGGTTATACTGGAAACAGTCAGCAAAGGCAACTAGGAAGTGCTGTTTAAAAACTCCTGCCAGGACAAATAGATGCAAAAAAGACTGACAGGTCAAGTAGCATCGGTATCACTGTCTCAGCTCTTTCTATAGTCATTAGGACACCTACCAAGTCTAGGGATGAAACGGAGATTGGTGGAAGCTGAGAGAGTGCAAATTTATTACTGTAGGAAGGAGCAGACCATAACATTCATCAGCTCACTGAGATTTCACCAAGTAAAGGTCAGGTGTCATGACCAAGGCCAGAATGGGAAGTCATCTACAGATTCCCATTTGACTGGTAAAATAACCTTGTCCTTAAGAAAACAGGTTATTTCTTTAGAGGGGACAGGTTAAAGTAAATGCACTTTGGATATGGAAACAAGAAATTAAGTTGGCTGAAGACTTCAAAATCAGTTATACTTAGATAGCAGTGGTTTTAGAGAAGTAGCAAGCTCAACATGCTGCTTTTATGTCTGCTAACATTTTTCTTAACTAGACACCTAGACTGTAGGTCTGTAAAATGCTCTGTAAAAGAAGGCACAAATGATACCTTCTGTCTCTCTGGATGTTACTGTAAATAAAGTCAGCAGCACGCAGGGACTGTCTCATAACCATGCTGTTCATTACATTAGCAAGGTCGTCCACGTTATTGCTTCCTGCCCTGCTTTCATGGTGCAATTGTATTCAGCTATTCACTATTTAGCTAAATCAAAGGTGGGAATATATGATGTAATCCTAAAGGAAGATACTAATATAATCCTCCACAAGTGATTAACACTTCTTTAAATTACCCAAATTCTTAGCAAGTGTTAGCCAGTTAATCCATACATTGCTGGGCATGTAAACTATGCGTAATGCATATCTCTTATTTGGATCTTCTTTCCACACTTGAAATCGTTACTAGAAACACACTGATTTTGTAATGTGACAATTTGATTTTACTTCTGAGCAGTAAATGCAATGTAACACAACACAGAAAGTTGCCCAGTCGCTTGCTACCGGTGCAGAATGACGAACAGTTACTTACCTGTTCTGTGGGAAGCCCAAATGACCATTAGCAATTTTTTTTTCTTTGGATTTTTTTGGTAGAGCTAAGAGTCGGAATATTATCCCACTGAGTTTGGGAGAGGAAGTTTGCCTAAATAGCACCAAATGGAGGTCCAGGCCCCCCATGCTACAGTTCCCACACAGCACAGGAGAATAGATCAGATCTACCCATCTAGCAATAGGTAGATATTGTTTAAAGCCAAACTGTCCCTCTTGGAATGTAGGTTCAGATTCTGGACAAAAATATATCTACTATTAATAGTTGACCGGTGTGGGTCATTTCATAGCATGGTATGAGAAGTCAAAGCTCTTAGAGAATTTCTGCCTAAAATTGTCAGAAAAATCTCCCCCATCTCTTAACATACCTTGATCTACAAAATTACAGCCTGCTTAAGACAGCAATGCATAAATGAAAGAATGAAGACCATTTCTCCTAAAATATTTTTACTTCTGTTCATTTACTAGGGAAATACAAACCTTTCAAAATGCATGCCTCTACAGACATTTCAAAACCCTATTTTGTAACAGAAAAATAAACTTCACATGTGGGCTCCTTGATAAGTTGCACAACATTCTGATTACTCCTGTTTTGATTTAATTACTCCTTCTATTTATGCTAAAACCCACCAACAGTGAAAATTATGAATTACATATTGATTATAAAATTCAGAATTGGCATCTGCTCAGGCTAATTTTTTTTGGCTCAAATTCAAGCTTACAAACCCAAAACACAGTACTAGACAAGCTACTAGGAAGACAATTAACTATCCCAGCCAAAACCAGGACACCATTTATTTGTGTATTCAGACTAGTTAACAAAAAAAAATAAATTGCAGCACTCCCCCCCAAACCCCCAACTATCCCCCCCTGCCTTGAATTCTGACATGATCACCAATCAACCCAGTTTCTAGCAATAAATGAATCACGTATACCATGTTCCTGTCACTACACAGGCAGCAGTTGAAACAGGCATCATGCAAAGAATTTTCTCAGAATGATAGCATATTTTTTAGCCTGAGTTTTCTAAAGAACAAAAGGCAATACCATACTGAAAGGTTTTTTTTTTAGTATTATATAAAGCCCTGCACATTAACCTTGGAACTTTGGATTTCTCATGCAATCTACATCATTGTAGATACAATCCAAACTACTGAAAACAAAATCAAAACCTCCACGTTTCCAGGACAACTCAAAGTCTTCAAAGACACTGTTGGCCTTGCTAGCACATGGCCTTGCTAGCAGTTTCTGCTAAATTAATTATCCTGCAGGCATCCAACTTTTTTTCACCATCTCCAATGCATATTTATCCTTTAATGCACTACTATTAGTGAGTTCATTGAATGCAAATATCAATTAACAATGTCACTAATACCCTGCTGCTGAAATATGCTTCTACCATCAGCACTAGAACAAGATTGTAAGTTGTGTACTAATATTCGGTCAGTATCTTAAGTCGATACATCACTGAAACAAAATCCACCAAATTAGGATCAATTTGAATCAACTCATTCATTGTTAATGTCGCGTCACACATTTTAGCAGAGAAAGAGATCAAAAACCGAGTAACATTATGTAAGTGTGAACAAGTGAAAAAGCTAAACTGCTGCTCTGTCATGCTGATCTGTGCTCATTGGCATGTGATTTAGTTCTGTTAGAGGTGATGCACAGAGCAAAGGAACTGACAAGCGTCAGGAGCTAGGCCTTACGCCGTTACCTACTCAGCTGGACCACCAATAGTTGCATGACTGGTCAAGACCCATATTCTGTCTATTCTCAGGTAAAATAAAGAGTTGATGCTTTCCAGAGCACTCCAATTAGGGGGAGGAAAATAAATACAATCTCAATAACATTAAAAGATTGTTACGGTCACAAAGTCATGTACACAAGTCATGAAATGCTAAAATGTAAGCAAAAGCCATGCAAGTTTAACTCTGGGTGTTACTATACCACCTTTAATTAAACACTTATGCACTGTTTTTCCACAAGGTATCTCCTCTTGGCATATATAAAACAGTTGTACATGAAGCAGCTACCGAAAATTTTGGTCTTCTCATATTTCTTCCCTTGCCTATTTACTGCAAAGTCTTCTGAATGTGAAAATGTTTTCTAGTATTATAACCTTAGTTTCTTAAGAGCTTTGGGATCTCTTGCATGAGGGTTGCTGTTTCTGAAAAAAGTCTTGGTCCAGTCTGACATTAATGGTAGGCTCTTTATAACACAGATTATGAAACTATTATTTAATTGTTTGGCTAGGGATGTTTTTTGCTTCAAGTAACATGTCAAACATCTTAAGTAGGCTGAATGACATCTAAACTTCATTCTCTTGTACACATGTGGTAAGTATCTTCTCTCTCGTAAGTGTCAAATAGAACACACCGTGCGGCAGGGTGGGGAAGGGGAGGACTGAGAAGGTGAAAAATAATTATGTTGTGCAGCTTGGAAGGCTGCTACTTGCTACAGCTAGGGATTTTTTTGTCATATAAGAAAAGTTGCTGAGCCTTGTACTCAGAGATAGTTTTGTGAGACATGCCATACTCCCGTGCCTTTTATTGCTGCATAGTCTTCTATTGCTTGTAGAGCTGAGGCATTGCCTGTCTACCTCCACGGGAAACTTGCTCACAAGCAAGGACACAGTTGCCTGCATTGAAAAGCCTGTTTCCTTGGTAATTCAGCAGGGTCATATGACATTCCAGAAAGCTAGGAAAGAGAAAGGACTGCAAACGTGCCATGTGTCTGGGTGACACCGGACAAGATGAGGAATAGACAGCAGAAGAAAGAATGATGGACTGGCTAATACTGTGTTGCCTCTCTAAAAGATGAAGAGATTGTAGCCTGTTTCAGTGGGTCACAGGGGAGAAGCTGCTTTCACTCACACACATACAGAGAATTCAGCATTTGAAGCTCTAGTTTTGTTAGGAAAAAAATCCCAAACAACAGGCTATCTTCTGTCTGTTCCTATCAACATCTTAAAAACCAAATCTATGGGTTGAGTATTTCCTTCATGTGCTAGAAATGTGACTGCATCAGCCTGCATAGCCTGCATATAGAACACATAAATGCTATCTTAAGCTTTCTTTATCACATGTAAGGAATACAACTTAAATCTGCGGTAGGAGATACATGAAAGTCACAAAGTTGGAAACAGGTAAGCTGAGCTATATCAAAAAGTTTACAACAAGCCAGTTTCTAAAAGATGTTTAAAGGCTAGAAGATACATGCAGACAACACAAGGAGTCATCATCTGTTTTTAAGAAATGATTGGAACAGGAAGGCGACACAAGGAGTCATCATCTGTTTTTAAGAAATGATTGGAACAGGAAGGCAACTTCTCCCACTGATGTTAGTGTACAGAAAAATAACACTGTGATGTGTGAACAAATCTCTCTTGTCATTCAAAGGCCTTGTGGAGCACCAGGCCAGTGAAAAAATTTCTGCCTGTTCAAAACTATTGTCCTCCTACACAAAATCAACAGCACCGCACTAATTATTTGTTTTGGAGAAAATAGACAGACAAAACCTGCAACCTTTAGACACACAGGGCCTATGTAAATATTTCCTGAGTGAAAAAAAATTCTCTCTTAAGGATCTCCAAAGGACCAAAAATTTATAAACGTTATTAGTTACCTTCTGACACAGATGGTGAGAGTGCATATTATGGAATCACATGTTTTCTCAGAAGAGGAGGATCATATTATGTAATTTTGATCTTTACTATCATGAAGAAAAACATGAAGCACAGCCCTGATGCTTCTGGATGGTCTAAATCCTGATTGTCTCCATTCGCATCCAAAGTCCCAATGACTTAGACCGCTCACAAATCTGAGCAAGAATGACCCATCTCAGACAAAACATGTCATAAAAAAAAAACGTAATTCTGAAGAGCACTAGTCTTCCAATGGCCAAATTAACACCTTCGTAAGTTGAAAGACAAACAGGAAAATAGCACTGAATTCCCAGGCTTATACACTTCCACTGGACACAAACGTTGGTATCAATGGCACTGTATCTCCAAATATTTAAGAAACAGCCGTAAAGGAGAAGATGGGCTGGGAAAAGACAGGTAGGTTACAGGTTACCCGACTGTGGCAGAGCGGGAAGACAGAATCTGCTTTCCCTCATTCTGAGTGAAGGGGACCAGGATGACTTTGCAATCCATCCTGAAGATTTCCTCTTTTTCCCATCCTGAAGTGGGCTACCACAATCCCAGACCTGCTGTAACCCCTGTGAAGCTAGCACATGGAAGGAGAAGAAGTGCTTGGGAAAGACTCCTTGGAAGTTCAATAATTTGTGTGCATGAATTCTTTACAATCAAGGAGCTGTTGACTCTTTAGGGAAGGCAGTTACCTAGTTTCTCACCTGGCAGTCTTCAGGATCAGCTGGGAGTTAGACAAGCAGAGCTGGCATGCACTGGACAGGAAAGCTAATTAGATTCAGTTTCCACATAACAAAGGTTAAGAGACGAGAAAGTTCCAGTATCGAGTATTGTCAAGGCAGTCACTTCAGAAGAGCCTTAAAGCTGACCCTCTGCAGCAAGTCACCTATAGTTCACTTGCTCACTGCTACTTCGCGCTATTCATGTGATTTTCTGTCCTTGGTGGTCAGATAAAGTCTTTTTCAGAGCTGGCCTTTTAACAAACGATTCTGTATTCACTCCATGCTGTCTTCCTCTCATTAGCTGACAGAATCACCTGCAGATGATATCTCTTTGTATTATGCTTTTATGCCAGATGTGCCTATTATTCTTCTGCCCTGTTATATGACAGTTACTTATGCTTAATGTATAGTTTTAAGTTGTGTCTTTTATTCACAAGTCCACGCACACCTGTGGCTGTCACTTCCCTGTCAAATTTCCAGGATGCTTTCTTTGAAAAGCAAAGAAACTTGAGCTTGACTAAGATAGCTGGTAGGCAAGGATTACTACAAAACAAAACCAACAAAAAAAACCACCACGTAAACAGCAAAAGCTGCAAACAGCCAGTGGACCCCCCACCCCACAAAAAAAAAAAAAAAGAAAAAAAGAAATGAATGATCAACCTAGGGAGTTTTAAGATGAGCTGAGCCTCGAGCTTGCTGTATAAAAATAAGTGGTTCTTCACACAAGTCCGTACTACTCACAGCCTGTCATTCCCAGCTTGCTTCCCTCCACACCCACAATTCTGCTTCACATTTTCTTACTGATAGATGCTCCAACCAAAATCATTCAGCAACAAAAGCAAGTTTTACTTAGCAACAGTTTCCAAGCAAGATTTGCCATCCAAACCCACTGCAGAGGCATTTCTTTGCCTTAAACAAAGGAACACCAAACCTATTAAGACACTTAACACAAAACCTGTTCAAAATACAGCAATCTCTACCTTAACAACTGTAGCGCTTGGAGAAAATACTTGCTACTAAGACAAGCAGGAAAGTAAATTTGCATTGCAGCAGGCAAGAAATCATACATTTGCTGGCCAGCATCTGCTAGACAAGCTGGGAAAAAATACAGCTGTATGGGGAAGCTGCAGCTCAGGCAGGAAGATTTCAGCTGAGCCTTGGAAAAGGAGCACTCCTGATGTTAAAAAGTTCCCAGAGGATCTTAAACTACTTGAGTGTTTCCCAGCATCCCCATACAAACACAAGGAGAAATGTTCAAAAAAACATTATTAAAGGAGGAGGGGGAAACAAACCCCAAGAACACTGATGAAGAGAGGTAGAGGGGGAAATGATGAATCCAAAACCAAAGAGCTGGCAAGAACAACCAAAGTTTTTTTACACAGTAATATGGGGAAAGTGTGGGGGAAGAAGGGCTTTTTTTTTTTACCCTATCAGTTAGCTTTTGTATTTTTCTCATCTTCTGTTCAAACCAACCTAAACATCTTGAGCTCCAGCAATATAATACTGAAGCACATATGATGAAAGAGGGAGATACAATCATCATATACAAATACAGTCAGGTGAAACTGACTGAATACCAAGCAGAAGATTTTGTGATTATTTTTAAAAACAGTTGTGACAATGCAAAAGTATCACTGCAATGACAACAGCAGAGCCTATGCAAGCATTAGGGTCTCCTTATGCCACTGTTTATGATTAGAGTAGCATTGAAAGACAAGCCATCAGGTATGACGAGGGACACAAATGCAGTTCATCCAGGGCCAGACAGCTAGCTGCAGGACTCCACTTGTTTACACCAGTAACTTTGGCAAAGATAAAAAAAAAACGTTTAGGATTACACATAGACTAAGGCAGCACTGTTAACAGCAGAGACCCATCATACATCAAAGGCTTGATCAGAAGTGCATAACTCTAATGAGCAGACAGACCATTAAGAATTCACCATAGAAATACAAGCCACATTTAATATCCACCTTACCCACAGGAACCTCCTCTCCTGCCTCTTCCACTCCCATTTTCCAGATTCCCTTCTGTCCAGTCCCACCATCACACTCACCCCCTTGTTCTCCTCCAAGAAAAAGAATCTTCTTGATTTTCCCTCAGGAAGAAGAATTCTGTGTCAGGAGGAACTCCACTATAAGGCTGGATTAGAGAAAGAAAGACATGATGAAACCAAGTGCTACAGATTCTCAGATACATGCACCCAGGGACTGATGAAAATGAATAAATTAAAATAGGATTTTACTGTCTGAAAACAACTGCGGAAAAGGACCCGAGTCTACTAACTGATCAAACAGGCTCTGAGTCAACCCAAGTGAAGGAGCTCTAAAAGAGAATATTTACAACCTGAGTTGTCATGGCCCTGAGTAACTTGTGCTAGTTGACCCTGCTTTCAGCAGAGTTGGGTCAGATGATCTCCAGAGATGCCTTTCCACTGCAATGATTCTCTGATTAGCCAATATAAGTCAGAGTGTGTAGGCTTGCAGCCAGCATATACAACAGAAAAAAAGTAGCACTGTCTACAGCAGAGGACTAGGACAAGAGGTAGAGGCATAGATTTGGTGAGGTCAAATTTAGATCAGAAATTAAAATGTATTTCCTACTGATCCAAATGTGACTCTGAAACAATGTTTTGGGTAGAAAAAAGGGAGCAAAACAATATATATGTGTGTGTGTGTGCGCGCGCACACATATTAAGTTGGACCTTAGTATATACGGAGTCACACTCTCAACCAGACACATGTATCCATGTCAATTGGTAACTGTGTCATTATTGTAGACTGGGAAAGTGCAGAATGTCAAGGAGTACACGGTGTTGGGCAAGGGAACGTGATTTTACATTTACATCTCTTGCGTTGTGACAAATATAATATGCAACAAGCAGTTGCTTCTGTTTTAAAGGCAAATCTTCAGAGTGAGACTGTGCCGACACCCTCGTGACAGGATACCAACAAACACCTTGCAGTCCAAGCTGCTAGCCACCTGCCTCAGAGAACATGTATGCTGAGAAGGCGTACGGTTCTAGACTTAGGCCAAAAATCAGTGTAGGAAAGGAATCCCCACAGCCAAACAGAAATGGGTCAGCAAAATAGCACAAACAAAAAACCCCACTGTGTTCCTGAGGAAGCCAAACTGACCCGTAACTTGTGTGGAGGCCATCAAGGAACTGAGAGTCAAGCAAAAGACAACAAAGTGCAGATCCTACCTGACTCTTTATATGGTGCAAAGGATGAGTTGGCATTGCACAAATCCTTGATAATCCCAAGAGCTTTCTGTCAGTGCCCACCATCTCAGTATATGCTGGGGGATGGGGTGGGGGTGAGGCTAGCTATCTTGATTAGATATTTCCACACACATTAGCATCTGCAGCATGTTTGAGGTGGTTCAGGGGCAGATCTCCCAGTTCTATTTCATCCAAAATGAATGCAGTTCACAATGTGAACCAAAGTGCAGTAGGGTAGGGAAGATCAGAAGATCCGCATCAAAAGTGCACTGCTGCTTCATACTGAGATGTTGGCAGGGATGCACCCAGTGACCATAAGGATCCATCTAAGGTTTACATTCCCCACAGAAATGGTCTAATTTTGAAGTACAAAATACCCCCAACTACTAAAGAGGTTTTGCTTTACTAGTGCTGAATGTCTGTAAAATAATTGAACCATTTCTATCAAACAATGGATTTTTAGGAACCAATGTACAGAACAGCAGCCATCACGGAACAGGATGTCTGGAATATATACAAGCATGAGAGTTTGAGGTTTGCCTTCACCTCTGGTTAAGCATTGTATCAGCATGTTGTATCTACTGCCACAGTTCCCCATCAGACACACATTGCTCACACAAGAGAAAGGAACCCAGAGCTGCAGACAAACTACACTGCAGTGAATTCACTGTCTCTTTTCCCTGCATGCGCATTAAATCATTGCCTTCCTGCTGCTGGAGTTGATGTTACTTCTTTAGCGCATACAATTACCAAATCTATTATACTGATAACACATTTAAGTAAAATCGTATGAATATCTAAGACTCTCAGTGTTTCCAAATGTGGAGCCTTTATTTGAGATTAGGGTCTTTACCTAATTATCAAGTTATTACCACAAATTTTTGTTAATTTTTTTACTATTCTTTCAGTTATACTTCTAACAGACTACCTTACAAATGTCTCCTTATAAGCAGATAACTTTTTTTAGTTCAGAGGAATACACAAGGAAAGTACTTAACACGTTTATTTGCAGAAAGGGCAGACTTCTAGGGTCTCTGAATACTTGAACATGGTTACTATGGCATGAGCGAAGAGAAACTTCAGTGTAAACTGTGACAGAGGGCTACAGACTGAATACAACAGGCAGATTATACCTAAAAGATTCTATAAGATTTATTTTAAATCTTTTCATAATTTTGCTGTCCATAGAGAACAGAAAACACAGCTTTCCTTTAATTTCAAATTCAGGTGTTTGGGGTTTTTTTTTTAATTTAGAGCAAAACCTGATTTTTTCTTTTCCCAGCAGTATAAGGAAAGAAGTTTTCTTTAGCAATCTCCATTTATATCCTTTATAAGAGTTCTTCACTGCATTTGAAATTCACCATCATTCAAGACAAAATACCAGATTCATTTAATCACTGATACACTCAAATAGGGAGTTCTTCTGTCTCCAGTTATGCTTTAATGAGAAACTCCTACACCACAGGTACTTATCACAGAGAGTGAGAAAATTAGAAAAGGATATTTTGGTAGAAACACAGACAAAAATTATAACCAGTATTAGTTTATACCTTCTACCTGCAACAGTATCTGCGGCCAACCTAGGGGGAAAAAATTGCTACTTTCAATTTGGCTGCCATGGTAACATGAAATGGTCCAATTTATTGCAGTTATCACAAATGCTATTAATCCTAGGGATAACGACAGGTGGCAATGAGCCATATGGAGCAGGATTATTTTCTTTGAGTTTTTGCTGAGGGATTTGGGAAGAAATAGAATAACCAGGACTGAAGATGATGGCTGAATAGGAACATTGAAAAATGAGTTAAAACTGAAAACCTAAGCAAGTTCTTTGTTCATACCACTATACTGAATGGCACCGATCACCGAAAAGATGAGGCAGAAGTCTACTTGCTTTTGCTAGATGGTAACAGTCTACCAAAACCAGAGATTACAGTAGTTTCTCTTGCTGCTAAAGTACAGTAGGAAACAGTTTTCTGAATCTAGGTCTGGTTTCAAGCACGCTTCTGCTTCCCATCAGGACAAAACAAGACCTTTTTTAACTCTTCTGTCTTGTCTTTTCCCCCTTAAACTTTTAAAGAAAGAACACACTGATTTATGTACCCTCTGCCCCTATTACCAGGGAACCCAGCCGCATGTACGGATATTTCAGATGAGAGTTATCCTTTTTAGAACCACAGATCATTCAGATGGAAAGGTCTCTGGAGATCATCCAGTCCAACCTTCTGTTCAAAGCAGGGCTAGCTTCAACATCATACCAAGTTGCTCAGAGCTTCATCCAGTCAAGTTTTCAATACCTCCCTGAATGGAGGTTCAACAGCCTCCCTGGGCATCTCCTGCAGTATTGAACCTCTCTCACAGTGAATTTCCGCCCCCATTCTCCACTTATTTTCCATTGGAATGTCCCTTTTCGCAGGTTATGACTGTTGCCCTTTGTTCTCTCACTGTGCACTGCTGAGGGGAGCCTGACATCACCTTCTCTCTAACACCCCTCAGGTACGTGAAGACAGCAATTACAAGCTCTCTGAATCCTTTCTTCTCCAAGGTGAAGAAATCCAGCATCAGGCCCCCAAGAGCACTGATGTGCCTTAGCGGCCCTGCCCCAGCCCCCCCCGACCCTGCCCATGAGCCCAAAGGCCCCATTTCAGCTCTGCCAGGGGCCACTAGTCCCCACCTCAGCAATGTCATAGGGGTCTCCAGCCCCACTTCCTGGACAAACCTCAGATGCACACTGCAGCCTTGTCACCAACCCTGTCCTTGGATTTGGCTCTCCTTGATCCTCCTGACCCCTCTGGGTGGCCCCTGGCCACCAGTTCGTCTCTTTGCCATGCCTGAGCTGCCAATGGATCCCACAACCAGCACCCAGCTCTGCCTGCCCCTCTCAGACACTGTAGTGCCCATCAGTGAGGCACCACAACAGGCGCTGGGGTCACCTCCACTCCCTGCGTGGCCCCTCTCAGAGCAGCCCCACTCTTGCTGCTTCCTAGGCCCCTTAGCTTCAAACAAAATCCTCAGTACATACATTCATATGTGTGGACATAACCCTTGAATCAGGCAGAGTGTGTACTCTACTCTATGGCCTTCTTCATTCCTAGAGAAAGGTACAATACTACAACTAGAACTACCTGACAGATGTTACAGGAAAGGTCTCTCTTACATACATGCGTACTCTGGTCTTGCAAAGCTTTTCCAAACAGTTTTCATTAAAACACTAAGTTCACATATTTCCTTCCACCATACTGACATTTTCAGATTAGAAAAAACACATGAACAAGAGGTCTACTTCCTCCTCATGTGAGAGGAAGAAGCCAAATTTATTTTCTGCTACTCCATTGCTAAAACAAGAGAATTTCCTCCAAGTTCACACTAGCAATCTCTGATCAGTAACAGCCTATTTTATTGACCTAAGCCAAAATTTAAGAAACACTTCAAGATAACTACCCTTATTGTTGCCTGTTTTCATACTATATTAAAAAAACAAGTGGTGTCATCATAAGAAAATTACTGCAGGATGTGTATTAACCAGTATAAAGCAAAAGTACAGTCATTATTAGAAGTCAAGACTTGTAAGTAGCATGCTGTGCTCTTAAAGGGAGAGATACGATAGGCCGCAGGAAAAAAATTTATACCTTCTGCTCATATTACATTACAGAGTAACAGAAATGTATACTTCAAAATTTGTAGTGGACCCTAGCAATTGCCCCCTGAGGCCCAGGGTCAGAGCTCAAGTCTCATGAGTAAGGGTTTCAGGTCTGCAGAATTCTTTCCTGACCAACGGAGCTGCTATTTTCCAGGCATGTGACCATGGTGGGAGGCTTTCCAGTCAGGCCTTAAGGATCATTGTCTCTCTCCATACTTCTACACCTTTATTTCCTGCTCAATGAACAGTTTGTTAGAAACTGTTCAACCTACTATTCCACATGTTGTAGCTTTGATGTACAATCCGCAGAGAACCTCCTTATCTTGAAGTCCCTGGTTGCATGAAACATCTTTCATTGCTTTTTTCTTTGCTTATCTACAAATAAAGTTAAATCTTCTTGTGTCCCAGAGGTATGACAGCTGAACAATACAAATATATGCAGTACATAACTCAAAAAGATATCCCAGAAGAGGAATAATTACAAATTAATTCTTTATTCTTGTCCTGTAGATGACTGATGTATAAGGTAAGCATAACATACTTTACAGTCACTAATTAAGTGTCAGATGTTTCCAAAGTGTAGTATGCCAGGATTACTATAGAATTATGCAGAGTTGGCATATGTCATTGGGTAAATAATATACATATCAATGTATTTGTATATAAGGCTAATGATCCACTGGCAAAGGATAATTTTCACTTTGCAAGCATTTATGTAGGGCCTTGGAACACCTACCCTTTAAAGAGGGAATGAATGTAAAAAAAGGTCATTCCCAAACAGGTACATTTGTAGAGAAGTCCTATGAAGCAATTAAAAGCATTCTGCTGTTAGGAAAAGGATATTCTTGTGTTAGTGCTTTGGAATAGTGAACAACTATATGCATGGAAAAAAGCAAACATTAGTCTAATCCTGGAAAATAAACCACAGAAAAGAAACTTCAAAAAGTTGGCACAAGAAATACAGAAGATTCCTCTGGGCTATATTTCAATTTGTTATTAAACAGCAGAATTGATTCACTTTCTTTGGACAAATTATGTTCTACAATTTCAGTGCAAACAGGAATTTGTAGGGGGCAGTTGGAATTAAAAGATTTAACAAAAGTTCTTAATACAGATAATTGTTTTGCAAATACATCGTGTTAACACAAGCCTTCACAAAGGTTAATTGTTATCATCAAAAGGTGATAATTAGGCATTTATCACAGTTCGGTTTACTTATAGAACTTTATCTGTATTCAGGATTATAAAAAAAAATAAATCACATTCTTAAGATAAAAGGGGGCTTCCCATCATGCAACTTTGCCAGAGAGCATTTATCATTCAAACCTTCTAAAGAATTAATGGAAGATGCATTTCCATTATCTTCATACTACTTAATACTACGGAAGAGTTTAAATGTCAGGACTTTTTTTAATATATATTTTTTCCTGACCTGAATCAAAGCATTTTTTTTTCAGCCACCTGAAACAAAATGAAGCAAAAACCAGAGTGGTAGGCAGTAGCAGCTTCCTCTTCACCCTCAATACATGTGCTGAATGGAAAGAATGCTAAATTAGGAGAAAGTGGTTTGAAGCAGAAATGTCAGAACAACTAACACCATAGTATCTCATATAAAAGGGATTAGAGAATTTTCTTTGGAGGTGGAAGACAGTAGTTCAGATCTTCTATAGAAGAGGGCACTGAACTCAGTATTCCTCACTATCCCTTAATATGTCATAGAACGTGATCTTCTGGTGAGGCCTTCTTTCCCAATTAAAACTATTTGACAAGCATAATCTAAATAAATAGGTAGTTTTGTGACATCTAAAGCATATGCTTTTCTACTGATAAGACTGTTAGCTGAAAGCAGTTCTAGCCTTGAACTACAACATTAATATATAAGCATACACTAAAAATTTTTTAAAAAAATCAAATCTATAGAGAGATCTTACTTTTTTTATCGTAAGATTTTGTAAGGCTCTTGCTTCTCTTTCTTTTATAACCAACAGCTCAAACCATCAACTCATAGCTGGTGCTATCTGTATCATACTGCTGCCTGAAGTTGAATTTTTGAGGTAAGGGGTTTTTTGGGTGGGATTTTTTTTTCTTTCTTAGAGGGGGCTGGGGGTTGTTATTTAAAGGAGTCAGACACTTGAGGAAGAATATCAGAAGAAAACATTTCCAGTTATTTTAGGAAGGATAAAATATTCTCTAATTTTAAAACTGTCATGTTTCCTTTAAAGCCAACTGAAGGATGAGCAAAGGAAAGGAGTGTGACCCTCATGCTGGAAACACATAACTTTATCTGTTCGAATTTGGCATGTTAAGTGGCTTTCAAAACTCTGAGGTCATATATAGTCAGTAGATAAAGTGAAAAAAGCAACTCATTTTCAGAAGTTATCAACAGCATTAGACAAGCTCCAGCTCTCTGGGGAAGCTGTAGGCTGACCATTGCTATCCTGCAGTGCAGTGAGTGGAACTGCAAGGGATGAGCAGGATTTTCCCTATAACCTTCACATATCTGGAGAAAGGGACAGGAACATGAATACCATCTTATGTTCTTGACTAGCCTGCTATTTCTGAACCCCCACAAGGCGTGGCAAAAGAGGATGCCTTACTTTAATAAAGGGCAGGAGGGATGGCAAAGCAGACAGATGGAGAAAAAGAACTGAAGACACATTGGTGTCAATGCCAGCTCTGGCTAGCCAAGGAGACAAAGTGTGGCACAGGTGGCTGAGTAAGCAGCCAGCTGGGTGAGACACAGAAGGTGGGATTAATTTCACCTAGCTTTAGATGTCCATCTGTGGATTGTTCACCCCTCTTTCAGAGGCAGGTGCTAGAACGCAATTCTATTGCTATATTTTAGATGCCATATGTGGGAGATCAGTTGCATCCCAGTCATTTATTTCTGTCTTTTGACTATGCAAAGGAGCTCAGTGCTACTAGTTCAGACACAAGTGTCCACATGACAAATTCCTACATTTAGTTATATAGTCCTTCTTAAGCCTTTTGAGGAGACTGGGCAGAGATCTATGAATTAAAATTAGGATTCTTACTCAGCATGAGAAGACCAGGACTGGGAGCTTAGGGCAATAAGAACAGGCCTGTTTGAGTGTCTTTTTTTTTTTTAATTACTCAGACTGAAATCAAATTCTTATTTCAGGGTACTAAAAGTTAATAACAGCTACATTGTGAACATGAAAAGTGTTATTTAGTGGTAATATCACTCAAAAAGGCATCCTCAAGAAGGCACTCAAATTTAGAAGCACTTTTGATGTAATCTTCCTCTGTTTCAGGCCCTTATCTGTAAGATGAGACAGCAGTACTTCTTCATCTCACCTTGCAGGGAGGTGGAGCCGCTTCATTCATGTTTGTGTCCAGTAAATCTCAGGGGAAGTTTCCAAAACAGAGTTTGAACAGGCTGTGATAAATAAGTCACTGAGCTATTGTTCAGATAGCACTAGTCATCATTAAATAAACGCTCTCTAGTGTGAACACTGAATAAGAAAAGATTCCTGTGGGAGAAAAAAAAAACGTAAATGATCATATTAATGAAGCTTATCATAACATGTATGGCAAAATACTTTCTTTTCTTCTTAATAAATTTTCAGCACCTCTCACTCCCTCTCCTTTTTTTGGGCCTAAACTATTCATGGAAAATCTGAACAGGATCAGTGCCTACAGAACTCTTCTCCAATAAATTTACTATCTAATAGAAAAAGTTTCATACAACTCTAACAATTCAAGTTATAAGTCTGCCACCAAGCCCTCTAAACAAGAATACAGATAAGAGGACTTCATTGGTAGCCAGTTGGATTAAGTAGAAGGATTCCTACTCTTTCCCAGTTCCCTTGGTGTTGGGTATTTTGTTCATAGATATATACTCTTTTTGGAAATTCCTTCAAAAATGAAAAGTGCATAGTCAATAAATTCATCTGGTTCTCCTTTCAATCATACCTGCAATGCTGCATACCCATATTAGGGTATGGGGTTTAGACCGTTTTACAAACTTCCGGAGGGCAGGGGCAGTGTCTGTGGAAGAGGTGCCTGTTACAGTGTACAAGAAACAAGAGAGATTTCATTGTGCTTGAAGCTTTCTTGTTCAGAGAATGAGTTACTTGAGTCCTATTTAAATTACAAATAAAAACAAGTTAATGATAAACCTTCAGAGGCTTTTTCCTCCAAATACTTCCAGGAGATACGCCTAATACCCTGTAAGTTCTCCCAGTCACCTCTTAGCACTTGAGCTGTCAACCAGCATTGAAGAGGGACAGGAGTAAAGAGAGATAAAAACATTTCTGATCTTTGGATCAGAGTTGCACAGAAGTAACTCTTTCAGAAGCAAAAAGACCCCAGTTGGTATCACTGCCAGTACACTCTGGATAATTGGGTGAAGATGTAGTCATCTACCCTTCACCTAAAATTATGTTGACTACAGCATCAGTGTATCTCTAGTTTCTTTTTGCAAACTCTGCAAAAGAAATTGCCATAAAATAAATACCTACCACATTCCTGCTCAGTGTTTAAATCCATCTACGCACTCTGCAAGAAGTGAAGGTATTTGGTACTCTTAGCTCCTAGTCACTGCTCATATGGAAAGGACTAACCTAACAGTTTCTTAAAAGCCTCAAGGGTTACAAGATCACATAGGTGAGAATAATTCAGTAATTTACCTTCACATCTGTGGGCTTATACCTAGCCAAAAGAAGAATAAGTAATACACTGTTTATGAATGCTAATAGTTATATTTGATTGGTTTTGTTCAGAAGGAACAGTATCTCTTTTGAGATTTTGGTATCAAACACAAACATCGATTCCAAGAATGATTCAGATTAAGACCTTCTTGGTTCTATGTGAACAAGTTCAGCAACTAAAACACAGTCTTAAGTGAGAAAAGGATAACATATTTGGATTCTCCCAGAATACAAAAACCAGAGCTACCTAAAACTGTTTTCCATATGAAGATCCCCAGACTTGATCCCCCCTCTGCTCTTCTCCTGAAGGTTCAAATAAGTCACACACGATGCAGTGCCTAAACTGTACTATGCAAGAAGATACCAATGACTTTCCTAAAAATATAATTTCTCCCCTCACTAATTAGTACAAGTCTCTATCGAGTATGCCACATTCTCCATTAAGCAATTATTCTACACATTGTAGATCCACTTCTTCAAGGGTTCTCTAACCTTCATTACTTAAGAGTCAGACTGGCTTTATATAGGTAAATGCATTGTTCTGAGAGACCTGAAGTTCAGCCAGATTATCCAGTGTGCTGAAATTGTTGAATAGCATAACTAAGCAACTCACCCTGCACTATTTCTTTAATTTATGGGCTGCAATTAGGACATGAACCAACTGCACATTTCTGTGTAACTTGACCAACTGCCAATACTCTTGAGGATCATGGAAGAACCTCATTACAAAGATCATTGAGAACAACACCTATTGCATGTACTTAAAGGTAGATTTTCCTTCTGTCCCAGGCCTACCTATTTCTTTTCTTTACCATTAGCCAAATTCTGTTTGCTTCCATGCAATATAATTTCTAGAGTTCCCATGTGTATGACAAAAACCTTCACTGGCATTTGTAAAACTTCTGGCCTACGATCTTTGATCTGTACTGCTATAAAGATATCTTCATTAATTATCTGCCACATCTATTTTTTATTTTTCTTTCAGTTACTACTCAGAAAATTTGACAAGCAGTTGAGAGTTTCAAGGCGTGGAGGCTTTTTTGTTTATGTATTGACATAAATCATGATGATGGACTGAAAATGCATCCGTAATTTCAGTTTTGCTAATATTGAAATATGTATTTATACAGCTTACATTACCATATGAAAAGACTCTTAACCAATCTCTACAAAGGCCTCCACTGTTCTCTTCTTGTTATAGATACAAACAGCAAAAGATATGGTGCACATTCAAGTTACCTTTGATTTAATTAAGCAAGAAATTCAGGCTAGAAAGCCCATCTTCATAAGCATGGCTGCATCCTGTGTCTTGGTGCCAATATGCTAGGTTGGTCCTAGGCAAGTGACATACCAGGCTATTGTTATTTACAAAGAAATAAATTTTTAAAAATTTGGACTGGCTTATATAATGCAAAATGTTTATTTGAAAAAAAAAAAAAAAAAAAAAAAAAGCAAAGCTCGAGAGCCTTAAACCATTAAAAACCATTTTGGAGGTAATTGCAGCAATTTAAAAAGTTACTGCTCACAGCTCTTTTTAAATACCCCACTGCTAATCTGTACCAGGGGATTACAAAAAAACTCCACATCACTTGATTCAGAACTAGATGGGTTCACCCAGATCCCTGTGACCTGAACTACCCCACTGACCCTGAGCTGTCATGGACTCACATGCCCATACAGTCCCCTAATGCAGCTTAGCAGAGGGTGGGATTCCTATCAGGTGGTGAATTTTTTCAACGGCTACACTAAATCTGCAAGAAAGCATTTATATGTCCCATTAAGATGAAATGGATCTGACACTACCTCTCCTCAGGAACTGAAGTAGGCCTAAAAGCTAACGGGAGGAAGAATGAAATCTGTGCTCCGTATTTCCCTACATCCCTTCCCCTCCCCATTTTTTTCCTTTTTATTCATTTATGCCATACCAATCATTTCAGTTAGGGTCATCTGATGGTCTCCTAAATATCAAGTAAAGGAATGGAATAGCTGAGGACGTCCTTCAAGTGACAAGTAATGAGCTGATATCCAGGCAAGTAATATATCATAAAGGATCTGTCCCATGACAGGATGCTTATTGCTACCAAAGCTGCCACTTGTTCAAGACAAATTCTTCCAAACAAAATATGAACAGGATTTGGCTTAATATTAAATTATCATGTTCCATTTTAGTCTATTCAAGAACATGACTATGCAGATAAGTTTTTCTGTTTGGTACTTTTTCTTTTTGGTACTTCAGCTAGCAAAGCCATATATGGCCAGTAATCCAGTCCAATTTGTTATCCCTTATTTAGTTTCATAAAATACATCTTGTGCATCATTTATTTTATAATAGTGTGTTTTATTTATGCAAGAGTGCTTCAGTGGGATTAAAAATATGGGTTAACAAAGCTGCAACCACACATTGGCATTCAAAAGGCTATAATTTTATCACCGTCTTCCTTTCAGTTAAATAATATTGGCAAAAGCCCAAGGTACAGATCTACAGATCTCCAAGAGCTAGATCCTGCTTGCTTCACTTTCCAATGGATACTACCTGATGGAGTTCATGGGGTTACTTAGCCAAGAACAGTGGATGTTAATCAGCTATAGGGCATACAGGCAAGACATGCCACTGCCATAGTTTTTAGTCACATTGCTGCCAACAACATTGCTTTTATTGCATCAATGGATGCTGTAGCAGCCATCGTAATTGTTTGTTTAAAGCATTTCATCAGAGTCCCATTATAAAATACAGCAGCCTTCAGCCACAAATTATAAAAGGCCCAAAAAAGGCAAAAAAATTTTGCTATGAGTTTCAAACAAATGGTACCATAAGTATAAATTTGCATCCTAAATTAATAATCTGTTATGCTTCATTCTTGTTTTGCAAAACTGATTTCTATTTTGCAAAAGAAGCAGTCTTGCATTGCAAATTTCAGTTCAGAAAAGGACTTTCAAGTATTTAAGACAAGGTTTATTTTACTGAATTTTAACTCTACCAGTAAATTCATATACTTACTATTTCCATGCCTATATCATAGTTTCAGCATGGAGTGCGTGTGTGTGAGTGCAAGCGTGTGTGTATTTGCATAGATGAAATCTGATTTGACCTCAAGAAAATAGTCTGAGGTACCAAGCTTAGGATCTTACACGTTGAATAGATAAAAATAAATCAAATCTTTTCGCTTCACAGCATGTGGTAACACCTAACTTCTAGGTTACTAACACCACCAAAGTTTTCTGATGAACAGAGTAATCATATTAGTCAAGAATAATTGTATTAATCAATTGTTACAATTAAGGGATTGTCTGTTAATGTGGAAACCCTGTGTTGCACTTACTAGCACATGGTCCATAAGAATTTTGAAAAGAAATCAAGGAATATCTTTAACTATTCACTCAAATAGTCTCTTTGAAGTAAAAGACAATAAAAGTAATACAGAAGGAACACAATATCCTAATAAACACTCCCTGCTGATATACCTTCTTCCATTCCAATTAATAAGGTTGTCGGTAATCCCTAAATTTTGTGAGAATTGACACCACATGGATTTTCCTTAAAAACTGGACATGATTAACTCCCACTCAAAGATTATCATTGAAGTTGAGGCCTGAAGTTCACTGCATCTAGGGAAAAAGAATTAACGCTGGGGTTTTTTTTCTACATCTTCTATCACTCCATTCCTACCTCCTGTCCCTGAATCTTTTTAAAACCAACTTAGTAAAAAATATTGTTTCATTTCAAGCTGTTGACTTTAAGCTTGAAATAGTATTTCCTAAGCTGAAGGGACCTGTAATTGCCTGGGCCAAGAACTGTTGATAGAGCACAAGGAAGGAACACACCGATCACAAACAAAGGAAATCCATGTGATACACAGGTCCTGAAGTATTTTAGGAAATGTCAGCCTAGATGTGTAACCCACAACACAAAAGAGCAGCATAAAAAGTAAGAGGAGGATTAAGAGGGATTTACTTGAACAACCTGGTGTGGGGGAACCCTACAAAAAAGTACAATCACCAAGTAACTCCCAAAATAAGTACTTGAAATTTGGTTAAAAACAGATACTACTCCACTTAAAATCCAAAGACAGAAGGAATTTTTACACACACATGCACAAGATGACTGGGAACCCCTTGTAGTACACCACACTGAGACCTCGCAGTGAAGAGGAGTGGACCATCAGCATTAATAGAGATGAAACCACAAAGGTGTCTTTATGAACAGTCTGTCACCAGCCAAAATTCAGTACGGCAACTGACAGCTGCTTAAGGTTTAGGATGTGCTCAAGTCCTGCAGGAGTCAAACAAAGCATAAACTGAGTACATTCTAGCGAAGTTAGGATACATCTACATCTGAAGACAGGGTGCACCTATATCAGAAACAGTTTCATTGTTTTCTCATGTATAAAAAGTCACCTTCCTAGTCACTCTTTCCTTTGCTGAAGAAAGCTGATTTTCCATCCCAGGTACTTAATTATTCAGCTAATTACAAGAAAATACTTCATACACATTTCCTATCTCCATATAAGAAGCCTTGTACTACTGGACCATCCATCACCTTAAACTCTTTAAACACTGGATTTTTCTGCAGTCACTGCTACCTGTTTTGTCTTGCTATAGCCATTTATATAAAGAATCTGCCATCAGGAAAAACAAGTGACCTCTGATTAATTGTTTATTGGCTCATACATTCAAGAAGTCTTTCCTTCAGTAATGAGGGTTATTCACAGACTTCTAGCTGTCTCTTCAGCAGCTATAGCAACTACTTTCCTTGGCCACTAAGACATGTCAAAATAATAAGGCTTTGGCAATTATTTTTTGAAGAGAGGTTTATATTAAATGGCTAGTCAGAACTGTATTGTCAACGCCTGAGTGAAAGGTGGGCTCTTCAGAGTTTCATTTAATCTTAGACTAAAATTACTTGCTCTTTAAACAGTGTCGTGGTTTAACCCCAGCCAGCAACTCAGCACCACGCAGCTGCTCACTCACCTCGCCCCTCAGCCAGTGGGATGGGAGAGAGAATCAAAAAAAACCCCACCTCATGAGTTGAGAAACAGACAGTTTAACAGGACAAAAAGGAAGAAAATAGTAATTATAACAACAACGAAAAAATGACAATAATAATAATAATACAAGGATTGGAACACACAACACAAGTGATGCACAGTGCAATTGCTCATCACTTGCCAACCAATGCCCAGTTAGTTCCCAAGCAGCGATCCCCCCCAGGCCAACTCCCCCGGTTTATATACTGGGCATGATGTCCCATGGTATGGAATACCCCTTTGGCCAGTTTGGGTCAGCTGTCTTGGCTGTGTCCCCTCCCAATGCTCTTGGGCCCCTCCAGCCTTCTTGCTAAGTCTTTGACTTAGTCTAAACACTGAACTGTTCAGCAACAACTGAAAACATCAGGGTGTTCTCAACATTCTTCTCTTACTGAACCCAAAACACAGCGCTGTACCAGCTGCTAGGAAGACAATTAACTCTATCCCAGGTGAAACCAGGACAAACAGTTTTTCTCAGCCTTCTGTTTTCCATAGATATTAGCTTCTGGACTCCCTGAACACGTTTTGTGCAGTAATCAATATACTGCCATATACTTATTTTTGTGGTATTTATGTCTCCAAATGATTGTTTTCAAAAAATACCCAAGTTTTTAGAAGACTTTTGGCTTGCAGCAACAGGTTACTAGCCTTCTGACTTTAAAGAGAGGCTCAGATGATCACAGAAGGAAAAAATACCTAGAGTTTCCAAACTGTTCTTGCAGGTCTCCTCCCTTTGTGGGTGGGGGGCAGATTAAGAAAATCAGTATTTAAACACTATATAGTTTGGCTAACAAGATTAATTGTTGACTCTGTCCCATTTTTTCTCCCAGCCATCTACCACCACTAAGATGTCCTCAGGAAGCAACAACTTCATCTGCCCTGTTTCATACAGAACAGACAGTGATCTCTGGAGTTTATAAGCCAATGCTTTCTTTTCAAGTGGAACCTTGAACAACTACCAACACCTAAAAAGACAAATGGCATCAGTTGCTACAGAGCCTCATTTGTACAGTCTTTTTCACTACAAAGCACATTTGAGATTAGTTCCGAGAGATTTACCTTTCTAACAAGACAAGATGTGGTATCAGCTCTTCTGATAAAGCAATTTCATAATTACTTAAAAGCTATTCCCTCCACCCTTTTTATACACACTTATCAACTCCCTTGGGTATTGGTAGTCACTTTAAGTTTCATTTTACCATAGAACTACAATTGCTTTGGATCTTATTGTCAAAACTCCAGGTGTTTTTCCTTTGCATATACACTTTCCTAGTGTATATATTTTACGATGTTTGTGTGGATCTAGGATCTTCTCAAGAGGAAATAGTTATATTTGTACTATACAAAAGGAGAGTCTCATTTACAGTTTAGATCATTTGCAGTACACAAAAAGGTTTAAAATTGGTCCATGAGAAAATAAAACCCACAAGCTGAGAATAAGATATTCTGAAGACTACGCTAACAAGCATGGAAATGCATAAATTCATAAGTAGAATTGTTTTCAGTATTCATAATGAATATTTTGCCTCATTTTCCTGTCTTGAATCAATTGCAATCTCAAGCCTTACTCTTCCTGGTTTAAGCACACACATACAGTACAGACATAAGAGTGGATACAGATATTTTTATCCCACTGTTCACAATGATAAAAAAGCTTTTGCACTTCAGCTTCTAGCTTGATGCTCTTGCCAGAATTATTTGTACTTACTAGCTGTCCTTACTAGCTTAGTGACTGAGGTCTCAGTGAGTCCAGACTCTCTGGGGGTGTAGGCAAAATTTGGTGGCAGCACCAGGGAGAAAAGTTACAGTAGGTGATCCTTGTATTCAAAGACATAAAGCATGCAATTTACTCTTCAGGCTGCTGCCTACTCAAGCCAGCCTTACTCAAATTCTTTTCTGGTGATCCCTGAAAATAAATTAGCTGCAAAAATTATCATATTAATGATAATATCTGGAGTGATTATCATTGCTTAAACATCGAGAAAATCCTGGCCCAGAATTGAAAGTTTTCATCTAATTTTCTTAATTTTTCAAAGAATTTAATAGAAAAAGAAAAGTTTCCTCATACACAAAAAAAAGAAGAGTAAAGAAATCCTCTTTAAAACTCTTTCCTTCTTACACTGTTTTTTTTCCCTTTTATCAGAAGTTGGAGGGATTATAATGAATACCAGGAATATCAAGAAGAATACCAATCCCTTCGCATAACTGATTTGATTTTTCATATTAAATGGAAACAAGTTTCTACTTTTTTTTTTTTTTCAGGATGTTAGGAATACATGAAGAACTTAAAATTTAACCACAAATACAAGAGCTATTTCAGAGACTCAAAGCTCACCCAATTTCTTGCCTTTTGAATGAGCTGATACATCACAGCGGGTATAGTATCAAGTAACAGAACTAGATTGTCGGCATAAGAGAAATTAAGCTTCTTAAAGACTTCTTTGTTTAGGGAATAAAAAACCTACTTAAAAAATTTAATACATGGTTCTTCTTTATTTAATAAGCTAAAAAACTAATTTCCGTTTTTAACCAACATTTTGGCAAAGGACAAATCCAGTGCTTCTATTAGTCAAGTTAAGCTCAGCCAGTCCCTCAGCAGAGGTGCTGAACCTAGTGCAGAACCTGCTTAGCAGCACTACACATCTGCTGTACAGTAGCAGTTATGCTATTGTAGCTACTCTGAGGCAAAAGGATTTCTGATCGTAACTATAAGTTTACTTTTTCTTTGTTCTGTGTTTTCTTGTTGAAGGTATTTACCGAGTACAATGCAATACTTAGGCACTAAAGCAAACAGAAACCCAGCAGGTCTCTGCTTTCAGATATTTAATCCTCTGCACATGGTGGGCAGACTTTTAAAAGCAAATACCTGGCCTACATGCAGTAGTGTGCAATTCTTTTCTCCTACTCACTATTGTCAACCACTAGGTGGTAATGTTCACTCTGTAGACCTTTCAAAAAACAGCATAAACCGTAGCTGACGTTCAAATAAATTCTCTCCTCCCTTAAACTGGTGCAACCATGTAGTAAACCAGAACTGAATTTGACTTGCTTCCTTTCAGATGAACAATTTTATTTATTTTTAACTGTGCTCAGTTTTATGCTAAGCGCAGAGAAGCGTGTCACATCACCCCAACCGCATTTGCTGCTGTTTCTTCCTTGGACCTGTAAACTATTCCAAAGCAACTCGGCCTACCAGAGATCAGATTTCTACAGTGGAAGTTTAACAGGGCAGATGCATGCTGTGTTAGTACCACCAAAGCTGATATAATAGTATTTTCCTCTGTTTCTATGGTATTGGAGCCAAGAGCTGATCTAGGAAAGAATGCAGTTTTTGTACTCGCAGTAAGTTCAGGGTTTATGATTTGCTCATAAAACATGACGCTTAAGTTACAATGAAAACCATATAGAAGAGGTCATACCAATCATGCACTGAATTTAATGAAGACAGAATATTCCTCTATGCATCTAAATTCTTCTGTCCACTGAAGCATTTATGAGCAAGTGTGACAAAGAAGAGGGAAAAAAAATGTATTTCAGCACAAAACTCATATGCTTCAAGAATTGCAGAGAAGGAAAATGAACATGGAAATATTCTGAGCACAAGGCTGAAAAATTAAGGCTCAGTTTCTACTCCCAGGTATTTAATCACAGTATTTTTCTGATGTCACTGCTTCCCTTGTTCTTGCACCTGTTTCATGAAGTAGAAGAAAGGCGGTAACTGCCACAGTTGTTTGCAATATTCTTTTTTTTTTTTTTTCCAGGGGAGCTGAGGAACAGGGAACAAAAGAAGATAAAACTATGTTTCTGGTTCTGCAGGGGAAGCAATTTAAATGAAGATATTTGTCCATAGATTGAGAGAGAAAAGAGAAAAGTAAAGAAACTGGTTAAGCTACTTTATAGACCTCCCCTAACAAGCCTAGCTGCCCAGGGATTAGATCTATGCCTGACAGAGCAGAGATGGGAAGCTGAATCTCTTACCGTATTGCAGAATGTCCTTCCTACAAAGTCAGCAAGACAGCTTCCCTTGCTCTTTGTGTTCAAATAATCGAACATTTCGAGGTCCGAACAGGGAAAGCTTCAAATAGCATGTGTGGAAAACAGGCAGAACCTAGCCCAGCCACACTTGCTCAAGAGATGAAAGCTTCAAATTACTACTGTGAAATTAAGTAAAAAAAACCAAACACTTTTCTGTTCAGTCTGGTCTCTTCGTGGCAACTAGTTAGACCTTTGAGCAAACATTTATTGCACGAGGCACAGATGTTGCCTGCACTGGGGTCTGACATGTGGGAGAGCCCTATGTATATACGCTTGCCCCATTAAAAACTAAACCACTATACTGGCTACAATCATTCTCTCATAGACAAAACCAATCCCTAACCATATTCAAGCAGGCAGGAGGAAAGTAGCTGCTCGAACTGCAAACTTCACTCTCGGTTGCAAGTCTCTTGAATAGTTTTGCACGTTTTACTGCAATTACTTTGTAAAAAATGGGAGAGTATTAAGAAAACAGAAAGAAAG
Source organism: Sagittarius serpentarius (assembly GCA_034782735.1). NCBI lineage: Eukaryota > Metazoa > Chordata > Aves > Accipitriformes > Sagittariidae > Sagittarius > Sagittarius serpentarius. Next base: position 17,037,317 of record JAVKLA010000030.1, on the reverse strand, counting down.
GAGAGTGATTCATCTTATCTAGATAACTCAGCAGAACAGATAGCCACTGAAAGCAGGGAAAATCACAATGCACAACACAATTTTGGTGTTTTATTTCACCACCGAAGCAGTATTTTTTAAAAGTAGATAACAAGATAATTTGAATGCAGATAAATAGAACTTCAGGTCTTGGATTGTCTCCTCTTTGGATAAAACGTAGCTCCAAAGGTCAAACTGAAGAATGGTAGAAAGCAAGGAAAGCCAATGGACACGTACCTACTATGCACCAGGTCATACTTTGGCCTACTTGTACATTTTTTTTTTTTTCTTACATTTCCTCTCTGCCCCATTTCATGAGAACACAACAGCCAACACAAATTAATCACATTTGTGCATTCTTCCACTATATCCAAGGCTACCCTTGAAGGATACCTAGCTCCACATAAGAAGAATCTCATGAGTTGTCCTTGATGGTACATCTCACTGAACCATCTGGAAAGCCCACACTAATATTTTCATACAAAATTGGATCAGACCTTATGAAAAGGAAGAACTTATTTCTTTTCTTCCATACATCTTCATTCCATTTTTCTTAAATAGCTGGAGAATGGTAGAAAGGTCTGGGCAATGTCCTGTGAAACAGACTGCCAGCTGAGCCATGGCCTGAAACTATGCTTCACCATCATCAAACAGGAATTATTCATGTAAGTACTTCTCACGTATTCATAGGTTGTGTTGCACATACTCCAGAAACCCCTTCATAGAAGCAGCCTGCTAGCTAACAACATCAAATCTGAATGTTCTTGAAAAACTGTCTCTGCCATCTTAAGCTAGCAGAGCTCTAGCAGTATCTTCGCAGTGTGTCTGCATTCAGTGTGAAAGCTTTCATTGCTCAAGAGTTCTCAGGAAAGAGAGAGGGATTTACCTCCCCTATCTTTATGTACCTAACATATAAAGACTGAGTATGAGTAGGCCACTTTAGACTCTCTTACAGCCAATGGAGAGATACAGGTGCTTTCAAGACATGTTTCACCTTGCCTGTTTTTGCTGTTTATTTTAGGAGGAAATAAGCTGCTTGCCAGAGGTACTCATCTGCCTCCTCCAGCAATAAAGGGAGTCTATGCTGTGAAGATCTACATATGGTCAGGGGAATGCTATGCCAAATAATTACACTTGACATTTGGCTGTATCATTATACCAACTATAACCAAATGGAAAATATGCGTAAAAACAGCAAGTGCCCCAGACCTTGACATTAGACAGAAATTATGTATAAGTTAAGTACTACATCCTGGCAAAAGCTGAAGTAAATCGTGAAGTGTTAATACAACGACTACAGAATGATTTTTTCTATGCCACAAAAACATGTGACAAAGAGGACCACATAGTTAGAAGCACACACTTAATGCAGGAACCAGATGCTAGCTATTGTACAGCAGGCATTGACAACATCTAAATGCTTTTTCTTCTTGTATCACATCCTCCTATGACTTAGCTTTATGAAGGTTTTCTGAGCCAGGCCATCTTTCTCACTCTCTCTTTAAACATACTGTGTTTAAACTCACAAAATCAAATGAAGTATTAACTAAGAAACATCAAAATCTGAATTTATATCTTAAGTCATATTGAACTGGAACAAAATGGACAACTTGTTACATGAAAGCCATGTTTTCTGGATTGTGTTTTATGGGAGGCTTTCAACACTGTTTCCCACAATATTCTTGTAAGCAAGTTAGAACATTATGGTCTGATTGGGTGGACAACTAGAATGATTAAAAAAAGGTTGAATGACCAGGTCCAAGAGGTAGTGGTTAGTTGACCATACTCTGCCTGGATGCCTGTGACAAGTAAAGTATTGCAGGAGCCTGTATTGTGCCCTGTGCAGTTTAGTACCTTCATCAGTTACCTGGAAGATGCAACAGAGAGCACTCTCAAATTTGCAGATGACACCAGCTTGAGGAACCAGTCAATACACTCGAGGGCAGGGTTATCATGCAGAGAGACATAGACATGCTGGAAGAACGGGCCAACATGAACCTTATGAAATTAAGGAAGAACAAATACAGCGCCTTGGAAAGAAGGAGCCCTTCCTGGGCACTGCCAGGCTGGAAGCAGATTTAAGAAAAGGACCTGGCCATGAGCCAGCAGTGTGCTCTGACAGCAAAGACGTTCAACACCATCCTCAGCTGTATTAATAGGAGTACAGGTGGCAGACTGAGTGAAAGGATGATGCCTTCTCTATTCAGCACTTGATAGACCACAACTGAACACTGTGTTTAGTTTTGGGCCCTGTAGTAAAAGATGGACATAAACAAACTAGTGCAAACATAGACAAAGTTCATCAGGGTTCAGTAGTGGTTGGTCAGGGACTGGAGCATTTGCCCTGTGAGAAGAAGCTGAGGGACTGGGGCTTGTTCAGCCCAGAGAAGAGCTGGATTCAGGGGAATCTAACAGCAGTTTACCAGTGCAGACAGGCATCGAGGAGGCAGAGCCAAACTCTTCACAGCAGCACATAGCTGGAAGGCAAGAGATGACAGGAGTAAGCTGAAATAAGGGAAGTTCAGACTAGACATAAGGAGAAACATTTTCCAGAATAAGGGTGTCAGACAGTGGAAAAGTTTGCCCAGAAAGATTATGGAGATTTTCAAGACCTGTCTGGATAAAGCCCAGAGAAACCTGATCTGACCTCATGACTGACCGTGGTTTGAGCAGGAGGTTGAACTACAGACCTCCACAGGTCCCTTCCAACCTGAATTATCCTGCCATCACATGAACTCAGAAATTTGACATTTAATATTAAAGGAAACTTCAGCATTAAGTTACTGAGAAACAAGCCATCTTTTACACTGGCTGTGATGAAAACCCAGAAAATTCAATGGGAGTTTTCTGTGTATATCTGGCTGGAGAGCTTGAAACAGCCCTCTATCCGGAAGTCAAGTGCAGGAGAACATTTTTCACACATTGAAGGCACTTTGACCTTTTGCTCCATACTTTCCTATTAGCAAATATATTCTTGAAAAAACAAAAAAAAAACAAGAAGAAAATCACTAACAGTCATTTTAGACCTTGCTTATGTCTCTGTAAACATGTGCCTGGAAACTGCAGATTAATGACTTGCAGAAGAATCAGCCAGATCTGCTTCTTTAGTCTCTGAATGACTAAAAATCCATACAGCATTTGGGACAGCTTCAGGGTGTAAATAACCTCCATGGAGATACAAAACTGAACAAACTAGAGAACAGCTCTCCTGCCCTGTATTCCTGCTGTATTCCTACTAGTATTAGAAGAGATGTGCACTGACTCCAGAAGGCAAAGAGTTGAACATCTTAAAAAAAAGTGTTTGTGTGTAAATCAGGCAACTGCTACTCACTTCTAATTCTTCTTTCTGAAATCAATAGGAATTTTTCCTATGAGAAGGAACAGTCTGAAGTCTGACAGAAATAAGATGCCCATATTTCTGCTCAGGGGAAGTGGGGGAGGTAGGGGTATGGACCGATGACATACCAACACATTTCCTATAATTTTTTTCCTCACTTGAGCATTTGAACTTGTTAACAGAGCATTTTAGGCTCTAAAGTAACATCATTTCTTTTAAAAAACTCAAGGCTTATTTTATTTTATGATCTCTAATTTTTAAGCAAATAAGTCTGAATAACCACTAACTTGATTTAGAAGCTACACAACTCTTACAAATAGCAACTCCCTTACATAAAGGGCTTTTTTTTTACCTGTCACACCTGTGAAATACAATCACCACAGTTACCATAGAAGAGTGACTTTTTTCCCCCAAATTCCAGCATCTAATCATCTTAAGAAGAGCCAAAGCTTTGAGCAATCTGTAATTCTTGCAAAGTGTGTTATTTTTACATGGTATCTCTATTTACTTCAGACCAAGACAGCAAAAAACTTAAGTTTAACCTGAATACTATACTCACTTTTTTACTGTACAGGCACGCACATAGTTCTGCCTTGAACTAGACCTACAGGAGGAATCACCAAAGGTACAAAAGAATAGTCTACAAGGTGTTTTGATAGATTTTTCTTTCTGCAGTTCCAGCACAAAAGCACTACTAATGTTCTGTTGATGCCCTATTTGAAATAGTTCCATTTAAATGCTTGCATCCATCATGGACATTAAAAATAGCAAGAAGCATTGAAACGAAAGAGAGGTAAGCAATAAAACTATTTTATCAAGGGAGTATTTCCTTTAAAATCTTACAAGCATAATTTTTAAGATGATGGCATTTCTTCTTCAAAGACATATAACAAATAATGAAAACCATAAGGGGACAATAATACATTTGAACACTAAGCAACATATCCATAAGGCAGCTATCTATGTGGATAGTTTAATCAAACTGTTAAAGTGGTAGGAGAGATCCAAAGAGTTAAAGTGATGTCAAAAATCTGGTAAATATTTCAGCAATTGCTTGCTTGACAGAGAGTAAAGAAAATTTGAGAATTTTAGAAGTTCTTTACAGATTTAAGATAAAAGATTTGAAGGCATCTATTGTTAAGTATGTATTTAAATTGTTAGCTTTATCTATAAGATAATTCTGACAGTAATTTAAGCAGGAAGGAACTGGGTTCTTGCAAAGCCTATCTGGTTAAAACTTCATGATCTGGCATGATGATTTCTCTCTGATGCAAACAAATATGAGTTTTCACTTATTAAGGCAAGGAGACAAAGCCTTGTAACTGGAATGTGGATCATAATATTAGGCTGTTTTGACATCACAGATTTTTGTGAAACATGAGTAAAGTTGCTACAACTATTAGGGTTTTTGATAGACAATTTATAAGGGATTTGTGATCCTAGCAATGTTGCCAATGTGATAGGTGAACTGTTTAGTTTAATAATGGAAAGATACCCCAAATAAATTGTAACGTATATACAGAAAATTTGGATTTACTGTAGTAAAGTCATCTTATTCTACCAAGCAAAGTAATACATATTAGCAATCTTTTTTTATTATGTCCTTCATATTTCTAAGCATAAACTTAACTTTCAATAAGACAGAACATTACCTGTACATCTTGGTTTCTGCCTGCAACTTTCTTCAACAGTTTTAGTGTGACAGAGCAGAACCAGCCTTGGGAGAAAAAAAAATTAAAAATAAAATAAAAATAAAAGCCAAACAAAGCAACAAAGACATTAAGTTTTATTCCTAGGATCAGCTCTATCAAGGAAATTTGGTCTGAGATACCTAGTCTGTCTGATGCCAAAAAGTACATAACTTCAGTGCTGGGAATTTTTCAGTTTGAAAATGCAGTGGTGGGTTGTATTCTCAGTAATATAGTTCATCCAGCTGTTCTCTGTCTGAGGAATACTTTTAGGATTTAAATTCAACTTCTCATGCTTTTCCTTCCTTTAATATTTTTCCTCTGGAGAATGTACTATATCTGATTCTAACGAGTGCATTTTCTGTTTCACAAAGGCAACATTTTCTTCCCCATGTTTTCATCACCTTCTCTCCCACCTTCCCATCACTTTCCATGTGTCTAACTTCCAACATTTCCTCCTCAGCCAATGACCTTCCTCAGCTCTCCTCATCATCCTATGTGAGTTAAATACATCTCGCCAGGATATAATTTCTTCTAGCCTTTCCCCTGCAGTGACCCCTCAAACCTCAGGGCCAGGCTGCAGGGCCACCAGAGTGATGTGGTGCTACCCCTCTTCAACCAGGCCTGTCATCCCACAGACCCCAGCAAGGAGAGACAGGCCAGGGACAGCGACTGGAGTCAGCCACAGCCCAGCCACTCTCAAGCCCTGGCAGGGCCCTTGAGCTAAAGGCAGAAAGCCCTTGACAAAATTTCTCACAGGTTTCACACACAGCTCTTTTTCACATTAAAAAAAAAAAAGAAACCCTAAAGAAATTAATTTAAAAAAAATCACAAAACCATAGAAATTGGAGTTGGAGAAGATACATCAGCTTTCCACATACTAACATATCTTTTTCCCTACAGTAATCATAAGAAGCTTGTTTGATGAAAATCAGAGTTTTTCACTTGAGTTTGTCTGAGGCCACTGAATGTATTATGTACAATGCCTTGCCTCCAACAAAGTGGTGACCCTAAATTAAAATTCAAAGTCAGTATTGTCATGGGATATATAAAGAACAAGCTGAATAAATGCTGACAAATTATAGGACAAAAAAAAGAGTAAAATATCACTTGTCACTGTCAACCCTACTGTCACTGGTGCTGTTTTCAGAACAGACCTAATTGAAATATCAGGCTAATCAAATGACCTAGATGGTTACATAGTTAAGAAATACTTGTCATTTTTAACTGAATCAATTAAGGAGCAGGTTTGCTGCAATTCACGTTTAAGAGGACTACACAAAAACTGCTTTAAAAATAACATTGACATATCAAACTAATACACTTCAAGCTGTAACATGTTCTGCTCTTCATTCATGCCACTGTATGTAGAGTGGGGCTACCCCTTCTTCAAAGTTACAGAATATTGAAAAGTTTGCAGCTTTTTCTCTGGAAAAACAAACTTCACTTAGATTTATTATCCCCTGTCTTTTTTTCTAACTCTTAAATTTCTGCTTCACTAGTTATCTAAGTTCAAATACACCAAATCATTTCCTACTGTCCTCTTTTCATTATAAACCACATTATCTGCCACTTCACTCTGCCCCTTTCCCCACCGCAAAAAAGTTTCCGTATTTCTGCCCCTCTCAGCTTTGGAGCTCAGGAGCTTCCCAGTGTCAAGCTGCTAACTCAGAGGTGCAAACCACTGGACTATATTTTGTCACAAGGGAAAACTTGTTCAAATATCTGTGTAGGTTTTGTAAGTTGTGTGCTTCTATAAACGCAATAAATCAAACAGAAAATGAAGCGGAATACACTGAAGTTATCTCTGACACTGAAGGAGAGTCCCTGGGTCTGCTGGTTAATGACCCTGAAGCAGCAAGACCATTACTTCCAGAGCTAAAGATGTATGTTGTTCGATGTGGGGTTACAATCTAAACTGCATTTAAGAAGTAAAAATCCCCCACAGTATTGTTGTTATTACACCTTTCAAGGTCCTCAGCCTCATTCTTCACGGACAGTGTGAAATTCTGCTGTTTAAGTAATAACTGCCAGGACAAGTACCCTCAAGGAAAAAAAACGTGGTGTCAGTTTGAGAAGATATTTCTATTTACAAGGACCACGGTGTCTGTCTCAGCTGTGCAAGTAAAGTAGCAGCATACAGCTGATAGTGTGACATTTTTAAATCTTAGCTTCAAATACCAGATTATGCTTATACCTATTCTTATTTTTCTTGCTTAAAGCAACAGGTCGACACAAGCAGAGTCTGACGGCATAGGTTATTCATACAGTGATCTCTCAGATCTTTAAAGCAAGTTCCTTTAGTTCAGTCAAATCTCAAGACAGTAACGCTGCATAGCGCGGTGTCGCAGTATGATGGGGTGTAAAGTCACAGAAGCTACGTTCAAGGAAGCGTTCACTCTCAACCGTCCAGTTAAGTCAACGCCACCATTTCCTTCCCAGGTCTAAGGGCCTCAAAAGCCTGTCCCCGCTCATGGGCATTTGCCCATGGCGGGGCTCAGGGCCTGCTTAGAGCCAGCACAGCCCAGGGTGGCCCCATCCCACTAGAGCCATGGGGACAGGCTCCCTGACAGTGCTGTGCAACGAGGCGCCTGCGGCCATGGCCGACCCCTGCCTGCGGCAGCTGCTGCCGGCTGAGGCTCCTGCGCTTGGTCCCTGCCTGAGCTACAGCCTTGCCATGTTGCAGCCCTGGCCTGCCCTGCCACGGGCCCACCCACAGGCCCACATCCCAGCCTGGCCTCAGGGAAGTGCCCAATGCCTGGGTCTGCCGCCACGTCCCCCCAGGCCAGCCTGCTCCCTGGCTGGGGCGGTGGGACAGGCCCTGCCCTGACACCCCTGTCGTGGGGAGGCCCTGCTGCTCCCGGCCCCTGGCCCTCCTTGCACCGTGACAGCAGGAGCCCCAGTGCTCACAGACAGGCAACTGTTCCCCGTTCGGTTTTGGTTTGTATTTAAATTTATATGCTCAACAAAACTAAATTCTGACACTTTCATCTTGTATCAAGCTCCGATGAGCAAACACTTACCGGCCAAAGTCACCTCAGTTCAATCAAATTATTTCAAACGTCAGCTCACAGTACTGCAAATTAGATTAGTAACTGACTGGAGCAAACACAGTCAGTTTTGAATTAGGAAACAGAGTAATACAAGTGGATGAAAACTTCTCAGACACTTTTCTGAAAACTAGTCAAAGGGTTTGGTTTTGGGGGGGGTGGAGTGTTCTTTCTTTTTTTAAAAACTATTTCACAGAGTTGATGTATTTTGATAATGAGCACCTATGAGAGTAACTGAAGAACAGCCAGTGACCCAGCAGCCTGGGTTACTCACCCATGGGGCAGGAAGGACCCAGCCCCAAGTTCCTCAAGCAGCTTGCTTTAGACCAGGCACAAAGGACATGAAAAACCCAAGTCCCAGGCTGGAACACAGGGCTAGGCTGAAGGGTCGCCATCTCTTGTTCTGTCCCAGCAAAAAAAATGTTGGCAGTAACTCAGGCAAACCCCCTCAGGCTGATGCCAAACATCAAGCTGTGGCAGGTGAGACCCTTGCTATCAGAAATGCGCAGCTGTCAGGCAGCTCGAGTGTAGCACGCTTAAATGGCTGGATGTTTTCTGGGCTCTGTGTATTGTAGTATTGCTCCACAACAGAGAAGAAATTTCTCTGTGGCAGTAGTCTGTATTAAGGAACCTAGTATGGAAGCAACAACCACTGTGTTAAGCAGAGGCAACACTGTGACCTTCCCTGGAGTAACTTTCTCCTGTACCTGCCCTGCTGTATACATGGCAGGAGCTGGTTCAGGAATTCAGCCACATTGAGGACTTTCCTTTCTGCTGGAGCATGTGGGACCAGATCAGGTTTAGGAAAAAGCATATGGATTAAGGGAGGCAGAAGCCTGGCAGGAATTAGGGACCAGAGCTGGGGATCCTACTCTGGGAAAAAGAAGGGAATGCAACAAGGCATAGCCCTCAAGGAAAGTTCTGGCAAGTGATCTTTTAGAGAGTGTGGAAGTCTAGCCAGCAGCAGCATACCTGCTGGTGCCGTGTGCCGCTTCTCTAACACATCTGATCACTCAAGCTGCTTTTTCTCAAGCTGCTGCCACAGAAGAGTCTGTGTGAGCCCCTGGCACAGAACAGAGCCCCCTGCTCATAAAAGCTGCTGCATTTATAATCCTACTGTGCTGTAAATTATTTTGACCTCCAAACAGAATGTGTCGTGGATTAGCAGATGTCCTGTAAACTATTTCCTTCCCTCTTCCATCCGATTTAGGTCTAGACACATACATCAAGCCCGCAGATTGAGCACTGTAGAAACGTTGCTGAGTGCCAGGACATGCTTCAGAAATAAAGGCAGCTGCTATTTACCTGCCATGCTGCCAGCCTCCTGCTGTATTTACATCGGGCCTTTCTGTGCATCAGCATATCACAGAAGGAAGACATATCGCAATGAGGAGAAATTTCAAATACACTTTTCCACTGAGTCAGTACAGTACATTTTACCTGTGGTTTTAATCTACAAATCTTACTCCACTGTCAAGTGTTTAAACCACACTCGGATTTGCTTGTATGTGCTTGTGAATGTTCTTTATTTTCCCCTCCTCTCTCCTCCCAAGAGATGACTGAATACAATGTAAATGGCAGCAGTATCATTTATTTCTTTCAGTGGCAGGTACGCAGACCAATCCTACCCTACACTATAAACAATGAAAATGAGAAGGTCATCTGTTCCACATTGTAATAATGCACAGAAACTTTTTGTCCTCACAGGAACTGATGTGCTGAAATGGATTTTAAGTGTAAGTCCCTAATTCATTAAAACTATGACACTGCATTTAAAGGAAAAAAAAAGGGGGCAAAAAGGTAATTTATTTAATTATAATCCAGTCTTCCTGTTTGCTTGCCATTACTACACCAGAAGAGGAATTGGGGTTTTATTTTTGCTCCTGGTCTGCATGGATATCTTGAGTAAAGTAACATTACAAACCCTATCAGGCTGACAAAGAGCTCCACTAAAATGATGCTGAGGATCCTACTTCAAATTACGCAGGGTGAGTTAATTGGGCTGGCAGCTACCTTTACAGAAACAAGCCACAACCAGCTGCAGATACACCTGCTTGGTAACTGTGACCCTACCTGCCTCAGGCAGGCAGTCCTTCACCAAGCACCACACTGGCCCAGGAAAGCAAATAGGAAAGGTTCATTGCTATTTTTGAAGTAAACTCAATCACACACACATACTACTTGAAAGGAACTTTTCTTGAGAAATTCATACAAAGCAGTCTTCCACTATGAAAAGTGGGTTGGAAGGGTTTGTTTGTTGCTTTTTTAGTAACAGAAAGAAACAAAAAGAAATGCAGTACTTATCAGCTGTCCCCATAAATTTCCAGGGAAGCAGTTCTAGTTGTAGTGTCAAACACTAACAGATTAGTTCTGCACTGCAGAGAAAGTTTGAAGTAGAGCAGTAAGCCAAGAGCTGACTCAATCCATACTTCAAAGTATCTCAGTCTCCCGTCTGCAATCTTCCCCTCTATTTTCTATTGCACAGCCTGTTTTGGCATAGACCCTTGCCTGTAATCACAAATCACATCCCAAAATAACTGTTTGTACCACAGGCAACAACCTAACTCTGAAGCTTCATCTGTGTTTTTTTTCTCCATAGAAGTATAAAAAAAATGCAACTTGTTGGAAGTTCTCCCCCTCTGAACATACTGCATATTTTTTCTGTGTATGTTGCATCTTTCTATTTTGGCCCAGCTTAGAGTAGCTTAGAGACCCCTTCATTCCAAAATGGTAAATCCTCCTTGTAGGTGCTATGGGTAGAGAGTAGAGCTTGAACAGTTCTCTGGGTTTGATTGTTAAAGGGGTTATTTTCTAGGGAAGCATAAAAATATTCCGTGCGTCTGTATCTTTATAGAATACACACAGCTTTTGTAATGAAATCTCAAGGGCTTTTTGGAGCACTTCTTGCATGGTTACCAAGAATTGAAATTTAAATAATGCAGGAAAACCTCTTTTTTGTTAAAAACTAGAAACTATTAAATTCCAATTTTCCATGCATTCAGTGCAAGCAACTTGTACTACAGGGAACCAAATGTGTTTGGCTTGGCCCTTCAGTACCAGAAGCTGCAGAAGAGGTAAGGAGGACAGGCAGAGAGAGAACTGAAAAATCAGAGTAAATCTGTTTGCAGGTACATATAAAACACTGATTGTTTTCAAGAACAGGCAGGAATCTTCATTATTATTAAATACATATTTCATCCCACTTTGCCATACTAACTAATCACAGTCCAAGCTGTCTAGTAACAGAATAGTTTGTAACACCAAGGAATAAACAGCTGATAATAGATGACAAACAGCTGATAATAGATGACAAACAGCTTCTGCCCCTAGTCATACTACACTATAACTTCACGCTTACATGCACATTTGTTCATATAACTTGCACAAACTCAAATAAAACCCATGTTCTGTTAATCATCTGTCACTTCCAAACAGAAAAGAAGCTCCATGGTCACCAGCAGTATAAAACAGCTCAAATTTTATAGTAAAACATGTTTGTGTAATTGATAAAACAATATATTTGAAATAAAATTCTTTTAATACCCAAGTAATTTTAACAGAAAAGGCATACATAGAAGTGACATGAATCTTTTTTCCTCCTCTTCCTTTCATACATTTCTATTTTTATACAGTTTCCTTTATGCAGCTATACTATTTTAAGCAAGAGAAAGCTCTCAGCAAAACAAACCAAGTTGCCTTAGTAGAAAAAGCCTGTGACTCCAAGAAAACAAACTCTATTCACTGCTTCCACAAAACCAAAGTCCTAACATTAAACAAGGTACTCAGACATTGCATAAGTGACCAAGAATGGCACCCAGGTAATGTAATGCAAACATAATTCATGAGATAATGAACTTTAAATGCCAAGATAGTAAGTATAAATTGGAGAAGACTGAGAAACCTAAGCTCAGTCCTAGTTTAACTTCACTGACTTCAAATACATCTCTAAGGAATAGGTTATATGCAGGCACAGTGTTAGTTTGAAATGTGTCTGTATTTTGACTTGTCTTATCTTTTTTCCCCTCTTACATTTTTAAACCTTCTGATGCTATTATTTAAGGAAAATGACAGGCTTATTTGATATCAAGAAACAAAGAAATGTTCCAACATGAAGTTGGAATAAAAAAAAACCCTGCAGATTTTAATACAGTCTGTAGTCCCCGTTTCACCTTCTCGTAGGATTTCTTTCTTATAAGAAAGATTTTGAAAACTTAAACAAAAATACATAATTGTTAAGTCAGGCAATAATGTATTTTAAAAACATATATATGTTTTGGACAGTTCTTAACAAAATACAGGCAACAAATACAAATGAATCTTTACACAAGTACCTGAATATGGACATTATACACACAAATATAAAAATGCATTGCAGGCTACTGATGGATGAGCACTGAATTTTTTACTACCTCATTTGTCTTGTGTGGGAACATAATATATGTCCTGTAGCATTAAGGTATTTGGATAACCTTATGCCCAAGCCTTTCATCTCAATGATCTGAGTACAATAATGTACTACTGAATATGTGTTCCAAAGCATCCTTTTGTCAAATAACAAGCAGTTTGTCAGTGTATTTATATTCCCCTCATGACATACCTGTAGGTAATTTTACAGAGGGGAATGTCAGTAGAAGGAAAACACCCAGTTAGGACAGAACTTTGAGGCAGAACAGAGACTAACAAACAAGAGGACATAGGATCACAGAGGTCACACATTAGTAAGATGCTAACAGAAGCTACAAAATCCAAGAAGGCTATTTCTTCTTACTGATGAAAAGTTCCATGAATAAGTGGAAGAGGTAATTCTCTTCTGGAAGGGGAGTGAGGAGGAATAATTTTCCAGAGCTTCCTGAAATACTATGCTATTTAGCAACAATTAGCGATGCTGCTTACAATGCTTTTTAAGAAAGCTTGAAGAAATGCAGTAGGGATTTCTTGAAGGCACCAAAATGAATGCCATGATCAGGCTTACTCTCCAGTAAGTTACACACTTTCATTCATGAAACAATGTGGTTGAAGTCTTGCTGTGTACACAGTTAATGCATTTTATTTTTTTCATGTTATGTCACTTTCCACAAATGGAGATTACATGCTCAAAAACTGAACAAAACTGACACTCTTTCTACTAGCAAACAAGCTTTCTCCCTCTTCCATATAAAAAAGTCACCTCCAATATAATTGACTGAAAACATTAGAATTACATTTAAGAGAAAACAATCATTTGAGCTTTGTTGTATTTCACAATACAAGGCCAGAAAAAGGCTATAACATTAGAGTACAGTAGCTTTAATTAATCTCCAATAAAGAAAAATATTTTTCTTATAGATCTGGGGTGGTTTTTTGTTAATTTATGGAAATCATCATCATTAAATTATTGAGAGAAGGAGCTAAGGTGGATATCAAGGACAAATTATTTTCCAAACATGTCTCTCTACTTCTGCTAAGGAAAAGTAGTACAAAGACATCAGGACAACTTAAGCACATGCTATTAATTTGGCCAAAATTTCCTGTATGGAACACATTTGCTTTTAGTAAATTTACACTTCTGAGGTAAGCATCTTTCACTGGTCATCATCAAAGGCTGCCAGTTTACTTAGTGTGGTGATCTAATATAAAGTCATTTTAGCCACAGGTCACAGAAATCAAACATACCACCCAACACATACATACAAGGAAAAGTTAGTAGAAAGACAGAAATATCCTTAGAAACATATCTTATGTTTAAGCGAAGTTTTCAAAGCAACTGTTTTGGGGAACCTCTGGTTTTAATAGTTAATTTGAAATATCTGTAAAATCATGTAAAAGTATCAAGATTATGCTTTTGTTTTTATCAGGATAATCACACAAAAACTGAAATCAATTCAATCAAGTAATTGTTCTAGGCAACAGCTTCACTTTTCTATTTATAAGGTCTGTCCCTCTATTCATAACAATGCGCAAGGTCTAGTAACCCCAACCTTTGTACCTGAAACCAGAACCCTCATGAGACACTTCTGTTTTGTCCTCTTGTAAAGACCAGCTCATATAACTCCAGTCATAAGTGCTATTTTTTCCCTAACTGAAAAGGCAGGCTGCAAATTCAAGATAGTAAATTTTATTTGGTATTTTCAGGGACTATGTTATTGAGGAGAGTCACTTGCCATTAAAAAAGTAGTTCCTACCCTCAGCTTCTGAAATTCAGTAGCTTTCCTGATATAAAATACATTGCTCCAAATACCTTTAAGGAATTTGCTACCAATTGTCTGGGATCTCTTTTGAGAAAGTAAGATATATGTGCATGTGTATACTATGGGGAATAGGATAAAGGCCTGAAATTTTTCCTGCTTATGAACTTAATCTGATACATTCAGGTTAACAACATTACAGTAGAATGACATTGCTCTCAAATCTCCAACTTTTCAGTGGATAAAATGGCAGAGATGAATGTGCATAAGGGTATTTTAAGACATCACAAAAAAACTGTAAATTAACTCTTGCCGAGAGAGACAGAGTAAATAACTCCAGAATACTAAGTGCTTCTGCATACATTTACAAATGCCAATATTCTTCACAAAAAGGATTATTTTATTTCTGAATTTAAATAATGCTTATGAAGTGTTTGCACAGTAATTCTTACACCAAGACAGCAGACAACATTTCATTTCTATGCGTATCTGCTGCTTATTCTGGTACTGAAATCTGCAAATCAGTATTTTCTTTAGTGACCAGTCAAGGAATAAGGAAGGTGCAAGAAAATGTTGTTAAACTCTTCCTCTTTGGAAGCTGATATAAAGTTTCCAAGGCCATCCACAAAGCAAGTCCTGGCTTCCAACATCAGTTCTGGATTAACTGTTGCATAAGTTTTATAGTGTTATATAAGGGCTTTGTGCAGCCTATAGGACAAATGCCTAGATAAAATAAAAAAAGAGGGGGGTTGGATTTTTTTTAAGCCATCCAAAGTTAACTAGACATGAGTGGAACCTTCTTTCAGGTGGCTGATATGATTAGCCATGGATATTTTTGGAGCTACTGCCAATTACTGTAAATTTTGGATCGTATTGTATTCTCAGCTGGGCTGTTTGCTAGCAATCTTTTATCAGGTTTTTAATGTACAAAGCCTGCATAGTTAAAACCAATAATGGTATTTTACAAAAAATTAATATAACAGAGCCTTAAAAGAGCAGGTGCCAAATCTGCAGCTTAGAGATAAATTAGATACTCACGCTTGCTTAGAAAGAAGGTGGCGTTTAGTTTTTCTTCCCACAAGTTGACATGAATATTTGAAGGCTTAAAAAAAAAAAAAAAAAAGTATTCAAACCATTAAGTTCCACAACAACCAGGTCAAGACCTTGACCATATTAGAATCCAAGGGTTAAAAAGCATAAGGGATACACTGTAGGAACAGACTTGAGGAAAGTAGCTGAAACATAAATCCACTTAAAGCTTCCAGGTCCCAGAAAGGTATCCAGGTGGCACAGCAAAGGGAGCCCATGGGATCAGATAGACTGCGCAACAAATGACCCTCTTACACCATGTAATTTCACACAGCTAGCACTGGAATTGAATAGTTATATATTAGAGTATCTTGCAGAACAAAAAAACATAAATGAGAGATTGCAGCTTTACCACCCTCGCCCCTAGAACTGCTTTTCCCTTTGGGCAGACTATATTCTGGGCCAGGAGAATGTCCTGAGTGGTCGATTTTGATACAAATAGGAGGCAGGAGATAATTACCCTGCCCAGCAAGCCCTTCTGAACACACAGTTTTTAATGTCTTTAAAAACAAGTGCTGTGTAACAAAATTACTTTCTTCTGGCATGAGAAGAATCAAGCTGTTTCAGCCATGAGAAAAGTCAAGCCTCAGTATCATTACCTATAGGGTGACAGTGGCAAAGTAGAAAACTACTGCAGAGAACACCAGAAAAGTGCAAAGAATAGCACGTGCACAAAGGTATTTTTGGAAGAATCTTCTTTCCATTTTTATAATTCAATAGTATTTGTAATAAGAACATCACAAGTTGACTTTCCCTTCAAAAGCTTGTTTCAGCTTTCATATTTTTCACATTAGCAGAGTAACAAACACAGCTGTCTACAGATTTTATTATAAGCTAAAACATACACAACATGGGGAAAAGAAATAGTGAAACTTTCAAAAAGACAACTGCTTCCACCACAATTTACAGTAATTAAGTACTAATTTTAAAGTGTCTTTGTCATCAAGGTACTTCAATAACATATTCACAGTAGGGTTAACAATGTGACCCTGATAAAAAGAAAAATTCAGAGACTAGTTCGTATTGATCAGCACATAACATATCCTAGGGTGCTGTTTGTCTTGCACTGAGTGGCTTGTGGAAACTTTTCAGCATTTCTCAAACACTTCTGCCAAGAAGCAAAGATTTCCTCTCGGACTAGTATGAATAACCAAATCAATGAAAACCCAGCCTACTAGTCAGTGAAGGATTTTACCGGCTTGTTGCCTCAGAGAGGAGCCAAGATGAGCCCTACCTTTCCACTTTCCTTTGAGATGCTGCTACCTACGTGCAGTCTGTCCAGAAGCAAGAGCACAAAGGGACGTACTTGCACCGCTGAGATGCATGAACATGTTCTGCTCATGTTCTGCTGTGTTGGCTTGCTGCTTACCTGGCAACAGCAGAGGCACAGATGAGAGACCAGAGATGGCTCATTCCAATGGATATTTACCTGAACTTCCAAAGCACAGCCCTACCCCCTCCCAGCAGAAAACAGAGCAGCATGATAGGGAAAAGAAATAAATACAAATAATGCAAAGGAATCAGTGTCAGGAATGTCTCATTAAGTGCTGTTTGCAGACAGTTTTCCTATGTATAAGGGCTCTGTATGATCAATACTGCCTTAAATATTTATGTGTCTTCACCTTCATCTGCAGTTTTTATTCTTGCTAGGTTTATCTCCACTAGTCCCAAAAGAAATGCAGAGGTGGAAAGCATAATTCAAGTTTCATGAAAGCAATCAGTCAAATAGTGCCTGCAGGCCCTATACAGGTCTGCCCCTGCTGAGAGAAAAAGCTCTCATATGACCTAGTATGTTAAAAATCACCAGAAAATCCCACTGAAAGAAATACCTCCCCGAAGTTTATCATTTGGAGTCTGCAGTTACCTATTTCCTCATTTCTGGTGCTCAGACTTGTGCTTGGGTAACAGAGACAGAGAGCTCCAACACAGCATACTGACAGTCTGAACACTGACAGTTGGTATTTCCCAGCGCACACCTCTATTCCCCTCATTACTGCAACGGTATAGTAACACTGTAAGCCATCCTCCATCCCCCTCCTTCTATAAAGACATTATCTGCAATTACATTACTAATTCAATAGAAAGCAGGTGGTAGCTTTGAAGTTAATGAGAATGGAACACAAGCAATATTTTGTTTTCAGATTAAGAATCCCCTAGAGAAATGAGAACTTCATAAAATCACTTACAAAAACAGACTGCCACTCTGCAGCAATAGTCCAAAGCCTGAGCACAATTATATTACCTTGTCAGGACTATTCCCACAGAGCATTGGTTCAAATGGCAATTGAATAATCAAAAGCTAAATGCAAAGGAAGCCTTCTTCATATATCAAATGAAAATGAGGCTCTAGGAAATAATGTTTATTAAAAAAAGTTTCAGAAGAAGAAAATCTGAATTAACCTTAGTCCTACAGCAGCTATTCATACTTCTGAGGTTTTCCCACTAATACTTTGTTTTGTTGTGCTTTTCGCAAGGTTATCTTCTCAGTGCCCTCTTGTTTCTTTCTTTCTTGCTGGCCTTAGAAAGTTCATTGTTGTAGAGCTCTTGTATCTGTTGGGTTACATAGAAAGCTACTGAGCTTTCATCAAAGTTGTTTCCAAAGATGGTATCAAACGACACTGGAAAACAAAGTACCAAAAACAGTTTTAAAAGACAGAAGTTCCACTGCACCTTTCGCTGTGGGACCAAACAAGATACTGCACTAAGTATGTAACTTTTTACACTGGCATGACACAAGAAACTCCAG
Source organism: Sagittarius serpentarius (assembly GCA_034782735.1). Lineage (NCBI taxonomy): Eukaryota > Metazoa > Chordata > Aves > Accipitriformes > Sagittariidae > Sagittarius > Sagittarius serpentarius. The sequence goes on along the minus strand of JAVKLA010000030.1, from coordinate 17,019,225 downwards.
AGTTAATACAAAGCCCTGCTTATGTCTCTTGAGTTCAGAGTAATCATGCCACTATTCTATTATGCTATGCCTTAAAACCTCATAGAATTTTAGTTTCTGATTTTTTTTTAAAGAAGCAAGCCTGTCAAGGAAAAAAAAAAATCCACTGCTGGAATTTATATAAAAATCAGATAAATCAAGAGAAACAAACCTCAGTTTAATAGACAGGGCAACTATTAGAAACAAAAATACACTATAAATTAATCCTCAAGTGTCTAACTTCAGTTATTTCAAAATTATTTACTTTCACTGCAGTTTTTGTTCCTTGTGCTTATCTTACGGGTTATTTGTTATTTAGGGTAGGGAGGAGGAAAAGAGAGAAAAACTAACTTCTGTGAAGTGCTTTGATTGCAATGAAGTACTAATTAATGGCATAATGAGCTTATTGCAAGTCGCGTAACATATCAGCATCGTTACAACCAACTTTTAGCCCAAGAAATAAAAATATGTAAAATGTTTCCAAACAGGAAACACAGGTAGGCAGAAAGCAGCTGTTCAAACCACAAAGATATATTAGAGTCAAATCTTATTTCTGTTGACAGTGTTAAGATAGCTGTGATAAATTGCAGGTACCAAAGACCTCAGTTTTATAGCGCCTTTGAAAAATGCCTTCTCTGTAAGCATAAGACAGACAAACAACATGCTGCTTTCACCCTAAAATGACCCAGAACAAACCAGATGTCTGTTGAACTGCCAACAGCATTCTGTGAAGCTTCCCCAGGACTTCAGCAACATGCTCCTTGCTTGTGCCAGGCCAAACAGGTCTTAGCTAAAAACAATTCTAGTCTAACAACATGGATGGAACCTGCCGACGTGTTTGTGGTCTAAGTCAAGATCAATACATAAAGAGAAATTTTACACTATTACATTTTCAAAGATTGGGCAAGCCAAAGCAACATGGATGAAACAGAATTTTGCCATCAGAGATTGGAGTAGGCACTTGCTAGCTGCAAGGACAATCCCATCCATTGATCCTACTGCTGCATTTGGACCTGTAGCGTAGAGTGTTTCACATTACATATATGAAGCTAAGCTAGGTAGTAATATTGGGTATAAAGTCCCACCTTCTGATGTCCCAAAAAAGTTTCTGAGAATGCACTGTAATTTTGATTTGCTTTAAAATATGACATAATTATCATTCTCCAGTTAAACATAACCAGTGCTTTGTTCTCAGTGCAAACAGACCACATACTTAGAACAGACAGTTCTTGCGCGCTGCTGTCAGCTGACATGATCAAAGATGGTATTAAATATCCTCTTCATATGCTTAGGAATGGGGAATAGCAGAACTTTTATATTCCAGGGCTTCAGACACTATGAAACAGGGCAGAAATGGCTGCTGTGGAAGGCTGTGGTAAAGAATGCTGTTTCTACTGACACAGGCTAATCTCTAAGAAGTCCTATTCCCTTTCCAAAGGTCCTCATGTGTTTAGGATTGGCAGAAGGCTCCAGCACTTCCCCTAGATTAGATTCAGAAATTGTCTTCCACACATGGAAGTTCCTCAAACCCCTCCTGGCTGTTTACTGCTCCTGATCTTGTCTCAAAAACCAGCTAGTGTCTTTAGGACAGGTCCTTTATTCACAGCTTGGTGAAGGTTCAGAAACATGATAATACCCACTGCTCCAAAGCTCTTGCCTTCTCTCTATCCACACAGTCAAACCAACATAAGATGACTATAGTATACAAAACTAGAAAGAGATGCTATTTCTCGTCTATACAATTCCAGAACAAACTAGTACAACCAAAGCTGCACTCAGTGATTTAAGTAGATTTATGGTCTACATACTGGCCCATACAATTTCTTCAGTTATTAATCATCAAGATTGGAAAGGTACCAAGGTAAGCAGGCTCCTGAAGACTGGTGATCAAACTGGCAATGGAGCACAGGTCTACACTTAGTTCCATATTCCAGCACTTGAGCTACTTGACTCTTCTTGCTTCCTTATCTCAAGGTGTTTGCTGTGCAACAGCCCTGCAATATCACGTCATGCTGACAGTGGGTATACAATACCACAGAAAGTTTCCAGGGTCTTCTCTTTCCTTTTTTGTAGTCAGTCTCTTTCTCTGACTGTTCATTTATTCCATGACTCATGTTATCTTCAGATTTAAATAGTTACAGAGAATAGGAGGCCTTTATCTTATGCTTCTTCACAGAGCACATTAAACACACACACACCAGCATCCAACCACAAAAAAAGACTGATGCTCTCTAATCTTCCAATCTAATCGTGCTTAAGCAGCAAAAGTACTTCTCATGAAATCTAGAAGCACACTCTCTCCAACACATCTTTATGCAGTAAAATGTCACTAAATTCCAAGACAGTACTCTGCGCTTCATATTTTTAAGAACAGACCCAAAATAACTTTGCTCCAGAAACTCTGTGAAAAAAGTTTCTGTTCTGCCAGTGAAAATAGGCTCTCAGAGAAGATCCAGCAGGCTTCATTTCATTATGTTAAGCCTTTTAGAAAAAGAGATTTAGATGTGTTATCTTCTTGTCCCCCATAGCTTCAGCTATATGGCTGTTCTCTAGAGACTAGATACAGGGTTACGATGCAGGCAGCTTGGCTCATCACAAAACTCCTCTGTTGAGCCATTATGATACAGACTGTTCTGTTAGACAGAATGGACAAGGCAGGTCAAAACAGGAAAAGAACAGAGGTAATGCCTTGAGAAAGTTAAGTTTTACTTTCAGTGTAGCTCTTTTTAAATGAGCCCTGGTCTGGTAAGTGAACCTTAGTGGCATTTGATATTCAGGCATAATCTTTCTTTCTCTCTTATTCACATGGAGCAACACCTGGAGAACGTTATCCTAGTTGAAAAATAAGAAATAGCTGTAGGCTAATCAAAATGGGCATCTAATGATGAGAAACAACCACCCACACAACATGTACTCTATTAGTTTTACAATACAGGGCCTTCTAATTTTTCACACCTCTATTCCACTCCCTCAGAATAAAACTCTTGGATCTGTTGTGAGTTAAGTACAATTTGGGAAGGTGTAGCTCTGTTGTGGCACTCATTTACACTGATGTTTTTATACAGAACTTCAAGAATCAATGAAGGATCACTTCAAAAACTGAAAGCAAACAAAAGGAACTCGAGTCATTGAGTATTAACTGTCAGGAAACAGTAGGAAACAGAGTCCTGACAGGCATTTGCCACAGCACTTTTGGAGACTTTCAAAGACAGGCTAAAGTCAGTATTAGTCATGAATGAGCAGCCATTCTTAGGTTGAATGTACCCCTGCATGAACTGGCTTTAACCCAATTCCCAGCTCAAGTTATAAAATCCTTCCAATACCTCAGTAAGACAGCTCAACTTGAGCCTGAAAAAAAAGCTTTTGCTGTACTTCAGCTCACATTTCAAATATTATAATGCCAGTTCCCAATGGCTGGAGTAACAGTTTCAGCAATTTTATCAATAAAGAAGTAACCTCGTGTTTAAGATAACTGGTTCTTTATTCCATCCCTTTTCATAATACACCCTTTTAGAGTATATTGGAAAAATATGGCAACAATTTACTGCTGTAATTTGAAAGCAGTTAACAGATCATCACGTGAAACAGGACACAGGTCTTGAAAGTAATGCAGTTGAAGTCCTATACCTTCCAAAGAATATCAAATATCCCATGAAAGTTTATTTTATGACTTGTTCCACAGTAGGAAGGCATTAGACAATACAAGTCAAATTACATCCTTCATGGATTTAATTTATATCCACACTCGCAATTATTCAGACGTACTTAAGATTTATTTTTTTTTTAATAAAATCACCATCACGTAAAGAAAAGCTGCCACGCTGTCATATTCTTGCATTCACTTGAACAAACCCTCTCAGGCACATCATGATTATTTCAACCACATTTTGAAGAATTTCTCACTTTCTGAACTTGTTCCTTACCAGTCAGTCAGTGAAACCAGAATCCCAAGAACATGGCAAAATGGGGTTTAGTAAAAATCTCACAATAACAACATTAATCAATTCAGGTTAAAAACAATATATAATAAGACCTAGTGTTTATCACTTTTGCCACTTGAAACTGCCCGAGAAGCAATCAAATTCCATGTTATTTCCTATCTCTTCAGCAAACGAGGAGCCCTGAATTCTACTGATGCCACAAGACTGGTATCCACACATCATATATGTGAACTATTAGGAGAGTCATTAATTAACACTGCTGCTGGCAGAGACAGGGTAGTGCTCTGGGACTGGAGAGACCTCGCTGAGCTTCAATTACCCCTTCACATTTAGAAGCAGCCCCTTAGGCCTTTAATGACACACATTTAGTATTACAGGAGTCTGTTAGAAAATTCAGTTGTCATAATAAAGGCACCAAGGGTGAACACAAGTTTTTACAGTTCAGTACTACCCTATACAAAATTGTTCACAGGCAATAACCACCATTCGTCTTTTGAAGGAAACACATAAAAAGGACAACTCATTGACATATTAGCTACTACAAGGAATGCCACAAAAGGAAATTAAGTGCCTTAAAAAGAAAAGAAAAAGAACATCTGATGCAAAATAACTGTAGCTCAAGTGCCTAAAAAATGAGAGACTTAATCTGTTAAAGTTTAGCTTATGCCACCATTGATTTTTCTGCAAGAATGGATATGGCAACATGCATGTTGTCAAGATTTCCCCTGATACAGCTCAAGATGACAGAGGAAAAAAAACTCATTCCAACTGAAAAAAATTGTGTGTAATCTACAGGCTACGGTTCACAGGGCAAGGCTCTCTAAGGCAAACTAATACCACTAATAACCACTGTTAATGGTTATTTACATGCTAAAAAAGTCTTAATTTTTTTCCAGAAAGCTTTTGTCAAGACTCCAACGAAAGCTCCCATAGAATCAACATGGCAAAATTTGTCACGAGAACATGAGACAATGACTGAACAGTTATCAAACTCATACCCAGAAGCAATAGAGATGGCCAGCTCTTACCAGTTTACACACATCGCTCTTCTGTATGAGCTGCAGTGAGAATAACTTTAGAAAGTAACTACTCCTAAGCTCATGTAAATGTATACAGCACAAAAAGCTTTACTCTGAGAACACATTTAGAGCACAGCTAATCAAAATCTCAGCATACACTACTCTTTTCTGTCATTAAAATGAGACAAGCCAAACAGCAAGCCATCTTGCATAACCAGTTGCTTAAATAAGATAAAAATAACAGAGCATATGCTGTTTTTCAGACAACTACCCAGCATTTCAATGCAGTTGCTCCTTCATCTTACAGTGAAACAGCAATTATTTCCAGTGGAGTGGGCCCACCATCTGAAGCTATTGAATTGTCATAGCTTAATCCCAGCTGGCAACTGAGCACCACATAGCCACTCTCTCACTCCCCACCTGGCAGTGGGATGGGGGAGAAAACAAAATAAAATAAAATAAAAAAAAAAAAAATAAAAAAAAATTAAAAAAAAAAAAAAGAACTCATGGGTTGAGATAAAGACAGTTTAATAGGATAGAAAAAGAAGGGAAAATAACAACAACAACAGACTGTACAAAACAAGTGATGCACAATACAGTTGCTCACCACCCACTGACCGGTGCCCAGCCAATCCCCCAGTTGCAGTGCCCCCTGGCCAACTCCCCCCAGTTTATATACTGAACATGACATAATGTGGTATGGAATATCCCTTTGGCTCGTTTGGGTCAGCTGTCCCAGCTGTGTCCCCTCCCAGCTTCTTGTGTACCTCCAGCCTCCTCGCTGGCAGGGCAGTATGAAAAGCTGAAAAGTCCCTGACTTAGTACAAACATTGCTTAGCAGCAGCTAAAACATCAGGGTGTTATCAACATTCTTCTCATCCAAAATCCGAAGCACAACACTATACCAGCTACTAGGGAGAATATTAACTTTATTCCAGCCAAAACCAGGACATGAATACACTTCAGCTTCCATCTCTCTGAAAACAGATTAGCTTGTGTATATATTATTTTCATGATTTTATCACCAGCCAAAATTGATTTAGTACTTCCTGGACCACAAAGAAAGGAAAGATCCCTTCTCTCTTCCCACATCATCAAAATAAAAACTTTACAATATCATAAGCCTGGCCTGAAGCACTTGCACCTTAGAATTAGCACCTGGATGATAAGTGCCAACTAGCTAGAAATGGCAACTGTAACTGTCAGGGAAGCCCCATTTTTACAGAAGACCCTCACCAGTAACACCTGGGAAAGAACGGAGTCTATTCCTCAGCCTCTCCACGGCCATCATAAAGCCAAGTGTATAAGCCTTTCCACACAGTGACACAGTCTGTTGGCAAGACAAAGATTTATTCTCAGAACTTTCAATGGTATCTGACTGTGTGAGAGCCTAAAGCCTTCATTCCAAAAGTAAAATGGGCATTGGCATTCGTATGGACGTGACGATGAGGCCATGGCATTACAGTTAAGTCTAATTTCTTTGATGAAATTTACTGTTCATTTGAAGTGACACAGCCTTAAAAAGATACATTTCATATATTCTGAACTATTTTTAAGCTTAGACACAAATCAATAAAAAAAAAGGAATAAATAGTCTTAAAATAAACTTTTATAATGATATTGTTAAAAACCTAAAAGCAAAAATAAAGGAAAATAGGTTGGATTCCCCCCCTGCCTCAATCTTGTATTCTTTAAACACCCTTTTCTAAACAGGAGTAGACAACGGCATCCTAATCTCATAGAAGTGTAAACCCTTGTTTCCCTCCAGCCAGAGATTACTTAATTTATACTTAACTCTCATGTAAATCCAGATCAGTTCATTAGGTATGAATTTTCACATTACATTTCAGAAACAAATATTCCAGCATTTACCTCAAACTCTGTCATTCATACTCAGAGCTAAGCTACACCATCAAATTATGTCAGCCATATTAACATGTGAGCTCACAATTTGTGATAACCATCCATGAGATTTTTTTAGTCTCTTTTTCTCTCTCTGTAGTGGTTCACCTCTTGTACTAGAAAGAAGTCCTATCTAAAAGGGTAAAACAAGCAGAAAATACATTTCTGATTCTTTTCTCTTCATGCCACTGTTCCTTTCTCAGTGAAAGGAGGAATTAAAAGGGTTGGTAGCTATCCATCTTCTCTGTAGAACTAGCCGCTTCCATAGCAAGAAGCCAGAGCAGAGAGTTGTAGTTGGCAAATATATGTCACTGACCTGCATCACCGCAGTGATGAATAAACTTTTACGACTACTTTAGACCTTGCACAGCAGTTGGGAAAGAATCCTTGTTTACTATAGGATTTGTATTCAAAATGAAAACTAAGAATACAGGAAGCCTTTAGGGAAAGCAAGATGTTGAATAAAACCAAAAACAGTCTAATATAAAATGAGCGCTTATTTGCTCTGTTTAATGGATCAATGAGCTGACAATCCTCAAAAAGAAAAAAGTGATTTGTAGGAATACGTGGTTACAGAAAAGTTGAACAGCAGTTATCTTCCTGTGTGCATAAGACAGCCTCCATGCCTGTCCAAGCCCAATACCCCCTGACTAGGTTTTTTTAAATATTCTGCACAAGGAAGGTTTAATGTTTAACACCAAATGTACTTATTTGCAGATATTTGATGTTACATAGGATTTTGATTTAGCAGACTGATACAGCAACATATTGAAATCACAATACAAGCACAATATAGCAATTGCAACATACCATTCAATCGCAATACAAATGTGATTCTCATTACCAGCCTCTATATGCTCACTGTCATGACACTGGACTCCCTTCCTTTCTTAGTTACTCAGTTTTTACATACTATTATTGAACTGAGCCAAGTACAGACTGCCCCCACACTGGTCTGGGTGGCTCAGGAGGACCTCCATGCTCTTTTGATTAGCTTGGGCAAAAACATTTGCACAGCCAGGTCATCCATTCAAATGATACAGCTGGTTAATCTCAAACAAAGGCCACCCCTCTGGTCCCCTTTGTTTTGAGATAAATTCAGAGTGGTATGGGTTTTTTTTCTGGGTTTGGTTGGTTGGTTTTGTATTTCGGTTTGGAGTTTTGGGCAGGTTGTGGGGTTTTGGGGAGGATTTCCCACTCCCCTCCCCAACAGCTGTGGTCAGTCACTCTCCTCCCTGAGCACATCACCCTTGCTCATCTCCTCTGAACCTTCTTCCATTGCAGGGGTTTATTGACTGGTCACTGTGCTGCTTGGATCCCTTCATCTCACTAACTCTCAGCCTTGCCTTCCTGTGCCCCATCTCCTCCCTCCCTTCATTCACCTCCTCCTCTATCACTCGGCTTTCCACCCTGAATTGTGATCTTATCATCCTGCAGAGAGGAAGAGAGCACAGCTCCACAGGGCCTGTACAGACCTCAGCCAGGTGCTACTTAGCTGTGGCAGGTACATCAGAAGCACTTTGAAACCCCCTCAAATATCCCAGGAAAATACAACCATATCTTATAAGCAGCTGGCCCAGGATAAACACAGGACAGGCACTGGATGAGAAGTACGCAGTACTGTATATGAATCATCACTTGTCAAATCTCCAGCATAGACACATTCCACCTGCATCACAACCAGCCTTTCACACGTCAAGATGCACTTCCGAAGTCATTTAAGTGGGACCTTTTGGGATCTGACGGAAGTGAGGCACCACCAAGCATTATACTGGAAGTTTGTCTGCCAGCATGTCATCACACACTTTGGGTCGGGCTGGTTCGGTCTTTGCCTGCAAGCACTGTAAGACCTCTTCAAAAATGATGCCAGCAAACAGGCTACCCATTGCCTGCCCATATCCTGATTTTAGGATATCTGCAAAACAGTCACATCGCAACATATGACAAAAATTAAAAGTTTTACTAAATAACATCATGTCTCTGATCAGTCACATTATCAAAACGAGCTGTTTTCACAGCAAAAATTAAACAACATTCAAGCTAATTATCTTTCTTCATAATATAAAAAGCCAGTTCTAAACCACAAACCCTTCCCATCCTTGCAACGTGCCATGGTTGAAACAATATAACCACCAAATGATAAAAAATTTTAAAAAGCTTCAAAAAAAACCCCACCAAAACCCACACCTTTCTTAACACCTCCCAGTTCCAAATCATCTTACTTACATATTGCTAAACTACATATTGTGTATCTGACAAATTAACTCAGTAGTGCATGATTTCAGTGGTTTAGCATAATTCAATTTGCATCATGGTATAGCTTGCTGTTTGCAATTATATTTGTTATAGATAAGGCACAAACGCTCATTAATAAAAAAGCTAATAATAATAATAATGGTACCTACTTAAATTTCCCAGGCACAATCCTCTATCATTTTAAAATGAAAACAAGTAATCAGAGGACTCCAAGGCAGCTCAAGAATCATACTTCAGAGAATCCATACCTAGTATGTCACATATAGCAAACTCTGTCAGAACAGGTTTCTCCAGATTCAGGCCAATGACATCAATTTTTACTGTGCATAAACATTTGTCTGGTATTTCTACCCTGTAGACACATGTTGGACAACCTATGTCTCAATTTAGCTGCGAGAGATTAGGAAATATTTAATCCCTTATTTTAAGAATTAAATACCATGTTAAACTCATAACAAAGTCCTTTAAAATACAAAGCGATAGAATCATTCTGAGGCAGAGAAGACAGTAGCTTCCTCGCAGAGGCTGAATTTGTTACTCCCTATCCATTAGGAGAAGAATGAAAACATTGCCAGTATTGATACTTGAACTTCACACACTGGAAAACGTGGCCCCCCGAAAACGCGGTGGATTACTTCAAGTGCTGGTTCCTGCTCCCAGTGATCAAAGCGACAAAGCTGCACAGCGGTAGCCACCGAGTGCTCAGCACTCCTCCTTCCTAAGGGCTACTTACCTGTCATTGAGGAAGCAAAAATCACATCCCACAAAACTAACCTTCATTATCCCCTTCAGAAAATGTTTGCTAGCACAGTCAGCAACTTTTATACTCTTTCACCTCTGCGTTATATTCATCCCATGCGGATCTTTACAAGCCTCTGGTCCTGAGTTGCACAAGCTTCTTAAAATTGTCTCACTGCACGTGCAGACTTCTTGTACTTCTGTATTTTTGTACTTGAAGTTAATATATTTTTCTCATTACTGTCACACAGCTGTTTCCCCAGCTCTTTATTAAAGAATTAACTTCTCATTAAAGAGTTACCTGGCGTCGTGGTTTAACCCCAGCCAGCAACTCAGCACCTCGCAGCTGCTCACTCGCTCCCCCCACACCCAGTGGGATGGGAGAGAGAATCAGAAAAAAAAGTAAAGCTCGTGGGTTGAGATAAGAACAGTTTAATAGAACAGAAAGGAAGAAACTAACAAT